>JAHXMQ010012338.1:70611306-70703002 GCA_020466415.1 Ammodramus savannarum pratensis
CTGCCAGCCGGACACCTGACTTTAAGGCCACACCTCGCTGCACCATACACCATGATGTGAATATGCAATAGTTATAGAACTTGTTTTCCTACCTCTAATTCAGCTGAGTCCTTTTCCCATAGTCTTTTTCTGCTTAGCTGAAGTAGTAGGTCTGAGCTGTGATTTTACGAGGGTAACAAGGCTCTTACTTTGTAAGGCTTTTCCTGTATGCAACATTTATCTATGAACCTTTCTTTCAAAAATCGGGATTTGCAACCATAAATAAAGGAAGTATTTATTTTATAAGAGAATTGATAATCTTACACAAGTTAAGGATCCTAGATATGGCTGGTGTTCAAGGGATTTGAATTTCTGCTTTTCTAAAATCCAGTTGGTTTCCAGGTATTTCTTGTCAACAGTTCATCCACAGAAAAGTATTTCTCACTGACAGGGCAACTAAACTCTTTCCTAAAGCTCTGATTTGCATGTGAGTTAAAATCAAATACATCCAAAACAAACAAAATTTTCTCAAGATAAGTCATCAACTGATCCTGAGGAGAACTTTTCATTTCATTTCAAGAATTATCTTCATCATAAACAGTAGCAGTAGAAATTGCTTCAGCCACGGTTTTACACTAGTTTTGAGAGGGTCCTTTCTTTCATATTTCCATTTACTTGCCTGATGAAAAAAATTAAAAGGACTATGCTTTATTATGATATCCAAGTGTATTCTTTGATATTTACCTTATATTATTATTTTCTACTCTGAAAGAATACAGTTTGCAACTATTTGAAATTTTCTGACAAGAATTGAATCAGAGTTAGAAAACAGTGATGCCCTTCAGTTTGTTCTACTTGATATAATTTTATGTAATTTTAAAATTTTACTTAAACAGCTAGTAGGGACATTTCTTGACAATTCCTTATTCCGTATTTGTTTTGCTTGTCTGATTTTTTCTTCTTTTCTTTCTCTTTTTTTTTTTTTTTTTTTTTTTTTTTTTTTGTGTGTGTTTTTTTTATATTTCAAATGGGACTTCAGAAATCATTTAATTTTATTTATCTTGCCACAAGCAGATCTATTTCTGGAATTGCCGAGACTGCTTGGAGTTGTAAGCCTCTGAGTAAAACTTCACCTCTGCTGGGAATTTTTCAATAACATCCTGATGCCTGCTTCTGGCAATCTGCATTTCATTGTTTGAGAGCAAATACTATCTGTTTACAAATGAGATATATAGAGATTTAACATGGTTTTCCCTAAAAAAAGATTTCTATTGAAAAAGCAGAATGACAGACAGGAAATCCCAGTACAAAGTATTTTACGCATTCTGCTCCATCTCCTGTTTTTAAGTTATGCAAAATTTAGGCTTAAAAAGGTCACCTACCATACAATAGATTAGTTAGCCAGACATCAAATTATCACAAGGGAATCAGAGAAAAGTATACACTGAGAGAAAAGCAAAGAATTCACTTAGAGCAGACAAAGCAGCCTTATCAAAGAAAGAAGAAATGGATCATAAATACTGATTTTTTACAGATTTTTATTCAGTTTGATCCCTGCAACTGAAGTAAAATACTGTGAAAATACTAGGAACAAGCATTTTTTTTAACTTCCAAAATAAAGCACTTATAAATTTTCTAGGACTAAAACTAAATGCCAGAAGTGGATTGTAGGATTTGTGTTTGTGTAGTTTCACAATCCTTTGGAAAATTCCTTCCACTTTCAGAAAATTTTCCTGGTTTTTTCTGGCTTTCCTTTTACTGTTTCCAAAGGGTTCAGTTTGATATATTCTCACACAGCCTAGCTGTTATGTGTGGGAAATTTTAATTCAGTCTTAGGACTCTATAAACAGATTAATCAAAGCAGGAATTCAAATATAATTGTACATGTTAAGAGCTTTCAAGTGTTGGGGGGAGCATGGGGGGAAGGTTGTAGCATTCGAACGATGGCTCATTTCACTTGCAGGAAGAAATGGGGAGGCATAAAAAAATGAGAAGGGCTTTGCTCATAACACTTCATTCAGATATGAACAAGTGAGCATCATACTGCACAAACCGTATTGTTAATTTCAATAGCATCAGCCCTTCACAAAAGAGGGAGAAAATCAGAGGTTAAACAGTGTTGAATCACAAGTTGTTTTTCAACTTGTTTTTACAGGGTTATAGTTGAACTATGACTAAGCAGTAGTGAGGGACCATAAAGTGATTTCTTATTGAATTAATGATTATTCCATAAAATGAATGCAACTTGCATATGTATCAATGCCATTGATACATATGCCTTTAAGATAAATATTGTGTCTACCTGATCTAAGCCTCTATCTCAAACCCCAAACAGCTCAAGCCACCTATCCTTCAGAAACTAAATCTGTGCTCCAGCAACTTTGCTGAGCTGGGACTTGAATTATAGCTTAAAGCATTATAAAGCAACTAGTGCCATTTAAGATACTTAAGGGTGTCTGAGTTAATTTCACAGCCTTAGCACGTATGACGTGATCTTCAGAAGAACCAAAATATCTCAACTTTGAGGTCAAGTAGAATAATAAAGTAAATATTTGGTACCAGAAACCTATATTGATAGGCAACAGAAATCTTCTAATAATGTTAATTATTTTACAGAAGTCTGTTCTGACCTGTGTGCTTCTGTGTTTCGGATATGTTTTTAAAGTTTTGGGAATTTTAATTAGGAAATTCTACGCATAACTACATCCAAATTTTTTGCACCAATTATCTGACCTATACATTAGTAGTAATGACAGTATGCTGCTATCTGGGGAGATACAGTGCGCTCCCTCTTGAAGAAGAAGGTTGCAAACAGTCACAAAAAAATATTTCTCAGTGATGAGGAATTAGATGAGATCAAGTGTGAAGCAAAAAAAAAATCTCTATATAAGTAAGGATCACACAGCAGGATTATTTATATTAAACATTTCTCAAACAATTAAACATTCACAATAATTTTTACTAATGCATGTAGCTCTTATGTAAATTTAATTCCCTTCAAAGGCACCAAGGAGATAAATAAATAAATAAATAAATACATATAATACAATAAACAAATTAAACCTTCAGTAATAAAAAAACCAAGAAAATTCTATGTATATATTTATGAACACCTAGTAAATTCATTTCAGATTTTTTTTATAAAGGTCTCACTCAAAACATAATTACAAAATTTGCAGTTTTCAAAAGATTTAAAAAGAATAATCTTTCATTCTTGACAAAATCAAATTATTTTTTCACTTTTTTTTAGTACCGATTGTTAAATGTAGCAAATTATTTTGTGGTACATTCAGTACAGTTGGATAAAATATAATTAAGAGTCTATCTTGTTTACAGAACTAGCATGTTGAGACTATTAATGGGCAATTCACTCACACAAAATACTGTTATACACCAAACAGGAAAATAAAATGGAGTAATCATCATTTGCCTATTTGTAGTTTGGGTTCTAAAATTAAATTCCAATAACTGTTTTAGTGTAACTCAGATAAAACATAGATCAGCTGTACTCAAGTGAGTTAGAATGTTTATTGCCATAAATAAAGTTGAAAGAAAACTCCAGCTAAATGTGATTATCACAGCCCTAGTCACTCCAAGCGTGCTTTCAAACTGGGATAATACAACATGGATTTTATACTGCTTAAAAATGATCACTTTTTTGCCTTTATTCCATCCACTTTCTTTTTTTCTTCTCTTTTCCCATGGGCACAGATGTAGGGGGATAGAATATAAGAAAATAAAGATAGTGTAGAAAGTAATCTTACCCCGAAGGAGTTGCAGCTGGGCCAATTATCAAAGATTAGGAACAGGCCTGACTTTAACAGGCCACAGCTGTGACCAGTGAGAAGAAGAGTGCTATAAAAGAGTGGGGTGGCTGGGTGGGAAGGGAATTGGAGTCAGTGGCTGCTTTGTGAAGAAGAAAGAGTCAGTGCTCTGAGGAGTTGCCCACGAGAAACACCACAAAGGTATGAAACTTCTGTGCTAAGGAGACAACAGTGTGGGACCCCTGCAATAAGATGACATCATGCAGAGAATAATAGAATCACAGCTTGGGTTCAAAGGGACCTTAAAATTATCTGGTTCCAGGCCCTGTGCCACAGGCAGAAACACCTTCCATGAATTCAGGTTGTTCAGGGCTCTGTCCAGCCTGGCCATGAACCTTTTCAGGGATGGGGCATCCCCAGCTTCTCTGAGCAACCTGTTCCAGTGCCTCACCATTCTTACAATAAAGAATGTCTTCCTTGTATCTAATCTAAATCTCACCACTATTAGCTTAAAACTCTTCCTCCCTGTTCTTTCACTACCTGCCTGTGTGAAATTCCCCCTCTCGCTTTCTTATAGGCTCCCTTTATATATTAAAAGGTGGCAAAGGGGGTCTCCCTGGACCTGCTGCTTCTCCAGGATGAACAAGCTGAACTCTCTCAGCCTGTCCTCGTGGAGACGTTCTCCAGCCATTAGATCATTTTCATGGGTCTCCTCCGGACCCACTTAAACAGATCCATGACTTTCTTTAGCTATGTGCTTCAGACCTGGGTGCAGTACTCCGGGCAGGATTTCACAGGGGCAGAGTAGAGGGGCTGGCCACTTCACTTGGGATGCAGCCTAGGATGTGGTTTGCCTTCTGAGCTCCAGTGCACGCTGTTGACCCAGGATGAGGTTTTCATTCACCAGAACCCCTCAGTACTCCCTTCTGGGCTGCTGTTGATCTGTTCATCTGCCAGTCTGTTCTCATATCTGAGATTGCCCCAACAGAGGTGCAGCTCCTGAACTTGCGCTTGCTGAACTCCATGAAGTTCTTGTGGGCCTGCCTCTCCAGGTCCCTGTGGATGGCCTCCCATCCATCTGTTGTGTGAATCACACTGCTTAGCTTCATGTCATTTGCAAGCCTGCTGGAGGTGCACTTGATCAAAGCTTTCTCTGACACTGATAAAGATATTGAAAGGCACCAATGGCAAGACAGAACCCTGAGAGTTATTATTTGTCACTGACCTCCACCTGTCATAGAGCCCTTAAGCTGAACCCTCGTGCCACAGACAGTTAATTCCTTATGCAATAAAGCAACAGGACCCTAAATTTTCCAAGTATTCATTCCAAACCCATTTACTTTCCGTAAATGTTTCTGGTGGCGCTGAGGAAGAAGGGATTATATTGTGTTCTGCTGTAAAAGTTTTAAAAATAATTTTAAAGAAGAACATTTCGGAGTTATAATTGAATATTACGCTATGTTTTAGTAGTTCTACAGTTAATATATGCAGAGCCCTAAGAACACTGCATTATCAGAATAAGCCCCTCAACAGATGTTCCACTGGAATAGCCCAGGGGAGAGACGGTCAGAGACTGGATTACAAATGCTTCACTTGTTAAGTATAGATTTAGATGGTATGATATCCTCTTCATCTTTCTCTGATACATGAGCTGTATCATAGAGCACAGGCAATTCAAAGAATATGCTTTCTTTAGGTTTGTAACAGACATTTATAGGTATATAAAATATATGCTATTGAAGAGCTAAACTGGTGTAACGCCTTTCAAATATTAAACTCTTCTTTGTGCCTTAATAGGGCGAAATTATTTCCTTCGTGAGTAGGAAAATGTACACTCAGAAACTTATCTTTAATTAAACTGAAAATTTTTGCCTTCTGGACTAAATGACTGCTGGGTGAGGTAAATTTCAACTTTTTCCAGACAGCATACTATTAGAAATTTTTACATTCAGCCATCAATCTCTGCTTGTTGCATTTTATTTCCTTTATGGATGTCTAGAGCTTTGCAAGGCGTGAAAATTTTACGTGTTGTAGTAGTTCCATTCAACTGGTCATTACAATGGTAAAGCACACTTAGTTTAGTATAACCACTGATTAAAAAAATCAAAGTCAGTATTAAGGTAAGAGCTTACTTAAATTATGCCTAAGTTGTGAAAATGAGAATATATGTATCAGTTCACATTTGAAAAAAAAGATACTGAAGAAATTGGTAAAGGCTTTCAGAAAGCATGTTCTAACCTCATGCAATTTAAAGAGAAGGCAGTGGTTTATTATGAAAATCAGCATTTTAAAGTGTCTAAATTTTCTTAACCAAGGATACAAATAAAGCTCAGCCAACAGCCAAGTGTCATAGTCATTCTCTAGAAATCAACTATTCAGTAGTTGATCTTAGTTATGCCTATAAGTTTCAGTACAGCAGTAGAATTATTAGCTAGGTGAGGTCAATTTAAAATGTGAGTCTTTTGTTCTACCAAAATCTTAACTTTTCGTATCTAAAGGATTAGAAATAATTATTAATAAGTACTTTTATGTTTCAAATTCAGATCTTATGTTAATGAAACCAATCTAATTCTTTTCTGTATTTGAATAACATTTGCTAGTTTCTGCTATCCTATAAATGATATATAATGGTGAAAACTGAGACTAGTAACAAAGTGTTTATCTCAATTTCTAAATAAAAATTAGTCTATATTTACGTATTTATATACTTGAGCATAATTTTCTAGTTTATCTACTTGTAATAGTTTTCTTAGTTAAAACTTCAAAAAGTTCTTTGAGCTTTCAAATATGTCTGTGTAGAATAATAAAAAGATGCACATAATTCTCCAACCAGCAAATAGGTTGCATAAGAATTTTTCTCTAACTTATTTTAAATTTTAAATAGTATTGGAAGAAACAGTCTGATAAACCAAGTGATTTTAAATAGATGTGTACATAAACAAATATAAAGAGAAAAATGTATAGAAATTATTTTTTCCTGCTTAAGGCTACTAAAACTACTTGGAGAAAACCAGTGTGTAAGAAAGAAATAAAATTGCCCTGGATAATTGAAAACTGTTTTGTTAGGTGACTAAATCATTAATTATTTCATGTAACCAGAGAAAAAAACTTATTAAATTTTCTCTTAAAAATTTCTCATTATTTATTGTTTTCTTTTAATTTCTAGGTGCCCAGTTATGCTGTTCTTCAAGCAAATCTAATTCATGAAGCCGAAGTTTAAAATCTACGCTAAATAGCTGCATTAAGCTAAAAAAAGGAATGATAAACTGTATCTGAGCGAAGTCCTAGGTTGAGGTGGCTAAATATATAAGTGCAGTATCCGCAGTTATAATATAAACGGAATGATAGTCAAGATCTGTCATTAACTAGATTTTAAAGAGGATTCAGCAACAGGAGACTGAAGGGGCACTTGCAGTGTATTTGTACGCTGGTGTGTAGAGGAGATGAGGAAATATACCCTCAGAGCAAGAGTGAAAAGGTGTTCTGGCTTAGTGTGTGGCTCTGAAGTGCATACAAGTAATGTGCCAGCAAGGGTAGGACATTTTCACTCTGTCCTACAGGATGGAAAAAGTGTATCACACGGCAAACATGCAGGTTATAGTCAAGTTATATTGATCAGATTTAAAAAAACTATTTCAAAACCTGTGTTGATCCTTCATTTCATGATGTTAGAACCTACATTCTGATTTCCTTTTAGGTCATCTACCCTCGTTGTTCCATACAGACATCTACTCTTGATAGAGCAGCAATTTTTCATATACAAGTGGCTGTTTCAATTCTTCACACTGCCAACATTTATTTCACTCTTCTTGTCACATCACCCATTCGTTATTTTTTTTGTTATTATTTTATGTTTTTCAAAAATTCTTCATTATTGTTTGTTAACAGTGGTTTAGACTGACTACTAGTCAAATATTCCTTATTAAAGTGAGCTTTTATTTTCAGTTTCTTGCCTGAAAGATTTTCAGCCAGATAGTCTGGAAGCCTGAAACTGCCATCTCCATTGTCATTATTTTTGGGGAGAACAAATATAATACATAGGGAGGTACACCTTTTTCCAAGAAAGAAATAGTTTAGAAGGAATCAGTAAGTTGAAACTAAAACCCCAGTGTTCCATCAGGGGTAAGCAGATCAATGTGTACTTCAGAGATTGATGTTGTTTGAATTTGAATGATTGATTCATTCTGTTGGAGGGCACAGGAATATATGATGCTTTCTGGACATCTTTTCTACAGCAAAAAGTGCTTGAAAAGCAGTTTCAAAGACAAAGACTTTATAACAAACAAAAATGCACTCTGTGATTTGTTACTTTACTGTACTTGGGTCAAAATTTTGTTCAACTACTTAAGACCTCAACAGCTACACTTATAAAATTATATGTGGATTTTAGGCAAGTACAAATGATAGTATTCCCGATATTTAATAAATATGTGGTTAAGTTATTTGTATAGAAATCTGACATAATAAAAATGCCGGATAATTTTAAACATATCTACAAGTTCAGACTATTTTAATCATCATAAAAAATTTCCAAATTCTACTTTGTCATTTAGACTTCTGAATTATTGTTCTCTTTTGCTGCTCTGTGCATCTTAAATTTATTTTCTAAGCAATCCCCTCTGCAATTCTGCTCTGAACTCTGATTTTTGTATTATATTTTAATTTCCAACGTGAAAGACATTAGAAAGAAATGTGAAAGACACTTGTGACATTAATTGTGCATCATTTCTTTTTACTGACAACAATTCACTTGAAGTTCCTCTTTCACCTTATTCCATTAACAGCCTGTGTTTGTTTAGGGAACTAGAATCAAGTAAGTGCTATTGATGAAGCCTCAGCTTTAAAGGAAACAGCACATTCAGCTTTTGTGACATGCAAAGGGGTTGCCTACTGCCTGTAGAAGCATTTGGAGTAACTAATTTAGTATAATGGATATGTAATTATTACTGTTTGATACAGGTTTGCTTTATCACATCACCAAAAACTAATTTTCGTCTATATGCTTGGCTCACACATAGCGTGACTCATCTGATGTCAGAAATGTGGGCTGTATTCATGCATTTGATAATGTATTTTTCTTCAGAATTGTATAACACTATGAGCTGACAATGCAGAAACAGCAATTATTATCTTAAGCAAGACAAGAGAAAATTTTAAAACCTGAAGACAAAATTGTTCAAATTAAGTGTTATTTGTGTACCATTAGAAAGATGAAAAAGTCTGACTTCCCTCTCAGTATGCAAAGATATTGGAATACTTTCAAACTAAATGCCTTCATAAAAATGATAGAATTTTTTTAAAGTACAAAATTAAATTAATTTGACCATTTTGTTCTCTATAAATTATTCCTGAAAAGGATATGGAAACATTTAGGACATTTATTAAGAGGAAAGCAAGTCCATCTGCTATGGGAGACATGTCATTGTGCAGATCAATGGGAGAATAGCTTTAAGCAACATTCAAAAGGAGTTCTACATCGAACTGAGTAATGACTCACAAAGGAAAGTGTTGTGGGGTTTAAACAAGGGGGAATGTGTGAAAAGTTACGGCTGGGAGAGAAAAGAGTGAGAGTTGGGGAACTAATCAAGAGTTTCATTACGCTGAGAGGAAGGATTCTAGTTTAGACTTTTCTGTTTCACATTAAGATAGTTAAGATTACTCCCCTAAAATATGCTTCAGTGAATGTTTTTTGTTTGTAGCAAACCAAAATTAAAAAGCATTATCTTTATTTAAGCCTTGCAAACTGTACAAAAAAAAATGTTGCTTGTTTTCCATATGTGCACCTATTTGTGCAAAATGTTATAAATAGATTTTAAATCGTTAACTGCAGAGATATTTTAATCTCTGTTGTCCATATCTCTTACCTGGTTTAACCCAAATAAGTGGCTCTAATGCATGAATAGCAGTACCCTGTTCAGTGTTCTTTTGACCAGCATGTCAAAATTCTGAACATCCATCCATGTAACATCACAATAAAGGAAAGGCTCTGTGACACATCAATAAAGGTTGGCAAAATAAAGAAACACATTTAATATTTCAGAATACCTCTGTCCTCTACTATGAGATAGGGATTTCATGGCATGGTAAAATGTCTTCCAAAGAGACATCATGTCACTTCAGGACCCTGATTTCTGTATTTTAGTGGCAGAATCCATCAGGAAGAAGGAAAAGTGTCACTGGCTTCTGTTGCCTTGGCAACTAGTGTTGCCAAACAACAGGCTGCATACCTTCTAGCAGGTTTAAACTTTCAGTCTGTTGAGAGACTGACTGCAATGGCAGTAGAAAAAATACCTTTGCTAAATGCTTTCCTGATAGCAAAACAAGACAATATTTTGCATATCTTTTCACTACTTTTGATGCTCTTTCCCATTTGCTTTGTGTTATCCTTGTTGATATTGCTAGCTCTAATTAATCTGAATTCTAAATCCTCCTTTAAGTCTTTTATTTTGGGTATATAATATTTTCTCAAATTCCCTCATGATAGTACTTGTTTCCACACATGGTCTTTTTTACAATGGCAAATGTTGGTGGGATGGCTGAAGTTAATAAAATATGAATTTTTATGGGGTTTTTATTCGATGTGTTTGAACTTCCTCTTCTTGTGGGTGCTACATTTAAAAAATATTTGTCATATTGAGATAACTGGGTGGGATTAGACATCTCTGGCTGCAGGGCAAATTTAAGGACTAATGCAGCTGCTCCTGTAATTGGCATGTCGATAAAGGCTACCTCTGGTGGGGTTGGAGCTTTAGACAAGCCTGTCTGGAGCAGATGGTGCAGAGCTTCTCTCTGATATGAGACGCACTATTATCTACAGATACCCAGGTGGGAGTCCTCTGATCCAATGTAGATGTCTGAATTTGAACCAGTTACCTTAGGTTCTTTTTATTGCCACTGAAGAGAAATAGGCACTTTTAGGAAGACATTTATTTCTACCTAATGTAGACTAATAAACTAGGAAAGATGAACTTTGCCCTACATGTTCGTATTTCTCTCTGTTGTATATAAAAGAAGCATAGTGTCTGACTCAGACAGAGAGGTCTACTCAATGCCTAAAATTGGATGAGCTGAATCCACTTTTTTATAGGTTTATGGACCCCAGTTATCATTGCCCTGGCCATTAACTGAGCCTCATTTTGTGACTCTTCTAGCCACACCTTTCTGTTCTTAATTACATTAGCAGATTCATTAATCGCTCTCAGCCATGGGTTAAATTAATCACAAGTCATTTAACTTGCTTTAAACTATCAGGCATCTGGGCTTGACCCAAATTGCTCTGTGGGAAGGCATTTCTATACTATTGTTTAAATTCCTTTCAGTGTTGTGTTTGTGTTTGGGCATCAACTCAAGATGCAAAAGCATAAATTATTTTGTTTTCAATGCAGCTGTCTGCATGTAAGCTGATTGCATATGTTCTGACTATAATTAATGGAGATATGGGACATAATGCAGTTGCCAACCTGTTGGCATCCACTGCCTTTCCACACTCCACAGGGAAAAAGAAACTTCAGGGCAAGGTTAGCAGATACAGCACAGAAGCAATGAATGAGCTATGTCCTGTTGATCTAGCCAGACGTCGAGTGACATACTTACAATACAATCTAAAAGAAATTTAGAAAATATGACCAGGACACCAGCTGAATTTTTCCATAGTAAGATGTTCAGTTGACCAGTTGTATCACAACAACATACAATAATTCCCTGACAACTTGTCAAAAAAATAAGACAATACAATTAAGTGCAAGCTATAAAGCCAATTATAAGCTCAACCTTCATTATATATTATAGATTCAAGGCTTTAAGCTTATATTAGATTTTTGTGAACAATTGTATTCAGATGGGTATAGGGACAGTGTTTAGAAAGAAGGTGAAATAATGATTTACAATAAATTATAAAAGCAGAATGTTAATTGCTTATCTGGGAGTCTGATTTCCAGAACTGTGTTTGTTCTGGAAACAATTGACTGTTGCTGAGGACAATGAGGTTACACACAGAGTATGGTATGAATTCATCCTAAAGTATGGTCATCTCCTCATTTTTTATTATTTTGTTTTCAGATTATTTGATTTGTGTCTGGAAGAAAGGCACAAGTAAATGAATACACATTTGTACAAACTCATTCTCAATGTTTTATATTAGCTACAAGCATTCAGTCCTTCATGGATGTAGTGCAGTTGCTGTGAAGCACTTCAATATTTTCTGTAAGAACCTGATGTAAAGCAAGCTGAGTTAGTTGTGTGTTTTTGAGGTGCCTTCAAGTGATTTGCATTTTCTTATTTTTCTTTCTGTTTTCTGGGACACCTGGAACATTTCTTTCCCCTCCAGCAACTTGGGAAGCTCAGACAATGTAAATTGGCAGAGATCTGTTGAGTTCATTGGCAATGCATTAATCTAGTTCAGCTTAGAGTAGCTCCAGGACTGTAGGAGGTGACTCTACAGAACAGACCTCTTCAATGTATATTCAGGACAACAAACTTCTATGCCAAAGGTATAGATGCAGCTTGCTCCTCTGGGAGAAGAACTCACCAAATATGCACACTGTATCACATATATATTTCAAAAATGTTCTGTCAGAGGTATTGTGCCTGGTCCCTCTGGGTTTAGGGTACTGACACTAGTGAAATTATTTTCCTTTATCTGTCAATGATCATGGAACTTTTTAAAGTGATAGTTGTGTCTTCTTTTTTTGTCTCTTTCCCTCAAAAGCAATTTATCTTATTTTTATTTGTTTTATATCCCAGTTTTACTTCTTTAATCTTACTTTTCTGTCTATTTCTCCATATAAATCAAAAAACTGCTCATAAACATCTGCAATGATTCTGACAGGAAGTGAATCCAAAAGGGAAAAGTTTTCACCTAAGCATTAAAATTTTTAATCTTAAAGCCCTTTTATCTTTCTGGAAAATAAATTAAAGGAAAGTGGTTAAGACAATAGATGAAACAATGCATTGAATCATTCTCAATTTATATTATTTATATACTACTTGAGAAAGAATGCAACATCATCTCTGGTTACTCTTAAAATTTCAGTAGAAACTTAGTCCAAATATACTGACCTAAGGATATATTATTTGTCTAATATACAGAAGTGAATTTCAAGGAAATTAGCAGAATTTTTTAAAAATTTTCATTAAAAACACACACACAATGAAAACAATAGTAATTTACCTTGAAAAAATTTTTTCATGAAAATATAGCCAATCTCTTGGCATTTATTGCTGTTGTCAAGTTTTCACAGTGAAAAGGGCCTAAATTCTTCTGTCTTCTTTCCATTTAAGAAGGGAAAAAAATGAAAATAAGAAAGAAGATGTCCTAAATTAGATTGTCAATTTTATTTAACAAGGTTCTTACAAAATATTTTTTTAAATACCATATTTTAGACCTGTTTAAATATTAATAAAATTTGCCAGAGGTACATGGTGCTTGTTTACCTTTTGATGTGTGGGGACTGTATGCTTTATACTGGGCAAGGCAGGATCTTATGCCAGGAAGGAAAGATTGCTTAGCTGTTTCCTCTGGAACACCTCTGCCTGCTCACCAAAGGGGTGGTCTAGGGGTGCAGCACAGGGCAAATAGAGAAAAATCAATTAACACAAGGTCCTGCATCATGACTTCAGACTCACTGACTCATGAGCTGTATTCATCCGAGCTAAGCTGAGGCTGGGTGCACTGGATGCAGCTGCCTGATGCTATCTAAGACAGAGATCCTTCCTGAACAGACTGGAAAATATTCTGGGTGCTAAAAAGCAGCTAATATAGACAAGTGTGCCATGCCAGAGCATAAGAGGATCAGAGAGAGGAAGAGGAAAAGCTTTCAGCAGCACCAAAGTAACACTGGATTTGAAAGCCCCCTGAAAACATAAGGTATAGGCATTTCATGAGGCATGGATAAAACCCACAGCCAAGCCTGAACAACGATAGAGAAAAGAGTTTGGTTTTTTTTCCTCTAGAAATCACTGGACTAGCAAGCCATGCAAGGAGAAGAATTTCGTACAAGGACATAGTAGACAGTAATTTTCAAGACTTTTTGCTTAATTTCACCTGAGAGGTTAGCATTTTCTCCCTTCTTATAGTCTGTTTTTTCTTGTTCTTGTGATGAAAAATTAACTGAAGTGACTAGATTTTTCTGGATATTTGCTTTTTTGGAGGAAAATAGGTAGTTGCCCTTCAAAGGTTGGCAAAAATATTTTTTGGAGAGCGGAAGGCTCTGAAAATTTGAATAATTTCTTTTAAGAAAGTGAGAGGAAGAAAGGAAGAAGGAAGAAAGGAAGAAAGATCACAGTCCTCTGGCAAAGTTGGAAATTCTAAATAATCTGACTATTTTCACAATAACATAGAGCATTTTTTGCTGTTTGTTTAATCAGTTTAACCTGATCATAGCCAAGTCATGTTTCCAACTGAGGAATATCGGAAAAATTATTAAGTTATGATCATAAAGATAATGACATTTACAGAAGCCAGGGCTGTTATCAAGACTCATTGTTTAGGTGCATTTTTCTGTCTGCGACAAAAAATTGGGATGTTTTGGTTTACAATAAAAAATCAAATCAGGAAGATTCCGTATTTTTCAACACCATACTAAGAAAATGTAATGGGTCAGTGTAATATGGAAAATTTTGTTAAAACACCTAGGGTAGAAAAGCTAGTGAGTTTTGACATATTTCAGTTATTAATTATAACTCAATGAGAACAATCTTAAAAAATACGTGAAGGCAGGTGAAAAAGAATGACAGACATTCTTAAATAACTTTATTAACATGATGATTCATGGACACAGTTTGTTGAAATATTTCCAGTTAGCACAGTATTAAGTTAAACAATCTATTTTTCTCTGTGAGCAGTGAAGTATGATTTTATTTCATAATAATAAACAAAAAATATTCCTTGATCATTTTGAATCTACTTTTTAATGTTAGCATAAGGAAGAGAAAGAAAAGCAATATGCGTGAATACTGTAAATTAGGACAACAGCTGGAAATTAGGGCTGGAAAATAAATTGAAAGAATTCAGAACCTTATAGGATACTGGAAGATATAAGAACAAGAAATGAGGAAAAGGTAATGGTAAATTTTAGAAAATCTCTGATGAGACTGAAGAAAATACTGAAAAACGATAGAAGTGCTACTATCATACCAGAAAACAATATGCTATAAAACAGTTTTTCCCTCTAATCTTGAAGTATATTTTTTTTAAAGAAAATGTCTCTGATGGCCAGCCTCTCTTCTGTCTTCTAACTACAATGCTACTTATGACCTTTCACAACATTTGCAAAAGATTAGTACTGAGAAGGAGAAAAACTTTTTTGAAAATTACAGATGAACACAGGAAACCATGACACTTGAATAATCAAGACAGTTTCGGTCAAAGTAAGTGACTCTTACTGTGCAAGATTCTTAAGAACCTTAATGATTAGCTGTTGCAAAGTGACCAACTCTTTACGTCAGATTTTGCTGCCCTTCTTTGGATCACTTCATTTGAGAATATTTAACTATTATCAAAGAGAGGTCTGCAAGCAGAACTTACACAAGCAAAGGTGTAAAGCAATAATTTATTAGCTAATACATGAAATATAAACCTAGATATTTTGAACTCTCAGAAAAAACATTAGTGTGTTCAGCATTCCCAAGTGTGAAAAAGTGTTTGCTGCTCAGACAGACATTAGTGAAGAGAAGCATCAGCTCTAGCTGCTCCCTAAAATGTTGGGAAGTTTTGCTGATTTGCTGAACCCTTGATTCCTAGCTTCAAGGTATTATCCCTCTTTAAACTGCCACCCCATGGAGACCACTGAGATACAGCAGACTGACATTAATCACACCAAGTAACTCCTTGGATTGCTCTTTTTTCTTTAATGACAACCAAGTTGTCAGTTTTCTTCCTGAATCTTTATGGTACTCACAGACTCCGTATCTGTAATTGTGCCTCTGCCTGTAGTTTTCTCTCTTATCCCACTTATCCTTACTCTCTGGACCTTCTCATCACTTAAGAATTTCTTCAAAAGCCTGGACCAAAGTTGTGCTGCTGAGCTACATCAGAGCTGGGCCAGGGTAACACAGACAAGCAGGCCCAGAGGAGGCAGGGGAGGTTACAGCAGAGGTTACAGATTTTACGAGAGCTCTGTTTCCTTGACTGGTCTGGACACGTGGAGTAGAATTGATTGCATGGTGACTTGGCTTCAGCCCACTTTGCAGCAGTGTGTAAGTTAGGTGCCTAATTACTGGAAACTTCCCTCCTGTCAGGAGAGACAGAGAAGCTTCTCCAGGCAGAGAATTAGACCTTAATAGCCTAAATAAATATCAGTAGATGCCATCCTCTCCCTTCCTAACTCTCTCTTCCTAGAGGAACCTTTGTCTAACAATCCCAACTAGGTAATTTAGTAAGAAAAATTCTGCACTTCCTAGGATGAACTCAGATCTTTGCTGACAATAATTTCTTATTGAAAAAAACAAGCATTTACCCAACATTTACTGATAAATGATTAATGCTCAAACTCTTACAGTTTTTTACTCCTAAGTAGTTCTGCTAAAATGTAGACCATTTACATAAGCACAAAGCGTTACATGGATGTATTCAAACCACTGTTTAAAAGGCTATAACTCACTCTGCTTTCGCTGGACTCAGGATCCAACACTGTTGCTGACAATTTGTGAAGCACATAGCTGTCTCAAGGCCTCTCAGATACATAGAGATGAGAAGGAGAAGGGTAAAGGGCTGGAGACAGCGTGTGACACAAACCTAAGAATTAAAACTCCTGTCCCAGACCAGAATTAGGGACCTTGGAAAATTGAATTTACAGTCTTATTACTGCTGTTGAGTTGGAAAAGGGGGCTGAGAGAAGCCATAACATAGTCTTGATAGGTAATCACAAACCACAAAACATAGCACCATTTATGGCAGCAAGGGCTTCAGCAGCTTTTGGCCACCAGCCTGAGAGGTCTTCTCTGAGTACTGCTGAACTGCTTGTTTCCTGCCAGGAGCTCCTTCTAAGTGCTCCTTGAGGTGTAGGATCTTATCATCCTTTTTCCTGGTACCTTTCAAACTAGCTCACCCCACTGAGGAGGGGATTCTTGACTGGAGGAGTCTGTGTGGTGTGGGGTGTCAGAGTCATCATGGAGCTTTTTCCTTTCCTGAATGATGTCAAATCCCAGCACAGAAAACCCATGGGAAGTTTTATTCATTTTCTTCTGTGGCACACATGCTGTTCCTCATCTTCTACTGTTTTGTCTCATAGTAACATAATTAGTCCTTGGGTTTGTTGGTTTTTTTTTTTTTGGGGGGAGGGAGTCGTTTTTTTGTTGTTGTTGTTTTTTGTTTGGTTGCCTTTTGGTTTCTTTTTTGTTTTGTTTTGTTTGTTTGGTTTTTTCTTTTTGTTGTTGGTTTGTTTTCTTTTTCCTTTATCCCTCTCTCTCCTCAGGGAGACCTCATATTTAGTTAAAAAGTAGTTCTGAACACATCATTAGAAGGCACCGCGGTTCATCAGGGCTCTGACCCTAAAAAGAAGCATATCTGAGCCACTTTTGTTACAGCCAGGTACATTCTGGGACACATAACTGCCTTAATTACCCATGGCTGCCCACATCAAGCCAACTTTCAATTAGTTTCCTGAAGCCCTACTCAGTTATACGTTTTTGAGCCTTATTTACTACTGAACAGGCACAGACTCCGTAAATCTTAGTCATGCAAAAAGTCTGAATGATTGCAATCACAAGTAAAAATTATGCGGGTGAGTAAGGGCTGCCGGTTCAGACCACTAATTAATATATGTCAGTAAAGTGCCTGAAATGAGAGATGTTGTGGGAGCAAGGCACATTCTAATTAAAACATCAGATTCACTTCCACGAGGTAGACATAAACTTTGTAAAAGATCCATGTTTCCAGACCTTGAGAAACTTGAGAAAAATTTATTTTTAATATTAATTGCATTTATACTGAAAATTTCTATTCCACATTTCAAACAAAATAAAACTAAGTACTAAAAACTGTTAACTGATGGCTTAGGGCTGCTTGGAGGAGACCTTGCAGTCTATCCTTTTGTATTGGAATCTGTTCTGCACCATGTGGAAAGACTCTTATTTCTGAGTCATAGAAGATTTCGAATAGTGAGCAGTGCTTTAAGGGTTCTCAAAAACTATTTTAAATGCTTCCACTTAATGCATTATTTTATGAAGTCATATTGTGGGGTAAGAGATATTTTAAGGATGAAGCAATCACATCTGATTCCACTTAGCTATAAAGCACAAAGGAAAAGGAAACGTTAGGCACTACTGTTTTTCTTCTAGTTCTCAGAACCAGTTATGGAAATGTGATTTATGTGTATGCTGCTGTAAAATGGAAAGTAAAAGGACCATGGTTAAGCATTCCCCCTGGATAAAAAATAAAATGTGTTATTTTGCCAAAAAATTACAACTTTTGCAAAATATTAGTCATGGTGAAACATTCAGATTCCCAGAAGAGTACTTCAAGTGCTTTTGCAGCAAATGTTTTCATCTCCTCTTCCAGCATGTGAAAGAAAGATTGTCAGGTTAATAGAGTAGAAGGAGGAGCATTGGATACACTTTTCTGATTTTAATATAAATATAACATTTTTTTTTTATTGGGACTAGAAAAGTAGTTTATTTAAACTCTAATATTTTAGAAATTCCCTTTATCTCTAAATCATCCCATAATAAAATCCATTTTTCTAAAGCAGTTCTCCAATTTGTATTTTTACTTCAGGATTTTCCTTTTTTTTCAGTTTTAAATAAATGATCATGTATCTGGAGCTCACACTAGGTAACACCTATTCCAGAAACAGTGGAACCACTATCATCAGGTCTATTTTAAGAATTAAGAGCTACTTAAGGATACAACTGGAAAAGAATTCTTTACTTTTCACTATTTATTTATACTTTTTGGAGGAGAAAAATAATACATGCATGCTAGGCGGGGTTTTGGAAGCTCTCAGAGCTTTATTCTAAGTCTCTTATTTTAACAGGATAGTTCCCATGGTAACAATTACATCATTTGGCACACATAGTACCTGAGGAAAACAGAACCATTTAATAAAGAAACACACATTCACCATTGTGTGATGTGAATTGATTTACTCGTTACCTAATTATGTTTCCTAAAAACAGGAGACTGCAACAGTTTTCAATGTCAGCATGACCTCTTGCTTGTCAAAATTTTCCCTTCTGCTCCCAGTCTTTTGCAGCTCCAAAACTCTCTCTGCCATTCATTTCTTAGAAGTCTTAACACTGTTCAACTATTGTTGAAAAAGAACCTATTCTACCTATGCCATTTCTTTCTGCATGCTTATTCTCTTTCTTCTTCTGATGTTGAATTGTAGATTTTCTGTATGAAAATAAAATAAAATAAAATAAAAATAAAATAAAATAAAATAAAATAAATAAAATAAAATAAAATAAAATAAAATAAAATAAAATAAAATAAAAGCAGTTTGACTCCTAGAGATTAATGGTTTTTTAGGGGTATTTGTTTTCAAGTGTTTTCCCACATTTAGCTAGCTGCTTCAAAAATAATTTGGATTACACTCTTACAGGGCTATGCAAAAGACAACTACTTTTTGTGCACACATCCTCTACATACATTTACAAATACTACACATGCAGTCCAATGAGTTAAATGATAAAGACTTGTAAGCAAGAGTTGATGTTATCCAATACCCAATTTTTCTGATTGGTCAATATTTTCTCTCACTTTTTTTCCCCATTCTGTGTGTTTTCATTTAATTTCTGCCTTGCAGACTGTAATCTCTCCTGAGTACCTGTCTCAGTTCTTTGGGATGTTAAAAACCTAATTCTTTCTTCCTTTCCTTACAATTAATCATTATCACCTATTATCTATGCCTAAGCTTGAAGTAATTCTCTTGACTCCTTCTTAATTTTTGTTGGTTGCTGCATAAGGCTCTGCTTTTTGATAAAACAAGAAAATCCTTCTGTCCTTCTGATTTGTTATTTCTCTAGTGGTTATTTGAATTCTGTCTTTTGGGTTTTTTTGCTAAATAAAATTAGGAGTCTATTAGGACATGCCTGTGCTTGTCAATCTGGAGAAAAAGTAGGGTGGATATTTGACTGCCTTAAGCATCAGGCCAAAAAAAGAAAACAAAAAAAAACCAAACACAAAAAAACCCAAATCCCAAACATTTTTTTCTATTTCTAAACTTATCAGGGCACACATTTTCTAAAGAGTTAAACCACAGTGTTGAAGAACTAAAATGGACACACAACCTGCCTGCAAACTCTGTGCCCCTGAAAAATGCTGCAACAATTCCACTACTGTCTCTTTAGGATAAGTGCTGTTTAAATTCATTCATTTCCTGGGAAATTATTTTCTGATTCATCAAGGCAAATAGGTACTGTGGGATGCGAAATTAATCAAGAAAAAGGAAATGAGGCTTTTTTTTTTTGTTGCTTTCTCTCAAAGAAACCTCTCAGTAATACAGCGGACTAAAATGAAGTCAAGTGGCCAAAGATAAGGAGAAGAACAGAACTTAAAAGTCAGAAAAGGGTTGAGTCAGACAGCACCATTTTAAGAGAGAGAAGAGCATAATCTTTTGTGGATGACTGAATTTTACTAACATGAATGGTAGGGTGTTCTACAGAAAATTCTTTTCTCTTTGTCCTCTATATAGGAATTGCAAAAGAAACAGTCAAAGATGCCTTTGAATTAAGGTTGTAAGCTCATAGTTTCTCAGGGGCCATTGTTACCCTGAACTCTTCAGGTGCATTGAAATTATTTCTTCTCAGTTACAAAGAGAATTAAGGTGACTGAGTTTTGCAAAATTGCCACCATTTTGGTCAAGCCTGTATATGACTATGTACTCATAAACATATGACCCGATTCATCTTCCTGATGGATCCAGCTCCTTTACATATCCCTTCAGGGTTAGAATAGGCAATGCCTTAGTTTCAAGGGCTTTTATTTTCCTTGACATTTTTGCATAGTTAAAAACACTTGGATATCTCTTTCAGTTTCATAAAGCGGTTCAGAGGAAGCAATTTCCTCATAGCACTCCTTTTTTGCTTTGTAGTGCCTTGTATTCCCAAGTTCTTGCTTATGACCTTTCATGCTGGAGACAGATTACACCTAAACAGACAACACCTCAGTCTTCAGAGGGGGCTTTCACATCAGAAAAAGATGAAATAAAAGTGGAAACAATGTAGCACTTTCATTACTTTCAAAGGTCTGCGAGTCTCTAGTGCTTTAACAAAAAAAAAAGTGATGAAAATCCCGGCCATGCACTTATACGACCTTGGTGAAACTCTTACAAGGAGTAACAGGATTCATTTTTTTATTTAGAAATATTTAATTAATATGCTATTTATCCCAATATGAATGCTGAGTCTTGAAAACTTGACTCTGTTTATGTTTAATTTTTCTTCAGGTTATAGGCCCAGGAACCCAAGGACTTTTACATCTTCTGTGAGAAATTAAAAAGCAAATCTTTGCTGGTGACAGCCTCTCAGTCTGGCTAACATGAGACCCATAAAAGTGAGTCCCTGCAATAGCTGAGTGACTGACAATCTAATAGGATGCTGGCTCCGTGGCTCCTTACTCTATCACTCTAATTCACCATAAATCTGCCCTGCAGCCAAAATAAGCAATCTCATTCCCATATCTGCACAGAGCAAAAGCATTTTTCCAACCAGATGGCCAAAGAAACAGATTATGTCACTGCTCTGGTACCAAACTGCTTGCTTGTTTTCTTGATTTATATATGATGTAGATCAATTTGCATTACTGCATGAATACTAGTGCTAACAAATGGGAATGCGTAGCTTGGGACAAGAAGTGTGACCATCCTTTTGGACAGCAGAAGTGAATTTATTGCACTTAAAATGGCTGTATATCTGTGAACTGACTAGATCATAACAACTAGATCATAACAACTTCTAAAGAGCCCTCCTAAAGTTTTCACCTGTGCTTTTCATCCTGAGAGAGAGGGACAACCTCCTCTCCTGCAGTTAGCCTCCCCTCAGACCTGGGAGGGCAGCAGTTTCAATTACCATCCCATAGGCTGCACAGCTCTCCTTAACAGGATGATTGGCTGCATTTATCCAAATGTAAGTGAGGCCAGCTAGGAGAGTTCTCACTAACTCTATCCTCCTTAAGCATCTGTCGCCCAAGATGATGCTCTGCATACGATGTTATTCAAATAGTTAGTAAACTGAACTCATGCTTCACTTTAAAACAGCTAGAGAAAATCTAAAGTGAAATTCAATGTGCAAAACATTCAATCAAAAACTGAATTGCAATCTCAATTGTGGAGAAATTCCAAGAAAAGGCAAGTCAGTCTGATAACAAGAATGCAGAGTGATGCAGGCTCAACAATTTACTTTTCTTCTTAATGGAGAAATGAAAATTATGTTCTCAGTGCCAGGCACGTTCTACTACAAGCATAATAAAGGCATTGATTCTGATCTAAATTAGAAACGCAAGGAAAAGAGAGGAATAAGAGATTTGCCTTTGTAGCAGTAATTCACCATCAATTTTTATTTGTTTTGTTGTTGCTATTATTATTATTATTATTATACACAACCCTTTTACAGTCTTCTACATTCTTTAACCTTTTATGCCCTTTAACCCTTCTACAGTCTTAATATACAAGAAACAAAATGTGAACATTCTAACATTAATGTGAAGTACTGAAGAAATGTTTGAGACTCCATTGCCTCTTTCCTATTGTGGGACTTGAGCATTTTCCATATCTCTGGTTGGACACACCCTGGCTTCATTTTGCCAGCGTGGTGGAATGAGACTTAGATGAACAACAGGCATTCAGGACACACCAAAGAAAAATCTGCATGCAGATGGAGGAGGAGGAGGAGTGAGCTCCATTAGATCTACCCAGAGCATGTGCCTGTGTGAGCCTATCCCTGGACATACATCAAGAGCTCTAAAATCTCAGTCTGTGAATGCCTGAATAACTGTCTCCACTAAAAACCTGTTTGGGCTGCATCTTAATCCCTGTTCCTGAGACATCACCTAGTGATGCAAAATCAGAGGTCTGTAGAGAATCCCATGCTATAGGTTTGGTGGATATTAGTGGAAGGGATACATTCACACATAATTATGCTTTCTTTTAGTTTAAGTTCTTTCTTAAACTAAAATAATCCTAATCATATTAACTGTTTTTTGAAGATTTTTTTCAACATCAAGAGCCTGATTCCTTATGTTTTGTTTCTGATATGACCTCTCAGAAATGTGAATTCAACTGAACAGTATGAATGTCTCATTTTACTTATCATAAAAACAACATAAATCATCCACATATAGTAGTTTTGACAGAAAACCATAGAGAATAAAACAATAACATAGACAAAATTTATTTGCATTATTTAATGGACTTGCTTTGGCCGTGATCTCTGTTCTTTCCTATTTGTTCTCCATGTTCATTTGAACAACCAGATTTTATTGGAACAAATGCTCACAGAAAATGAAGTTAAAAGTCATGAGTATTTGCAGAAGCCAAACATTTAATTCAGATAAAAATTCTCATTATGGAAATGCTTTCTCAGTTTGTGAGAGACCACAGTAAATCACGCAGAACAGCTCTACAAAACAAGGCAATATATAGGACTGATCTGAAATCACAAGTTTGAAAGAATGCACATCCAAACACATGAATTGTCTGACAGAAAGCATAAAAAAGCAGAGCTAACATTCATGACATTGCATGGAATTCATAGAAAAGAATTAAGATGAGTTAAAAATTCTGTTTAACATCAATTTAAAAGGAAAACTGTGTTTTAAACTGTTTTTTTTTTTTCCTGTATACCTTAAAATGTTTTATTTCCACTCATTTCACCACAAGATGTGAAAACTCTAAGCTGAATTCTCAGCTCAAAGTTTTCTGTTGCTAGTTGATGTATTCCAGACAGAAGAATATCTTTTGATTTTGGAATGAAAAAAAAATTAATGGTCATTATTCCTTAGTAAGTTTGGTATATTTGTCAGGGGAACCACAAAACAAGAAAGTAAAGCCACCAAAACAAAAAATGCAAACCAAATAGTCATAAGTAGCTGTAATGAGAGTAATGTCCTTCAAAACTGCTATCTTGCTTTCTTTCTCAGTATTTTTGTAGCAGAACAAGCTTCTTTCTTGTCAAGTTTTTCCCTTGAGTAGGAGAGCTGATATTCACAAATATAGGTTTGTGGTGCTGAAAAATTAAACTTTGTCATTTAGTACAATCCAATTCTGTGATTTTTTTTTTTTATAATTTTTTCCGAGTAAAATATTTTCTATGAAGTTATCTAGACAATATCTAAACATGTCAACTTAGCAAAAAAAGGAATAATAACAGTATCAGTGAAAGGAAACTAGTGTATTTTGAAGTTTTATAGTTTCCCGGAAAACATCTTTTTACAGTTCTTTTCAAGTTCTCTTTATACTTTAAATTCTCCAAATAATTCTTATGTGAGTTTTATTTCATTTTATTTCTGTGAGCTCAAGACCTCCACAGAAAAGCTGTCATAAAACCAGGTACACATAATTCATACCCATGAAAATGATGGAAACAAATTGCAATTGATTATGCCTGATCTCTGAAAGGGACTAATTATTCGCCTCTTTAAGAGCAGTTGAAAACAGTATTCTGAACTGACCAGGTGACTGACTCATATATAAATATGAGCTGGCTAGCTAACCAAATATCTGCATAAAAGAGGTGTCTGTAACTCAGGCTTTGTTTTTGTTGTTGCTACTTCTTTTTATTTTAAGAAAGAACTAAATTCATTTAGCCATGTTTTTGTTGTCATGTGACATATCCTATTTTATACCAGTGAAAATTCTGAAGATCATGCAACTTATAGATAACATGTGCTTTAAATATTTTAACATTGAAAGCAGGAGGAAATTAGATAATTTTTGAGCTTTCTGACTTGATTAGAGTGGAAGTGAAATGTGTGAGATTTAACTTTCTATCCACTCAGGAGCTTGGTTTTGAGATGTGATTTTTTTCTTTTTTTTTTTTGGTAGTAATTGTTGAAGTGACATTGGATTTACTAGATGTTCCAATGATTTGATGTGTTTATAGTTCTCATCACTTGTTGAGCACCTGCAGGCAGCATGTAATTGGAACACACATTTTGATCTTTAGGTCTTTTTCTATATCTCAGGATTGGATTATCTTTTTATTTGCTATTGATGTATTTAGCTTTTAAGGACTTTGTTTTTCCTTTTCTTTTGGTGATTTGCTGTTAACTCCTGAAGACTCTATAGTTACAACAGCCAGACTCCTGCAACTCAGATTCGAAGAGTCTGAAACAGGGCACGGTAACTCAGCAGAAATCCCCAGGTTTAAAAAGTGGTGTTCTAGGAGCAGCAATTATCTTTGCATGATTACCTCCTAACCTGCTAAATGGCTAGTTCAGATCTCCTGCTGTCAGTAAATAACCAGGGGCTGATTAACAGGCTTCTTATCATTCCAAATCCCTCTGATGTATGCTGTGCTACTTTTGACCTCTTTTTTCATGCTATGTGTGTTTCTGGAGTAGGTTACCAATTTCAGTAGTGGAAAGAAGAGAGTAATTCAGCATGCCTGACCTAAAATGGAATATCCCAACTGAATACGAAAGACTCACTATCTTACCTGATGTCATTTTTTAAACCCTTTTCCAACCTCCACAATATACTTGTGAAAAATACGTGAATCCCTAAACCTATTTTTATTTCCTTTTTCCTTTAAGCCATGTAAATATTTATAACAGAACACACGGCAACACTATTCCAAGTAGAAAATGGGCACAAAGTACCCATAACCCTGGAAATGGAATAAGGTTTCTCATGTTTCTTAAATAGTACCTTACCTCTTTATTTCTAAGACAATTGCATTACAAAGCTTGTATGAATCTGGTTCAACGTTTTTCCTACCTAGATGATTACAGAATGTATAGTGCTGGAATTCATAAAGTTACATTCTAACAATGTACTAACAATGTACTGAGACTGATGTGCTGAATAAATAGCTCATGTCCCTAGTCCAGACGTCCCGTTCCGTTCGTGATTGTATATAGGTGCCATGGCAAGTGAGCTCCTCGATGTGCGTAGCATATAGGTTGTCTCTTATGAAGTAAGTGAAAATTATCAATTAAGTTTGTGTTATTCACCAAAGGCCTTATAGGCTGTATAGCTTCTGGTTAGTAATATAGTTTATGCATCAATGACCTACATGGAAATTTTTTCTCCCTCTTCTTCAGTCTTCTGCACCTGTTGGTCTGATAATAGCCTTCAGTTCAGTGAGAATCAGCTAAAAAATTTAGTTGCTCTTGACAACTATTGAGACAAGAACTTAGCTGCAGAGTTTGATAACAATTGCGTAAGAACATCCAGAGCAACTGGAATCAGGAAAGCAAAAGTACATTTTCTGAAGTTCTTCAATGGTTTATGTGCACCTCAAGGACAGTTTATTAATAATAAACTCTATTGATTTTATGTGAAAGAGAGGTATTCTGGCACCTCTTCATCTGAAAAGCTTTAAGCTCTTTAAAAGAACACATCTTTACTGCCACTCTCTATTCAGAGTCCTGCTCAGTTTCATCTGATGCTTTGAAGTGATCCAAAGGACATAAGAAATGGTGGATGGGGCTGGCCCAGCTTCATTCAGCCCAGGAGATGTTATACAGGAGAAGCACAAAAATCTAGCCATTTTCTGAAGTCCATTCTCCTTGCATTCTCGCAGCATGCCACTGTGAGAGGTGTTGGAAAGATCATCTTTGCCCAGTACTTTCAATAATCACTTTAAAATTTGAAGGCATGGGAAGCATGGTGGCAGCTGTAGAGAGTGCCATACATCTGCAATGAGGAAAACATGAAGAAAGAGGTACTTTCTGTTACTTCTGTTACACTGGAAGGGAAAAGGCAAAATAAAAGGCAAAATTTCCTGAGCAGAAAGCAAAAGAATGACTCTCAGAACGCCAGCCCACAGCCACAGGCTGCAGCTCTATTCCCACAGCAGTGCATGTCAGTGCCATCTCATACCATTATACCATGAGGCCTGCCTCTAACTCTCTGTGCTGTTCAAGGGAATTTTAATCAGGTTAAAATGAGGTTCTTATCTACCAAACAATGAAGATAGAATAAAGAACACTTAAATAAATAAAGCAAATCACATGCAATTAAAAACCAGAATGAAACAACTCATCGGCGATTGTCCTTTTTCTGAAATGGTAGTAACATTCATCACTGGAAAATCACCTGTGCAGGAGACAAAGTTCTTCACAGTGTGGTAAAAATTCTGCTATGAGTTGAGAATCTCTATGGGTTTGAATGAAGGGCACATTTTTTGAACTTGCTCTCTTTGACATAAACACAGAGTTACATTAGGAGGGAAAAATTTAAAAAAAAGGAAAATTAAGGTGGAGGAGAAGGAGGAGCAGTCCCAAAGGAGGCATAAATATACCTTTTGGAATAAAATACTACATTGCATACTATTCATTGAGACATCATGAGAGTATAGCTTGATAGTCAATAGTATAATTGCTTGTAGACAATATCCTGGGTACATAGCCAGATGATTTAGCAGTTAACTTCTGCTTAGATTGAATACAAATTTTGCAAAACTCTTTTTTCATGTCCTTCATTGAAAAATTTTCTTTATGCATTTCTTACTCTGTGAGTCTCTGAATAATCCATAACTTTCTTCATCTTCTCAGAAAGAAATCTAAGCTATAGGTTCCACATTACAGATTAGAAGAATTTGTTCCTAAATTTCTCTCTTTCTTCAAGTGAGCTACATTCTCCTCTTTCTATGTTTCTATAGACAATCTATCTAATGTGGTCTTTCTAACTGTTACTCAGTCTTCATTTTACATTGTCACTTGCCTCTTGACTTGGAGGGAGAAATTACTTCCCTGTAGAATGAAATTTGTATTGTTCTCTCTGTAGGAAAAAAAGCAACTATTCTTCAGAGGCTGTAATAAGATTTTTTGGCTCTAAAGCACAAAATAGTGCAATGAGTCAATGAGTCAATAAGAGTTTCTCGGACAAAGAAGCATATATATGGCTATTAGATCATATTGGTGGAATAACAGTTCTTGCAGGTGAATGTACCCTCTGCTGCAGATAAGATGCCAAAGAAAGTCCTTGTAGCTAAATTGTCATAACAAAACCCCAGAATCCTTCTTAGTCATTTCTAATAACTTTTACCAATATCTTTATTTACCCTGAATATTTGAAAATTAAACTTTGAAATGGAACTTCGGGTGAACACAATTTTTCACTCATTATAGGATTTTGTTTAGAACTACATAAAGTCAGAAATAACTTGGAGCTCTGAGTTGACAGAAAACAGAAATGCCATTAGCTCTTCTGTGCTGGTTGTTGCTGAGGTATATTGATAGGGTGGTTTACTGTAAAAAGTAGGTCATCAATACACAGGTGTAGTTAGAAAATTAAGGTTCAGGGACAGATATTGACAGATTGAGAAGGAACAGTAGAGGCTAGAAAGAAAAATAAGTGTTTACAGAACAATGAGAAGAGCTGAATCCTAAGGAAGATGCTACAGGTTTTTTAAAGAGACTAAAGAGAGAACCTTGTTCTCAAATGTAAACAAAAACCCAAGCGTAGATTTTGCTATTAGATTAAGATTTGGGTTTCCTAGATGATTCATTAATAAACTCTGCAAATTACTTTACTTCCTGACATAAACATGAACTGCAAATAGATGTCTTACCACAGCAGGTTTTTTTTTGTACCGTAAACCCAAACCAAAATAAGCAGACTCATACCACAACAACCTTCTTCTGGCAGATATGTGCATTATGTTTCCAGAGAATCTCTGTTTTTTCTGCAGGTAGGATAAAAAGGCTGACAAATTCTGATAAATCTATTCTCAGTGCCTAAGATCTGTAAAACATAAGCTTGTGGCAAAACAAAAGGTTAAAAAAAGAAAGGGAAAACAAAAGATCATTTTCTCCCCTCTATAAATCAGAGGAACAACAAGAAAACAGGAAGGAAGAAACCTGAGAGGAAGAAGAAATTAAGAACGTGATATTAAAAGAGAGCAGAATGTGAATGACACACATCAACATTTCTCAGAGTTAGTAACTCAGGACATCCTTATGTGGTCTGTATGTCTATGTTATGTATTCTCTCCTGTGATGCTTCATGTATGCAGCTGAGCTAAGAAATGTCATGACTATAGGATTGCTTTGAGAGACATGCAGAAAGTGAGCTCTCCATTCCTTCCATTGAAACTTGTCGCTTTTACTTTTTGGCCAAAAGTAACCGAAATAACAGCTTATTACTGTCCCAAATGGTCACTAGCAGATTAAACGTGTTACTGAGCTTGCATTTTTTTTTTTTTTTTTTCTACAAACATCTGGGAGTGGAAAACATTTCTAGATAGTTATGAGGCCACATCTTGATGTTTTTGTTCTTTTTCTATAAACTATATTGACTTAATTGACTACTGAGGATGACATAATCCTGGTAGACCCACACTAAATGCAATTAACCTGAGTATGGCACAAACTGCCTTGTCTTGCTGTTGATTCTAATTCTAAAAGCAGAACCACTTAGGCATGATTTTCAAAAGTGACCTCTATGTTTCAGTTATCTGTGCATGTTTAGCTGAGGACAAGGTATTAGGTTTATCTTTCATTTTCTGAATATCCTTTTAATTCTGAACATCAAGTCCTTTAAAGTTTCTCTTGTTGGATACTCAGAATTGCCAGGTGTTTTTGTAAACTGTGGCCCTATTCTCAGTAGATATTCTCTAAGTCCAAGTTATCATCAGTCCTTCTAGCTTTGTGGTCACAAAATAAAATTGGTATGACCTAGTTCTCACAAATGTGGCACTTGAGATTTACACCCTCTGTAGAACTGTCTTTGTACAAAAGAATAGCACATCCAAGATGGATATTTCTGTTAGGGAACTTTTGTGACTGGCAATAATTGGGAGAGGGTTATAAGATTTCGCTATTTGTTATATTTTTGTTATTTTGTTAATATTTCTTATTTTATTATCTATTATTTTCTTATTTTATTATTTTATTATCTATTACTTCTATTTAAAAAAGACAAAGTCAGAGTGATTACAAGGTAAAATACTGCTTGACTCATCCTCTGCAGTAATATCATTAGGGACTGAAATGCCAGCTTTAACACAGAAATCTTCATTGCCTCCTGACACTGAGCCACACTACACCTGCCAGTCTCCCAATAGTCAGTTTTCTTGCTTCTTTTTTTTAAAACTAAGCTGAAGCATCTAATTAAGTTTAAAATAGAATGGCCCTGGAAAGAACTCTTCCTAAAGCTGCAGTAGAGATAGCAGCTCATCTTCACTGGGGGCTAAGAATCACAATACCACATTCTTTCATGAAATCATGAGAGTTTTATGTGAGCAAAAGTGAGACTTTTTCAAAGGCAGCCAGCACAAAGAAGCCATGCAACTAAAGAAAATAATTTGGTATACATACTGAGGAGAAATTAACTTTGGGGGAGAATGAGTGACAGGTAAAATGTAAATGAATGTATGAACAGTATTTGTGCTGTCATAGAGTTCCTAGGCTTGGTTTGGCAACAACATGGTTAAAGGGAGAAGAAAAGTGATTTAATAGGGTTCAACACTATTTTCTGAAAGTTTTAGCTTGACTTAGCGGCAAAACCTCCACTGTAGTTATCACAGTCAGTGTAAAATCCTAGGACCTTTTTCCAAAGAAGCCTTCTCCATGAGAAAATGTTAGGGCACAGAGGCAGAAGTTAAGATGAGGAACTGTTGGTGGAGATTGTGCATGAACTACAAAAATCAGTTTCAACTGCATCCAAAAGGCCTGATCCTCAATGCCTGCAGAACTCTTTGAATTTATTAACTTCAGTCAGCAGCTCGTTGAGGGTGAGATTGTGATTTTGAGATCCAGGCCAAAGCCAATGAATAGTATGTCTGAAAACTAAAGTAGAAGAAAGCCCTAGTAATACAAATCCCTTTCCTTCAACTCCGTCTTATATCTAGTGAAAGAAAAGAGTAATTTATTGTGTTATATATTGTTTTATTTGCACTTTCTTGGCTGTATTAGCTAGGTAGAATAAAATCACTTTTACTTCTAATGGGCTAATATTTGATTTTCATAAAACAAAGATGTTATAGGACATCCTTAAAGCATCCTACAAAAAGAGAATATTTGATCTCAAAATACCTGTCTATTCAAGTGTTGATTTTGTTGAAACTGAAACAGAGTTATGCTCCCTGGAATTTTTTTATTTTCTTTATTATTATTTTTTCCATAGCCGGAAATATTGAAAAAAATCAACAGATGCTTAGAAAATCCTTGATAGTTAAAAACAATTCACTTCTTTTTGCAATAGGCCTAGACAAGAAACACTTTTTTCCCCCTGAAATTTAACCTAGCATAGAGAAAAACTACTTAGTTGTAAGAAGAGAAAGCATAACCAAATACCAGTTATCCAATTCCTCCCTTTAATTTTGGATTTTTGTATTAATATAAGATATATGTAGTGTTTGATACTTCTTCATGAAGACAGCATCTCTAAGTGTATAGAAAATATATCTAGCAGGGTATAGAGGGGTATAGAGGAGCTGCTCATTGGCAAAGTTGTAATCACATGCTTTGGTTCCTCAGGTATCTTTATTAAAAACTAAAGTGTCCTCCTTTTCTACTCCATAACTGTATCAATGATCAAGCATTATTCAGAGAATGCAGGAGGAAAGATAAGTATATACTTTGGAGTGAATGTCAAGAAGCAATCTTATTAAATCTTAGTTTTTCAGGTATCTTATTAAATCTTAGTTTTCCAGGATGGTACCAACAATAAACAGCAAGCAGGGTGGGGAAATGGGGTTTGTCACATTTAGAAACTATCAAGATAAAATCTGCTTTGACAACAACATGCCTACTTATTTTCTTTGCAGAGCTATACTTGTAAAAGACAGAAAAGGTACAATTTTAAATTGTATTTCCAAGATAGACATATTCAAGAATCTTTACAGGAAGGAGATCCCCTAGCATCTGATAGCCTGTTATAATCTGTAAAATCTCTATTAAAAGGCAGTCATCTTGCCTGTGTAATATAAATATAATCTTGGCAGAAAATAGTAATTTCTTTTTGAAGTGTTTTCCTGAAAAAAAAAAAAAAAACAAAAACATGGAATGTGGTAATGCTAAGGGGAAAAGCCCCCAGTTCCATAACAACTATGTTCTTAACACCTAATTTAGAGACTGGGGTAAAGGATAGATGCAGCTGTCCAACATTATTTCAGACTCTGTGGCTTTGACATTCATATTTCAAGTATAAAACTAGTAAATTATTACGCACATAGAGAAAATAATTTCCTATATGTCTTTCCCAAATACTTTCTCCTTAGAATTCTTTCTCCCTACTGGCTAGAGATTTGTGATTAGTTCTTTCTCCTATGTTGGCAATTGACAATGGTGACAGCAATGTTTCCAGTGCCAATATCTCCTTCTTTCACTGTTTCCTCTTCCTTTTTCTTCATAAAGGAGGACTGGGAAATGAGCAAAAGAGAGAATAATATATATAACATAACAACAGAATGTTCTGTTTTCCTTACATCTACTCATGACTTACAGCAATATTATAGACTTCTCTTATGATAGAATTTTTTTTAATAATTCTGCTCCCCAGAGAGAAGTATTATAAGTGAGGTTTTTTTTTCCCATATTTGTACCTAGACATAAAAGTAAATTGTAGGGGTATGTTTAGCAAATGTACTACCAGAACACTATTAATAACGAATGTTGGGTGTTTAGAGGGAAAAAAGGCATGGTAACTACTCCCAGAGGTTGCTATTAAGATTTTCTTTGACAAAGCATCTCACCTGGAGAGCTTTCAAATGAATTCCTAAACTAGCAATCCCTCCCTAGCAATTTCTCCTGCAGGAAATACAGACATTGTATAACACCAAAAAGCTAAACCTTTTAAAATTCTGTTATTATTCTCTGTGCCATTCTTCTTTTAGTTTCTACAAGTTTTCTGGAAATTACTTCCTGTGTGGGAGATGTCCCTCACATCAGTGTGCTATCAGTGTTTACACCCCTGGAGCACTGCACTTCATGATGATCCAGCTCAGATCAGGCAGGTGCTGCCCTAGATAGCAGTCTTTCCCTGTGGGCACACCCTGGTTTGTAACGCAGGCATGCAACCTACTTTAAAAATTCCCACCCACATACACAGAAACACTCATGGAGTTAGCCTTTTCCTTGCCGAAAGCAAGACTTTTAGGAAATACCCTCACTGGAGTTTTCACATTTCTACTTGATAAGCAAATCAGTAACAGGGGAGCCTGTAATTTGGTTTTGCGTGACCTAGCTCTCAGATATGCAGCCAGTAATGTTTTTTGTTGTGTTTATGTTTGAGTTTTGAGAGGTTTGTTCGCTATACAGTAACTATTCTAAGATTCTATTTATTAAGCAAACCTCTGCCTCATTGGAATATTCCTCTTTATAAACTTTCCAAAAGGCAATGCATTTTAACCAATGTAGAAACCTGTAGTCCCTTATGGATCATTTATAAAGAAGTGGTATGAAATGATGGGCTAACCCTGGCTGTATGCCAGGTGCCCACCAGAGCCATTCCATCAGTCCCCTCCTCAACCTGACAGGTGAGAAAAAATCCAAGAGGCTCACCGGATAAGAGCAGGGAAAGATCACTCACTCACCAACTAACGTCATGTGCAAGACAGTACACTTGGGGATATCAGTTTAATTTATTACAAATCAAATCAGAGTAAGATAATGACAAATAAAAAGAAATTTTGAAAAAAAACCAAATTTCCCTCCAATATTCCCTTTCTCCCAGGATCAACTTCACTTTTAATTTCTCTACTTCCCCAGAGGTGCTGAGGCACAGAGAATGGGAGTTGTGGTTATGTTGTCTCTGCTGCTCCTTTCTCCTCAGGGAGAGGACTCACACTCTTCCTGTGCTCCAGTGTGGGGTCAGTCCCACATGAGACAGTCCTCAACAACTTCTCCACTATGAGTCCTTCCCACCGGCTGCAGTTCTTCACAAGGATCATCCACAGAGTCACAAATCCTGCCAGCAAACCTGCTCCAGCACAGGCTCTTCTCTTCATGGGGCCAGAGCTCCTTCCAGGAGGCTGCTCCAGCACAGGCTTCCCACAGAGTTACAGCCTCCATTAGGCACATCCACCTGTTCCAGCATGAGCTCATACACGGGCTGCAGTTGTATCTCTGCACCATCATAGACTTCCATGGGCTGCAGGAAGACAGCAGGAGCTGCAGGGAAATGTGCTGCATTGCCTGCAGCACCTCCTGACACTGGTGTCTGCAGTGATTTCTCTCACATATTTTCACTCTTCTTTTTAGCTGCAGTTGTGCAATCATTTTCCCCCTTAAATATGTTCTGTCCCAGAGGCATTACCACTGTCTCTGATGGGTCCAGCCTCAGTCAGCAGTGGATCTGTCTTGGAACTGGGTTGCATGGGCTCTGTTAGACGCAGGGGAAGCTTCTGCCAGATTCTCACGGAACCCACTCTGTAGCCCCCCATGTTCCCAAAATCTTGTTATGCAAACCCAATACATATGACTAGGAAAATATTTAACAATCACATATAGAGCAGAACACAGAACCTTCTTCCTGGAGTTTTATTTAGAAAAATGAGCATAAGAAAACAAATAAAACCAAACCAAACAAAAAAGAAATAAACCAAAACAAAACCAGAAAAAATAAAAACAAACCACAAAGCACACAACACCCATATGAAAGGCTAAAAGAGACTTTGATCCTATGAGCAGAATACGTAGTCAACCAAAATGTAACAGTAATGTGATTCTTGTTCTACATGTTAATAAAAATGTTTTAAAATTTCTTACAGAAATCTGTGGGAATTGTTGAACCTGAAATTAGGTTTCAGGATAAAATTCAAACTTAAGCTCTGCTGACAGTAAGGAAAAGGCATGAAAAAAGGCAGTAGCTTAAGCAGTACATAGGTAGTATATAGGCATTCAATGCTTCTGACCTCTCTACAAAGCAATGAATTTTCCTCTACATCAATAATCCTATATAATCCAAATCTCTGTAACAATGCCAATTTTATTGTTTTGATCATTTTCTTGGCAGCAATGTTAGAACTGGTTAGCTACAAATTACTCTGACTGAGCCTCCCAACATGACTATGTTTATGAACTATAAATTATGTTCAAAGACATGTCACTCCTGCCTTCTCAGAACTATACAAAGTTCATTAAACTGTACATAATATGATATAATGCAATTTCCTTTGATGTCAACAGAGAAAAACACTGGGCATATGCTCATTGCACTGGTAGGGATTTTGATGGACTGGGAGCACAGACTGACTGCTGTAGTGCTAGAATGTCTTTCCATAAATTCCAGGGCAAATCAGTAAGAAAAATAGCATGTCTTGTAAGTTCTGAGTCAACAAATGTGCATATTTTGTGTAGTTAGGTTTAACTACTAAATTTAATCCTGGAGAAAAATGAAAGACAGTGGGGATCCAGTGGGAAACTCATGCCATCTAAGTCTCATGCGCTCATTACTGCCTTTATGGACTGTGGAGGAAAAAAATAAAGCTAAACATTTCAGTATAAATTTAATCAGTTTTGGACATTTTGATTAGAATGCTATAATGTTTGCTAAAAATAAGCATGTTTCTTTCCATTGGAGCAGCTTTCTGCAGATATGTACACCCAGTATCATAGACCTTTACCAGTGAGATTCCCAAAGCTCCTGTTGGGAAAGGTAGAGAAGCCTTCAGTCACCTGACTTATGTTGTGGATTCTGACTGGTAACTCTCAGCTTCTGAGGAGACAACCTGTGGAGTAGGATGCTCTGAGTTGTTCTGGTAGAGCCAGGAACCGAGCAACTATCCGTGCTGGTGTTACCACATACATTGTTACAGAATTTGAGGCTGTGTATATACTGCTGATTTAAATAATAATTTAAAGTCATAATCAATTGGTAGCTGTGATCATCAGCACTGCCTGAAGGCTGCATTAAACCACATGGATCTCTTACTTAGAAAACATAGATGGAGAGGATGAGATACTTATGCTGAAAAGAAATTCTTAAGAAACCAGATTCCATTTATAAAAAATAGGTTATATAGAAGTATTTTTTTCTCAGTCATCTATATGATTTTTTTTTCTCAAATACCTATCTACAAAGGAGAAAAAATACTATAAGCTTTCCCTCCTCTGTTTGTGTACTCTTATGGTAAAAAATATCTATTGCGATATGCAGTTTCTGAACATATTCTTATGTATGGGGTTTCAGATCTTGTCTAGGAGAAGAAAGTGATTTAGGAATTATGCTAACTATATTTTATGGTAATTGACTTCATCGGTTCAAGACAAGTTGCATGGTTTCCCAAGGGCAAATATGCCTCACCAACCCAGTAGTCTCCTAGAGTGAAGTGAATAGCTCAGTGTATAAGGGAAGAACTCCATGTCATCTGTCTTTAAGGTCTTTGACAGGGTTTTCTTCAACGTCTAAACTGGAGAGAGAGGAATTTTATGGACAGAGAGTTTGGTGGATGAAGAATTTGTTGAAAGGTTACATCCAGAATGCAGTGGTTAATTGCTCAATGTCCCAATAGACATCAGTGATGATTTTGTTCCATGGGGTCTACACTGAGACTAGTAGTGTTTGATTTCTTCAAGGACATGGACAGTGGGATCAAGTGCACTCCCAGCAAATTTCTTGATGACAACAGCCTGTAGTGTGTAGATGACATACCTGAAGGACAGGCTGCCATCCAGAGGGACCTGGAAAAACTCAAATATTGGGCCCTTGTGAAACTCATGAGGTTGAAAACGACCAAGTGCAAGGTGCTCCACCTGGATTGGAGTAATCCCAAGTACCACACAGCCTGCGGTGTGGACAGCAGCTGGAAATGACCTGGCACTGTGCTTGCAGCCCAAACAGGAAAAACAAATATGTTCTGGGCTGCATACAAAGAAGTGTGGCCAGAAGGGCCAGGGAGGATTTTCTGCCCCTCTGCTCCTCTTGGGTGAGACCCCACCTGTAGTGCTGCATACAGCTTTGGGGCCCTCAAAACAGGAAGGAAATAGACTTATTAGAGCAAGTCCAGAGGAGAGCCACCAAGATGATCAGAAGTCTGGAGCAGCTCTCCAATGAAGGCAGGCTGAGACAACTGAATTTGTTCAGCCTGGGGAAGAGAAGGCTCTGGGGAGACCTCACTGAGGCATTTCAGTACTTCCACTGGGCTTATAAGAAAGATGGGGAACAGACTTTTTAGTAGTGCCTGCTTCAGACAGACAAGAATTTTTTTAAACTAGAAGAGGGTAAATTAAGCCTGGATATGAGGAAGAAATTTTTTACACTGAAGGTGATGAAATGCTGGAATAGTTTATACAGAGAATATATACAGAGGATGTCCCATCCCTGGAAATACTCAAGGTCAGTCTGGGTGGGATTCTGAGTAACCTGATCTAGTTGAAGGTATCCCTGCTTATTGCAGGGGATTGGAATAGGTGGCCTTTTAAGGTCCCTACTAACCCAAAATATTTCATGATTGTTACGAAAAAAGTTTCACATACTATTAGCTGGCATTTGATAATTAACAGGGCTGTCCCATGGTTCCTCCATTACACAGAGAAGGCACACTTGGACACTGTAGCAGCCTCAGGTCCTTGAGCTCAATCCCCTCCCATTTAAATGCCAAGGTTTTTCTCCCATCCTTAATTTTTATTTTACATAAACAAGTTTCCAACAAAACTGTTTCTGACTAAGTTAGGTGAAATGCCTGAGCTTTTCAACACAGACCCCAGATGTTGAAATCTATTAGAGCTGTGTTCCATTACCACCTTTGCGTTTCACTCATCTAGAAGGCTGCTAGAAGAATTTAATTATATTTTTAACACAGTTTTCTTCTTTACATGAACACTCTGTTCTTAGCAATTGGAAAGGATTTCTGTAATCTAAAAATTCTTTGCTGATTGTAAAAAAAAAAAGCTATTTATTTGATGTCTTTGTATGTCCTTCTAGCTACCATCTGCCTGTGTATTGTTTTATTTCCAAAACAAATGATAAACAGATGATATTGTTCCTTCTGCAGTGTTTATTTACATAGGTGGGGCTTGCATTTAAAAACTAAATGCTGTAAGCATCCTGTAATGCACACACAGCTTGGTGGTTGCTGCCAAGTCAGACTATGATTCTTCCAAAGAAATTTAAGTTAAAATAAAATATTTAACAGATGATTTTAAATACCATGTTTCCTGAATGCTATATGTTTCACAGCAGTTCTCAGTACTATAAAAGAGTGTAGAAATTTGTTATTTGCACATGTAAATATGCATAATCAGATATTGATGTTAGGAGGACCACAAAGACACCTTTAATGCATATTTATGGTATGGTGTCTGAAATTATATTGATATACAGCTACTTCACATTTAGATTCCAACCTAGCAAAAATCCATCATCTGTGTGATCAAGTTCCCTACATCTTGGCCTTGGACATGGACATGACCTATCTTACTTATCCGACTTCTAGAACAGGTTAATAAAGGTTAAACACTGTGGATAGAACTTTGGGTCTATAACTTCATCTCTGTTAATGAAATGCAAGGAAAGGAAATAGTTAGCCAGTAATACTGAGATTTGTTAATTTCTTCTTTCAGTCCCTGAAAATAACACAGCTGTGAAATTGTGTGTACAAATTGATTTTATAAACCTAGATACCATGTGGACTATGCAGCAAAGTATTTTATAGCATAGATTTTATCATATTATATAGCAAGCAGTGTATTTATAAAGGTATGTACGCTTAGACTGGGAAATTTGTACTGAATTGCCCTGATCATGAGTGTAAACAAATAATCTTTTTGGATAATAACAAATTGGGATTATAACAAATAATCTCTTTGGAGGGAAATTCATATTTGTTGAAGAAAGGAGCAGTGTTAGCACATGAGGAATTTCTGTGCCACTGGAATATTAATGGTGGGACTTTTTTATTACACTGTGCTATCCAGTGATACACTGCAATTAAAACTACAACACTGGACGACATGATTACAAAATTTGACATATATCAAACACATGTATTATTTCGGCTTTTGGTTCTATTTAAGATAAAAATATTTTTTAAATTTTATTTTTTCCCAAATTTTAAATACTGCTTAAATGGAACCCTTGCAAAAATACTTGTACCAACTACAGTTCTCTTCCAGCTTTTGTAATTCCCTGCCCTTAATTTCAATACTGCCAAACATTTGCAATTGTTTACCTCTGTTGACTTTAAAATAATCACAATGTACCTTTTTGCACATTTCATATAAACACTTACCAGTTTTTTGCCTGCTTATTTACAGTCTGCCCATAATATTGCAAATTGTGGGCTTACAGTCTGTTCACATTTCAAAATGCAATTTCAGCTCCATCATAATGTAGTTCAGTCTCAAACTACCAATTCCTTATGTTTCACTATCAACAAATGGTTGAAAAACAATCAATCCAATTCCATAAACAATATAACATTCTCCACATCTCCTTTACATAGGCATACACACAAACACGCGCATTGTTTATGACAATAACTTTTGGTCTATTTCCTTCCAGAAGCTAATAAGAAAAGATTTACAAACTTGATAATTGTGATAAAAATTATTCCCATTGTAACAGCACTCCATCTGATATGGACCATCAAGTCTCGAGATAGCATGGCCACCATTTTTAGCATTCAAGTTCCTCTAGAGTGATGGGACACTTTGGTACTCAGCTATTTTCTCAAATATACAGTAGTGTATGGCAGCTGTAAAATGTCTGATCTTTATTATTTCATTCTTAAAATATTAACATTTTCTTATTAAATAATTATGTGATACCTAGTTAAATAATTTCTTCACTCCATTACGCATCTGCTATCTAACCATAATACACGGGACTACTAACCCACAACCATGAAAATCAATAAAGTAGAAACAGTAACCAGCCTTATCTTTTTAATACAAGATCTGTGTATTCAGCCTTATCTTGTCACACAAATGGTAGCGAGGGTTTGAAGCAAGTTGTATTTTTTTATTAATATTATTATTATTTTGTTATTACTTTTTTCTTTTCCTGAAATATTAATGGACAATGTATTCCTTAGTCCTTCATAAAGAGCACTGCCTCATTTTCTGCAGAGAAGGACCTGGGATTCCCGGTGGAATACAAATCAACCATAACCCAGCAATGCACCCTTGTAGCCAAGAAGCCCAGTGATATCCTGGGCTGCATTAGAAAGAGCATTGCCAGCAGATCAGGGGAGGTGATCCTGCCCCTGCACTCAGACCTTTTGAGGCCTCGTCTGGAGAGCTGTGTCCGTCTCTGAGATCCCCAGTTGCAGGAAAACAAAGGAACTACTGGAAATGGTCCAAAGGGGGACGACAAATACAACTAGTGGACTGGAGACTAAAGGAGCAGAGCAGGATTAGCCTGAAGAAGAGAGGTCTGAGGGGGAATCTTATCAATGCAAACAAAAATCTTAAGAGAGGATCAAGAGGATGAGGTTTGAGTTCTTTTCAAAGGTTCTCAATGAGTGACAGGACAAGAGGAAACAGGATCAATTGGAAACACAGGAAGTTCCATTTGATTTTGGGGAAACAATTTTTACTGAGTGTGACAGAGCACTCAAACATGATGCCCAGAGAGACCATCCTTGTCCAGAGATATTTAAAACCTGCTCGAATGTGGTCCTGTGAAATTTGCTCTAGGGTGAACCTGCTTTAGTAGGAGGATTGGACTAGATGGTCTGTTCCACAGGTCTCTTCCAATCAGTCTGTGATTCTGTGCTTTTGTTATTCTCTGATTCTGTGATTCATGTGAAACACAACAACATACTATTAAAAAGTTATTGCCCCTGAGATGGCCTATTTTCAGCACAAATTAAGTGAATTTAACTTATGGCTTCTATTAAGCCTGTCAATAGTTAAAGCTTAAGCATCAAAATGAAAGACACTTGTGAAATACTGATAATAGTAGAATCAATGGCAATAACCTCATTGACATAAGTGATGTCAGGTTTTCAACCACTATGACATGAAAAATGGCTTTCATTAAAACTACCATAATTATAAGGCTGTTGATGATGCCCAGTCTTAAATTCTTTATTCAGTTGGGTTGAAATCTGAAGTAATGACCTAATAACACTAAGTACTTAAGAATCTTGACTAACAATAAAAATAAAAATATAGTAGCAAATAATATATTGCATTTACAGCTATACTTTCAGATTTTAGCTACAGGCTACTGTAAGAGTAATGAGAGCCACAAGCACTAGATTAATGTCCCTATTTCTTGTTAGAATGGTGAAGATACAGACAGATGAACAAGTATCCATAGACTGCTTAAATGATCAGTTTTCCAACAAGCAGACATTCCCTAAGCATGTGTCCTCATTCCAGCGTGCAGACTGTGGGAGCAGAACCTGGAGGGCATTTCAAAAGTCAAAAAGGCTCCATGGAATGGATGATATAACTTTACAGAAACCAGCGGGTGATCTACGATTTGGAATAAGTCCAACATTTCTTATTCATGGGACAGTGGAACTCAGGAACATAGCAATTAATAATTTGTACCTGGAAGGATATCTGAAATGCATGAAAATAAAACATTATTTTATTCTGGTTTTGGATCATGCCTCTGAGGTTATCTAGCAGCTGAGCAGTTGTTTCTTTAGTTTTGGTTTCATTTCTGCCCTAACAAATGCAGAAAACAGCTCTTTCCTGCTTTCAGATATGAGTGATAACAAATCATACTCAGGAATGAAAAGCTCTAGTTATACTTACCTGAGAATTCTGAAATTTACACTTCTTTTTAAGGACTTAGTGCTGCAGCCCACAGTAGCGTGGTCTCCAGCATGCATGTTCCTTCTTATATGGCAGACTGTGTAGATCTGGTCCTGAAGAGTAGTCAGTTTTCAGGTTTTCTTTGGACCTTCACATTCCTCTTTAAAAGCCACCCCTATGGTAATGTATTAAAAAAAACAAAACAAAACAAAACACATTCTGAGTGGCTATAGAAGGACAATGGGTTAGTCAGGCAGGACTTGACCTGGATGAAGCTGTTCTGGCTGTCCTGAGTCACCTCCCTGTCCTGCATATGCCTTAGCAAAGCTTCTAGGAGGATCCGTTCCATGTCCTAGCCAGACACAGAGGTGAAGCTGACAGGTCAGTAGTTCCCAGAATTCTCCTTTCTACCTTTTTAAAGGTAGGTACAATGTTTCCCTTTTTTCCAGTCACATGGGACTTCATCTGACTGCCATGACTTTCCAAAATCATGGAGAGTGCCTTGACAACTACGTCAGCCAATTCCCTCAGGACTCTGGGACACATCTCATCTGGTGCTATAGGCTTATGTACATCAGCTGACCACAAATCTGATCTTTGCTTCAAGTGGGAGGGACTTCGCTCCCCCCTGCCCATCCTGCTGTCCATCCACTTGAGCTGGGGGAAGAAAGGGGAAGGTCCAGGGGCCTTGACAGTGATGATGTTTGTATTCCCAAGTATTTGTTACATATGATGAAGCTCTGCTTTCCTGGAGATCATGGATCCCCTGCCCATAAGGAAGTAGTGAATTGATGCCTTGTTCTTCTTTTGCTGTGTGTGTGGCTTTTACTTAATCTATTAAACTGTTTTGATTTCAGCTAAAGGGGTTTCTTGTGTTTGCTCTTTTGATTCTCTCCCCCATGTCCCTTGAGGGGAGTGAGCAAGCGGTTCTGTGGGGCTGAGCAGCTGGCTAGGGTTAAACCACAACAACTATCTACAGATTTTGCACGTAGTGTGTCTGCACTAAAATATCCAATTATTCTTGCTCTTTTTTTGATTCTTATATAATGTGATGTCTTTAAAATTTAATGTCTATACGGCGAGTGGATTTTGTGAAAGGGTCAAAAAGTATAGTACATTCTGGTGTCGAGTAATACCCTCTACCACAAGAACAGATTCAGCAGAATCCCTTGTGAAATAAATGAGTATTTGGCAAAATTCAAGTTCTTCCCATCTGTCACATACATGTCTCTCTGATTTAGATAAGTGTGTGTGTATATGTTTGTGTAAGTGAAAATTTATACACACACATACACGTGTATGCATATGCAGACAAATTGGTCTCAATACAACTGATCCTTGTTGCAAAAATAGTGGTAATAGACGATCATAATAGTCTCATAGGAAATCAAGATGTTATCACTCCTAAAACTCTTTCAAAAGTCTTTACCTAAAGATTTAATTCTCAAAGTTCATTCTAGTCTTTCTCAACCAGAACATCGACCTACATTCAAAAATGTTTGTTTATATATGTATATATATGTTTATATATATATACACATTTATATATACTTCACTTCTGCAAGTGAGACAAGATACATTTCACTGATAGAGATTTCATTTCCTTCTCCAATTGACCCAGGGGCCAACAAGGACAGGTGCCACACTGGACCTGAACAAGAAGGGACTAGTGGGGAATGTGAAGCTCAAGGGTAGCCTTAGCTGCAGTGACCCTGAACTAGTGGAGTTTGAAATCCTTAGGATGGAGAGGAGGGCACACTGTAACCTCCTAACCCTGGATTTCAGGAAAGTAGACTTTGGTCTCTTCAGGGATCTGCTTGGCAGAGTACTGTATGATAAAACTATAAAGGGAATATAAACCCAAGAAAGCTGTGAGAACCTCATGGAGTTTGACAAGGCCAAGTGCAAGGTCCTGCCCCTGGGTCAGGGGAAATCCCAACTATATATAAAAGTTGGGCAGAGAAGTTGAGTGAGAGAAGTCCTGAGGAGAAGGACTTGAGTATGTTGGTGAGAGAGGATTTTGATATGACCTGTGAATGTGGACCCACAGCCCAGAAAGACAACCATGTCCTCAGCTGCATCAAAAGGATCATGGCCAGGAGGACAAGGGAGGTGATTCTCCCCCTTTTCTCCTGTTTATTGGGACCCCACTGGGTATTGCATCCAGCTTTGAGATTCCAAACACAAGAAGTACATGGACCTTCTAAAGCAAGTCCAGAGGAAGGCCAAGAAGGAGATCAGAGGCCTGGAGCACCTCACCTATGAAACCGAGTGAGCTGCTATTGTTCAGTCTGGAGAAGAAAATGCTCTGAGTAGATATTTTAGCTATCTTTTAATTCCTAAAGGGGCTAGAAGAAAGCTAGAGAAGGACTTTTTAAAAGAGCATGTAGTGAAGTTATGAGTGTTCTATCCCTCGAAGCATCACACAGGGCTTTGAGCAACCTAGTCTTGTGCAAGATTCCCATGCCATGAAAAGGGTGTTGGATCTTTAGGGTCATTTCCAACCCAAAATATTCTATGGTTCTATGATATTTCTTGATATAGAACTATCTTTCCATTCAGTTGAAATCCCTTTACTCTCAGCCATCAAGAAATTACAAATATGAGCATTTCTAGTGCAATTAATTGGATAAGAAGCTCAAAATTTAGCTTAAATACCAATTTTTAAATTTATTTTTTTACAAATCTACCCTGTCACATCCCATCACACATATCTGTCCAGTAGTAGAAAAGCCTTGCAGAGGCTCCTAGTCATGACCTAATGCAAACGTCATTAGAAACAATAAAGTAGAATGCATCATACTAGAATTAATTCCATCCCTAAAGCTATAGTTATCATTTAACGTAGCATATGGCTAATAGAATTGGAGTAAAATTCTAATTTTCCCTCTGTTCACTTTTGCAGAATAACAGAGACTGCAATGACCTGTATTTACAGAACATGCAGAGTCAAAGTCATTGGTGTTGTTTGGCCCCTTGTGTGAATCAAAATAACATCAGAGCTGCAAGTGATATGGGAAAATGGGTGGAGGAAGAAAAACAAATGGTTTTCAATTTTTCAAATCTGCATTTTAAAAAATTAATGTTATTATCACTATATGATAAATTTAATCTGTTTCAACTACAAAAAATGTTTTTTAAATAAGAATAAAAATAAAATGGGATAGTTCTCATTTGAAGTGCATTATATAGCTCATTCTTTGGTTCTATTGCCCTCCTGCTATTTGAGATTTCACTTCAGGTTTTTCAATTAAAGATGTACATTGATTGCAAGCTAAATTTACTTCAACATTTTGCCTTTCATCTGATTTTATGATGAGTATGGATTTTTATTTAACATCTACTGTTTGGTTTCAATAAAACTAATAATGAATGTTGTTGATGCATGTTATTTATATTAGACCTGATTTTTATAGCTTGGAGACTTTGTAGAAGACATGTGCTATGTTAATAAAAATTCTGAGTTGCTCATCCAGTTCAGTTGTCAGGTATGGAAATGTTCCTGTTGTTGCCAAAGCAACTTTAAGATTACAGCTTTACACTGGAGGGTGCAGGTATTTCAGAAAGAATGTGCCTGTTTATCTGCTGTTTGAATTTTTATAGTGGCATATTAATCCTCTGCATTTTATTTATTTATTATTTTCTTTTGCTATGCATAAGACTGCAAAGTCATAGGCACCCTATTGGGCAGGTAGATCATATGGATTTGTGCAGATCCCTTCAGGCATGTTCTCACTTTACAAGCCTCGTTTCACTACACTTATATTGTGCTATAAGAGTTGCACATACACACATTGTCTAGCAGCCTAACAACTTTCAGCCTGCATTTGTGGTCATTCAGATGCTAGGAGGAAAATCTGAGGTAAGCAACACCTCCTGTAGGGTTTGTTTTTTGTTTTCAGACACACAGAGATGATCTAGAAAACCTCTGCTCTGTTTTCCCTTCTATGGTATCTCATGATGGGATACAAACACTGTAAAGGACCAGGGATCATCCACAGAAGAGAAAGGTATAATAGTGTTTGCCCCAGGACAAAGAGATAATTTCTTTCCATCATGATGCTCACAAAGAAATGTAAGGAATACCATCTCAAGAGATCTCTTGAGTTTGGATTTTCTCAAACCCTAGAGATAAGGTGCCATGACTATATGATTTGACCAAGCAGAATTTCTATATATTCTATCCTATAGAAATCATGTTACAAAAACTTTTTCTGACAGTGCTCTCAGGTTTCTTTGTCCAGAAGGCCCACATAACTTCATGAGATTCTAAATCATGCTTTCAGTACTCTAGTGTGAATCACAAACAATTTTACTGAAATGTCGGTCCAATTACAATTAACACATACTGTAAAGTCAAGAACTACTCATAAAACAAATTTTGCAAAAAAATCTTAAATCTTTTTTATCTGTTGTGAACAAATATAAGACATGCTGGTTCAGTGTTCACATATATTATACATAAATTATTATTTGATAATAATTTGTTTGAACTATGATTATGCACTGTTTATTAATCAGAAGGTACTATTTACTTGTCCTAATATAAGAATGCAATTTATTAGACCAGATACCAGAGAATGGCAGCATCTGAACATATGAATTTTCAGGTAAAAGGCACTAATGAAAAATTACTGTTAGTTTCAAATTTTACAAAATCCTCAATTTTTCAGCCAAAGTCTCAGAAAAACATGATCCAAAAATAAGAATAAAATCAATTTTGTTGAAAAAAAGTTTGTTAAAAATTCACCATAAACTATATCTAAATATTTGGTTAACTATAAATATTGATAAAATTATCCCATTAATCTATGGCTGATTGTATGAATCTGTAAGCTTTGTAAAACTGTATTGCTAACAAAGTGGATATTATTTTAGAAAAAAAAGACATTCCAATAAAATTCTACCAGATGATATAATGAGTTTCTCTGAAAGATAAAACTGAGTTTGCCATATCAAACTAATATGGAAAAAAAAAAAAAAGATGTGTATATATATATATATATATATATATATATATATATATTCTTTTTTTTTTCCTCCTTTAAGCTGATTGACCTAATGGTCACTATTTTCATTATTTTATTCATCTTGGAGGACTGTTCTTTATTTTGAAGTCTTTCTCTGTTTAGAATACAGAGTCCTAGAGGTCACTTAGGAAGAAAGAATCTTTGAACATCCACTATTCACAGACACAGAAATATTAGAACTGTCATTTCTAGAAGTATACATATTGACAGAACATTGCTATTTTTTAGTCTAATTTTATTTTGAGAAACTGTTTAATACCTCACTGTCTATCAAGTGGATATAAAGGACCTAAATATGAAAGATAATTTGAAAGCACTCCATTTCAGTGTTATGTCAATTACCAGTTACAGAATTTTGAAAGCATTCTGAATGACATATGCTCACATTTTTTCAACTAAGATACTGTAAACAGAGATATCTATCTGCTAAACTGTTTTTACCTGCATTTCCTTAGAATACAAGTTCATGTAATGATATGTCTTTTTGTGTTTACATGTGCCTGTATGTCCCACTGCATATCTTTTCTGAAAAATATTTTTGAGCTCACTGACAGATTTGAATAAATAAAGAAAAAAACACATAAATATAATGAATTTTTGTGAAAACAAGCAGTGGAGTAAAGAAAAGAAGATCACAAGTTCTACAGGTTTCTATTAAACCGCATAGACTATATATTTATAAATGCCTCAGTCACTCAATAGAGCGACACTCACTGTTTACAGATCACAAACCCGAAAAATAAACCAAACACTTCATTAGTACCATGCCCACAAAGCAATCTTTTTATAGCTTTTGTGGACATTGTTCTATGGGGAATACTACATTTGCAATACTCTCGTGACTACAGTCTGTTAAATGCTTCATTCTCAGTTTTACAACAAAAGAAATACAAGTGACGTAAAAGTGTGCATATATGAGGATAACTTATATGGACAAGTAGCTGCATGCATGCACATGTCAAGACAGAACTTGAAGCTGAATTTGTTATGACTTTCGAATCAGATTCCACGATTTCTCTATTACTCAAGCGTCAAAAATAAGTGTGGTGGCTTTTTAATTTCTATTTCTACCATCATAACATTTATTAATGGAAAGAAATTATTCCAGAAAAAATATCAAGTTTACGAAATACTGATCTGCATAATTTCCTCCATATTTTTCTTGGCTTTTTTCTTTTTAATTATTTTTTCTGCCTCATGGTCATGATCTGATTGTATGGTGTTTGTAAGCACACAAGCCAAACATGAAACCACATGAAACATAATATCCAATGCAATAGTCTTCTGTCAGATTAAAAAAAAAAAAAAAAAGAAAAAAACCTCCCAAAACATGTTTGAATTAAGAAAATTAACCATTTATAACTCTTCCAATAGGCTCTTCATTTGCCCTTGAATGGCAGTTCAACATAATAAAAGGTATGTGATATTACAAGGGAATTTAATCTGATTATTTTTCAACACTGAAATTATTCTAGAACAAAAAAAAAAAAAAAAGAGTAGAAGAAGTTTCATTTAAAGTCAAACCAGGGAAAATGTGAAATCTCCTTCTCTGTAGTAAAGCAAAAATCCAGAAGGAGTATTTAGAAGGTTTTGGATGTCCTAATCCTAACCCGATATAAATAGATACAGGGACATGGAGGTATGTGTATACACACACATAAATTTAAAAGATCTTGACAGGCCACTAAATGAATGAGTTATCATTGCTCTAGATGAAATTCTAGAAAATACCTAAAAGTAAATGTCCTCAAGTGAGGTATTTACATTTTAACACTTCTACAAGTGAAATCACTATGCGAAGTGCCTTAGTGCCTTTTTTCCTCGTGTATTGTTTTTATACTTCAGCAGAGATATGAACTGAGAATCTGGCATTATTATTCAGAAATATAGTTTTAGAGCTATTTATCATTATGATCTTAAAAAGTATTTAGGACTCAGCTTCTTTTTCAAGGTCTGATATGTTGTGTTAAGTTCAGCTGAAGACCATGGGAGCCATAAAATACCTACATACAGTTTAGTGTCTGAGTGCTATTATAATAAGCCAATGCCCGATAAATAAATCTTGATTCAGTCGCCACAGAAAAGTATCTAATGCTGTTTGAGATACAATGGAGTATTGCCTCCTGACTGTCACTCTAGAGGAATGATATAGTGGGATATCACAGTCCCTTGAAGAAATAATGTTTTGGTACCTAAATAGGGGTTCTGCAGCCTGGAACAGAATCTCACCCCTTACAGCTTGCTAGGATTCACTGCGTTATTAGATTTTCAGCACAATATCCTCAAAGAAATTGTACTGATCTCTATCAGCCATGCCAGCTTTGTCAAGTGCTAACACCATACGACTTATCTCAGACTAGTTATCCTGTGTGCTGGGATTCATTGCACTACTTCAGATAATAAAATTGCAGACATCTGCATGCGAGCTAGTCACATTAGTGCCAGTAAGTAATTTAAGGTACAATTCATCTTACCAACAGAAGTGTCTGAACTAAGGCCTGTGTCTCAGAAGTTCTGGCTTTTATCATTTGACTGCATTGATAGGGTGACAAACCAATCTGTAGACATTTAGGAGATGTCATATGGATCCCAGCTTCAAAAATATTTTATACTTCAGTGATATGTATATATATATATATATATATATATATATGCTTCAGTCCTACTTTTTTCATTCTTAAGAGGGTATATGCCTATGTCAATGTCAATTGTGGGTCTGAATGCTCAATTCAACAGCAATTATGTTTTCACTGAAATTAGAACGCTAGTTTGAAATTACTATGCCTTAAAGCTTTGACTGCTGAAATCTCTGTTATACATAGAACCTGGAAGACAAGCACAAAGCAAGGAATAATTGGCTATGTCTCGCTCAGTCGACCAGAGGCAGAATTGATGATGTCTGAGACTGCTAAATAAAAAAACAGGGACCCATCTATCTCTGCTCCTCATGCCAGGTGTCACAAAGTGACTTAAGAAGTTATGTTCCTTAAGGACATACCTCTTCAGAACTGACAAGAGAAAACTGGAGAGGAAACTGAAGTCCTTGACACCTCACCATATACACTGCTTTTTGTTATCTCATTTCATGGCAATGTTGTGAATTTCCGTAACATTCTGTTTCTCTCCCTCTAAAGGCCAAGCCGTCAGCTAGACAAGTCAGGATATAAACTAGTTGATAACTACTTGGCCTCAAGGAGAGAGGTTGGTCTTTGACTCACTTTTATTAAGCAGTTTAGGCAAAGAGCCATTCTGTCTAGAATCCATTGCTTTTTAATGTGGCCCAGAACATTAGCAAGACAGCGGCTTCTACCAATCTGCTCTATGAATGAAATGTCTCCAGGGAAAAAGACTGAAAACAATCTTCTGCTTTTTTAACAGTCACAGAAGGTTATACTTACAAAATGTTCATGTAATTGCACAAAACATGAGAGTCTAATTTTTCTTTCTCTTTCACTTATGACTTTGCCTGACAACTTTGCTAGCTTCTATGGAAATTTTCTCCGCAAATTTCACAAGCTAATTTGTGAAGAGAATCAAAAGGCTGAACAGCATTACAAGAAGCAATCTATTATTTTTTTCAGATCTTCTGCTTAAATTTTCAGATGCAACACTTACACCCTGATTCTGCAGATGTATTGCAAATTTGCTTTCTCATAATTATGAACTGTTAACTAGCAATTGTGCTATGCCAGTTCAAAGCCAATTCTTTAATGAGATTGCTGATTCTTATTAGATATTGTTTTCTGTTACCACAGTTGTGGCCACATTTGTGATCCAAATCGTCCACATAAATGATTTATTGGTCATTTAACTTTTTCAATTTAATAATACAATTAGAAGAGGTGTCATCTTAGTACTTGCAAAACAGTGGGGTCAGATTCCTGGAATTTCTCAGACTTCCTTTTGCTACACTTGCTTTCTGCTTTCCATAAAGCTGGTGTTCCATCTGTTTCTACCAAAACCCATGTATTTTCAGGTATCAAACAACACATATTTTATTAACTGACATTATATAACGTGTTTTTAGCTTGGCACATTCCTTAAAACATAAGAAAATGCATTTTGTAGAAAAGGTCTGAGTACCTTGGTAGTAGAAGTAGCAGCCACTCTATTAAGTACAGAAATGATTCAGCAGACAATAAATACAAGCACACATTTCGTTGTTGTCTGGGGATTGGAAAAGCTTCCAGTCTGAGCACACAGATAGAGGAAAAAATATATATTAGGTGAAACAAATTATGTGACAACACGAAAAATACAGAATTTTTTTCTTTTCCTAATATGGGATGAATATATGGATTTAAAAAAATAAAAGGCAAAAACCAAAACACTCTGGAAGAAAATGGAAAGTAAGGACTATGGGGAAAAAAAGAAAGATAAGATAATGAAGTTGATGTGAAGAGACTGAGGGAAAGATGAAGCAAAAGTACCAAGTTACTGCCGTTCTAGGAGGCTGTCCACAGAAAAAAAAAGTGGCCTCACCTTGGCCTTTCCTGAAATATTGGAACTGACTCAGACGGTAGTGTGCCTTAGATTATACTTGCTGATGTACCAAACTACCAAATAAACAGTTCCATTCAGTCTGTATTTTCTACAGGTAACTAACATGCAGAAGAGGGAAAGTCCAGAGCAGTTTGCTGTAGAAAATTTGGCCAAAAATTAAATCCAGGTGGGAAGTATAAACATAAGGAAGTGAGAAGCTCTTCAGAAGTTATGTCAGAAATAAAAGAATACTCTTTTTTTTGTAGATAGTTTTGGGTGAGACTTTTACCTCTCAAGGTGCTTAATTTCTTTCTGTTTTCTGACGTAAAACCTCTCTGATGTGCAAACTTCTTTAGTCTATAAGACAGCCTGAGTATGCTGTCCTTCATTGCCCATGTTTTCAAAATTATTTGGGTGCTGAAGTCTGAATTCATTAGGATTTTGTTCTTTCAAAATTCTGTAAATTCAATTCTAGATGGTCATCTCAATGTTCATTGCACAAAGAGACTCACAAATTAATTGGTTTAGTAATAATCACTACTTGGTCCAGGTGGAAACTTTCTTATTTGAGTTTATTTAAAATATAGTGAGAACAAGTAGTGTCACTTTCCTTTTGCAATGTCCAGAATCTATTTAGATAAAGAAAGACACATATGTTTGAAAAATGTAAAGTCCTGAAAGAAAATACTCTTCATACTGGACTGTAGAACAATTCTCATTTTTTTCTTCCATATCTCTTGTCTGTTCCAAGTAGACAAGTTTTTTTCTCAAGTGTTAACTAGAGAAAGAACATGTTCACTTTCCTCTCTACATATTATATCCATTAGGATTTGCTTTTTGGAGTTGTAGCTTAAGTATTTTAAAACTAAATAAGAACTTCAATATTAATAAACAATACAGTTTCTGAAACCCTTGCCTACTAGGCTATGAGAGCAGAAGGAGGTAAAACTTTCTCCTCTGTCTCAGTCTAGAAGAGAAAGTGTTTTACTATCTAATTCCAGAGTAATATTCAAGGCTAGTGAAACTCGTAGAACCCAAAGAGCTTTATAAATTAAAATGCATTTCCATCAGCACTCTGTATTTCTCCCATAAGATGACTTATGCTTCTTTATGTTGTATTTTTTATGTCTCATTTCAAAGTATTTTTTGAGAGCCTTAGATTGCTGTAGAGAAATTAAGAAACAGAAAGATGTTGAAATTTTGGCTCATTGTTGAAAAACCAAATTACCAATTTCTAATTCTTAGGAACTGGGTTCACAGAAGGTATAGTCAAAAGCATTTACCAATAGTATGATGAGTATAAAGGTTTCTTCATCCATGCTGTTCAATACTGTATGTGTATACTGCAAATTCATATTCAGAATCTTTCTTTTCCGTTCATCAGTGTAATAATGTATAAGTCTGTGGTGCTTCTGAATAATTGTGGGTGTTTGTTTAATTTTTTACTAGATAAGGTATAACTAATATAAAAATCATTTTCATTTTTGTGGGGGAGGGAAGCATGTTGGTATCTTAATGCGCAATGTGAGAGCAGCAGGAAAATGACAGAATAAATATCAGGAGGGTTCATTTTTGTGTGTTCCGAGGGAAAGAAATTACAAAATTCTCTGTCCTTTGCTACTAAACAAGAGTGCAAAATAGTGCATCAGAAGGCAGCTTCAGAAACAGCAGGAATTGAGGTATAAATGGAAACAAGAGATGCAAAGAAAGACATGAATGATTGCCCTGTAGACAAACATGGTAGCAAAGCCAAACAGGAGAGATCAGGACCAAAAAAAAATCTAAGGATCTATATGGGATGATAAACATCTAACCTAAGATACTCATGTGTAATAATAGTGTTGATCTCAGAAGTAAAGAAAACTTTAATATGCTCTGTTTCATATGATTTGAATTAACTTTGCAAGGCTAGTACTCTCTGGCAAAGTTACAAATTAATACTTAAAATACTTTAAAATATTTTTAATGCTTACACTATTCTTATCTATCTAGACACTAGTAGAAGACATTAAATATAAAAGTACTAAAAATTGAGCTACTAACTCAGAGTTTGGGGGCTATTGGGAATGGGTGATATTGCAGATGAGCATTTGAACATTCTTTTCTCTGTCACTTTAGTTTTTTCTTGCTTTCTTAAAGGTTTGAGTACATAACTGTAGAACATTATCTAAAGTATGCCAGTTGAACAAGTTTTTAAAAAGTATATGCTTCTGTGTGACATACAGCTGTTAGCTTTTGACTCAAATCTGCTACATGACTGCTTCACACTTCATTCTTCTATGATATAAGTGCCCTTCTCCTTAGATATGTGAAGTTTCATGTCTACATTCTGCAAGAAATTTCACTAAGTTGGACTCCTATGCTCACATAAAGCCAAAGATCTGATGAATGTCTTGGTTAAGGAAATAGCTTTGGAGCTGGAAGAGGGAAGTTTAAGTATTCATATGAAAGAATTTGGTTCTTTGGGAACTCTTCCTCCAGCCACTTGGTCTTGTCAGAGTTGTCAAGGTTTTAGGTTAACTATCAGAGTTATCAAGGTTTTAGGAGTTTTTAATGTCATATAAACCCTGTATATGACTGAAATGATCATATCTTTTATTCAATGACAGTACTATTTCTACAGATTGAGCATTTTCCATAAGCAGAAAATATCTTCTAGTTATGAGGCTTCACTACTGAGCATACAACTCAGACTGCATTTGGTAAAAAAACCCCACCTGCTTTGCAGGATTACTGTGAAGAAATTATCCCCACAAAATATTACTTTGTTGCAAAGGCTGAGAAAAACTTATGAGTGTTTGAATGTCACTATATAGCCAGAATAACTCTCAAATATCCTTTTAAGACAATGCTCTTGGGTTATAGCAGTGCTAGGAGCTCATAGCTCCATGAATTCATTGGCAACACCTTCTGAAGCACTGGGGAAGAGGCTGTTTTGAAACTAGAGCAAGCACAACGAGATCTTCACCAGAACATACTGCTCCTGAGGAATTCAGGCAATCAATATTCAAGCTGACCACTTTCATAAGTAACAAATTCTTGAAGATTCTAGGGTTTTGGCAGTGCTCCTGTAATGCCTTGCTTATTACACCGATTACTAGAAAACGTTTCTTTACTGCCTTGGGTATCAACTGTATACATGGACTATGAAGATTCTGAGGGACCTTCACAGTCCAGGTGGACAGTATGCTCCAAGAACCTCAGATAGGTCCTAGGGAGCTGGAAATTTGTAAAGGCTCCACCCTCTCTGTTTGATTATTCATCTAACCCTTGGGTAAGGACCAGTTAGTAATTAAAAAAGGACTAAAAGGACTTATCTAGGAATATAAAACCCACTGACATGCCTATCACTGCAATCAAAAGCAGGTGAGTACAGAGCACAGATTAACCTGGGATGATACTTCCACATATTTTCCAGTGTTCAAGTCTCTGCAACACAAGAACTCCTTGACCCAAAAGTTGTTTTCATGTTTGCAGTAACCCTCAGTGAATTTCTTCTGTATGAACTTGTTCAGCCTCTCTCAAAATGCATGAAAACATTCACTATCTTGCAACAGGGAATTTTGTACTTGGACAACACATTTTGTAAAGAATCTAGTAATTTCTAATGCAGATCAGACTGAAAAAGTAAGAAAATAGATAAACAAGCATATTTATTCACAAAAATACCTGTGATGTTTTGCTACATATCATGGCAGCAAAGCAGGTGAGAAAAGGAAGGAAAATCACTGTTAATTTACTATATTTAGATAAGAAGGAAGCTCTTGCTTGAAAATTTTCTGAAAAAATAATTATTAAATATATTTTTAATATGTTCATCTCAGAGAAAGCACCATTCTGAGGGAGACTCTCCCATTCAGAGTCCTTCCATTTGTCTGCATTTATTTAACATTTTTCCCCATAGCAAGTTTTCTTCTTACATTTCTCTGAGACAGCCCACCTATTTACCTTAACCGAAATCTGTCTCACTTTCAAACTCCCTTAAAAAGGTGACTATTCCTTTTTTAGAAAAGGCATCACCTCCTTGACTTGACTTACCAGTTAACCTTAAGTGATAAAACTCTTCCTTTTTGTGACATGACATACTTACATGTTCAATTATTACTCTAATTCTGGCTCTTATTTCTTATTTGCAAAGGTAAACCCACACATTCTCTTTCTGGTCTTCATCTGACATTAGGCATGAGTGTTTGTGATGATTGCATAATTCTTCAAGCTTACTGTGGAAAAATTTAAAATGCGTTTTGAGTGGACTTCAATACCTAGATGTACAGACTGTTTACACTCTCTGTTTCAGCATCACACTGAAGGATTATAAATTTTTCCACTTGGATTAAAATTTTCTCTAGCACCATCAGAAAGGGGTTAAGATCATCATAGTTTTTAGGTTCATGGCTAAATCTCCAGCTGCTGTGTAGTAACTTGGTCGTAAACAGGTCTATTATTAAGTCATTCACACTGATAGTGAGAACATCAATGTTTTCTTTTTAGCTTGTGCATTCAAAATAAATTGGTCAGAAATATAAAACAGCATATTCTGGAGCGTAGAAGGACAATTTCTTGATTGAGTTAGAAAAATATATCACTGTTACATTGTAATTCTATCCCCTGCTTTTCTTCCCTTTTCAATATTACTTATCAAAATCATAAAACAAGAGAAGTGAAAACATGCGGAAATTGCATAAAGGAAGGTCCTGCCAAGGACAAACATTAAAAAATTTTAATAATATTATCAATTTAAATTAAATATACCAGAAGATTATTTAGATATTTTTAAGTCTTCCATACCATTCCCTCATTACTAAACAGCTCTATTAAGCCTTTCTAAAGAAAACTGAAACTAAGAATATAAAATGTTCAAAACAGGATCTGGATATACAGTGATCTGCACGGCAGTAACATCTGTTAGAGTACAGTGACATGATTTGTTTTCAGTTGGCAACAATATTGACATATGAATGTGTGGCCCTTGAATACAAGTAAGTTCATGTGAAAAAATATATCCCCTCCTCTTCCAAAGACTGATTCCAAGGAAACAGTCCACCCACAACCATTCTCATTACTTTTTTCACAATCATAATGTTGTTCTTTCCACTATATATATCATAGAAGTAAATGAAATTTTACCAGAAAAAAAAAATGAGAATAAAATATGAATAAAAGGCCTCCAGAACTTTAAGACTTGTTTGGAAACTGTGACACTTCATCTGTATTCAGTGAGAACGCAGCAAAAATTAGCAGAAGCTAAAGAAGTACATTCTTCCTTTTGATACTAGATAATGGCCAAGTCTTTAAGAAATTTCTACTGAAATAAAATAGCTCTTATAGTCACAAGTAATAAAACCTTAAGTAAGGATTTATCTAGAGCAGTCATGGTGCTATATGATCATGAGTATACATACAGATTTCCAGATATGTTAACGTAGTCACTATCTGAAAATCCCCCAACTGAGAAAATATAAACTAAAATATTATGAAAACGAAAATCATTGTAGCTATTTCAGGTAACACCAACAAGTACACTCAGCAATGCTCTTAGTAAAAATGATTACTTTAAGTGAAAGTTTAAGTGGAAGCAACTACCACTTGAATAATGCATGATTTGGGTAATTGTGTAGAATCAGTCTTTCATTGTTGAAAGTAATTTAAACATGTGATATAAAATATGTAAAAAGTGATTGAAATTACTGGAATGTAGAGCAACCTGATGATTTTCAGACTCAAAAGAAATATATAAATCATTAAATATGAAACATTACATTTTTCATATCATACATATGATATTTTATTGATGCATCAAAGAAAAAAACAGAAACTATTATATAAAAATAATAAAACCCTTTTTAATGCAAATTACACAAGTAACTCGTATTCCATATAAAACAGATTAATGTGTTGTTCAGAAATGTAAAATCTAAATGCCTGGATGATTTTTATTCCCCCACATATTTTATAACAAGAGACAGAGGAAAACGGATTTCATAATATGTTCTCAATTTTATTTGGTACAAATTATTGTTAATTTATTGCACAAATTATTGTACAATAAGCAAAATCTCATCTATTTTTTTGATAAATCCTTTGATATTCCTACACTGAATCTGATCTTCTTTAGCTGAATTTGATCTACATGTGTAGAATCTCTGCATAACAAATCTCTTAAGGATAAGAGATATCCAAAAAGAGAAACTTTGTTCTTTACACAGGGTTATTGATTTCAAATATAATCCCGCTGGTCTTAATTGCCTTTTTATAATTCTCTTCCTAACATTTTCAGGAGAAAATTGCTCACTTTCTTTAGAGCTGTGGGTCTCATCTAATTCAGGATATTTTGTGATTATATTTAGTATACATATATGTTCCAATTTTTTTGTAAATAAATACATTCTATCAATATACTAGAATACTCTCCATCCTTTATTGGATCCAGAAGGTTGCATAGTGTCAGGAGAAGAGAAAAATGGCCGAGGTACTTACTACAATCTTTGTCTCAGTCTTTAATACCAGAATCAGTTGTCCTCAGGATACCCAGCTCTCAGAGCTGGAAGTGAGTTGTCTCACAGCCCAGGAGGAGGAAATGGCTAGAGCTAATCTGCTATGCAAATTAGACAACCATCCAACTATGGGCCTGAATGAGGTGAACCCAAGAGTAATGAAGGAGCTACCATTTATCAGCAGTCCTGGTTATCTAGAAAGTTGCCCAGAGAGGTTGTTGAGTCTCTGGAAGTGTTCAAAACATGTGTGAATGTGACACTTGGGTATATGGTTTAGGGGTGATTATGGTGGTGTGAGGTTGGCAGTTGGACTAGATGATATGAAAGTCCCTTCCAACCTTGATTATTCTGGGATTTTGTGAAAAATGAAATATGTCATGTAGCAGAATACAATATAGGTATATTTAGAGAAATTAGACTATATTTTGAGTAAATGAAGTTTGTTGTGCACGTCTTTCTCTGTTTGGGGTTTTGTTTATCCCGAAGGGAGTTTTATAATCCTATCTCACCAAGATGTGAGCTTCACACTTAGATATGAGTTTCTTCTGAATGTTTGTGTATAATAAAACAAGATTTTCAGCTACTAAAACCTTGCAATTAATTCATTTGGTTGTTTAGGATTTTTGGAATTCAGGCCAACACTTTAAGTTTGTAAATGCTAATTTAGAATATTAATTGCAGGTATTTATTTCTAAAAGCAGTTAAAATTTTCTAAAACAAAAAGGTAGGCAACTAGGAATAATGCACCTATGTTAGATATTTTCGTCCACTGTCTATAGAGGAGAGTCAGTCCTTGTTATCTGTTCTTCCAGTTAGCTGAATCGCTTTCGCTGAATCTATAGGCAACAAAATAACAATAGTACATTTTGTTTTTTCAGTGTGCTCCTCTTCTGTCAAAGAGGCACAGCAAGAGAGAGTTCTTGTCCAAGAATTTGCACATTTTCTAGAGCATTAAAAATTTCTGGAGTATTTTTCTCTGAAGCAGAAATCTCACAGTTTAAACTCTAGGCAGTTTGCTCACACAAACTCAAAGAAATATATCCCAATCTGTACAGATTTGAAATCACCTTCCCTTTGGCAAAAGATATCTTGCCTGTCATGCCATGAAATGCCTTGCACAGAAAGTTTTTTTACCTTTCAGATGGAGGTGAGCTATATCTGTCAAGACAGCAAGCTAGTCAGCCAGACTAAATCTCTCCAGAAGGTAGTGGGTGGAGCCGTGAGATTCCTATGTATCATCTCAGAGTTAATTTTATTGTTCCTGTTTTTAAGTTCTAGCAGTAACCTAATGTAAAATGCAGCCATGTCCAAAACCTGAGATCCTTTTGCCCTGAGACAGATTTCCTGTTGCTAGGTCCTCATTTTTATTCTGTAATTCAGGTATGTCTTGCTATATAGTCTCAAGAGGAAAGTTGGCATTAGATTTGTCCAAGGTGTATCTTTATTTAGAAATACTCTCCTCAAATGTGGGTTTAACCTTTTCTATGCCCATCTTGCAATCCCCATAAATCAGTAGTCATTTATGCAAAAAGCTTATTAGTATGCTCCTCTTTGTGGCAGACATTAGCCAGACCAAATGCAAAGTGGATAAAGCACCTCTTGTTTCATATTAATTTACTTTATAGTCAATAGAAATCTGCAGGACATGATGCTTATGACATTCTGCAGATGTGCAAAGGGAGCTGATCAGTCTTTCTCTTCCTGACAAATTAAAACTTTAAAGCAGCCTTTTTCTTGTACTGCTCATCAGTCATTTCCAGAGAAGAGCCATTTGGTTAACTTGTGAAATGGCTGAGAGTAATTTGTGCATCAAAACAGTCAGGGGAGGTGATTCAGTCAGAAAGCAATGAAGATCTATGGCTAAATATTTCTCTTTTTTGTATCTTTACAACTGAAGGAGCAAAGCTAGAATGAAAGGGTAGTCCAGGTAAGATTACAGAAGGGCTGAAAAATAAAAATAAATTAAAAAAAATCTCATACTAGCTCTTAAATTAAGCAGATAGTATTATTCTCTCTTTGTCCTCAAAGATCAGAGACAACAAATTTATTTTGATTACTTCTTGGGTCATCAGGCATATAAACTTTTAGAAAGATAGTAAAATTTCAATGCAGTAGTATCCTAATGGGCAGGAATTTACTACTCTGAATTCCTGACAAATTTACAATTTCAATTTTGTGTGCTCAGTCCAAGAAATAACTTCACCTTCTTCAAGTGATTGTATGCATTTTCCAGAGAATTCATGGTTATCTGTCAGAAAGAAAAAAAGGAAAAAAAAAAAAGATGCCTTAAACCAGTGGTATTTTTCAAGCATGGTCATCGAGTTTCCACTTCTATTATCTGAACTTCTGTGGATTTCCATGTAGGAAAAAGTGATCAAATCATTGATTACTATGTACATCCTACTTAAATTTATGCTTAAAGTTCTTTCTTTAAGTATATGGCAGTTTTAAGACAAGCTTACAGTCGAACTTCAAAATGTTGTTGAGCATTAATCGTTTGGTGAAAAACAATTGGAACTACTTGTTTATTTTAGTCATATACATCTTGAATCAAGTATTTTAGCCATACTAATTTATACCATCTTTTACCTCTGAAAAGGTACACTCCTTTATTGGTAGTTATATTTGGTGCTAGAAATTGAATTTCCAAGAAAAAAGATCGAGCATAAATTGTTGTAGCAGGTGTGCTTGGATGGACAAAACATATTCCAACTGGTTCTAATGGACCCACTGCAGGACGCAGCTGAGGTCTTTGGCCAAGATAGTGGCTCCTTGGAGAAAATGCATTTAAGAAAGGGAAAAATGCTGGTGGAACTTTGGCTCTTGATTAAGGCTAGCCTGCCACAGTTCTTTGTGTTTACTTTTTCACACATTGATGTAAAAAAGGAATACATGTTATCCCTTATTTTTCTTTTACACTTAGCTATAAAGTTTTACTTCATATAGACATAGTTTCCTTTTATGCTGTTTTTGCTCATTTGCAAGTTATGAAACTTCTTCAAAATTAATTTTAAAAAGAAAACTCACAATGTTAGGAAAATGCAAATAGCAAGAATTTAAAAATTTAGAACAGCTCTAGAATAATCTGATAAACTTACATTCATAGGAAACTGACAGCACAACACTAACCCTAAAACAAAATTGTTTTCCAAGCTCTTTTTTTTTCGATAACTGTATATAAAGATATATTTATCTGAACTTAACAGTCTAGAATTACGTTATTGCTTTCAAGTTAGTACTGATTGCACAAATTATCCCTGAGCTGAAAGTGTATGCTCACTATACAAAACAGAATAATTCATACTTTGCTGAAGAGTAAGGTCCTCAAAATATGTTTGCAACATCACAATATACCGAAAAAATCCTGCCTTACATTCAATTCCTATTCTAAAACTGCTGTGAAAAAACTGTTTGCCAGGTGAAAAATAAGCTTCTGCTTCCTTTTCAGTTGAAACTTGAAATATAAAGGCAGGGGTACAAGGGTGATCAGGGAACGGATATTTTCATGCAAAGAGGGAGGATAAGCAGGGTAGGTGGCAAGTGAATATGAACTCTTAAGAGGCTTGCTGTATAAACACTTGAAGGAAGGGAACTGACTCATGGAAAAGCTTTTTTTACAATTATTTTTTTGGCTACAAAAGACAAGGTTGCTATGAGATCTATGTGAGGCTCTGGAGTAGTTTTCCACCGTAAATAAAATTTAAAACAATATATAAAAATAGTAATTAGCATGCCATCGGAATTGTATATAAAAATACCTACATTCTAGAAGATGACTGTTAAAAGCAAAGCTTTGACTTGGTAATTCAAAGATTTCAACTCTGTTTTTGTTTATAGTGTTGTTTTGGTTTTTTTGGTTTTTTTTTTTTTTTTTTTTGCATCAGGAGCTCCTCGTGTACACTGGCACGCATTCAGTCATAGTGAATATGGCACTGAGGTGGGTTGACCCTGACTGGATGACAGGCACCCACCAAAGCTGCTCCATCACTCCCCTTCTCAGCTGGGTAGGGGAGAGAAAATATAACGAAGGTTCAGGGGTTGAGATAAGCACTGAGAGGCATCACTCACCAAATACCATCAAAAGCAAAACAGACTCAAATTGGGAAAACCAGCTTAATCTATTACTAGCCAAAATTAGAGGAGGATAATAAGAAGTAAAATAAATCTTAAAAATATTTTTCCTTTACTCCTCCCTCCTTCCCAGGTTCTACCTTTTCCCCCGCAGCAGCTCAGGGAGACAGGGAGTGGGATTATAGTCAGTTCATCACACATTGTTTGTTGTCCTGCTGCTCAGGGAGAGCCAATGTGGTGTTTCTTCTGCTGGAGGCAGTCTTCCAGAAACTCCTTTAATGTGAGTCCATCCTGCAGGCAGCAATTCTCCATTAACTGTTCCAGTGTGGGTCACTTTTCCATGAGCTGTGATCCTTCAAAAGTGACCCCCGGGGTCACCAGTCCTACCAATAAATCTGGTTCAATGTGGACTCTTCTCTCTACAGGTCTGCAGGTCCCTGCGAAGAGCCTTCTCCAGCACAGGCTTCCCATGTGTTCACAGCATGCTTTCAGGCATGGGTCTCCTCCACACTCTGCACGTCCATGAATGTGTCAGGGAGACTGCCTGCTTCTGCATGGGCTTCTCCATGGGCTTCTCCATGGGTTGCAGAGGAATCTCATCTGTGGCAGCTGGAGCACCTCCTCCTCCACCTCCTTCTGCGCTAACCTTGGTGTCTGCAGGGCTGCTCCAGTCACACATTCTTCACCTGCTCTTCTCAGCTGCAATTAAAAATTATAACTGCACAAGATTTTTTTTTTTTCCTTCTTAAATATCTATCTTATCTATCACAGAGAAGTTACTTTCATTCCTTATTGGCTTGGTATTGGCCAGCAGCATGTCCATCTTGGTGCTGGCTGGCATTGGCTCTGCTGGATGTGGATGAAAGCATCTGGCAGCTTCTCACAGAAAACAAACATTTTCTCTCCCTGCGACCAAAACCTGGCCACACAAGACCAATACAGAAACCAAAGAAAAGGGGTTCTGTATGTGGCCTTAATTAATTTTTAAAACAGATTATTTCATTCTTAACAAAGGTTGTTCTCCATTCAGTCTCAGATTAGTATGCAAATTGCATTACATTTTTTTTTTTTTAATTGAAACCACAATGCCTTAATTTAACTAAATGTCAGGAAAATAGATTTATTTTCCTGGAAGGAAGATGGATAATTAAATCTTTCATGAAAATGATTAAGTCTTATTGAAAAAAACTAGTGCAAAACATTCAATTGGAATTGACTGAAAGAGTTCTGTACTAAGAGACTATAGATCAAAACATTTGGCATGAACAACTGAGATGGGCAAAACAAGAAAAAAAATACTTAGACAAGAGGTAAACATCCATATATAGTAAATCACCTCTACTCTTTTGTAAGTCTTCAAGAGCATGACAGCAAATGTCATTAGGAATGACACTGCCAAATCAATATGTCCTTATAATTCCAGTTTTCATCATGTGGAGTTTCTATAAAAACAGGAGGAAAAAAACCCCAAACTAATAGAAAATTATAATTGTCATGATCTCACTCATATCTCCTATTAAAAAGCCCTCTTGCTTCTATGGTATAGTAAGAATATGCTGATTCTCTCATTCTCCTTTTATCCCCTTCTTTGCCTTTGCTGTTGGGCAGTGTCAGGCTACTGCTGCTCTGGGAGTTAGCTTACAAAGGCTGCTTTATTGCTCTTCACTGAACACCTTCCCACAGGGACCTTTAGTGTCACCTCCATAATGCAACTAGTTGCCCCCAGTCCAGTGCCTGGAATACAACATTTATTTTTACCTTTGATTTTATTTCATATTCTCATGATGTCAGAAGACATTTGCAAAAGCTTGGCTTGAATTCTCATTTTTGTTATGTTGTGTATTCTGACTGATGTAATTTAAAGTTTAGGTAGTGGAAAGAAGGAAAAGAGAGGGAGTCTCTGAAAAAAAAGTACAAATATGTTTTCAAAAAATAACTATGATTACTTTTAAGTTTGACATGTATTTAGTTAAACTAATAGTATTCAGACTGGTTCTAAACAAAGCACAAGTTATAGTGCCCAAGGCAAAAAGCATATCAGTTCCCTCATTAGTGCACATTGAGATAGAAGCAAAACAAAGTAAGGGGAGCATAGAGGCATCCTTTTGAATTTAATTCTGAGTACAATCTGTATCACTTTTAAACCACTGAATTTAAACCACACACATGGGAACCTAGCATGGGATTGAAACTGGATTAAACACAGATAGGCATGAATATTCTTAGAAAAGTCTTTGGATCAGTTGCAATCAGTTCCCTGATCATGCCAGAAGGCAGATATTGGAATTGTTTTTTATTTGGATGCTGATATTTATACAGATCTCCAATTGAATTAAAGATGATAGAGTGGTTCCCTTGATCATATTAATTTGAAACTCACAAATGGAAGAAGCCTCAACGCAGAGAGAAGTTAGATCAGTCTTGGTGAATACTTAGTGCAGAGAGTCACAGAACATCCTGGAAAGGATCCACAGTGATCCTTTGGATCACTGAATTCCAGCTCCTGGCTCTGCACAGGACAGCCCAAGAATCACACCATGCACCTGCGAACATTGACTGAGTTAGGAGAGATAAAAGCTTTGTAAGTTTACAGTGTTGTTGATTTTGGGTTTCCAGCATTGCCCTTTAGGTTTTTTGTTTGCTGTTTGGATTAACCTGGTTTCAAAACAATTTTAATGGGACTATATTGCATTGTAGAGAATAACCAGAGTCCACACATCTATTATTCACTCTTAGTGGTCCATAAAAAGTTAGTGACCATGAAATATATCACTAACACTGGCTTCATCCTGACATTTCTGACATTTAGAATATGTGAGATAGTGCTGCACTTTTGTCTGACAAGGGGTCAGACCTTTTTCTCGCTCAATTTGAAAGCACCTTAATTCAGCAAGACTGTGGCATCTGCACAGTCACTTTCACTATTCCAGTGTCCTTTGTTTCCGATGGGTAAGGGCCTTCCTTACCTTTTTAATAATTTTCATGTACTCCATTTTCAGGTATGTGATACACAAAGCCAAGCAATGTCCTTGTTTTCTCTCCATTCATGACAGCTGAAATAAGAATTAAGGGAAATTATATTCTTTCACATATCCAGGTCAAGGTAGCGGCAAGTTAGGCACCTCTTTTTATTCAGAGGAATAATCCCAGAGAAAGCTCTTACTGCTAGTATACATGATGATAGAATTAATGCTGATAAATTTCAGCACCTACTGTATGGAGACTATGTGATTAGAGAATTGTTTAATCTGCATTCCCAGATCACAGAATATTCTGAGTTAGAGGAGACCCATAAGGATCAAGTCCAACTCTTAAGTGAATGGCCCATACAGGGATTGAACCCACAACCTTGGTGTTCTTAGCTCTGACACACTGAGAAAATCTCTTGATTAGTAGCCTCCTCTTATAATTAATGAAGATGAACAGGCCATTCTAGGTTTCAGTTAATCTTATTCAAAAATAATTGGCCAAAATAAAACAGATAAACCATGCTTTAGGATAATCTATCTGTCTGTTTCTTATTTTCTATAAAAAATTAAATTATTATCTCAGATGAAGATTTCCACATCTAAATAATTCCAGTATTAAGGCAGGTGAAACTCGCTTTTACCCCTTGATCTTATTTTTCTTCACTGAAGTGAGAATTTGCTCTAATTCGTCAAATGCATAGATGTTACATACTTTTGATTTAGTGAGAAATAGTTCACATGACTTTCCATAATGAAATGATGCTTCTGTAGTAATGGGGTTTTGTTAAGCACATGGTTATTGACAATTTTAATGTTTGACAAAACCAAAATCCATATTTTCCTTTTATTTTTTTTCTATTGTCATTAATGCAAACAGTACAACAACGTAGCCTTAATCTATAAACCAATTTTTAATTCTATTTGTGGTCAAAACAGTAGAATAGTTTAGGGAATGGTCTATTATTCTGTTTTAGTACAGGTAAAAATGCCTATATTTTATATTTAGCCGTAAATATTGCTGAGGAGTTATAGCAAAATGTTAAAAAGGAATCTATAAACACATGTTGTTCCTGTGTGGTAAAGAACACTCCACACTGATATGCAAAGCACCAGAAGGTCACTTCTTTCCTTATACAGGTAAGCTCCTCATAAAGCCAGCATTTTATCTGTATTTCATTAGCTTTTTTTATGAAAGACCTGCAGGTGTTTTTATGTACCCAACAAAAGATCTATTTAGCAGGTATAGTGGCTAAAAACATTAAGAGGGATTGAGAACAAAATTATTGAAGATGTGCTTCAATGCATTCATTTGCTTCAATATGCTTAGCTGTTTATATGAAGTTTTTTCAAATTCTTAATTAACATCCAATGTTAATTAGATAACACTTAATTAGTTAATTAGTTAACATCTAATGGATCTTTCATGTTACATGGAAACCTCATATACACTTGTTGTAGAATTTTATTTGTAATACCAAATTTTCATGCAAATTTGGCAATTACTGAAATCTAATTACTCATTTCCACTCAGCCAAGCCACCTTGTGATTAAAGAACTCCAATGCTATGGACTTATTTCATAAGATTTATTAATGAGCTATTTTTAGTACCAGAGGTGTTCTTAGGAACAGTTTTCCCAGCCTATGAAGCTGGGTCAGCCTGATATTAATGGAATGTTTGTGATTTACTTGGCAAGCCACCAAATGTGTCTGAGCAGCATTATCAAGTTACATATTTGTGCAAAATTCCAAGACATCTAAACTCAATTTTTTCGCCTTGATTGCTCTCCAGAACACATCAAACAGATTTACTATACATAGGGAGCACATATTATCTAAGTACTTCATAAAGATCAATACCTGAAACATGCCTATTTAGAGACATCTCTTCCTATCAGGCTCATATAAATCTGCTTATTACAGTGGAGTTATTTCTAATCAACTCCTGAGAAGAATCAAAACCTTAATGTAGACATTAAAAGGAATGCACTAGTAGTGAATCGTATGCAATCTGTTTAAGCTCTGGTTATTTACTTCATTGCAAAATCATGGGATATTCTCACTTATGTGAGGGATACACATGTAAAAAATGTGAAAAAAAATAGATTTGCAAAAAAAGAAAAGGATGTAGGCTATGAAGGTAATGTAAAAAGAAGACAAAATATTATTTATTTAAAATATAATTCAGTTAAGTTTAAAACAACTTTTATAAATGCAGGTAGCATTTGATTCTATGCTTTATCAAATTTGTCTTTGAAAAAGTTTTTAAACACCATATATAATTTACAAGTCTTCATACATTTTGCAGCTAAAAGGACTGGGTAGTAAAAAAAAATATTTGATTTTTCTTGTGGCAGGCAGATTTCCTGCAATAAGTGCAACATACTTTTTTTTTTAAATATGATCAATCTACTGGACATAGAGCTTATGTCTTGTTTCCTCACAATCTGCTGAAATGACTAATTATCCAACTTAAAAATCTACAACTATTGTATTAATTTTGATTTATTTAATTTTCTTCTGCTTCAGCTGCTAATACAATTTTTCTTTATGCTGTCTCTGCTATATTAAAAAGCATTATTGGATAACATCTTCCTCAAATAATATGTTTAGGTCATAGTTTCATATAATTTTAAAATAGTATATATATTTCTATCACATTTTTGTTGTTTTCAGCACCAATATTTTAGAAACTTGTCTAGGTTATCTTAAAAGCTTACAAGAAGTTAGAGGTCACTGTAGAAATAATAGTCACAAAAATATTGTACCTAATAGTAGATGGTCACTTATCTCTAAAAACTGAATTTGAGAATTTAAATTATTTTTATAATGAATGAGACTACACCTCATTAAAACTTTTAGAATTTTTTTAACTAAATTCTTTCCTTTGTACCTCTTACAAAAAGAAGTAAGGGATTTGGGTTTCAAATTATTTGTTTTGTAAATATTTACACTGTGTTTGTTAGATGGCATATTTTTGCATAATTGTTAGGTCCCATATTATCAAAATGAATTCTGTTTCCTAGAAGCATTATTCATCTTTTCCAGAGCTTAAGAGGAGATATTTTCAAATGCTTATGTGATGAATATGTGTAAACAAAAGTTTGGAAGACAAAAGGACCCGATTCAGGTGATCACATGTAGGTGTTCAAAGCTATTTAGGATGATGAACTTTCTCTGCTACTCCAGATGGATATCAACACTCTGTTGAATTTGTGTTATAGATAACTACAGGCATGTAACCAAAGTGTTGAAATTCTTGATGGTTACAGATTGATAAGAAAACTTGTAATTCCTTTGATGCATATAGCAGCATTTTGTATTTCATAGACCAGAAATCTTAGAAAGCAAGGAAAGACTCCAAATGTGAATATGATAAGATTCTGATATGAAGAAAAGCATTGCTTAGATCAGTTGTTAATATATTGCATCCTTTCAAAATTTTACATGAAGCACTCAGAAAGCTGCTGTGAATACCTGTGCTTTGAAAGTGAGTCAACAGACTAGCAACAATAAAAATAAACAGAAATACACAATTTTTTGTCATTTGGTCCTTACTATTTTTGAAAATAGCTTTTAATTATTTTTAAAGATATTTTACATGAAAAGATAAACATTAACAAGAGAAAGCTTCCTTACTGTGTTAGTTATTACTTTTTTTTCTGATCTGTATGGTGGCCTTATGCAGGTTTGTCAGATTTTAAAAGACATGTATTAATATTGCCTTCATAAAGAAAATAGGTTGGTTGATTTGTTTGTTTTTGACGTGATTATAGAATGATCCATCATACAGAAAATTTCAGAAAACTAAGTTATCCTCCTGAGGAAAAATATGTAAGAATTCATTATGTAGTTTATGTCAGTATTAGACAGTGAAGTACAGTGTACAGTCATGCTATCTAATCTATAGGACAGTGGAAACCCCCCCAGATTTTCCCATTCCTTAATATGTGGGTGGGAATTAAGACCTTGATAATTTCAAGTGCTTTGGACAAAAGGCTTGATCCCAATCCATCACTGTCTTCTCTCTTATGAAGTGTAGGTCTTGACAGTGATTTAAAGCTATGGATGTTGATACTGCCCATTGTATGTACTAAGAATGAAGAAACTCCTGTAATTTTGTGACTGCTTTGTATCCAAAACTGCATTTTTATGTGTGCATATATATTGACATGGAAGGGCAAGGGACGTAAGGGGCAGTCTGTGCTGTTTATGATGCTCTGTGTGTATGCAAATTCAGAGTAAAACTCGAGAATATTATTTCCATGAATGTTGCATCAGTTCTCCAGCTTATCTTTCATTGCTATAGGGAAACCCAATATAATAATAGGGAAATTCATCTTAAACTGAATATTGTCAATACTGTTCAATGCTGCAATTTAGAAAAAGAAAGATGACAGAAATCAAATTCATGTTAGAATTCCATTGAGACAAAAATTTGTATATCAGTTTAGAAAACAAAAAAGGATATAAAGCTTCTGTTTTCTTCAGGTTTTTGTAAAAATATAAATGTATTAAATATTTCCACTGAAGGTAACAGTGTAAGAAAGTTATGGTTTTATTTCCTTGGCTCATGCTATACAGAAAGATGAGGAGGGTGCCCAGCCACACTAAGGAATAGATTGCTATGAAGATATGAGCATTAACCAGGTTTGTGAAATTTTGCTTGTGAAGGATACAGACTTTTATTTTAAAACAGAACTTTTTAATTTGACAAATACTCCCCCCCAAAAACCAAACCCATAAGTCCTTCAAAACTCAGTTTATTCTTCTTTTCACTTGTCATGAAAAAATATTTAACACAACATCCAAGAAGCCAACTCACCAAAACACAATGTTTCTCAAGTCCAAGGCTGAAGAGATTGTATTGTAATTTGTACATTCCCAAATTCAACTGCATAGAAGTATTTTGCCACTGTATTGATTTTGTTTCCAATTAAAATAACTCAAAAATCACATGTAAGCATCCTAAAGGAGCTTTAAACAGCCGCAGCAGAAAGGCCTTTCACAGTTTTCCAATGTCTTGTACAGGAAACTTCTTGAAAAACAGACAGTTGAGTAAAAGACCCCACAAACAGAAAACAAATAAAAAAACTACACAGAGGGCAATAGAAATACAATATTTCAGCATTGACATGTATGTACATTAGACTAAATTTTCTGCAATTTCATTGCAATGGAATTTCATATACACAGAATTTAAGGTTCCACTGAATCATGAGTCCAGAACAGTAAAAAATATTTAGATGATATTGGCTGGCTGTCACTTTTCAAATTTCTATCACTTTTATGAAAGGAAAAAAGATGCAAGATGGAAAACAGTAACTATTAAAAAATAATTTTAGTACACCCCCATCCCAAAAAAATATTCAGAAAAAATATCCTCAAGAACCATTTTGCATAGTAGATGAAGTTCCAGAGATTAAGAGCTTATTCACTACCACAATAACAAGTGTCTTGATTGCTTCACAGTAGTATTAGTGTTCACTTTCAAAGCACCCACAGATATTTGAACTTGGTTTTCAAATGACCATTTGAGTGTCAAAAGAAACACTTGGAAAAAAGTCAGAAATAATCACCATCATGAGCATATCTTTCCTTAGTGAGAAAAGTGATATAAAATGTGACTAATTAAAAACATTTATCATCTTTCTGTTCTCTCCATTTTTTGTCCTTAACTACAATACAATCATTTCAGTGATTGATGTCTTCAAATTGATGTGTTAAACTTAGCTGTATGACTAAAAATGAGTTAAGTACTTAGTGGATAAAAACACTTCACTGAATGTTAGAATATTGTCATGTGATAAATTATATTAATTCTTTTAACTCTTATAATGCTTGTCAAAATTGTATTAAACTTTCTCTTGAAATGCCTCTGTCAAGTTCAAATATACTAATCTGTATGGAAAACACACAAGTAGTGTATGCATCACAGTATTTCAAATTTATACATATTGAAATTAGTTTTCTTAGTAAATGCTACAGAAAAAAAAAGTTGAAATCTTAACTTTGAGCTAAAACCAAAATAAATGTTTGATCTTGATTGAATCTTTTTTCTACACCTCCACCTTCACTGAGGAGTTAGTAGTAAAAGTTAGGTTAGTACTTTAGGGAGAATCTATTCAGTATGTAAATAAAACTGAGAAGCAAATTATATGGACTTGATTTCACAAACAGAATAACAGGATTTTCTGGGTTGGAAGGTCCCCACAAGGACCAACCACCAAGTTCAGCTCTTAAGTGATGGCCCATATGGAGATCAACATCACCACCTTGGTGGTATTAGCACCATGCTCTAAGCAACTGAGTAATTCTCAGGGTTTTATTCAGTATTATTTGCAGAAGATATGGTAATTCAAAAGGGATGCAACAGAAGACAGAAATTAATTCTCAGCAGTGAAACCATTTATTTAAAAGGCCACAAGAAATTTCCCAGAGAAATATGTAATTGAAGGATGTGTGGTACAATTTAACAACTCTCTTCATAAAATCTGTGGTCATTGAAATGAACCTATCTAATTGTAGACTTAAAACACAGATTTGATCCCTTTCTAATGGGTAGCTCTTACTAAAAAATACTGAAATTTAAAAAAAAAACTTGATTTCAAAAAGAAAGTAGAAGAGTTCATAAAAAATAATTCAAGAACATGATTCCTTACATAAAAATCGTATTAAGAAGTTTTTGAGCCAAAAGCTGTCTGGCCTTAGAGAACATTCTGAACATTATCATCATATATTTCTCCTAATCTCACATCTGGGCAGATGTGGTGCATAGGACCACATCTCAGTGTTAGCCTTGGCAGTGCTAGGTTCACAGTAGGACTCCACGGTCTTAGAGGTCTTTTTTAACCTAAATGACTCCATGATTTTCCCCCAAAAATCTACTTTTGGCCACTGCAATAAACAAGATCTAAACCCTTACCTGCTCCATAACATGTCTTAATTGTAGTGTTTACAGCAGTGTGAGCAGCGTGGCAAAACCAAGTCCATCTATTACTTGTTTTCCAGGTCATATTAGTCAAGTAGTGCTGGAAGGATGTAATCAAGGTCTTTTTAGGGGGGAGTGTTTTACTGCAGGCTTCAGCTATGACACTAGCTGAATTTTGTACTCTTATGATTCAGAGATATGTAATAAAAATAGCTCTATTACATAGAAATATTTATTTTAACCTGTATGGATTTGTGACCTGGAACTAATGAGATTTTAACCTTCAAAAAATGGGTGAAGCTCTCGATTCTGTGATGCAGCCTACACACTGCAGTGTCTTGTTCTGATGTGCCTTTCCTTTGTAGTATCCCAGTGTCAGTATTTCATCCCATAACTGTGATACCCACACACTTGAAATAATTTTTTTATCTTCTAAACAAGTATAAGAAATATCCTGTGGAAGACGCTGTATTTCATTCATATACTATTGAGTGATCATACTTTTGCCAAAATTAACATAATATACTTGTATATATTATATTAATTATGATCTAACACCATAATTCTAAATATCTAATTTTGACTGTTTAATAGACTAGAAAATTTTTTAATCAAGTGATTAATATCTCCTTAAAAAGTTATATTACTAGGGTAAAGTTTCAATCTGTTTTAAATTATTATCAGGCATTCTGACAGTTTATTTGTTTGTAGAATAAGAGTGCCTAAACACCAAGCACTGAGTAATAGCAATATCATAGTCGTTCTGTGCATCCATGAGTCCTCATAAGACTTTCAAGGTATTCCTCTGGGTCTGTTTTTGGATTTGCCTGTTTGTTTGGTTTTGATTAAGTACTCAGAATTTCAGGAATACATTCCCTCCAGTACTTCTGCTTGTGACCTCTGCTCTGCTCTCACAGGCATGAGCAGATTCCCACAACTCTGCCTGTAAGATGCTGAGATATAATTGCAGCATGCTGAAAAGGTGGAGATAAAAATGCTTCTCATACTGTTCTACTGCTTCTGTCCACAAGTCACCCATGTCCATTTTGCCCATGACTGTGTCCAAGCTGTGTCTCAAGTTGCCTCAAGTTGTCTTCCAGTACCCAGTAATAATACTGATACAATCAAAATGTGAACTCTCCGCATGGCATTTTATTCAAAGTGTAGGGAAGTCATTCTGGAAGGTCTGTGAATACTGAAAAGGAGGATCTTTATGAGATAAAAATGTATCTATATCACTTTTCTTTGTAAAGTGGCTTAGTTCTTCCAATTTTATTCATGCCCAGATATTCATTAACTTGAAATAAATGATAATGGAAGTAGTGGAAACATATAATGGTAAAATGTATTATAAAGAAGATGAAACAAATATTGAGGGGTTCTAGATTTTTTGTCCAAAATCAAATTAGATACTCTTCAGTAAAAAATGCAGCTCTTCCCCTTAGAGAAGGAATCCAACAAAAGTATATCCCTCAGAAAATCATTAAAAGTATAAAAAATATATAGAAAATAGTTCAATTCATTCAATAAATCAAATAATAAATAATGAAATCAAGCATTTTAAAGTGTAAATGAAATACAAGCTTTTTCCAATTAATTTCTACAAACATTGAAAAATGCCTGGAATACATATATGCAAAACAAAATATTTTGTCTTTATTGTATAAATCAAGAAAGTGACATTTTATATAATTAAGATTCTCTAAGAGAAAACCTAGCTTAAGATGGAAAAAACTATTCAACTTTTCTTCTTCTAGTTTGTGTCACATGTTCATGTATACTTAGTTAAGTTTTTAGTGGGGAGGCCATCGTTATTAAGCAGCCTTTTGAAATTCCAGTTTGTGCCTGCCTACTTTTTTCATACCTCTGACATTACCAGGTAAAATTTGTAGCAATTCTTTTGTCTAGCACCATTTCCAGTTAAAACAAGAGAGCAGTTGTAACTGTATATGTTAATAATAAAGGATTAACAGTTCTACCCCTGCCAAAAGTTAGATACCAAACCTGATCTCTTCAGTTTTATTTTAATTCCAGGTGACATTTATTTTTGATTTTTTTTTTTTTTTTTTACTGGTTGAGGCTTTAACTATTGGGTGTTTTGTTTTGTTTTAAAATATTTCATGGCATTCATTGTATATATTAATGAATACAATTTTCCATAGAAAACACATTTACAATTTTCCATAGAATTGTGGAAATAACAGCTCAGGAATTAAAGTTATAAAAATTTTTACATTATTTTAGAACTTTCTCACATAGTTTCTAATTTTGTATATCATTTAAAAGATAATATAACATTTAAAATAGGTCCATATTTCAGAGTTCAGTACCTTCAGTTCAATATTTTTTTATAGAAAATTGTTTCAAGGTGTTCATTCACAAAACAAAGCTTTGCTTTCATACCAACATAAGTTTTATTGAAGATGATAAGTTCAACTGGGACATGAAAAAATTCATTTATTTAGAAATCAAAGCCTAACTAAGTTTGTCTGAATAAGTTCTTTTCACAATCTTCTCTCTCACTCTCTCTTTCTCCATTCCTCTTGCTCCCTCTGCTCTAAGATTATTTTTATTATTTTTCAAAGAGAGTAATAAGATTTTAAACTAATCAGTAAAACCACAAAATGACACTCAAGTGTGCATGCTTATTTATGCTCATATTCTTCATTCACAGCATCTAGAAAAACTTGAAAAAAAATTTCAAAATGTAATTTACATATTATCTATTTTTTTCTTTGGTATTTCATTTTTGTCATAAAATCAAAATATTAATTTTTGGAATAAATGTAACTTGAAATGGAATTTTATCATTGCACAGTCAGCTGTGATGCTAATAAATTATTATTATATTTCTTATGGAGTACACGACTTTGATCCTATTATATGCCACAGGGAGAAAAAAAACACCTGTTATATCATAATTAATAGCAATTAATTACATTAAATAACTGCATTAATTGATTGCTAAAGTAATTCATAGGGAGTGCAATGAAAAATAGTAAAAAGTTTTCTGTAATTACTGACATAATTTGTAGTTATTGACATAAATTTAATTAGTAATTTTAAAGCAACACCACAAATATTTTTTTTTCTAATATTTTTCTACTTTGTTAATGTTAAAATTACATTTATAATATATCTGTTACTCACTCTATCTCTTTACCCAAACCCTTTTTTATGTATAACTAATGTAAATACTATGTTCACTTGTCACTATTTGTGTATATATAGTGTCTTTACAGAAATATGTGTGTGTGTGTGTGTGTATGTAAATAAAAAAATATATTCAGTATATTGGGCATAGTTCTTGTACACTATAAATAATTATATGATTTGATTTGAAATTAAATTAAAACTTACTTTTATTCCAAATTATTAAAAAACCTACTATGAACTTAAGAGGAACGATTGCATAAGCATTTAATATGCAGTCATATTGTGTAAGTAATTTTGCAAGAAAGAATATTAACTCTTAACAATCTATCTAACATTTTAGAAGGACCAACTCAATGATAATATTGCTATACACAGGTTTAAATCATGAAAAATAAAGTTACACAATGGAAATACAGGAAGACCTTTAACATTATAGTGGTTTGGGTTTAGCTAACATTTACCTCCAAATATAGGAAATAACCTGACTCCCTTCCTGAGCAGGTGACATGTTTATCTTCCCTCGTGCCCTCCTGCTCCTCAGTAGTCTTTGACTTATCATAATGTGACCTTTATAATAGCTTTATAGAGGATCAATCAGGCCAAGACAGAACTGTAATGCAAAGAAGTATTCATTATTTTATATTGGCTTAAACTAATAGAGATGACAAGTAAAACACATGTGATTGATTTCCTGACCTTTAGCGTGTTTTATATGTAAAGGGCATAACTTCCAGCCATACAAGATATTTAATGTTAAAAAGTGAATTTTAATGTTTAACTATATTTGTTATATGCTGCCGATGGAACTCAAGTTTCATGACAGCAAGATCTACTGTTTCATCTCTTTGCAAAGAGCCTTCATGAACTTCTCTACTTTTCCAGTTCTTTTGAGCATATATTGAATTTTCAAGGAATAAAATCTCTGTTAAGAGCTATTCATTTTACATGACTATGAACTGCATTGGAATCAAGCCAAAACCAAGTTCAGAAATTTTTCAGAGGCTAATTTTCCAAACACCTACATAAATTACTAATGTGTCTTTGGGACTGAATATAAAATAACAGCATTAAACATTGTGTGGCAACAGGAAAAATTGGTGAAAAATCTATGTTTTCTTGTTTTGACAAAAATTAGAACCCATTTCAGAAAGAAACTAATGATCTAACAATCTAAATTCTATAAGGAATTTATTGAATCTTTACGCATTTTTACACTACAGAAAGTAGTGTAAAAATGTTGAGCACCCACTCATAACTTGAGACTTAGTATGTAGTTCTTGAAATCCCTCCTATATTCTCTGAATCTTAGCTTTCATGATCTTCGAAAAATCTGTACTTAGGCTAACATCCAACTACACTGATTCTTCCTAGAGACCAAAATATAGATCTCATTATCAAACAAAATCCAAGTGACTATCCTCATCTGCTCTCCAGTAAAAGAATTAATTTCTGGCTCTTTGTTCTACCACTACTGTGGATCAGAATAGAATCATATTGATACATATATATATGCTTTTTATTGCAAGAATTTCAAAGTCTGCCTTTTTTTCTCTCTACCAGCTATTGTCATATGCAATTTATCCTTTTGATACTTTCAGTAAGCCAAAAGAATCTTAATTTTGCTGAAAATAGAACAGGCTTTAAGAAATCTTAGATGGGTCATTTAACCGTTATAATTTAAACATTACCTTATCAACTCCCTACCCCCAAAACCAAAAAGCAAAACACCAAATAATTTACAAGGCCACAGATTAGAATGGACTCTTCCAACCATGGTCCTTCTTGTTTCTGTGTTAAAAATATCTTAGTCACCAAGATAACTATAGATGCAGAATGAAATTTTATTTATCTCAAAAAATAAAAACTGCTGTCATTTATGCAAAAGGAAGAATAAAATTGTGACCATTAATATTAATATCCACTAGACTTAAGTGGATTTCCTCAGCTTGCTTATTATTGTTTTGTGCTAGTGTTCTAATTTGTAGTAGATGTATTGCCATCTCAAGCAATATCTATCAACCACACCACATAATTATACAAATTAAACACACATTTAGCAGTTCTGATGTTTAGTTGGTGACTAATACTTAACTAATGAATGTTAAATAATGTTAAATATGTCTGTTCAATGCTCTTTCCTGGGACAAATTGGAATATTCACGTCCTACACAGTGGTAAATGAATACACAAATAGCACATGAAGTCCAACACATAAGAGTTTCTGTATTCATCCTATGCCAAAAAATGATGTCAAAAAAATAAACCTGCAGGAATGGAGTTGAAATTACTATGATTGTCTGCTGTCTCCATGTTCTGAAACTTTCTTCCCCCTTTTCTTTCTTCTTTTTTTCCCCCTAGTTTTTTCTTATTAAAGTGTGTTTTAGGAAAACTAAACAAACAAAATCAATGTGCCTTTCAGAGACTCATAGAATCTGTAAGGTTAGAAGTGACCCAGTGGGCCAACTGGTCCAACCTTGCTGCTAGAGCAGGATCATCCTGGAGCACATTGCACAGGATTGCATGCAGACAATTCTTGAATATCTCCAGGGATGGAGATTCCACAACTGGACACAGTAATCCATCATCCACAGGAGATGTGGTCTCCTTCCTTGAAATCTGGCAGGACTTAATCAGAATTATTATTGAAATAATTTTTTCTTTAGAAGTGGAAAAAATTACAAGGATTTCTGATTTCAACAAGCATTTTCTATTGTCTATTCAAAATTTAGACCTCCTGAAATTTTCTCTTATGACTGTTAAATTGGTATTGACTATCCTTGTCCTCTTTATGATTCTGCTCTCTTTCAGGATATTGTCTCTATCCTCAGAGCAATCAAATGTTACATTTTGAGACAAGAATTTGCAATTGATGTATTAGTGCATTTCCATATCCTCCAACAGAATGCTGACTGAATATTACTTAACATCATTAACTGCATATTATATTTATCTGTAATTTTCACTTCCTTTTTTTTTTAGAATAGGAAAAGATCAGAGCTTGCAACTGTAAGCAACAGAAGTCCTTCAGTTATCAACATTTTTCTTGGCATCTCAGTCTGATTTAAATTAAATTCTTTAGGCAATTCCTACTTGAGCGTAGGTTACAGAACAGGATTCTTAGATTTTGTATTCTTTACAGAAATATCATGAAAAGCACTTTAAAAATTACTAAAATTATATCACATAATACATAATTGGACATGGAAAATCTGTAGTCCCTCTAAGAGTAAGAAATAGTAAAAAGTGTCTAAGAGAACTAATACATGAGGAAAACATTAAAAAAATCCGAATGCAGAAAAAGAGAACAAAAACAATTATAATGGAATATATCTGCTGTTACAAAACATCAGTCTTTAGAAAGGTACTAATTTTTTTTCATATTCATACATTCAATAATACTATTATCTGATTGATTGTTCTCCACATACAACATAGTTTCATCAAAGAAAAAATAAAATAGTCATGCAATAATGATAAACACAGTAAATGTTTTCTCCACAACCATTAACAATCAAAACTCAAGATCAACCTGACACTACTGATCATTACCAAATATAAAAGTAAACACTTCCAGGGATGATTTATTTCATCCTAAGATCAGTCAGGTCAACTGTGACCTAAAAGAGTAAGTATTCTTTTTCCCACTAGTTAGAATAGGCACACACATAAGACTGTCTCATGTCCATGTCTGCAATGTGGATGTTCAATATAACTCATCAAATTTCTATCGTACATTTGCATATTTGCACACTTTTCCATGTATCTAGTCAGATCCTATTTTCAAGAAGGTTTAAAAGTAGTAACAAGATAAAAAGATTTCAATGGAGATGAACAAACCTAAATGAACAAATCTTAATGAAGTTAGCAAAGTTGTTTACCTGTCTCTAGAAAATCTCAAATTAAAAATTGAAAGAAATCATCCAAACACATTCACATATACACTCAGATTTTGTAAAAAGGCAAATATGACAATATGATAGTTAAGCAAATATTTGTTTAACACTTATACAGTCTCCCAGGCTGAAAAAAATGGCAATTTACAGAGTTGAGTCCACTACAATAGCATAAGAGTATGTCATATGCTTAGTCACATAAACTAATTGACATTTACAATGGACAAAATGATACTGATTTCAGCAGATACTCTAAGAACACTTAGTGTGCCACATTTTCCAAATAATTGACTTTGATTAACTGGTTAGGTATCAGTGTTTGTTATTTTTTTCTCTTCTGTTATCAGATGTGATTTTTTCTCAGAGTCTGTGTCTATCTAGAAATTTTCACCACGATGTTTGCATGTACTAGAATAATAAAGAATCATTGATTAGCCACTCAGTGTGGATATAAAAAACTTTGAAACAGGATTTATAAAGAAGCAATGTTTTAAAGTTTCAAGGAAAAAAGGAATATAAAACAATGAGTAGAAAATGAAACTTTAATTTAGAACCTGACTTGCCTCCAAATGTTTGAAAATTTCATTCATTATATTAGGAAATGCTATGGAAAAAGAGAAAGCCAAGGTGCTGCTTTGTTCATCATTAAACCCCACAAAATATTTTTAGCCTAGTTGTCACAGTGAATACCAGGTGAGCTGTTTTCACTCATGTAAACATATTTTTGTAAGGCTATTAATGACTGTTTAGAAATTCTTGTGGCTTCCAGCTGCTGCTTTTGAAATCTGCAGACTTATTTAATTCACACTTGCTATGTTTGCCAGCCTCATATTATAGATCTCTGTAAATATCTGTAAATCCAGCTGCATAGAAAGCAGTCTGTTTTACCCAAAGATTACCATCTACAGTCAGGCACCTGATCTTGGTTGTCCACAGGAGAAGAATTTAGCTTTCAAAACTGTTAAGGATCAAAATCTTGTTTACAGGCAAGGAGGAATCAGATTATATACACAATCAAAAATTTGTCATTAATATAATTGAAATTTTAGCAGTTTAACCAATAATCATTATTAGTTCAGATCTGATTGTTGCAGAAAAAGAAGGAATAGTTATAGAGAGGAAAAAGTCATAACATATGTGCATGGTTTACAGTTGTGTGGTCTTCAGTGCTAGCTTATATCCCATCCCTTTTTATCCACAGCTATGCATCTCTAGCCCACATTCTGCGTCCCCAAATACACAAGGCCTGTACTCTAGTACCAGAAACCTCTCTATGCTCATTAAGTTCTCTATGCTCTCATTAAGTTCTCATCCTAAAATGTTGGTGACACTGTTCATAAGTTATTCAAAAGCAAACCAAATTGGCTGGTTAATTAGAAAATTGCTGTCACAGTTAAACCAAGAGTAACAAAGCTGCAGGCCGGTTAATAAAGGATGACAGAGAGAAGGTCCAGCAAGCCTGAGTCCTGAGGCTCTGTACATAACAGATGCCCTGTTTCTAGCAGTCAATGGCATACTTTGAGCCATAGGATATTGAAATGTAGTGCTGTTCAGGTACAAATTAACATCCTGTGTTCCTGCAACTCTAGGATGTCTGAAAATGGAGACTTGGAGGCCAGTTGGAGGTTTGGAGTTTGGAGGCCAGTTGATGACACATATGACGCAGTCTGCATAAGTTCCATGTTCTGGAGGGGCAGCTGGTGGCCAAGGAGAGCTGCTTTAAGGCATAGAGGATGGCATAAATGCTTATGTTAAACGTATTGTATATACAATCAATTAAGAATGAAAGCTTTTTGAGATGGCAATTCATCTCAACCAGAGATAGACTCAACATGAAGAGGTAACTTGTGACAAGGTTCTTATGACTACAAAAGGTAAATGCACAGCTACCTTAGACTTAAAAACCTAAATTTCAGACAGCAAAATCAAAATGGAATAAGTAATCATTCATGCTGTAATAGCAGCAAATATTTTGAGTCATCCTTGATTACATGTTTACTCAATCACTCTTACAACATTTAGGATGAGAGACTTCTCTGTTTCTGAATTCACATGTCCATGCTAAACTGGCAAGTCTCACTAACATGCCCCAACACCATGCTAGTAAGTCTATTCATCTGTGATCTGTTCCAGAAATAGCCTCTATGCTTGTTGACTACTGTCTGTATAGGAATATTCTCTCTTTTTAAATCTAAAACTCCTTACTTGTTTACATATTTCTTTTAAACATAAACCAAAAGTATGAAATGGAAAATTTAACTGTCACACCTCTTAATTAATTTTCCTTTTTCATGCTTTGTGAAACAAATGTTTGAGTCCTAGCTCCCTCCCGTTTCTTACTCCAAAGTGCTTTTCCCTTAGAAAATAAAACAAGTTCTTAGACAGTGGGATAGTTAAACCAAAACACATTATATTGCAGAGAATGACATTCAACAGGTTTTCTTTATAATCACTCCTAAATGGTTGATCAGGGAGTATATATGGAGAGGAACTGATTAAATAATGATAGCTATCCTTCAGCTAGTACAGTTAGCTGAATTGAATTAATCATGAGTTATTCTTTTTGAGTTCACTAAGCATACTGGTCTAGAGATCGTGCATCAAAGGTCAGCATGCTGTTTGGGTTCTCTGGAGTCCATTTGTTGGCCAATGGCTCTGAGCTACTTGACTGTGAACTGTCTTTTAGCTCTACTGAGGATAAATTATGGTATCTCTAAAATAGATTTTGAGTTGTTTTTTTAATTGTTCTTATGGGTTCATGAATTGTCATCAATAGGGACTCACACGAGCTTAAAAAAAAGACATCTGATTTTCAAGACACTTTTGGTGCCTTAAAAATTCTGACTGCATCAATTAGTTGCATTTGATATAATGAACTAAGTGACTAGTTGCTGTCTTGCATTTCTTTTTTGTAACTTTATAACCTGAAGGGGTCCTGAAAGACTTAATTTATGGATATTTTATCTAGAAGTTTTCTGACAAACTGCAATTATATTCTGACCTTGGTAACACCTCCAGAAAAATGAATTGACTCCTAAATTTATTAAACATCTCATACTTATCCTTTGTTTTTTTAACCTGATATGTAAAAGATACACTCCTATGTACGCTGACTCACTCTTTCCTGTCTAGCACTGGATCAAGTACGCCTATAAGAAAGATGGGAATGAAGATTTTAACAGTGTCCACTGTAATGGAAAAATGGACAAGGATTTTAAACTAAAAGAGTGATGAGTCACACTAGATATATTGAAATAAAAAATCTTTACAGTGAGAGCGGTGAAACATTGACAGAAGTTACTCGGAGAGGTGGTCAATATTCAAGGTCAGGTCAGATGTGGCTCTGAGGAACCTGATTTAGTTGAAGACATCTCTGCTCATTGCAGAGAGGTTGTATTGGCTGAACGTCAAAGGTCCCTTTCGACCCAAAACATCCTATGAGTCTATGATTTAAGGTTCATCTGATAACATAGGTTTGTCTGCTGTCAAACATTTGAACTGCATTAATTACACTCTGGATTCTTTATTAGCTAAGGCCATTATATAAGTGGTTCATGTCACCATCTACCAGTAGAATATGCAATTTCAATGAGTTTAAGAATCTTCTCTATGGCTAGCTTTGAAAATTTACGTCATATAACTGAGCTAGGATTTTCTACATCCAGATAATGTAATAAGCCCGAAATATTTTTACTTTTTTTAGAAAATGAATTCTGAGCTTGAAATCATAAAATATTCACATTTTAGCTGCTATGATGTACTCCCTCAAAAGCAAATGCTAATACTACTGTAAGCAAGACAGCTGAAGAATGTGAAACAAGGTCTGTACAGAAAGATAATATCCTTTATTAGGAAAATGTTATGAGTGGAAAAAAATTGACTGTTTCATATATTATTTCTTATTCATGTTTGGTGTTTGCGTTTTCAGTATGTTGATCTTGTCTTGGTACAAAGATTGTTTGTTTTCTTTATTTTTCTTGTTTGTTTTCCTAAAGGCATTATCTCTTCTCACACACCAAGATATATGAAATAAATGGGAGATTGTGGTAGAATACATGTTGTAACATGAAAATTTGTAGCATGATGATGGTATAATATTCAGTAATATTTCAAGATGAAGGATCCAAAATACTGGTTTTAGGTTGCAGAAATCAGCCAGGTTTCTTGTCTATCTGTAGTGTTGAACAGGCCTGTGTGGAGTCTACCCTGCTCCCTTCTTTGAAGTACACAGTTATTGGCAAAGTCCTTTACACCAACCAATGATTTTCATTTATGGCCTGACTATTAAGGACATATTGAAAACAACTTAAATGTACTGTCTAGCTACTTCTTTTTTTGAGCAACTAAGTGAATTATGAATCAGCCCCAGTGGAACAGACAGCCAAGCTGCCCACTTGAAGGACCATCCATTCATGCGGGGTTCAGCTGTAACAGTTATGTCTTTAAAATAAAAAAAAGTTATCCAGATTTTAATATTCTAATTATTCTTTTGTAAGCTGCCTTTGGAAAGTAAAAAGAACAAGAGGCAACTAGTGAAGTAATCATAGGATTTCATACTATGAAATGTAGCTGTCCCTCATGATAGCCCTAATGTTTCATGTATGTGAAGGTTTACTTCTCCTGATATTGCTTGCTATCCAATTTCATTTCATGCCAAATCTTCCCTTGATGATTGGGTCTTACTGTTTTTTTTAAGTTAGTGGAAGTAGCTTTATTCACTTCAACAGATCTTCCACAGATTAGATTAAGCACAAGCTCATAAAGGACAAGTTAGTCATCAGGAGTAGCCATCACAGATTCAACCAGGGGAAATCATACTTGATCGTCTGGATAGACCTCTATGAATGAAATGACTGGTAGTTATTTCATAGACTAGAAATAGGCAGAAATAACTAGTGGATATTGTCTACCTGGACTTCAGGAAGGCCTTTGGCATTGTGTCCTATAAGATCCTCACAAACAAGTACATTCATTTAAGATCAAAGACATGGAGTCTAGTCAGAGTCTGGTTAGTAGCAGTGAACCCGTGGCTCAGGAGTGGGTCAAGTCCTGTTTAATATTTTGATTAATGATCCAGATGATGGGGCGGAGTGTATCCCTCAGCAAGTTTCCTGATGACACAAAACTCTGAGGAATGGCTAACATGACAAATGGTCATGTTTATGTCTGGAAGGACCTCAACAGACTGGAGAAATTAGCCAGCAGGAAGTTCATGGAGCTCAATAAGGGGAATTGCAAAGTTCTACACCTGGCAAGGAACAACCTGTGCAATAATATACACTTAGGACTGTCTAGATGAGAAAGAGTTTGGCAGACTACATCCTGGAGAAAAGTTGGAGAATGCCAACTGAAACAGGAACCAGCAATGTGTCCTTACCCCAAAGAATGCAAAAGGAATCCTGGGCTGCAGTAGGTGAATCATTGCCAGCAGGTTGAGCAAGGTGGTTCTTCTTTAATCAGCATTTGTCAGGACACATGTGGAGCCTGTCTGTAGTTTTGGGATTTTCAGTACAAGACAGATGGATTAGACATGGATATAGTGGAGTGTCCAACAAAGAGCATATGGATGGAGGAGGCAAGAACAGGGATAACTCAGTCTGAAGAAGAGAAGGCTCTGGGGAGATTTTGCTAATATGAGAATATCCAAAGAGAGGTTCTAAAGAAGTAGCCAAGATTTCTTTCAGTGATACCAGGTGGCAGAACCAGAAGGCACACAGTGAAGGACAGAAGGACCCACCTGAACATCAGAAATGTGTTTCCTGTGAAGGTGACACTGGCACAGGGAGCCCAGAGAGACTGTGGAGATATTCATCTCACCTTGGAGATATTCAGAAGCAATTTAGACGTGGTCCTGGGCATACAGTTCTAGAAAACCTTCCTTGAGCAAGGGAGTTTGGATGAGATGACCTCCAGAGGTCCCTTCTAACCCTAAACATCATTTTATTGTGGTAATAATAAACAAAAAAGTATTACTTTCTACTTTGTGTTAGCACAAAGGAGATTATGTAAATTTACTATAAAATATTGTTATGAGTAGTACAATTTGGATTTAATGTTTGAGTGTAGACATAAAGGAATATGTGTCATTTTATTATTAAAATTTTACCCTTGAAATATAACTGTTGATCTCCTCATCTCAAAATTCTGTCAGATATGTTCATTGAAATGGACAGTAATTAAATTCAGAGTATTGTCAGTCCTTTTTTCATGTGTGGAACAATTTTTCTCATTTAAATATCAGGAAAACAAAATACTAAAATCACTCACATAATTCCAGAAGAAGACCATAATGATATTACTAGATTTTAACTAATCTGTATTATTTCAGAATTTTGCATACGACGAAAATAACTGTGCCCTGCTATCAATTCTCATTAGAAGCCTTTCATATGAAATGGATATGATTTCACTTTTGTATAGTATTTAAACTAAATTACTATGACCCACAAGTGTACACCGTCCCTGGCAACTGGATGCATTTTCATTAGCTGGACAATTCTTGCTTATACCTCGGTAACCTGTTGGGGGAAAAACCAAAATTGGCTAAGCAATTAAAATTCAAAATAGCTCACAGTAGTGCAATACATGAACATAGTACATGATTTAACATAATCGACTAGGCATTGAAAAATTCCAATACCTCATTTTTGGACACAGATTTTAATGAGAACAGAAACTGGCACAATATTAATCAGTATGACATGATTCCTTGAACATAAATCTAATAGGAGAAGTGAAAAATTAAAATCTCAAGAAGTTCTCATTAGTCTGATGACTAAAAACTGTGTATGTATTGGGTCACTATAATGCAATCCAAGAGGAAAGAACCCTCTCAATTTCTCAAGCACTTTGAATAATAAAGTAAAATACTAAATTGCAGAGAAATACAGAGATTTTTTTAATGTTATATAAGTGAGACATATTTCATCTTACCAGTTTTCATTTCCAGCAACCTGATCTGGAATGGGATCTGTGTCCTTGAGCAATGCATCTGGATGTTCTGAGTAATACACAGAGCATGGTAACTTAGCAATAGTAGTAAATACTCTTTTTTACTTGAATCCTCTCTACTAAGTAGAGCAAAAGATGAGGAATGCCAATAAAACATTGTCACTGATAAAAAAAAAAGACATAACACACTTTATTCTTACTGACAGGAAGAACGTCTTTTTTGTGGTTTTACAAAATAATTTATTATCAAGTATTTTGCTCGAACACATTAAATTTCTCTAAGTAACATTAAATTATGGTAGTAAAAATTCCTATATAGTTTGGTTATTTATAGTCATATTCATTAATTAACGTAAATAGTTCTATCAGTAGGATTTTGCCTGTTATCTTTCTGGTTTTATTGCCTTAATAGGATAAAATATAATGCAAGTGAACATAATTTTGAGATGCTTATGACTTCTTATGACCACTAATTTTTGATTTTCAGGCAGAGATTATATAGCGATATGCGACATTTCTTGTATTAAGCTTAAGATTCATGTTGCATTGCTAAAGTGGTGACAGACCCTCACTAACATTACCCAGTGTTTCTGAGGAGGATTATCTTTTTGTTATTTCAGTAATTTATACTTCTCAGCTGTTCTCAAGGTCTTTCAATTCTATGCACTAAGAGATTCTCAAGAATGTTTTTGAGTTTCTTAATAGTATTTGTCATTTCCTAACACAGATGATTTCATGTTGTGTGGGGTTTTCGTCCATTTTCTGCAAATTTAAAGACATGTAAAATCCTATGTTTTCTAGCCCAAATCTTCTATTAAAATCTTGTATATCCAGTGATATTAGGGAAAGTCTAACATGGAAAGTCTAACATTGCTCCTCAGTTTAGGAGCAATGCTGAATTTTGAAACTTGGAGGGAATGAAACCAAAGCCAAAAGTCTCGGACACACATTAAAGTTTTTGTGTTGTAAATAGTTGCTAAGTATTAGCTGAATGATCAAACTAAATTTATTTCCTTGGCATTTCAGCAAAATGGTATTAAACTGAATTCTGCCAGTTAGAATTTGAATTGACTATGATCAGATGAATAATTATTATTATAATAATTGGTTCTTATTGGCTTACTGGAACATTTTTTTAAAGCATAAGGTGCACTGCCTCTGCACTACTTGTGAGGGTAAATAATCTTTTTTCTAAAGTGTAGTTTCTATCTTTACGGGGTTGACTAGCAATGAATCCCACAACTGACAGGTGGAAGCTGAAATCTTCAATGCTCTCAATAATGATCTTCTAACTGGTAGGTAGTAGGACCAAGAACAAGAAAGGGAAAGGTGAGGAGATGAAATTGTTGAGAACATCCCATATCATACTCATTATATAATCTTTAAAGCTAACATAAATTAACATCAAAATAAACATGTTCCAGAATATCCTGAGTTTTTGATTTAGTATTTTGACTTCTAATTTATGAGATGAACCACAAGAGATTACCATATATTCTTATACTTTAAAACGTATTTTTATTATATTTATATAGTCTTTTGTTTTCTAATTATTAGAACAGTCTGAAAAATTAAAACAACTACTAACAATGAAAATTTAAAAATTACCCTTAACTTTGCCATTCAACTAAATAGTAATGAAATAAAACTAATAAATTTTAAAAATTGCTTCTGATGACACAGCTTTTTATACAGTTGCTATTGACTACACCAAGCTTCATGAGCACATTTCCAAATTGTGACAGACAGATGAAAAATACAAAAATGAAATAATAAGCTGTTATTAATCTTTGCACATGATAGTTTGAAATATGAACTGTAATATTCTAGAATATGAACTGAACTATAAAAATATATTTTCACTGAAAGTAAGGAACAGAAATAAATTATGTACATGTCCTTGGTCTGTTACTGTTCTAAAAGGATGGCAATATCTTGGAGATCAATGTATTGAAATGCCATGGCTAGATTTATCAGGTGATATCTGCTAAAGTTCTGAGATATAATGCTTGCACTTTTTTCACATAAGAGAATTTGCCATTACTGACAACTGAAGAACTCCTAGTCTTCTGCACACCTCTGTTTCCTTTACACTGTTTTCTTGTAACCTACCAAAAGGTTCAAAGTTCTTATTATCCTTTGAGAGTGAGTAGAAAGGGGAAAAAAGAAAGTAAGAATAAAGAAAGAAAGGAAGATGAAAGTGAGAAAAAGTCAAATAAGCCAAATAAGCCACTCCTCTTCCCCTCCCCGCCCTTGCAGGAAGAAGGGGACAAAAAACAGAGATTGTGGCTTAAAGTATCAATTAACTGAAAGCACAAAGCAAAAATAAAACATCCACAATAAACCCAGCGAAAATACATAGAAAGAGAAGGCATTTTCCCTAAAAAAAGTTGTTTACCACTATGAACAAAAAAAAGATGGTAGACAATCCCTGTCGGTGGCATCCACGTGGCTTCCCGAGCCAAAGGCAATATGGTGGCTGTATATCCATACTCCACCCATGACCACTTTGGGAACAAAGGCAATATGGCAGGGGGAGTTCCAGTGGCTACCATTTCCTGTCCCCCAGCCTGAAAGCAGTGCAAGACAATGACAAATCCCTGCAGACCAGGTCATCCAAGTAAGGGTCAGGTTGCCTCTCTGTTGAGCAGGTGCCAGTGCTGGCACTTCCAATGTTCCTTCGCACTGTGGGGTCTCCCTGTGGCTCACTGCAATTTTCCTACTGCTCTGCTGGGCTCCCCCTTGGTTCAGCTGGCTCAGCTGCTACCAGCACTGCTGGTCCTGGTCGCTTCATCTTGCTGGGGAGAGGGGGAAAACAGTTGTGCCAGGATGCCAGCTCCGCACTACCTCGGCCCCACTGGGCTAAGCCACACCTTGCCACTGCCCCTTCAGCACCATGCCCCAGAGCCACATCGCCACCTCTTCTCAGCAGCACGTCCCACAAAGGCATCACAGAGAAGGAGACAGGGAGAAAAAGGAACAGGGTGAAGAGGATGGGTCTGCAGATATTATGCCAAAAACCTCCAGATAGAGAGAACCAAGAAAATATTCTGATTTTTGGATATTCCTCCTGGCACTCCTGCCCCAGTAGTGACTGGGTGGCATAGAATAAAAATGGCACTAAACTCCTGCCCACTGCTCCCCCCAGACTAAGACACCGGATATTATTCCATACTATGTAGCCTATGCTGTTGTTAAGTTTCCAGGCATTTAATAAATGTATGTGTACATATATGCATAGATATTCATTGACATAGCTTATATACTTTAAAGAAACAGTTTCTGTCTACATAGTAGCTTCAATTCTGAATATCACCTGTATCTATTACATTGGCCTGTTCCTGAACCAAGAAGTAAATCAGGTCTCAGTATCTGGGGATGAATATCACAAAGACTTTGATGCCCACAATTAAAATACCCAGAAGAAACCGATGGTTGTTTGTGGAATACTCAGACTCTCTTTGGAAGGAAACAGAAGCATACAAGTGGAGGTTTGACTAGACTGAATTTGATTCACATAAATAGTGAGAATTATTTCAGACTTTGCATACAGAAAACAAATTAGAGAAAATCCTTTACAAACCAGGAAAATAAATTATCTAAAAGAAAGAAAAGTACATACTCATGAGAATGGTTCCAAAATGTAATTTTCAAGCAATTCAATGCATTGACAAGTACTGACCATTGAAAATTATTTTTAAGTGGAAAAACGACTTACCAACTCCTAAAAAATTGGTAAGGGCAGGTAGAGTTGTCCTGGCAGTTTGTAAGGATTGAAAAAGACAGAAATAGAAGAAAACAACAGTTGGCCAACTTTACTAAGTCAGAAGATAAAAAAAAAATAAAAAATTAAAAAGAGTAACTGTACACATTAATAGAAATGACAGAAAGCTTAGATGTAAAATCATAATGATAAAGGAATGAATTACAAATATCAAACAACGTAATTGAAAACATAATTTTTCTACAAATATATTGAGGACAACAGAGTCATAATTATAAAATCCTTTTCATATGGATAGATAACAGCATCATTATATTTGCAAAGTATTAAAAAGGAAGACCAGTTCAGAGTGTGTGCATAAATGAAAAGAAACTCAAGGAATTCTCTGGTAGGAAAAATATGATCTAAACAAGCATTAGAAATTTCCTGTAAACGCTGAGAAAAATTTTCCCAAAAGTATTTAAGAAAAAAAGTAGAAGCGGCATCTAGTGATTGAGTGTTGAAGATTGAAGAAGTCACAGAAGAATAAAAACCAAACATAGTACCCATCTATGGAAAGAGTAGGAGAAAGGACTTAGAAGGGTGTGAAACAAAGAATCTAACTGATTTCCAAATGAATAGTACAGGAAATTATTAAGCAAGAGATTGTTGTAAACATATATATATATAGCATCTATATAGATCTGATGTGGATTTGTGAAGGACAGCCTGTGTAAAACTAGCTTACCATCTTCTCAAGGGCAACTAGTATAATGGATAAGGAAAGAAGTAAATGTGTTACATGTTTTTTTAAAAGTTTTTTAATAGATATTCTCAAATGACTCGTTTATAGGGAAAATAGTAAATATGTATCAGACAGTATTGTGGAAATATTACTTAAGAACTGGTTGGAAACTTAGAATATGACTTAGAAAGATTATATCTGTTCCTCAATTTCAATTTCCAGAGTTATTTAGTTGGAGAATAAAGAATTTACCTTTCTTTAATATTTACTTCTTCTTCTTCTCCTTCTCCTTTTCATAACCTGTAATAGCATAAAACACATTTTCTTTGAAATAAAAACCTCAACCCCCTTACTCATCCCCACAGTTCAAGTGAAAGAAAGCAGCTTTGGTTTAGATGTTAGTAAGGCATTATTTTCTGTGAGAGTGGTGAGTCACTGGATTGCCCAGAGACTCTGTGGATGCCCCATCCCTGGCAGTACTCAAGGACAGGTTGGATGGGACTCTGAGAAACTGGTATGAGTCAGAAGTCTCCCTGTAAATGGCAAAGGTTTGGGAAATAGGCAGTCTTTAAGGTCTCTTCAAGCCCAAATAATTCTATAATTCCATGAAAGTGAAATTAACTAATTTTGAGGCTTTGGTTCCTTTCAGTTATATAAAATACCTCTTGTTTCTAAAGGCAAACTAAATATGCCATTTCATATTCAGTGACCACACATGAATTCAGGAAACCTCTATGTTTTTTTTTTCCTTTTTCTTATTTAAAGGATAATCTGAGCTTTTTTAGTGGTAAGTTTATGCTTTCCTTATATCTTGGTAGCTGTATTACTGACTGGTTTCAGGCATATAAAACTTAAGGTCATTTTGTGTGTCTTTCTACTATTTTCCACAGTTATCTGTACTGCAACAGAAATACCTGTCACTAATGTTTTGTTCTTTTATATATCTTAAATCTGGTTTCTGTCCCTTGGTGTTATTTACTTTTTCTTACAGTTTTGCCTCTTTCTTTCTCCTGACAGAAGTCAAAATGCTCAGCTGCCCAGCTGCAGCAAGTTCCAAGAATCTTTAAAATGTCTGATAGGGTCAAAACAGATAGCTGATTTGACTCTAGCCTTGGCCCATCACTTGTTTTGTTTCTCTGGGTACCTTGAAATATCAGACTCTCACTGCGATTTTGTCTTCCTTTAGAAAAAGATTGGAAGAGGAACAGTATTGAGATCTTTTTCTTCCAAGTTTCCTTCATATTAGTAAATGCAACTACCATAAATAACTAAAAATGATTATATGGATTACAGCACGTAGTTGATGAGTCTGGGTAAAACTCTAACAGTAATATAGATATTTTATATAGATATTTTATATAGATATAAAGATATAGACGCACACACACACACTCATATATATAAATATAAACAGGTAAGTATGGAAAAATAAAAGTTTAATATAGATAATGAGCTAAAAAGGCAACATCTGGATAATTACCTTATTTGAAAAAAGAAAACACGCTGGTGAAATCTGAAGAACCTTTCTGACTTCAGATATCCTAAAGCTAGCTGATATGAAGTGCCCACAGGAGAAAAACCAGGCACTGCAGGGCTGCTTAAACAAATCTTGAGGCCCAGGGTGAGATAATCCAACCAAGCCTACAGTTCCCACAAAAGCCAGACCCAGAACCCAAACTACTGAGCATTTTTTACATATCAAAAGCCACTGCTGAACTGTCTATGATACATGCATGGTCGTCCTGAGGTCCAAAGGACAATAATTTGAGCCAGT
>JAHXMQ010012338.1:70720427-70762295 GCA_020466415.1 Ammodramus savannarum pratensis
CAAACAAACAATGGAGGAAAGTTTACTTGAATTCTGGTTTAAGAAATCTAACAGCTCTTATTTCCCAGAATAGAACACAGAGTGACTTGGCTGTCAGAAGATTTCTTATCAGGAAAAAGTACTAATCTGCACTGATTCCTTTCCAGGTACAAAATCTGGGCTTACATACAGGTGTGAGAGTCTCACCCAAATGCCTGACAGTGTTCCTGCTGTTTTCCTATGAGGATATTGGCAATTCACCATGTACTGCCATGGTCTGATCAGAAGATGCCATAACACTCAGGGTAATAAGGGAAAGAGTATCAGTTCTTGGCTGCTCTCACATCTCTCAGCTGAAAGTTTAGGCTCACCCAGATACTAATGAACAGGGAACAAATGTACTGCAGTAAAAGACAGCACTAACAATTTCAGATTTCTTGGTCAGAACCATATTCTATTAAAAGTTCCTTTTGCTTTGTAAAGCTGTTAGGGAATATGCTATTTTAGAATTTGTTCTGAGCCATACAGAAATACTGACTCAGATACTACAGGTATAACGTGAGTTGAATAAAAAGTACTTAAAGGTGAATACTGATTAATTCTCTAAGGAATTGATGGTAGAAGAAAAGGAGCAAAGATAATACAACTCAGAAAATCTAACATGGGCAACTCAGGAAACTAAGAGACAAGGTGCTTCAGAGAGAGGGAGAGAGTGTAATGTACGAAGAAATGTGACAGACCTGGTAGTAATGGAAAAGCTGAGATTATACTCATAATGGAATATATACAATCCCACAGCTAAGATAAGAAGCCAATTATTAAGAAATCAATACAGGACCAGAAATTCTTCAATGATGTGAAAATAAATAATAGATAAAAAAAATCAAAAAATAGATACAAAGATAGATTTCAAAGAATGGGGAAAAAATGTGATAAAATCAAATAAACTGAGGTGCAAAAAAGACTTTCCATTAGCAAAGAATAGAAGAGCCCTAGGAGAAAGAAATTTAAAAAAAGAAAAAAAGAAGAAAGGATATATAGAAAATTTTGGATTAGGTAAAAATCAAGACAAATGCTACCTTCTTTGCTTTAAAAAAACACAAATAAAAATACAATCTCCATCTTTTTTAAACTATATATATAAAGAAATTAAATTGTTGAATTTTTATGCAGAAAAAAGAAAGAACACACTATCTTTTATAAAGTAGAGCTGTAAAATTTGATTTGTGCATCTTGACTAAATTAGTCTCAAATTAATCTTTTAACATATGGAATTAATTTTCAGAAACATCCAGGGTCGTGGAAAATGATGTTTTGGAGTTCTGGTTTCCAGAGTTCTAATAGGAATAAGCTTAATATTGAAAAATAATGTTGAATAAAAAGAAGAAAAAGGAAGGAAAAAAAAATAGAACCCAGAGCATTACAGTTATGTTAGTCTAACTCAAATTTCTGGCAGGATTCTGCAAAAAAAATTATTCAGAAATCAATTTATAAGTATCTCCAAGATAATAAGGTGATAAAAAAGGGCAGCATGAGTTTGTCAAGAACTGATCATGTCAAACTAATCTAATTTCTTTCCCTGACAGTCTAACAGGCCAAGTGAATGAAGAAGCAGGAGGTTAGGTACAGCTTGACTTTATGATGCTTTTTTTGACACTGCAATGCATGACATTCTTATAAGCAAGCTAAGAAAATGCAGTTAAGTTATAATCACCCACTTAAAATTTACTTTACTCTGCAGAAGTAGTTATTAAAGGCTTACCTATCCAAGGAAGGTGTTTCAAGTGTCATTCCTCATAGATCTACCTACCCCTGCCTTGTTTTCATTAATAGTTGGAATGGATGAAATATGTAAAGAGACTCACAGAATCACAGAATCAATTAGGCTGAAAAAGACTGAGATACCCAAATCCACCCAATGACCCAACACTACCCTGTCAACTACACCATGGCACTGAGTACCGGATCAATTTTTCCTGAAACACCTCCATCACCTCCCTGGGCAGCCTGCTCCAATATCTAATCATGCCTTTTGTGAAGAAATTCTTCCTAATATCCAAACTAAACCTCTCCTGATTCAGTTTAAAATAACATGATCTTGTCCTGTCACTCATTGCCTCGGAGAAGAGACTGACTCCCACCTGGCTACAACCTCCTTCCAGGCACTTGTAGGGAGTCATAAGGCCATTCCTGACCCTTATTTTCTCCCCATCTTCCTCAGCCACCCCTCAAAAGATTTGTATGCCAGACTCTTCACCAGCTTCATTGCCCTTCTCTGGGCATGTTCCAGCACTTCAGTGTCCTTCCTGAACTGATTACATTACAGTAGAAGGGATGGCAGGCATTTTCAAGGACAGATCAAGACTATAATATGATTTGAAAAATTCCTACAAAATTCAACACATTTAAATTCAGAGAATTTCAAGTTTCATTTTACTTTTCAATATGCACAAAACTCATTGTTTCAGTGTCTACCATGAATGAATTGACATTCAGGGAATTTCAATTAGAGAATACAGAGAAATTCAGTGGTTATCTCAAAATTAAGTGCTAATGAGGGCTAGTTGACTAGATTTTTTTTTAGTTTTAAAGGGAAACATGGATCCTGGCCTTATGATAGATTTTAAACCAATTATGAGTCAGTTATGTGAAACAGAAATAACTCTTGTTTTGGAACACATTAAGATAGTATTTAATGGTAAGACATGATGATGGTAACAATTCTTGCTCTTTGCAGCTCAGGGGTAACACTGGCCAGAATCCTTCCTCTTCTTAAGACCCACAGACAGTAGTCCTCAAAATAGCATTCATAGAGAAGACATTGGTCTCCTGATAATTCAAAGTCTTGGGTTTTTTTTTTTATAATATGTTTCACAATAGATTTAAGAATATCAGTTCTAGTGAGATATTTGTTAAAATTTTGTCTAGACAATAATATTGGTGTATTTCTGTAAGCTAGAAAACCTTTCTCCCAGTTAGGGTAACTAATTTGAGATTCCACAAACTCACAGTAGTCAGTGAGACAGTGTGTTTTTGTGCATATTAAAAATAAAGCTGCATACAGGATACATGCTGATTCAGAAAGACTTCCAGCTTATGAGGACAGAGAAAATGAAATCTAACTTCTACCATTCCTTGGTGGTGTTATTCATATACTCACAACTTAAGTTGTAGATTTAAGTTGCAGATGAAATAGGAGAGTAAGAACATTATTTTAGAGAATTAAAGAGCTGTACTTCACAGACATACTTATTTCACTCCAGCTGTTTAAAGGATTGGCTGAGCCTTTGCATGGCATACTTTAAAAGCTAAAATAGCTATATTCAATGTACTTTGTTATAGCTCATTTGCCATGTTGCACTTATATTCCAATAAAGAAGTTTATAAATTTCTGAGCAATTCTACTACATTTTAAACATTAGTCCATCCTGGGAATTGAAGAGCCACTCAGCTTCTAGAGCTCAGCTGACAAGGCAAATCCAAGGCATGCAGTTGTTTGAATGGTTTATTAAACTTAAATCATAACCAATTAGTAGGGATTGTGCTGTTCCCCTCCCTCATTGGTAAATACTCATTTATTTTCTTGTCTCATTTACTTTCTTGTATATCATTATTAATAAGCATTCTCTCCTGCATAAAGCAATATGCTTGCAAAACCAGATGAAAGGAAACAATGAAGATCTTGCAGATTACACATGCTGACATTTAAGGTACTGTAAAATTTTATTCTCTGGGGCTCTAGCCTTGCATTGTGTTGTTCAAAGCACTTTCTGCTATGAAAAAGTAAAAAAGCAGTGCTTTTTGCAGTAAGTACTGGAAGGAAGATGAAGGATGGAGAAAAATCCTACAGAGACCACAATCATGCCTACTTTCTGGAAAGCTTAAAGTTTTGTCCTCACACACAGCTAGAAATAGTAAAGGGCATGCATGCTGAGAATTGAAAGAGCAAATGGTATCTGACAGGGAGAAAAAACAGGGGAAAAAATTGCAGCTTGTTGTTTAAATTGGTAGTCTGTGTTCCACATTGCAGAAAAAAAAGAGTTGCTGTATTTCTTCTTTGAAGACATCTGCTGCTGCATGTTGAGAATAATCATTGCAGTGGTATGAGGTGAGAGGTGGTATAGGTGAGAGCTATCCTATAAGGAAGATATGCATAAATTCTGATATTCCTTCTTAGCATGTCCTGAATCTGGAGCAAAAACACTGACTCTGACATCATTTATTTGTCTTGAAGACTGGCTCCCAAAAACTGCTTCAGACATGGGGCTCCTCCAAGGCTTGACAGACGTGTATGAACAAATGTCTGAGGCATCAAGGTTGCAGGAAATGGTGCTGGATGCCTATTCATACACCTATGCTTTAGTAACTGAATCTGGAAAAATTTTTGTGGGATTCACCTTCCTTGTACCAACAAGGGCAAAGGTTTCCTGGATGAGGCAATGCAATCAAGAATGTAGTGCTGTAACCATAGTGGTCCTGTGCAGGCCCAGGAGCTGGACTCAATCTTTGTGGGTCCCTTCCAGCTCAGAGTGTGATATGATTAATTTCAAGTCATATAATTGTCTGAAGTTTTGTGACAAATTAGGGCTAATTGGAAAAATTTTGCCGAGAAGGCTATCTTTTGAAAACATGGATTACTGAGTATAGAATATTATATTACAGGATTTTGCAAGTTTGTCTATTATCTTCATTAAGAAAAAAATACTCTGTTTTGACAGAAAGGTATTCCATTAAAATTCCACTCATGTATAATTATTTTAAAAACAGATCTCCTTCAGTTTAAAAACTTTTTTATTCTGTTCTTCTGATTTTCAATATAAATTGCTTCATTTTCTGGCACCACTTACATCACAATATTAATTCTTCCTGAGTGTTATAAATAGTGTGAACCACAGGGAAATGATGATAAATGTTAGCTTACTGTTTAGCTTAACTAATGTAGAATAAACTTCCGTCAGCGTCTCACTATGGGTAAGAGCTAATGAGATTTCTATCTTATGTTGCCACTTAATTGCATAGAGTTGTTCTCTTTGAAAGCTTGCTATCTAATGCTGTTACATGGGGGAAAAAAAAGAAAATAAAAAAGATTAAATGTCTAAGCAGCCTGCAAGTTATCTGCAAAGGTTGTAATTATAACATTGCAAAAATTTTAAAAGCAAAAAGAACCCAAGAAGAATGTAAAAAACCCTTAATATTCTACTCTATTTTCTGTAGAAATCACTGTTTTGATTTAAAGGTATCTTATCCATTCAATAATATTGGGGTAATATTTTGAGTGCATAATAGTATTGCAAACCACCAGGTCTGGTGAATTGCACAATTTTGATTTGAATTTAGAAGCCTGTTATCAATTTTATGTACTAAATTTAACATTATTGCCACTTAATTTCATTTGCTCAGGTTCCAATTCTGCCCTCACATAGTATGTACAAGGTACACTTAAAGATGAAGAGAATTAAGAGTTCACTGCTCATATGAGAATTGTGGATAATTAAAAAAAAAAAAAAAAGAGATGGATGTTAAGTGTGTTAGGAGGTTTTTAGCTCTCTTAAGCTAATCTTAAACAGAAATCTTTATGTTGTGTATGCTGAAACAAAGTCAAACACTTCTTATGTATGTGAAAAATCTGAAACTATTTTTTCTGTAGAAAAGGAAACACTCCAGCAATCTAACTGAAGTTATCTGCAATATTAAGAGCCTATTTCCGACTATCAGAATTCATTTGTACATGGGAGGAAAGTGTCCACCATTCTGCACTAAGGGATCAAAGATGTTGAGAAAATAAACCTTCCTTCCTATTACAAATGTAGGACTGAAAACTTTTTGTTCCTAAATATTTTTCTATAAGGAAAAATGGAAGAAAATTGATGTTGTCTCAGTTCCTTAAAGGTATTTAGCTTTTTACAGTAGAGTCTCAGAACAATCTTGAAGAACAGCTTGTCTGCATCACTTCATTATTGCAGTGCCCTTCTCTCCCTCTGTACTTCTCAAAGAGCCCCTAGTGTGTGATCCAGCTGGGAAGAGGGAGTAAGGGGAAGTAGCTAGCATCATATGAAGCAAGGTTTAAAACTCCTTCAACAACAGCCTCAGCCTGAGAAATCTGAGAAAATGTCTGATATTTTCAATGACACATCAGCAAGGACATGTTGTTGCAGTTTGTGTGGATGTGTGCACAGAAAGGGCTGGATGAAATTCAGCCAGCTTGATCAGAGAATAAGGGTATCAAACTGGCAGAGGACCTCATCCTGTGTAAACTCTGCCCATGCCATGACTGATGCAGCTTCTTAGACAGAGCTGTGATGGGAACACGCTGCCACCCAGGTATTGGGCTACAGGATGTGCCCTAATCCTGTGCCAGTACCAGAAAGCATCAGTGAGCACACCCCAGGGAGCTGCACCCAGGGGGAACTGCTCCACATAGTGACAAAGCAGAGGTGAGAAGGCTGAGGGTTTCCAGGGAGAGACACCAAGGGAATTTCTCCCTAACTTCCCAGAGTCAGAACATGGTCTACGGAGGATTCTCTATCCTATCTCCACCTAGCAGAATGTGTTGACTTAAGGGGTAGGGGGCAATGGTGATGGGTTCCTGCAAGGCGCAGCAGGCACGTCTCTGTGACACCCCAACCTTCCTAGGTGCCCTGGCATAGCATGGAGAAATGAAGAAGGTTCTGCAAGTGGAACTGAGCACTGACAAGGATGAATGTTCATCTAGGTTGGAAGTATCGCTGAATTTAAGTTTGAAGGACTATGCCCTTCATCAAAACTACTTCCATTAAGGGAGGAAAAAAAAAAAGCTATTATCATAAGATACACTCTTCTGTGTGGAAGGAGATCCTGGTGGAAAATGAGGTCCAACTTACTGACCAAATCTACTTCTTTGGGAATTCTGTTGTCTCCCTGGGGTTCAGGTTAAAAAAATGATGAGGATGATGAGGAAATTTCCCACCCTGGTATGTCCCTCCAACAGTTATCCATTATCCATTTTTCCGGTAGGCAGAAATTAAGTTGCAAAAAGAAGTCTGACGTCAATCAAGACCTCAGGGCCTTGAGGGCTTGGGACTACAGAGTGTAGGATCAGGAGCACAGGCACTGATCTCCTGAAATCTTTTAGTCACTGGGAATTCTGAGGGAAGAAACAGATTCCTCACCTTGTGTCACCTGTAGAATTTGGCAGGTTTTGGTCACAGATTTTGTACAAGAGGAGGTTCAAGTTCAATATTTGAAAAATCTTATTTGTTTAAAGGGTAATCAAGTGGTGAAGTCCCATCCCTGGAGTTTTTAAAAAAATGTAGCACTTTGGGACACAGTTTAGTGGCAGACTTTTTAGTTAGGTTAGTAATTGGATTCAATAATCTCAAAGGTTTTTTCCAACCTATATGATTCTATGCTTCCATGATTTTGTGTGTGTGTTTCTGCATGTGTATACCAAGTCAGTTAAAATTTCTGAATCTATTCTGAAAATATTGTTAAAATTTTCTTTTCAGAAATAAATTAATAGCTAACATAATTTTCCATTAAATTTAGTTTAAAAAAATGGAGTTTAATATGTCCATTTATTTATCTCAGTCTCACTAGGATTTCTGGTATCCAAACAATAGTTTCTGTAAAATTGGGAAATATTTGATAATCATAACCTCATTTTTTGAAATTATCCATCTCAATTCCTGTCTGAAATTTTTACCCTGCTCACAGAAAAAACTTCTTCTCTACCTTATCCCTGTCATACAAGGTTAGGGTGCCTCTGTCACCCCAAGGGCCCATTAACATACAATATTAGGCTCTGTAGGATGTGGATATGACTTTTGTTTACAGGATTCTTGACATGGAGAGACTTTTCACATTTATCTCGAAACAATAAAGCTTTGCTGTTTCAAAGTCCTGCTCAGGGAGCTCTTGCTGTCCAGTATGCTGATACCTTTGCTGAGGTATCTATGGCTGATATATCAAGCACAGTAGTTTTCTTCAAGATCTGAAAAAATGATAAATGTGCTCAGAAGTCTTATGGCCTTACAACCTTCAGAGAATATTTAGAATAGATGTAAAACAAAGTTAAACCTCTTGATAATGACACTTAAAAACAACAGGTCCCATCAGAAAGTGGGGTGGGGCTTTGAAAAAATGTGCAAAAATTTTTAAAAATCTTATTATTCTATGATAAAAGAATGAAAAATATTGATAGGATGTGCTCCTCTGAAAAAAATGCCCTCTTTACATGAACTAATAAGAGTTCCTGTGTTTTCTTTAAGACACTAAGACACTAACATTCAAGATAAACTGTACTTGCTAGGCAACTTACAGAATTTGCAGGCTGATTTCCATTAGAATGCTGAAAGTTCTCATAATTTTTCCATAAATATTATGAAGCCGATATTGCAAGAGAAATACACAATTCTAAGTGAATAAACACATCACTAAAGCTACTGAGCATGACTTACATCTTCAGCAACAGACCAGTAGACTATCCATTATTATTTTATAGCAATATCTCAAATAAAATATTGCACATTTTTACTAGTAATATTTTAAATATCGTCCCAAATATTTTTTTCAAAATACACCTTTTATTACAATAAGTAATACAACAGAATATGAAAAGGAAATGATTTTGTAATCTAAGGAGAAAAATTGTATATAAATAATCAATGTTTTAATTTCATTTCTTTGTTCATTTCTTTCTTCATTTGTTCTCTTTTGAACAAATTATTTCAAAACATAATTTGAACTAATAACTAATTGAATAAATAATTCAGGAAAAAGCTTTTTAATTATAACTTCTATACCAGATACCATCAGTAGTATCATATGAATTGTAAATTACTGAGTAGAAGGTTTTCTTTTATAATTTTCATGTGATAGAGTCCTCCTTTTTAGTCTTATTGATGATTCATATTTCAACAGGTGTCCTAATTTATTGACTTATTTCTATATAGGGATTAAAGTTTCAGAAAGGACCTACCATTTCAAATACAGTGTTTTACCTTTTTACCATATTTTACAATTTTTTCAGTGCTGGTTTTTTTTTTTTTTTTTTTTTTATTTGGTTTTATAAATAAAAGTTTAAATAGATGTATTTTGGGAAAATAAAAAATAGGCAATTACTTCAACTGCATTCTTCTCTCACATGTAGTGTAAGGGGGAAGATCTCTCATATGCTAAATTCACAGTTAAATGCTGAGCTTACACTAGTAGAAATTGAATTGACCAATTTGGCCCCACAATTTACTTATAAGAGATTAATGCTCTTACTACCTTCTATCCTTGAACTTTGTAATGAAAGTATGAAAGAAAGCAAGGACAAAGATGAACAGCATGAAGAAAAAATACTGTTTGTTTGTTTATTTGTTTATTTGTTTGTTTTCATAGAGAAATAACAATAAACCAGATATTTGAAATATATACCTTTTTTACTTCTCCCACAAACATAACTTTTTATTTGAATTACTTCAATTTCTAGAAAATCGTCCATGATAGGCAAAAATATTCTCATATTAGTATTAAGTTGATACATAGACTCTCAGTAAGATGCTATCTCTCTCACATACAGAGGAGTTAATCTTAAACCACAGATTGTTGCTGCTTTCTCTCTTTTAGAGATACTTTTATTTGTGGGTAGTTTTCATGCTGTAATGTCTTTTTGCATAGCTGGAAGCCATCAGAAATATCCAAACACTGTGTCACACATCTAGCTGGCAATATTTTCTGTTTTTCAGTTGTAGCAACAGTTTCATCATGAAGATATCTTTGGTGTTTGAATGGCCTTTTCATCTATACTCCGGAAAACATTTTGGAAGGTGTCAAAGAAAGGGATAAACAAAATTTAATATTGTTTTTACACACTTACTAAATGGATAAACAAAAAAGAATGCCCTACCCTCTTTATTAGAACAATTCCAGAGTCTGGGGTAATATGCAGTGAAAATCATCAGGTTTCTGTGGTCACCCTAAACCCCCTCTCCTTTTTCCAGTCCTGAAAATAAGATACTGAAGGGGAAAGGCCAGTGGGCTGTAGGGCATACAGTAAGGTACATCTTATAGCCTTAAGCCATAAGGGTCCTCAAAAACCACTGAGGAAGCAAAACCCATGGGTGGTTAATCATGAAAACCCGATGAGAAAATCATCATGAGCAGCAAGATCAGAATCACCAAGGGCAAGATATGCTTGCCCCACTTAAAATAAAGCCCTTGACTTTGTCTCTCCAGAGGTCCTCTGTAGAAAAGTTGAAGTATGGGCTAGATGGGCAGACAGTGAACTGGGCTGAAAACTGGTTGAATGGCCGGGCCCTGAGGATGGTGCTCAGTGGCACAGAGGCTGGCTGGAGACCAGTAAGCTGCAGGGCAGTGCATGGGACAGTGCTGGGTCCAGTCCTGCTCAGCATGCTCATTAATGAGCCAGATGATGGTGCAGAGTGCACTTGCAGCCAGTCTGCTGATGACATAAAAATGGGAAAACTCTGCAGCATTGTGCTGCCACCCCAGAGCAGCATCAAAGGTTGGGAGAAATGGGCTGATGGAAAGCTGACGAAGGTCAACAAGAGGAAATAAAGTCTTGCATGTGGAAGGAAGAGTCACATACACCAGTGTATAGTGGGCCTTATCCTGCTGGAAAATTGTTTGGCAGAAGACTTGTAGGGTCTAGTGTACTTAAAGGTGATCAGGAGCAAAAATGTGCTGTTGCTGTAAAGCATGAAAATGGGCTGCATTAGGCAATGTGCTGCCAGCATGTCACTCATTATCATCTGTTTTCAATATTTTTTTCAGAGAAGATAAACAAAGCAGGGAAAACAAGCAAACAAATAACCCCACTCCTTTGTTTCTAATTGCAATGCAAAAATTTATTGTAAATCTAAACAAAATTCACATATCTGAGAATGTCATTCATGTGAATTCCTTCAAATTTCTTCCTATGTTATAGCAGCATGTTGTCTGTGTGAAATAATGGAAGATGTTTGGGCTATCACCATCAGAGCAGCATTTGAAAGTAATAAGAAGCAGTGAGAAAATTTCTGGCATCATTTTGATATCTCTGGCATGAACAAGATAGGAATATTTTCAGTACTACCATAGCTAAGAGGTTGCTGTAATAATAAGCTACAAGCCAAACACTAACTGAAACTGTTTTCCTTGATTTGGAACACAGAAAGGATCAATTACAAAACCAGCTTTTTTAAAAATTCAGGTCATCTACAATCTCCAATAGTTTTGCAACTCCAGAAATAGAGATCTGTGAAGACTATTTTATACAATAATATCAGCAGTGGACAGTGACATCTGGAATGTATTAGAAATGTAACACTAATACACTAATATAACATTAAAATTTGATACCAAACTATGACTCTCTCTGTCATAATCAATTCAGTGAGAAAGAGAAGGAGAAAGGTGTTGCAGATTGCAATGATAATTTCCCAAGCACTAAAGATCACCCATTTTAAACCAAAAGTTGCACTCTAGCTTTGATAAAATGCATTCATGTGAAACCATAAAGAACATAATGTAAGAAAATAAGGATGTCAGGAAAGTAAAGCCCACAAAAGAACTTGCAAATCCAAAGAAATTACCTTCACTGAATCACCCTTAACATGATAAATCTTTTTATTTGGAAATAAAATGCAAGCATTTTGAAACACAACATGCGCATGAGAATTTATTAGATCATTATGGCACGTTTGCAAAGACAAGCAATCTCATAACATAGCAGTTCAATTACATTAGAGAAATTTTTAATTTGAACTAAGACCAATACTACAGGAAGAAGATGAATGTGCTACTGACCAAAGTAAATCAAATATTCTTAATATTAAGGTGGAAATCCAAGGGAAAAATGAGGTCTGTGTATCATCAGTGATAGACAGACTGGCAGGGGAGGACGAGAAAGAACTGACAGTTATGAGGTTCATTTCACTATGGATTACACATATGAGAAAATATATGTCTATGACATAAGGTGTCAATATTAGATTATTTTGTCATTAAAATACTTCTTCTTTTGAAACAAAAATTTCTTATTCCCTGTGCCTAATCAAGAGTAAATTCATCACAAAAATCAGGTAACTTCACATCTGAAAACCTCTCTGAATAGATGCTCTAAAACCTGAGAAATAACAAAATTTAGAAAATTACTGAAGAAGGCTAAAGGTCTCCCATTTCATTGCCACAGTTCTGCTATGTAAAGTTAAAATGAGAAAATTACTCCTGATATCACTGCATATCAATCTACTAGAGTCCGTATAGTCACTGGCCATTGTAGGAAAGTTGTCAGAATTGACACTTTTGACAGACTTGTCAGCTTGTAAACACACCTCCCTACCCCCAAAATTAACTTAGTTTGCTAATATTTTCTTCTTATTTCAAAGGGGAGGTGTTCAGGAGGTGATGGATGATGCCAAGTTTGTTTATTATTTATGCTTCATACATCATCAGGGTTATGCTAGCTGCCCTTAGAAAAACAGAGGACATATTTGTGCTCATGCAACAGCCCCTTTGGGAAACACCATTTCTCAAACTGCCATTTGGGCTGTGTTCAGTACACAAAGTGTTTTACGAAAAAAATGCAACACATTTTTGATGTCATATAGGTTACTGATTTCTGCACAGATGACATTTTGATCTGAGGAAAAAATCTGTGGAAGAGCATTACCAGAAAAACATTTTAATGAAGAAAACAAATAAAAAAACCGCAAAGCAAAAGGAAGAAAACATCTTAGGAAGATAAATTATCAGAATAAACAGATATAAAACAGTAAACAGCAGCTGCTGAAAAGAATATGATTCAAAAAATAGGGAAGAAATATAAGAATGCTTTCGATTCTGAACTATGAAAAAGAAAGCGCTATCCCATACATTTGTTCCAGAAAGAAAAAAAAAAAAAAGAATACTAAGGTTTTGGAGACAATCATAGGTTTTGAAAAAAATCAGGAAAAAAAATTTACTTCAAGGGCTCTAAAAGAGCTCTAACAGTGGTGTCCTATGAAGTTTTTTCCCAAAACTTCTTTCATCACTGATATATACAAGAAATGAAATAATACAGTCAAAATTAGTGGTGTTTCTGTGAAAGGCTGAAAATTACATTCTTTCACACAACACATCTAGCAGCATAAGCAAGTTCCATAATAAATTGATCATGCCTAATTACTTCAGATGCTGGACTGACACTATATTTAATAATTTAATTTTATTTAATAATTGAATGTAACTAAGTTCAATACAAAAAAGTGTTTATTGTTAATTTATTATAACTAGCTTTACCAAGAGCTAACGTGTCGGGAATCATGTTCTGCACAAAGTTTTCTTATGAGCTTTTGGCAACTAACCAACCAAGCTAGATAAGTACAAATTACACACCAGTGTTCAGTTGGACTGTAGACAGTCAGTGACACAGACTTTTATTTTTCTCTTTGACACTGAGAGATTGGTGAACGAGAAGAGATCTGAGCTAACTGCATTGCTTGCCTTTACCACAGAGCAGTTTTTATTAATTTCATTGCTTTGGAAAACAGCTGACATTCAATCTGGCTGAGAGAACGAAGATATTTCTGAACTGACTTCAACAATCCTTCTTTTTGACAGCTAGCTTGCAATGAATGAAGCTGAGTAATCAGCCACTCATGTTCGAAATAGGAACACTACACCTGAAACACATCTTGAACTTGCATTTCAGACATTTTTGGAGCTATGAGTGTGTTAAGATTTTCCATAATTTTAGAGACACTTCTCAAAACTTGATTGAATGCTGAACTTTGTACTATCAATTACATTGAGTAAGATATATTTGTAACATTTTCTTGCTGATAATGAATGCTGTTCAAGTATTTTAATTTACATTTTCTTGAGAACATCTCTTCCTCTGGACTCTGTACACATCAACTTTATCTTCCTTTTTTACATCAATTACATCAGTAGTTCAGATTTTATAATTTTGGGTGACTGAGTGAATAGAATTTTTTGTACTTCTTATATTGCTGAAGAACTAACTGCTGCCATTATCAATTATTTTGATAATTTCTGTAGATCATGGATCTTAGAAGCCAGAGACTATAACTACTGTGGGTTTTGGTTTTTGTTTTGTTGGATTTTTTTTTAAACAAACTAATTTTAAAAGGAATTTCATTAGGTTGGAGTGAGATTTCTGTGCAGTGCAAATTATAATGGTCTGCATCCTAAAAATGTTTAAAACTGCTTGTCTTTCCTGTGTCAATCCTTATATGTGATAAAGCAACAAAGGAGAAATGAAACTTTATGTTTCTATAATATACCGCACTACTAGAACTGTATGGTGTGTTTTTTTCCTTATTATTTTGAATTTTTTACTTAATATTGTAAGGTTTCACTCTGTTTCAAAAGACTCTGTAAAAAAGCATACCCCAAGAGGGAGAAAAACAACAGATTTTATTCTTATTGTTGCACTTACTAGCTATATCTGACATAAACCAATATGCTTAAGTCATCATCATAAAATTAGTGAGAGTTGTTTAAATTCTGTGATTGCCAAAAAAAGAACATTACCACCATAAGGTGATACATTACAGAAATTAGTGATATCTTCTTGAATGCTCTTGTCAGTGTCCCAACTCAAAGGCATAAAATCATTTACTGTAGCAAAAGTCATTTATTATGACTGTAAAGTCAACATAATGATTTTTATTAGATACTCTCCTCCAATTTAATTATTTTTGTTAAAATGAATGGATTTCTAAATTTACTTTGTTTTGCTCCCATTTCTTCTCATATTTCAAATGGGAAAAAATGCAAAAAATAGCTAGTAGTCATTTCTAGCTAAGAGCACTGTGGCAAAGCATCTGCCTGTTTTATTTATTTGCTGCTAGTTTACTGCATGGATTCTGTAAATGTTAGTGAGAAAATGACAAGAAAAAACGTACCTGGTTGTTTGCCTGACAGAATCTCTTTGGATCATGTGAAATCCCAGAAGAGAAAAGAAATATTCTCTCCCCTGACATCATGTGGGAGTACTCTTGCAGGAGGTGGATGTAGACTTGAGGGAAGGAGAGCAATGAAGGTGGGGAGATGAGGGTTGGGGGAAGGGATTTGGAATAGGAAGCTTGATGGAAAAATGAAGGATTTTATCAGAAGAAGAGTGGACATCTGTGATACAGACCTAGTAATAAGGACTCATTTTACATAAAAAGGAAAATAGACGGTCATAATGTCTTATGGTAGACATCAAAATAGTTTTATGATTCACTCTGTTAATGTGCTTCTTTCCATTGACTGAATACAGAGTTCAGGGTGACTAAATGAGATATATAGAAGACTTTACAGATATATATGAGTCGTTTGTATGACTAAGAGTCTAAGAGATATCTAAGAATAGAAGAAAAAATGCATTATCAAATCTAATGTGACAAAATTATATTCTCCAAGATCAAGATGTGTTAGTGTAGATCATGTTGGTTGAAGCACCCACAATTTTATTTTAGAGTAAAAGACTGCAGAAAAGTTTTTTTCGTGTTTAAATTCAATAAAATAAACAGATTATCAACCTCTTTCTTTTCTTAATCTGTCTCAACTGACTGATTTTTTTTGTAAAAAATTTGTAATAAAACAAAACAATAAATATAGAAGATGCTCTAGGAAATTTACAGGCTCAGTCTCACATTGCTCAATATCATAGACTGGCAGCATAAGATTTTCTTTATCTAACTAATCTCATATGTGTTTTTATATTTTCATCATTATATATTCTTCTTTTTTTTTTTTTTTCTTTTTTTTTTTTTTTTCCTGAGAAGACTGAAAGATTATTATGTTACTTTGAGTTTTGTGACCTCTGAAGAACACCAGTTGTTTCAGGTGACAGAAGAAACCTTGATAGCTTTCAGATATGCATCTAACCTTTTCCAATTCGTAAATCCACATCAAGTATGTGCTTTGTCTGTGTACTTTGTTCTTGCATGATAGCCTGAAAGAGCAATGCTAATAAAGCATTCCTTCCCTAGTTTCAAAATAATGATAAATAATGACACCCTAATGAACATGATACTAAAGTATCCAATGTTGCAGTAATGACCTTTCGGATAAACTACAAGTAGGATTTTATTCCAGATGACGTGAAACGTGGAAAGACAGTTAAGATGTTGAAAGACAGGACTGAATTTCAAATGATTGCAATAAATTGAAGAAAATTGAGATAAAAGTATATAGGGACATCTACATTTTTATAAGCTTAGACAGGATAATTATCTATTCACATGCTAGGCTTTTGATTAGGTAGCTAGCAGAAAGAGGCAAACATTCTAGGGCATCTCTTAGAAAGTGTGAACAGTGTTTTAACATGTAAAACATTGGAGCAAAAATTCCAACATTTTATGCTTTTATGAGAGATATAAAGAAAATGCAAACCCCTAAAAAGCACAGGAATGATATAGAAAATATGAGGCACAAAAAAGGTGGAAAGGACTGTCATTGTCTTCTCTAGAAAATCAAGAAAGCACATGCTGAACCATGTTCATATCCATAGAAAGCTGATATAGAGAGGAAAGGGAATAATCTGTTTCTCAAGTTTAGGATTTAAGAAAAGAAGATAGAAACTGGAATTGCTGGAAGAAAGAACCTGGTTAGGCACAAACATTTTAATGTTACAAATAGTGATACTCCTTCACATGCAGCCAGAACAGTTTGAGGTTATAGAAACAGGCTTGATTAATTGTGTGTGTTTTCCATGTACGTGTGCTGTACAGTTAATAACTAGAGTTTCCACTGAGTAGATAAATTATTCTAGTGGCCAAAGCTTTGTCATCAATAACCATTTTCTCCTGGAAGATATTTTAATTTGTTTGTTTGTTTGTTTTCTGCTTATTGGGGGATGTATTTTTAATGCTCTCAATACTAAGTCAAAATGATTGGCAATTTTTATTGTTTCAGTTCTGTATGCCAGATCACATTCTGTGATGTATATTTCCTAAAATTTGACAGTATTCAGACTTGCAAATTTAGCACCTCAGTGTACAACAAGTAGCAAAGTTCTCCAAAACTGCTGAGGGCAGACAATCCCAAAATACAATTCTTCAGCCAACTTATTTTCTTGTTCATATTCTGAATTGAGTCAGTGTGTTCCTGTGGAAGTTGTGGAGTTTTCCTCAGTGGGAGTCTTTAAAAACAGGTTGAAGAAATATCCATCAACTCTGATGAATTTTCTGGTGTTTGAAATACAGGTTCATTTTTTTGGTTTGCTCTAATTAGTCAATTTATTATAAAGTTGTTTAATACAGGAGAGAAAGATGAAACAGACAAACCTATATACAGTACATTAAGTGTATAGAAAATATTTTTTTTTTATAATATGTTGCAGAGAGAATAGCAATGATTATGGGATTCTCTTTTGCACCAAAAGTCCCAGAAAAAAGTGAAAGGTGGTTGTGCTCAGAGAAAGGCTTGAATGATCATCAGTTTCATGAGTAGGTGAGGGAAAGAACCAATTTGATGAAAGAAAGAATAAGAAACTCAGACAGTTGTGCCAAATTTTTCCTTACAATCTAGGAGATAATGATGAGAAACATCTTTACCAGATCATAAGTATTAAATGTCATCTGATAGCTTGGGGATATGAGACTTCAAGCAAAAGAGCTGCTCAGAGACTGTCATGCTGGATGAAAAGGTGAATGTCTTAAATGCAGTAATAGATGATGTAGAGACTACATTCAACATTTTTCTAATTTATAGTCCTATATTTTTCAATGATATTTTGAAAGGAACATTATCAAATTTTTCCCACAATTATTCCCATACATGTTTCTTATTCCCTTTTTTTCTGTGCTGGTTTTTCTGTTAAACTTTTTCTTAACTTTCATCTGCTTCCGGTATTTTTTTCTCTCATATGCAGAATATTTCATTTTATGAATTTGGTGCTCAACCTCTTGAGATATTAGTTTTGCTGTAAATTTTTTTCCCTAACTTTTGTCTAAATATTCTTCTAAAATCCATTTCTCCATTCTATTCATCCTTTTTTTTTATCCTTTATTTCTAAGACTCCGTTGATCACTGTTAAATTTTTGATATTCTTACTTACACAATGCACTTCAAAGAGCTCTTTGTACTTTTTATTTTCCAGTCATCACTCTGTTTCATTCTTGTTACTCAAATGCTTTTCCTCAGATCATTACCTTGTCTATTGACAGTTTATTTGTTGCTTGTATTTCAGGATTTTTTTACTGCTCCCTTATCTGCTTTCCCTTGAATATTTGAGGTATTTTCCAAAGTTTTTACAGCAGGTTAGGACCTCAGAACTTTATGTCTATATATACCTAAAAAGAAACAACAGGACACTTTAAAATATTTAGTTCCCACAGGTAACCATATTTTGCGTATTCTCCGACATCTCTGCTTTCTTCTTTTTCTACTACACAAACTGATGCATTGAGATTATATATTCTTTGGTAGAGGGATCATAAAAGATCATAATCTGTCTCATGTTCACTCACAGATGCTATTTTTGCTCCAGCCCAGATAGCTATGACAGTAGGACAGAAACTAATTCAAGTGGAGGCTTGAGCACCTGCTAGTTAGTCTAGTGCAGCTGCTAAGAACTGTATGTCTCAAAAACTTTAATTATAAAAAATACTAAAAAACAAGTGACTCAGAAAATCACTGGAGCTTACTTAGTATGTCTGACTCAGAAAATTCTTGGCACAGAAAATGTGAAATCCAACCTGTGTTTTAATTTTAGACTATAATTTGGGTTTAGAACAGAGAACCCATCTCAAAAATCACCCACAGAGTGAATACTACTGTGAATCCTCCAGAACTACTCACAGCCAACAAAGAAAGAAATAAAGCTGGAGTATGTTTTTTAGATTACTGAACTTTAATTTTTCACACCTCCTTCACATACAGCTGGAGTGGCTTGAAGAGTTCGTAATAGACTTGATTAATTGCTTGGCTTTTTGATGAAGGAATTCATACTATATAATTAGAGATTTCGCTGAAGTGGGTACATTATTTCAAATCTTACACAGACGGGGGAGGTTTTCACTTCAAAGATTTCTCACCAAGTAACATTTTTCATTGGGGCAGACATTTTCTAATTCTATAATATAATGTTTTACAGTTCAAAATAGCAAATCACATTTCATGCTTTAGTTTCATGCTTCCAAATTTGATACATGTTACACAGTCCTGATTTTCTGATCTTCTAGGACTCTATCTGTAAGGATTTACAGAGCACCAAACCTTAAACACTAAAATCATGTAGGTGAAAATATTAAATGTCTTCCTCAATGTCAGGAGGGAAAAAGCTAGATTTGATACTTTCACAGAGCAATTGTTCAAGGTTTGAAGATACTTCTGGAAATCATCTGCTCTAACTCCTCTGCTAAAGCAAAGCTGAATGCTCAGGACAACGTCTAAACAGGTTTTGTATATTTCCAAGGTGTGAATTTGTTCAGCCTCTCTGGACACCCTATGCCAGTGATCAGTCACCCTCACAATGTTTCTCGACATCCAGAAGGAGCTTTCTGTGTTTCAGTCTGTGCTCAATGCCTCTGGTCTGTCACTGGACACCACTGTAAATGGCCTAGCTCTATCTTTGCACAGTACCTGAAGGTATTTATGTGGATGAAATCCTTGCTGAACCTGCTCTCCTCCAGGTTAAAGACACATAGATGTGGCACTTCAGGATACGGTTTGGAGGTGGACTTGGCAGTGGTAGGTTTGTGGTTGACCTCAATGATGAGAGAGGTCTTTTCCACCCTAAAAAATTCCGATTTTTGCATGGTCAATGACATGCTGGTGTTAAAAGACAGGTCTCCTCAAGTTCATATTCTATGAAGTATGCAGATGAATAAATACTTTTTAAATTCAGGCCAATATAATATCACATTAATTGATTCTATGAAGAAATAAAACTCTTGCAAATGGATAGCAAGGAAACTAGAAGTGATTTTGGCAGACTGACAACTCCTGCTTCCAGAGTTATCATTGAAGATGAGTAAAATTACATATATTTATTTAATTTTGTATATTTTGATGCAACTCTTCATAATGTTTAATTTAGCTTTTATTTTGATATAATCTTATTTATTAAGCAGGGGCTTTGTTTGAATGACAGGGTTTCCATAGAGACTGCAGGGCAGGAAGGGGTATTTCTGAAATGCTACACATCTGACACAAATGATAGGATTTCTTGGAATGGATAGCACAGTTTGTACAAAGCCACATGGAGTGGATTGGAGAGCATTATTCTTACCAGAAAACCTATGGAGATAAACTACTTTTCTCTAATTGCCATTTATTCTCTACTAGCCAGCAAGATGGAGGCCATTAAATACAGAAAAAGAAAAAAACAAAAAAGCTAGACTCTTGGATCTTCGCACTCCAAGTAAATTTTTTGCTGTAATTGCCTTAAGCATTTGATAGGCCAAATAACACCATGGTATTATTTACTTGATACCTTATTTTTCCAATCAGGAAGTTAGAACTCACTTCTGCTATTGTGCTGAGGATTCTTACAAGGTTGAGAACAAGTTTCAACAAGTTTCTATTGATATTTCGGATGACCTGCGGGCCACTGAACTCAGTTAAAACAGCATTGCTTTTGTTTCAAGGGGCATGTTCAGAGGTGGTAGCTGGGAGCCTTACTGAATTGCTGTAAACACCCAGCTCTGCAAAAATTATTTCAAACAAAAGAAAAATGGGTTGTTGTGGACATAATTATCCGAGTCCACTCAAAAAGTTTCATTCTTGTCTTTTCAGGGATGTTCAGTTTTTTTCTATTGTTATTGGTGTTTTTATTCCCAGAAAACCTAATGTAAAGAAAAAAAAGGCAAGGCAATGTTCAGGCAAGGCAAGGCGAGGAGCCTCGTACTTTTTTCCTTATGGTATCTTTTCCTATAATTTCTACAGTATAAAGGTCTTAAGACTGGTATTAAAATATTAGCTGTATTACTTATCCTCATATCAAGCATAAAAAAATAATATTTACCTGTTTGAAATAATTGCTTGGAACACAATACAAAAAAATAGGCACTTCAGAGTACTTTTTTCAAGTGGTTTCTATTCATAAACATTTAACCTTTATCTCCTTTAAAGGGATAAATCCTAGTTTCTGCATATAGCACAAGGAAGCTATCTGTACACAGAGAAATATAATCAGGAGACACATCCTAAAATCTAGACTTGCAGTGGAAATAGTCTATCAAAGACCATTCCATAGAAAGGCTATGAAACCAAACAAACTGGTCTAAAAATCTCCTGGCAATGTCCTTATTTCTTCACCAAAACTATTTTCTGGTCCAGCGACTGTTGCTATTCTTTCCTGAATTACAGCACACCATAGAAAAAGCTCAGCATACTCTGAATAATATAATTTTAATAGTTTCACTGTTTCTCAGAACTTCCAGATATTTAGTAACCTTTCTAGTTATACCTATTGTCTTTTGATAATAGAGGAATGTGTTGAGACCAGCCCAAAGAAAGACTTGAGATTGTTGGGGAACAAGAATCTCCATAAGAGGTAACAATATGCACTCAAAATTCCATGGGCTGTATCCAGAGTAAGAACATCAGGTAACAGGAGATGATTCTCCTCCTCTGCTCTCATGAAATCCCACCTGGATTACCCCGTTCAGCTCTGCATCCCCCCAAGACAGAAGGATGTGAACCTGCTGCAGTGAGTCCAGGAGAGGCCACAAATGTGATTAAAGACTTGTGTCTGTGAAAGAAAAAACATTTCTACTTACTGTAACATTCTTCTGTTTTTAATCCTATCTCTTGTAGCATAAAGACTTCCAGGAGATAATGGAAATGGATTATAAATTTGTAGGAAATTCTCAATTTTACAAGACAGTAGGTAGATTTTACTTTCCCTCTGACTTATTCTGTAATAAAGATTTTTAAAGGTAGTTTTTTTTCATTGAAATATGTGTTTATAGCTATATGATAGCAACAGATTATTGTGTTTTCTGAGATTTCTAAGGACAAGTCACATTGGTGCCCTTTTCCCTTACCCACACATATTTAAACACACACAGCCCTGGATTTTTTCCACTTATGTTTTCTTGCATGCCCTGGATTGGACCAAGTACTATGAGATGGGATATGCCAGTGCACTGCCAGGAAAAATAATTCTTTCATATCTTTCTCCAAAGAGACATTGTTCCTTGTAATGAAAGGGAAAATGGGAACTGAAGACTAATAAGCTTTTATGAAAAGAATTTTTAAAGCTTCCAGTATAGGTAAACCTTCTAAACCTAATAAAATACTGTACTTTTGCTTGCTGTGCTTTTATCTAATCTTATAATATGAGATATTTTTATCACTTTGATAGGCGTAAGGTACTGTACTTAGTGATTAGAGGTGTTCCACAATGATACTTGGAGTACACTATAATCAGCAAAATGATCCTTCTGGTTTGTAGCCTTCCTTTGAAGGCCTGTCACAGAACATGGACATTTTGTCTATTCCATCTTAATACCATATTCCTCTGGCTTTCATCTCTTCTCTAAACCACAAAACATAATAGTAAATGGCTTAACCAAATGGATGTAAATGTTGCTACCATTATTTCCCCTTTGAGGGCCAAACTATAGCTGCTCAGCTGCTGAATAAAGCACAGCAAGGTAACAAGGTGCATGGTTGCACACAGAATAGGCAACTGTGAAAAGGATGTGGGGAAAACATGATGACAAATATCAGGATAATAAGGGGAACAGAATATGAAAGGTTGGCTGGTAATCTGTTCTGATGAGAGCGGTACCATGTTTTGGCTGTCAGCAGCAAAACTTGAACTGAATAGACTTCAAAGGAAATGAAACCCCACTAAGGACATAAGGAATTATCCAAAGGTTGCAGTGTTATTTGTTTTCTGAGGAAGTTTATATTGAGCAACCTTTATTTTTTTAATAATTAAAAGAAAATGCGGCCCAAGAGAAGAAAGATTTACATTACAGAGCAAGAAAACAAACCCATGCTCATACTGAATAGTTGTACTACTACACTGTAAACTGTGAATTCACCTTTAAATTATGAGTACACTAGTAATTCCCTTTGAAACTAATCTAATGCTTGTGAAGTAAAAGAGCTATTGTTTGATGCTTTGTTTAACAAGAACATTAATTAAAACTAGTTAAATACTGATATTTTGGATAGCTATATGTACTTGTACTACTATACGATGATGGATAGAGTACAAGCAGCAAAAGCACTGTTCTATACTATGTTTTTTTTGTGAAGTAAAGTTTTTTCTCGTGGAAAAGAACAGTAGAATGTTCTTAGTTTTACTTGGTTTTACTTTGTTATGGGAGGGGTCCCATTTTTGCTTCATAAGTACTGTATTGCTCATTAAAGCTCTTTGAAAAAGGTAGTTGTGAATGTTTTGAGGAAATAATATTTATTTATATATTTATTTTTATTAATAATAATATACAGCATTGTAGAATGTCAAAGAATGAACAAGAACATTATTTTCAGCTGCAACTGCAAAGGAAATGTACTTTAACTTGAGATTTCTTTCGTGAGCATGTTTAAGTCATAGGCCTTTCATAGAGCTGTCTTTGACATTTCAGAATGAGGAAGCAGAATTGGAAAGGGCAGGCAAGGTCTACCAATGCCAGACTTCAAACATGTATAGAAATTGCTGTTGTGTGTACAAACTTTAAACTGTTTCCTAATTCCAATTGAATTCATCAAATTCAATTTGGTTAAGCTGGATTTCTCTGATCCTACTCCAAAATTGAATTCACAGAGCTGGAGGAAGAAATTATTGTGTTGGTCTGCTTCTTTCGTCCAAAAATTCAGACTGTGTCCAGGGTACACTACAAGATGCTTTGCAGAGATATGAGAAAATATAAAACAATTTTTTCCTTTGATTCAGCTGTGAGCTTCTTTTTAAGTTTTGGGTTTCTCAACCTGCACAAAAATTGTCTCACGAATATGGCAAAAGGAATTTTGAATTACCATTTCTTTATGATAGGAGTTCTTCAGATAATATAAGCGCTGAATACTAATTTATCCAGAGAGGAAGCACATAGGAGATATTCTTTAGCTTGAAGATTCAAATCCTCACCTAAAAAGGGTAGAAAAAAAAAGTTCTGACTACCTCTGCCGATTGTATCTGCTCATTCACAAAAATGTGAAAAACTGTTGACATAAATAATAGAACTGTCTTGATTTTCCAATATTCACTTTTTTGTTCTGTCATCATAAGTCCTTGTGCTCAACATTGATACATGGTTTTGAAGAGAAATGTAATCTTAAAACAGAATTGAGCCTTTATCCAAATTTGTCTGAGGGCATTGTATACAAAATAAGAGCAACATCTTAATTTTTCAGAAATTAGTATTCTATTTCTTTTCTATTCTCCCATAAATAACTCTGAATAACCAATATGGGCCGTATTCTATGTGGAGAGTTTATTATTATTTACTTATAGAAAAACTAAAATGCATTTTTTTCCTTTCCGAAAGTCTTTCATAATTAATTTCAGCTATTTAACTGAAAGATAACTTAGTATTTCAACCTCACCTACGATCAAGAGATATTAACTAGAATCAGTAGTCTCAACCTGATTGAGTATTGAGTATTGAGTGGTGATCATATTTAAGACCATGAGTTTTCTATGTCTAATAATAAGATAGTCAGTCTCACATAGTCCTTCAATTGCAATCTTATTCCTGTAAAAAAACCTAACTTAAAATTGATGTAATTTTGGTTTTAAAATAAAGATTTAGAATTCATTATTCACTCTGCTCCTTTAAAATAATAATTAAATTTCACATAAGCTTGTATTTTTATTGCACTTGCTTTCAGATTTATGACATAACAAAGTACTTTTATGAAATCAGCATCTTACATTTCCACTCTAGCTCAAACATCTGGGATACTCAGATAGAGTGATAGCTGATGTCCATCTTCACTACATCTATTTCAAATATGTAAAACCCTCTGAATATTTAAAAATGGTGACAGCTTTTGTAAATCAAATCAGTTATTATATTAACCTTGTTGTTTGTGTACGTTTTTAAATATCTGTTTATAAGGTATGAAATATTCTTAAGTCAAAACAAATCCAGAGAAATAATCAGACTAGACAAAGACTTAAGTATTTATATCTCTATGTTAATCCTTCCTTTCTCTGATCTTTAGTTGTCGTATCTATAGTTTTAGATGGCACACTGAATGGTATAATAATTATTCTATTGTACCAGAATATTGTGACTTTTTGTTTTAAAATTTCCTATATCCCTTTTAAACTTTTGGAGTCCAAAGTGACCAGTATATATCTTTAGTTAAATACAATATATGTTTAGTTAAATAAATTTTAGAGCTACATTTGGAACTTGAAATATAATTCCACTATGAAAAGGCAACTTCGGGGCATTTCTTATTTGTGTTTTCTCATAGGATTTCCATAAAAAATTATAAAAGTTCTTGGAAGTGAATTTAGAATAGCAACAGACAATACCATATAGGTTGAATAGCAGTGAGTAAAAAAAAACCCCAAGCTTGTTACAAAATATGTTGTCATTCAAGAGCAATATTTTCTCTAAAATATCAGTATGCTGGGCATTGTTTTTGTCAGTTTATCTCTCAGGAGAGAGCTGTGAACAGTTTCAGCAGATAAACTATGGAGCTAACTGTGAGCTTTTGCTTATAATTTTATGTATTTTACAGATAGAACAGGTATCCTTGTGAGTGCCTACCTGGTCTGTCTGTGCTAGTTACAGCTGAAGTGAATGACAAGATTTTGCTCCATCTCACGACACTTATTCCTGCATCTACTGAATGCAATGGTGGTTGTTATACTGACTTTGTTAACATACAGATTCGGTTCCTCAGATCCATAGAAATATAAGAGCCTCCCCAGTCATGCCATTTTGCAAAAAGTAATCCAGCTTCTGACCCCCAGTTTCATTTCACCTTTGAATCCCCAAACTGTTTCTTTCAGTCAGCTATGAGTTCTCATCACATCACTCATATCAATGTTCCTACAGTACATTTCCTTCCAAGTGCAAAAGTTTACTTGATCTATCCTCTCCTCTTTGCATCTAAGCCAGTTTTATCTGCATGGTCTCTGTGCTTAAGAAGTCTCATGTGTGGCACGCAGTCTTCTAGACTGCGTCTACAAAGGCTCAGAGATTATTATGGTAGCAAATATTCTAGACTCAATTAGAAGTAATCTATTAAAAACATTCTTCTTGGTTATAGATGCAATAACATAGATATGTGTACTATTTGAAGAAGTGCAAACTACTTGCTGCCCGTAATAGCTATATTTATTATGGTAGTTCTGAGTCTAAATATAAGATATGCTACTACTAAAATGAACAGAAAATTACACAAGTAGGGGAACTGAGCTTTTAACATCCACTGCTATAGCTGGGAAGAAAAATTATTATAGGCCAGAAAAAATTCTGTGATTTGTAACAAGCAGCTATTCAACACAGATGACTGCTGCTGAAATCGCTGTGGGTGTTTTGTATTCTGAAAGACTTCAATATGATCCCTTTGAATATGCCTTTATTTCTTAACATTTCTTTTGGTTACATTACTGCACTACTGGCTTTAAGTGCCTTTATAGTATTCAACGTATTCAACTTGGGAGCGGTAAGACCATGAAATAAACAATGAGGTGCCCCATCTAGAAATTCACCACATTCATATCATCCACTACATACACCATTCAAAAGATTATTTATTGCTATCATTCTTTATGATGTAAAGTAACGTAAGTAAATCTTTCATTAAAGTAGTTAGAATTCCATAGAGCCTAAGAAGGCTGATCTATATCTGTCCACCTTAGGGACCAAATCCTAACACTAAGGGCTCATCACAGAGACAAGGAGAGGAAAAAAATAATTGCATTCCCTATTTTGGTTCAGGAGATTGTCCAGTAGAAAACAGTCACTATTTGTAGCTACGGAGATGTACAAAAGGATATATATACTTAAACACAATCAGGTAAAAAATATCTCTTTCTCTGGGCAATGTTCAAAAATGAAATAAGATATCTCGTGAAACTTGTGGAAGGGATTCTCATGATGAGATTTGTCAGAAGCCACATTCCAAGATACTCAGTTCTGAAATGTTCTCTAATAGGATATTAGATGTTTGAGTTGTCTAGTAATAACAGCAGCTATTGTGCCACTGCCTGTACTTATCTCTGTATTCCAAGTTTTATCTTAGTCATTGTATTAAGATGGGTGAATTTAAGTGATATTAATAACTGATGGTCATTTCCTTTTATGAAATACGTGCAAAAGTTTATCATTACAGAATATTGTGATCATAAATTAATTAGTGTCTGTTAAAGGACGTAATACTGTTTAAGTGCCACTAAAAACTAAAAAATGTGTTTAATACAATTCTCATTACTCTCAAGTTAACAACAACTATTTCTGTGTTGTCTGTCTTGAATTCCTACTCCTTAGAATGGAATGTGTATTTTATAAAAAAAATCATATTTTTCTTAAAAATCTTCTGTTAAAAATTACTGTCATCAGACATTATGCCATCACTTTCCATTTCATCTCATGGCAGCCTGCAGCATTAGAATTAATGCAAAAATTGAAATACCCCGCCCTCTCCCCTGACACTTCTGGTTTGATTTGGTTTTCATGGTTTGGTTTTCTTTCATGAATGCAAAATCTCAGTGAAATCAGTGAGGATTACACTGAGATTAAACAAATGGTGAGTACCTTTTGTTCCAGTACACACTAGCCTCAGAACCTGCAGTCAAAGAAACAAAACAGGAATTTTTTTTCTCCAAATCACAGTCTGATATTGCTGTACTCTGGTACTGCAAGAAAAGGAAGTTCTTCCCTATCAGTAATCCTGCACAAAAGGAATATGCAATGAGTTGATTTGGAGTCTACCTAGATAATTGTCTTTCCTCTTCTCATTGTTGGCTTATTTGGTCCAAAAAACTTGTGTTTCAGTTTATGGTTTTCTCACCTTCTCACACTATGTTCAGCTATTTAACAGCTTATAAAGATATGAAGTATCTTGAAAGAGGTAGCTGATTAACCTATGTCCTTCAACCTTTAAACAGAAATATTAAAAAAATTACTTTAGATAATGGAAGAAAATTCTATGAATTGTCAAAGCAAGGGGTAATAATAGCAAAAAAATATGCTTCTATTAGTACTCAGTCTTTCAATGGATGAAAGTCACTATGTACCTGTTATTTGAGTTGTAGTCAATCCATACATAGTAGGGCAATGATAGCAGTGCAAGCTGCTGTCAATTTACAGATTCAACATCCATCACATAAAGTTATTATATATGCATCTATTATTTGGTGTATTAGAAATAAAGAAATTGCAATAGAAATTTGTAATAAGATCAATGTTTGAAAATTAATTTGTTGGCTTCACCTCAGTGTTTACAGTGTTTGGTAGCAGGAGACCACTGTCTTTTGACAGTCTTCTATAGTGGTGGCAATATCTCTTCATTTGAGATAAAGCACAGTACATATCCTTTAGATTTTTTATTATTTATAGATTTTTGCATTAAAGTTACTATGAGAAGGTTCAATGAAACACAAGATACAATGAAATACTATTTGTTTCAGTCCTTCTGTATTGCAAACCTGACTGGTCACATATTTGCATTAAACTGTTTCATGCTCTGTCTTATCTTTACTGCCCTAGAAATGTAATAGCACACAAACACTAGAGCATTTATTTATTAAATATATATCAAGTCTGCTGCCTGTCTTCAGCTGATACAATGGATGGGTGTAGGAGTTACTAACATGAGAAATTATTTTTTTTTTATTTAGCCAAGTATCAATACAACTTCTTGCCTACTGAATTATTCACATTGATGACTGATATAAATTAAAGAAAACTTTATATGTGTGAACATTTTTCAAGTCCAAAGTTTTTATATAAAAACTTTAGGTTGTTTGCTGGATTTTATTCCTTCCATTATGTTTTTATCAATTGTGTAAAACAATTACATATGCTTATATGGAAGCAAAGAACACAACTATAAATGAAGTGGCATTTGCTTTTTTTTCCTACAATGTCAGTTTTTAAATGACAACATTAACATTAATTTCTTTTGACTACCGATAAAACAAGTGACAAGAAACTGTTGAATTTCAGCTCCAGTTGGGGAAAACTCCAGTGACTGGTGCAGGCTTGGTTTGTCTCCATCTTGGAAAAGAGATGATAGAAAACTCAGTAATATGGCACAGCTTGGCGTTGTCAGCAAACTTGATGAGGCTACATTCAATCCCATTGTCCACGTCACCAACAAAGATATCAAATAGCTCTGAGCCTGATACAGACTTCTGAGAAAGAAGTCACTGCTCTCCCTGTGACTCTGAATAAGCAATAATGCTAGGTATCCTTTCTTTTTGTCAGCTTTTTCTATATATTTTGAAAATATAAAGAAAAAAATTGTAGTGAAGGAAACATTTCACAGAATCACAGAATCACTAGGTTAGAAGAGACCTTCAGGATCATTGAGTCCAACCCATGCCCTAACACCTCAACAAAACCATGGCTTTTAAGTGTCCTTAGATTCTCATCTTAAAATTGTTGGAGATATTTCCTTTCATAGCTTATAATTAACTTCTAGACTAGTAACTCATTCTTAAATACGGATTTTGAACCCCAGAAATGAAGTAGAGGAACCACCAAGAGTTAAGCAACTTTAATATAATTTACGTTTTTAAAACAATTTACAGTGACCAAACTTAATACAAGCAAAAGCAAAAAGCTTCCACAACACATAAATAAATTACTACAAATATACAGACTAACTAACAGCTGAAATGAATAATTACTATTCATTGGAACCATTGTTACCTTGTTGATTGTTACTATGCTAATTGAAGGGTAATTCATATATTCATACATATTGGGTAAAATTATGTGATCACTGGAAGTTGAATTTTGCTGGAAATTGCAAAATTGAATTTTGCAAGGAAACAGATAACTCTGTTTTCCTTAGCTTTTCATATCAATTAGTCTTATTTCATTGAACCTTGAGCAGATTTGTACCTGCCACAAGTTACCCAGACAAGGCAACAGTCAAAATGTTTCTGAAGTGTTAGTGAAGTAAAGATTACCAAACATTATTTCAAAGAACCTAATTTTTCATCTTTTTCATAAAACACTCATTGAATGGAGAGGATTTTTCTTATGGAGGTTTCATCCTTTTTGTGATAGCAGTGCTACAATCTTAAGGTAAATTTCCTTCCCCATTCATGAAAGTTTATTCAGTTACATCTAATGAAATTGCTAATGTCAGCAACATAGATGGAAAATAACAGGATTGCAAGCCAAGCAACACATTATGACTGGTAGCTGCAGCATTTACTGTACCAAAATTGTTTCTATATTGACCCAAAAGAGTATTTCTGTGCTATTTATAAATTCTGGGAAAATAGTACAAGCTTTGTTAATTCAGATCAATAAGATATTTTCAGTCTGATATGTACTTGAAGTATGAGTCTGCCACTAACACCGAACAGATAATTGGTAGGGGTGGGTTTTTTTCAACTGAAAGATATGGCTCAACCAATCCACAATAAGGCAAAAGTCTTGTTGAAATGGACTACAAGTGAGAACTGGGAAATTTGGGCTAGTTCTTAATAGCTCACTTCTCAGAAACTAAATGTTGTGTTTTTCTCAAGAGTTCAATTATAATGAGGATCCTACATGAGTAGCTTTTGAAATTCTGTCTGCTTTTTATGATACTATTATTAGAGCTGCGTCTATTTTTTTGGTTATGACTTTTGGGCACAGTGACATAGAATCACAGAGATTCCTTTCTGTAATCCTCTGGGGCTTTTTTGTTTTTTTTTGTTTTTTTCCTTGCTTTACCTAGTTAAGTAGCATGGTAAATGTAAAAAAAAGGGGGAACAAAAAGGAGGAATGTTATATGGTATCTTAAAGGCAATAATCTGTTTTAAAGTTTTACCAAAACTTTCCTTGACACTACTGGGCATCAGTATGCATACTGCCAAAATAAAATATTAATGAAACTGATGGTCATGAATACGCTGTGTAATGTAACACAGTGTAGGAAATCCCCTAACCAGCTCTCAGCCAGCCTAAACCTCTATCTGAAGTGACACACTGTCATAGGGAGATGCTAGCTCAGATCCTGAAACAACATTGAAGTGTCAGCCTTAAACAACACCATAAGAAATCATCTCAAAGAAAGGAGGAATTGTCTTGCTGCAGCTCTGCTAAAATGACAATGCTCATTATAGGTCTGCAGCTAACTCCTTTGATATACTGAGAAAGCTCTGCACCACTTGCAACACAGACAGACATAAGATATTCCACAAGACCAGCACACATCAGTGAAAAATTATGTAATTCCAAAAAAATTGGACTCCTACTTCAGAATCCAGTACAATTGCATAACAATATGGTAAAATAATTAATATCACATGGTGACAAAACATAAAGTTGCTGAAAAATAATTACCTCATAACATGAAGGTTTTGTTCTCTTGATAATTCTTAAGCTTAGAAGAAATAAACTAATCACATAATTGCTCTCACATTATACAGTTGTTCCCACATAAAGTAGTTGGTACTCAACTAACTAATCAGGTGTGATTACAACTGCAGTATTTGTGAATACTTAAAAAAGAAATCTTCCTATAAATCTGGAAATGAAATGCAGTAGGACTGTAGCAAAGAAAATAGCATGGAATAAACTTATATGGCAAGCAAGAAGTCTGAAAATGAATGCTTGGATTCCAGGATACAGTGGTGTAAACAATGGATTAATTTAAAATTCACTGCTCAGACCAAATTAAAGGAAAATGGCCAGGAGAACTGAAATAGATATATATATCAGGGTTTTGACCATAAAGAAACAGAAACAAATGCAAAAAAAGGTACTTTGAACATGTTTTCGTACTCAATATGAAAGTCTGTTTAATTGTTTTACTCCTTTTTCTCAGTTTTGGATAGTTTTTCCTCAAGTGTAAGTGAACTTGAGAATGAAAAATATTTTTAAAAAACCCTGATACTTTAGTAAGGTAAAAAAACAAATGGAGATTCTTCACCATCTGTTAGAGAATTTTGGAAATAAAGTTTATCAGCATGTTTTGAATCCTGAACTTGGTTATTGCTAATATTTTTTAAATAATAAAATTAATAATTGACTTCCAATCAGATGTAGAGATAGTTTCCATCGTTCTGTGCAGTATAATTTTTCTAATAAAAATATAAATATCAAAACACTACCAATAGTTCTAATACCTATTTTACAGAATTTTCAATAATATCTTAACAACCTAATTTCTATCTCTTTGGTCACCTCATGTCTTTATTCACAGAACTTGTAGGCTACCTGCAGAAAAAGATCTGTTTAAGCAAAGTGCCCAGGTGTGAAAGTTTACATCTGACTACTTTCCCTGCAGTCTCTCACAGCCCCCATCTTCAAACACTGTTTGACCCTGAGGTGTGTAAGTTGTGCAAGATTTATTTCAAAGTTACCATATTTCTAAACAGGTACTGCTTGCCAGAAGAATGTATTTTAACATTCATGGTTTTTAAATACGTTTCCTACATTTATTTTATTTAAACATTTGCTTAAATTGTAGCAAAATGTCCTACATTTATTTTATTTAAACATTTGCTTAAATTGTAGCAAAATGACCCCCTTTTTACAGAGGTAACTTAAAAGCACCACTACCTTTAGTTACCAGCATAGTCCTTATTGATATCTATCCAATGGACCAGTGCTAAGGTCCATTCAGCACCAAAATATTATGATCTTGCTAATGCGTACCTAGGCATATACAAACATTCAAAACATTGGGAAAATTCAGGCAAAAAACAACAAAAGAAAATAAGAAATGCGGAAATAAAAACCTAAATTGTTGTGACTATTAAATTTCAATTTTTGGTGAAAAAGAAATAGGTACAGCCAGTGTAGTTAATATGTCAGTCCAAAGGAGTATAACAAAGTCAGAGGGAGTATGGTATCTAATTTTAATACTAAGAGTTTGCCTTTTATATAGATAGCTAGTCATAGTTTTAAAAAATAAATTACGTTTGTCCAAAAATAATAATAATTTTATATTTTTGTATTATTATAATTATTTTAATGACATTTATATTTTCCTGTCTAATTCTCACAAAAGCAAACTACTTAAAATTTATTTTGCAGTGAATGCATTTATTATTTTTTTTTAAATATAGTATTCTATAGAAAAAAGAAACAATAGAAACCCATTAGAAGTTATGAAGGTTAGAACATAAAAAAGACAGTATGATGCATTATTCTGTTGTTTTGGTTTGTTTTTTTAAAGGAATTTTTCAGAGTTCCACAAAGAACAAAACTACAGTCTTAGGCAGAAAAATTCAGTTAAGTTTTACTAAAAGATATAGAGATACACTAGTTTACAGAGCTGAAAATCAGTACAATATTATTTAAAAATAAATAATGGTAATATGTATCTCAATATTTAGATTATCTTCAACTTTATGAAAATCTACACAATGTATAGCATAATCAATGCTAATTGCAACAACAGCCATAAGTTTTTACTCCTAATGCCTCATAAAATATTTATCACTACTGTATGACATAATAAGCCTCAGTCTTGGATAGGGAAAAGATTAATTGTACTTTTTGGTAAATAATAGTGAATAGTTTACACACTTGTGTCTGATCTATAAAGGAAAGTTTATTGTCTTTTAGTTTTTATTTACCTTACTTGTTTGCTCCCAAGTCAGCAAACACTACAAAACACAATAAATTTTCTTTTCAGTGTAAAAAACAGGGCATAATATTATAATCCTAATTTTCAATCTGAAATTACAACTTTATATTTTTCAAATATATTGTCTAAATTTTCTAAATTTCATTTTACCACCCGTGGGGGGGAATTGGTTCTGCTTAAATGAATTATCCCATTTTAGGTCCTAGTTACCCCTGTGAAAAGAATGCAATAAATTGTAAGAATTGAATTAATCTACTGGAATTCAACTAAAAGATTGATTGGGAGGCTAGGTAAGGCCAAACCTCCAAGCTTCCTCTTTCAAATAATGTAATAGTGGGCTCATAGTTACCAAATTAAAACAAGAACATTAAAAAAAGGTCTTTGATGCCTCTTAGATTATAGCCAGTTTGTAAAGCATTGACCTGCTTTTCAAAAAATTTCATTAAAGATTTGAATTGCTAGAAAATATTTAATATAATTAGGCTATTTAAGGCATTTCATAGCTGTTCATGTTTCTTTACAGTGAAAGAGAGGTCTTTTAAAGTGCCTCTGTAGTAAATGTTCACTCTGGGAGTGCCATTCTCTGCAAAACTCCAACTCCCACATACACAGAGGCAAAGTTTGCCAAAGCAAGTTCATTCAAGTTCATTTTTCAAATTAATTCAAACAGCTTTTTTTTCTGAAGCTGCCTTAGGAAACCACAGCAAAAAATGTATAGAGTGAGCAACTTTCTGAAGAGAGCAGGAGGCAGTTTGTTAGCTAGTGAATAGGAACAGCACATCTTCCAGAAGTTGTACTTTCCCAAAACCTGTACACATCTCTTTTTCTAAGGAAAAGGCAAACACTGATCACTTGCCCTTCTCTATTGCTGTGTTAGTTTGGAAACCCATTTACATTTTTGTCAACTAAATCTGAACTGTTCTAAGCAGTCCTTGATACTCAGAGATGGATCCATGACTGTGAAATCCATCCCCTGCTATCAACCCCAGTCCAGCAAACTGATTTTGACCCACAGAATCTCTTCATTCCTTCTCAAGCCTTTCCATTTCACTTTCCATAGCAACATCAAAGAAAAAAAAAAAAAAAAAAAAAAAAAAAAAAAAAAAAAAAAAAAAAAAAAAAAGCATGGCCTCTATGTCCTTAGACACTTTTCCCCCATGTGCTAGATAAGAGGAACACAGGAAAGCACCCACCTTTATTTCATAAGTTTAAGCACTGCATTTTAAAATTTATTGTCTGAAAATTCAATGCATTACATATCTTATACAAAAAACCAGAGCCAACCATGAGATCTGGAACCAGGAAATTAATTCTTTAATTTTCAGCAACTGTAATCTTGTCTGATATTATCTAAGATCTTCTTTGCTCATGATTCTCAGTCCCATCTGAGATACTTCACAGACCCTTGGTAAGGCCCACAGCTTCAAACCCCCTTGGAATAACAAGAGCCTCAAATACAGTTTGCAGTTCTGGGTGAGTATTCCAGTAAAAAGGCTGTTATGTAAAACACAGGTCTCTCTCTCCAGCCATAAAAGTGCTTGACAGTTTCTGTATCTGAATATAAAGCACAATTGAAAAGTAGGTCTTGTGTGTTTATTTAAAGATTGATTCTACTCAGGCTGAATTTCCAAGGCTCATCTCCAGCTTAGTTAGATGGATCTTAGCCCAGCTCTTGCTAGGTGTCACTGTTTTCCAGACCAGAGTGTTTCACCTTGTAAATACAATTTAATTTATTTCCATCGAAATGCATGACTTCCCTTTCTGCTATATTGAATCAGATATTGTTTGATTATGTTCAGCTTGTCAAGTGATCCAGATAAATTTGTAGAGTAATATATCCTCTTTATTATTTACTACTCTCTCAATTTTCAAACCATTTACAAATTTCATCAGTAATGATTTTATGATTTCTTTTTGGTCATTGATAGAAGTACTTCTCAGCATGAAGCCGAGAGCTGAACTGAATGAGATCTTACAGAAAATAGAAGCACCAGTATTTTTAATTTTGCGGCTTTTTCCAAAATAGTAATGTAAAAGACATGTTTCCCTTGCATGATGTATTATTAAAAATAAATAATTAGTTTTTATCTCTGTCTATATAAAATTAATGAAATTAATAATTTGCAACAAAACAATTAATGCAAATATTTCTTTTTAAAATGATTGCCTTGTATTTTTAGTTCTTCACATAGTGCATTAATTAAGCTTTCCATAGCTTGTATTTATTTTAAAGGAGAAACCTCATGTGCATGAGAAAGAGAAAAAAAATCAGAATTTTGAAGTATGATTTTTACTTGCTTAAGAACTGAGTACCTAAATTTTGAATATATCTTATCTTTAAACAAAGGGATTTGAATTGATAGAGATGTTTTGAACAGTATTTCACAGTTCGATTGTATTACATATACTATCAAATTGAAAAAGACAATTAAAATTTAAAAATATCAAGTGTCTCTTTTTCAACAGCAAAATAAATAAAAAAAAATATGTATTCTATATAAAAACCAGAAGGCAAATGCAAACTTGTCTCTACTTTAGTGAACCAGATTTCATTTAGAAAAACAAATACTCTTCCAGAATTGTGAGATCATGAATAAGCAGCTGTGAAAAAGAATTAAATGTTAAAAATATTTCCTCAGAATCATATTAATTGAATGATAATTTATGTCACAAATATATCACTTGTTTGTTTTTAATAATTTTAATGAATAGATCTTAAAAGTTAAGATGTCAGATTCAGGTGACTGAAGTATGGCCTTAGACATAGCTGAATAGAGAATGAGACAGAAAAAAAGTCACAAGAATTTTGTCAGAGAACTAATTTAAATATTTTAATTTGATTCAAGTGTATATTCAAGTACCTTCAAGTACATGAAGAAAAGCTATGAATAAGTGATGACAATCCTGAGAATTTCATCACATGCAAACCATTTTTAAATTAACAAAAATAAAACAGTAGAATTTTACCACCAGATGGATAATTAGGGAAATAAATAGATCTCTATACTTTACTTCTGTACTACCTGCTGTAGTTGGCAGGAATTAGTTTGACTTCCTACCCAGTTACACTGCCATATTTCAGTCACCTGAATACTTATACATCTACAAAGGATGAAGGCTCCTTTAATTTCTTTTTTAGAGTCCCAAATCCACAGATTTATAAAATCAGAAATATAAGTTCCTCCAGTAAATTTATGCTAACATTTCCAATTACGTTGTTACATGAATAAGCTTTCAACTTGGAGAGCAGTCTGTATCACAACTCAGTCATCTAATTAGAGCATGGAAGCCCTTAACAAAATTTAAGGCATGTTTGATAACACCTGTTTAAAAGCTGCCTTCCTAGTCATCTGAAGTTGCTTTTGAGGTTTCTTTTGTACCAGACTGCCAGAGATCTAAGGCAAAGTGCCTTAAATAAAGTGAGCCAAACACATTTCTAAGCTAATTCCTTCAGGACAGCCTTTCAATATTCCTAAATTTAATCAGATAACAGTTCTTTGTACAGAAATGGCTGTGCTTTAAAATGTACAACGTTCTTTTCACTTGCAGTCTCACAATTGCTCTGCAAATGCCAATTCAACACTAATGCTCATGGTATTTGGCTGGGCATTGCTAGGATGTCAGCAGCTCCCTTGGTCTTGTTTGAACATTTGAACTATTTGATAGGTAATTAAGGTTTCTCTCAATAGTCTGTAGCTTTAGTTAAACCATAAAATCTGTGTCAATAGAACTTTTTTCTCCCCCAGTTAAGCCTCCTCTCACTTTCTCTCTCTATCGATGTAGGCAGTGATCTCACCTCTGTAAAGTGCCTCACTGAGTGCCTAACCAAATAGACACTTTTTTTCATCTAAAATTGTTCTCAGTGGGAAGAAAGGCACTTCCAGCTGCACCACATGCACAACCACTATAAATTTCCATGTGCAGTAAACCAAACACAGACCAACTTCCTGTGTATAAATCAAGCTAATCTGGAGGCAAATTGGGGAATCCTGCGTGCCCAGGATGTTTTACAGTGAACTGTAGTCTGGTTTCGTTCTCTAACTTCATTATCAGGAATTTTTCAGTGGCATATCATGTACACATGCAGTAAGTCGCACACTCTGTACCCTGTGTGAAATTTAAGAGTGCAGCAATTTGGTATACTAGTTATAATCTCTGAAAATCATGGATTATGGTGAAAACTTTGAGAGATCAAAATATAATTGCACAAACACATCACTAGCATGAGAAAAATTAATGTTTTCCAATACCAAAATATGCTATTGCACTTGTAAATTTGCATTCTCTGTTTGTACTGGGAAGTGATATAATAAATTATAAAACACTTTATTGAATGTTGCGAGTGTTAGAGATTATGATCATAATATGTTTTATACTAACAAAGGTGAATGTATATGAAGACAATGAGAGCAATAAAATTTCAAAATTATTATCTTTGATGATTTTTATCATTAATTAATTAGAGCAGAAAGGATTTATAATTAATTAGATCAGGAAGGGTTAACCTTTCCTGAAAATAATGACACTGGAAAAATCACAGAAAACCCAAAGAAACAAAAGCCCCATCATTTTTATTTCTCTTACAACAATTTCATATATATGAAAACCAATAACTTCCCATTTTATTTAAGAAAATAAGTTGTATGAGACCAGTAAGACTGTACACATGCCTTTTGCTGAGGACTTAGGTAATCTAATATATTGTCAAGGTTCTAAATTGGCATCTCTATTAAGAATAATTTTCCTTCCTAAAGTCAGACATGAAAACATTTGGTATAATTATCCAATTTTTTTTCTTCTTAATGATTTAATCCATTAAATTGCAAACTTCATATTTTGATTCAGTTTGTAACTATTTTGCCCTATAGTAAAACTTTGTTTTCCCCAGAATTATTTGCTGAGACAATTTCCTAAAAGAGAAACAGATTTGTACAAGAGTTAAGGATGTATATTTGGAAAATTTCCTCTGTGTTTCCCCAGTGAGGTTTACCTCCTCCAAGTTAAAGCAGTTGCTGTATTTGAAACCTGACATTCCCATTGCTGAATTTATTTGTTCTTTCTTGTTGAGTATATGGAACATTTATTGTGATTCTCAAGTCTGAACATGTCTTCTTCAAACACATCTGTATTTAAGCAGGTAAGTCCACAAGAGAGAGGTAAATAGGTCTGGTTATCCTCCCCACATAAAGATTACAATTGCAATGGCACATGAGGATGAAAAAAGAATTAGACTATATTTTTTTCTGCATTAAAAGTTTTGTTTCATGGCTACTGCTATGTGTTTATCTATTGTTTTTCCCTCAAATATTGTCATGAAAAATAAACAAAAAGTAAAGAAAAAGTGATCTTTTGACTGCAACTGCTCGTCTGTCCCTTCTGCCTTTTTTGTTTTGTTTTGTTTTTTGCTTTAAAGCGAAAACATCTTGAAAGTGAAAACATCATGACTGAGGGACTGAAGGTTTATTATCTCTCACACCACCATGCGTCTGAAATTCTAAAATGATATACGAGCTTAGACTTTCAGCAGAGAGGATGGCAATCTGTTGGTGAGAAAGGTTTAAAGATCTAAGAACAAAGGAAGCTCCTGGCTCCTGAAGAAGAAAGGTTTTCCTGCAGACCAGCACTGTCTAGGACCTTTCTGGGTTAGGTGCTCCGCACCAAGTGCCCTTGCAAAGTTTTCTGCTCCGTGTCACCACAGAGGATTCTTCATGGGTGAATTAACTTCGTGCCATAGGAGAGACCCTGGCAAATTGCAGGGTCTTTGAACGTGCATTTGTGCTGCCAGACATACACTCCCAGGTTCTCCAAGCCTTGCCATGATCAAAAGATTTCACAGACAAAGATGTTTACTTCTGCCTCCAAAGAGCCCCTACCAACCCAAAGTGAAGCAGCTATTTCAAGACAAACAAGCAGCTTTGCTCCTTCCTGGCTAACTTCCAATCTTTTAACAGCATATATTGGTCTTAGAAACCAAACTGGAAACAGACGTATTAAATATTTCTACCATCTGTCACAAAGCAATTGCAAGTGATTTGCATATCTTGCACTGCTATAACAGTAATGATTCCCTTCAATTTTAGTAGTTAAAAAGAAAAAAAAAATATAGATATTCATTGGACTGTCACCTTTCCTGTTCTGACTTTTTACAGACTCATAAGTAAATATTTGCATACAATTGTACACTGCTAGGAAAAAGATATTACCTATGCATTAACACACCATGTTTCAGATATCTGAGTTATCAAACTTAAATATTTTTTAGTCCAGTGAATAGGATTTTATGAATTATCATTGCCACAGATGAAAGAGAAAGAAAGAAAAAGAGAGTTCAAAGTATGTCTTCAGTACAAACCAACATAATTAATAGGACATCACTGGTTTTCAGAGTAACTGTGTTAAGTCAGGGCCCTGTGCATAATTTTATATTTACAAATAGGAAGTAAAGCTTGTAAGACTGTTTCTTCCAGAGAGAGAAAAACAAACAAGAAAAACATGAATTGATATCCTGATTTCTGCACTAAGGAATTCATACAGATAGGTTAGTTTTCCCATCAACTACCAGAGCACGTTAAATAAGTGATACACAGTCAGCAAGGTATTCTTTCTGTCACCACCTGAATAACTTCTGGATAGCTCACTGTGTCTTCAGCTACAGTCTTGCTTTGGCATGCATTGTATCATAGTAATACCTGAATGAAATTTATTCTTCAAATCAATACTACTTTTTCCACAGCTTATAGGGATATTAATAAATATTTGGTATAATATGCACATGCGATTGTTCCAATTTTTAACTTTTTGCATCTTATTTAGCAAATAAAAACATCATAATTTTTTTTAAGTAAAGTATCTATCAACAGAACCACATTTCTAAATTAAAACTTACCTCAAGCACTTCCAATTATAAACAATGATCCCCACCTCTTGACATATAAATTCCAATGCTTTAGAAACGTGCTTAAATCATTAACCTTTCTCTTATGAACAAATATGTAATAATATTGTAACTCTCAAAATTGAATTATTCCTTTGCTAGGGGAATAGATATTCTCTGCTTTCAGAAGTGCCAAAACTTTTAAAAAGTTTCTACCTTTGCTTCTACACACAACTAAGAGGAGTATCCATCCTTATTGAACAAGATAATTCATCCAGAAATCTTCCAGTAACAGGGGTAAATATGTGGAATGATACTTTGACAAATAGAAAAATAAATCACCTTTTTGAAAAGAAGAACTGAAAATAAAAAAACAAGTGGCATCTTCCATTAAATATTATATCTTAAAGATACATTGTGAGCTTACTCTTTTGGCTTCTCTGAGACATTCTTACATTTTTCCTTTTTTTCTTAGTATTAGTTGTTAAATATTGAAACGTGTATGAAAATGGATGAAATAAAGAAGGTGTATGAAAATGGAAGGAAAAAAGATCAGTCTTTTATAACAGTGCAGAGTTGTCAGCGAATTGATAATGTGTAACAACAAAAACAGCTTCCGTTTTCTAGGAAATTTATCTATGCAATAAAAAATATCTTGTCTACAGTAGCCATGCTTTGTACAGACAGGAAACGCAGAGGTGATGACAAGTTATAATCTCTATTTTTTGCTAAATGATCATATTTTAAAGTACCTTTTTTAATGCCATGAGAGAAGGAAATATACAGAGGAATTACTTCAGTTATTTATTTCCTAAAATTTTAACGTGAATTCTTTAAGAATATTTAATTTTATCTTTTCCTGTAAAGCACATGTACTATGCAGCCTGTTAGAAAACCTTTCAGAGTTTTTATTGATTTTGCTTATTTAGCATTTATTGATTCCAAAGATTTAAAGTTAGGCAGACTAAAAATATTACAAGGGTCTTGCTTTGCCTGTGGATGCAGTAGCACCCCTTTGTCCTCACTCAGAGCTGAGTCAGGTGGAATTTATTTTATAATCCCCAAGAATCTATTCCTAGATATTTAGACATGTCTGTGTTCTTAAACTCTTTAAAAATTTAAGAATTTAAGAATGTTCTCTCTCCTAATCTTTGTTCCATTCTCTCTGTATCTTCAGATTTAATTCAACTGCTAATGAACTACAATGAAATAATAGAAGCACAAAATCATAGAATGGCCTGGGTTGGAAGGAACCTTAAAGATCATCTTGTTCCAGCTCCCTGGCCATCAGCAGGAACATCTGTCACTAGATCAGGTTCCTCAGATGTTGTAGTGTATTCCTAAATTCTTTGTATTATGTTCTCAAG
>JAHXMQ010012338.1:70763573-70809830 GCA_020466415.1 Ammodramus savannarum pratensis
GGGTGAGCAAGAAGTACTTGGGTCAGAGTGATTCAGTGAAAATACCAAATTGGGGAATACCATTCCTAAATCACAACTGTGAAATCTAACCTCTGCTGAAGTTATTGCAGATTAAATATTAATTTGAGCAATCAATACAGGACTAGGAATATTCAATACTGAAGTTCTACAAACACTTTCTGTATACTTTCCTTTGCCTCTCCCTGCTAAGGATTTACCTATTTCTAATTTCCATCAATTCTTTCTGAAAATATGTGGCTTGTTATACATTTACATAACTTCTCCATTTAATGTTTCATGACAAGTACATTAGTTTTAAAACAGATTTGAGGTACTTGAATAGCTGCCAGTTTGAGGAACTTGAAATAATATTTTAAAATATTGAGCAGAAAAGTTCTAATGTTCAATACATAGTTTGGTTTAATTCATATAGAATATTTTTCTGCTATCAGACAATGGCTTTAGTGCAGTAGTTGTGAAATCAATATATTTATATATAAAGATTTAATTGATTCAATATTTCCCTATTATCTCTCTGTAAAAGGAAAATGAGAAGCTCCTAATAAATGTTTTGACTTTTTAAACTAATTTTTTTAGTTACCAGGGATGAGAATAATTTTGATAAAACTTTGAATGATCTTTAATTTCTAGGAAAGTTATTTTCAGTTATTAGATTTTAGATAGTGTAGTGTATCTTTTATATAATGCCCACACATCACTTATTTTATTTATCATGAATTCAAAGGGAAAGAATAAAAACTGAAGCCAAAACTGGAAAATTTATTAATCATATGTGGTTTAGAAATAACTGTGAAAGTGTCTGGTTTCCAACCAAGGGATCTGGACAATGCAGCATTTCCCAGATATAACACCCAAAGGAATCCATGGACTCAACATGAGCTATAAAACTCTGCTAGTATAGTTAACCAGCAGCATTCAAAACTTTTGAGACTTTTTCAGAAGCCTGAGAATTTATAAAGAATATAATCCTAATTTTTTTTACTTTTTTTTTTGTCTATATTTTGATCTTTTTTTTTCTTCAGAAGAGGACATGGAGGAATTGGAAACGAAGGAGTGAAGTTGAACATGGGAAAAAGGAAAGATGGAAGAAGAGGGTTTTAGCTTTTATTTTTGTTTCTCACAATCCAAATATTTTTAATTGATAATAAATTAAATTATCTTTTCACCAGTTTGAGTTTGTTTTGTCTCTCTCTTTTTATCTCAGTCCATGAGCTTTCTCATCTTATTTTCTCTTTTTGTCCTGTTGAGGAGTGGGAGTGAGAGAGCATCTGGGTAGGCATCTGGCAGCTGACAAGGTCAACCTACCACAGCAATGAAACAATAGATTGTTCTTAAAAAAATTTCCTCTGATGTTTTTTAAAAATCATTAGACTGGAAATTGGCAAGTCTACCAGCAGTGATTGTTTGTGAGGAGAGAAGAATGAAAATTAAAAGAGAAGATGGTAGGAATTTTTGAGTTTCTGTTTCTAACAGTCTAGGTAAAAACTGAGACAACTGATGCTAAAATGTAAATTTTTCTTCTTGATGATTTCCATCCCTTTAATACTCATTATCTCTGTGACTTTTCCACAAAAGAGCTATTTCTATAATGCTGCCTGAATGTAATAAAACATTACAGTAGAATTATTTGTTCTGCTTGACAACATTATTGCACTTTGCCACGAATTGACTCACAGTATCAGCAGAGTACCTCAAAGACAAGATATAAAAAATATCTCTCTGCCTTTTTTTTTTTTTTTTTACAAGACATAATTTTTAGTGAAATCAGTGGGCAGAGGAAGACCTCCAGACTCAGCTGGGAGGAGTAATGCCTAAGTAGCTGGTGAGCATTGCCTTGCAGTGTTACAGAGACAACGGGAAGAGCCGGGGTGTGGTGTTTGAGAGGCTCCAATCTCAAGATGTGAACACCTTGGTTCTCCCAGATCAGTTCATTGTAGCATGAAAAGGCAGGCTGGGCTTTAAAAATGCTATAATTGAAAAGGAGATTTTCCATTAGATTGTGGAATTCTGCTGTGGTGTTTAGAGCTGCCTGGTTTGTATGAATGAGACAGGACAGAAGGTTCGGTTCGCAAGGCATCTGGTGAGGATATCAATATGGTTGTTTCCTTAGTAGTCATCATCATAAGATGCTCACCACATCTGAGCACCAAAGAAAACCTGCTATCCTTGTAGAAACGCAGAGAGGGCAGGCTTGGCTCCTTCCTTTCATGGGGAATTTTTATACTTTCAGGTGCTAAGACATTTTGGAAAGATAGGGAAGCTTCAACAAGAAAGTGATTGAGGGATTTGAAGGAATTATGAGACACATGAAGCAGGAATCCTATAAGAAAAAAATGTTAAACTTAATTTTGTGTTACCTCTGCATGTATACATATTTCTGTTATTAATACTAAGATTATTACATAAATATGCTGGGCTGCATGCATAGAAGTACAAGTAGACTTTTTAGTGAAAAAAATTAATTATAGAATATTTAATTCTCCCTGCCCATACTAAATCACCCTTATATACAATATGCAGGTCAAATAAACTCATTAGTGCACAGCATTCTCCATGCTGCAGTCTAAATTCCTGCAGGTAGCAGTGACACAGAAATTCTGGGATCACAAATGTGTGATGTAATGCATGCTACCATCTGGGCTACACTGGGATATGAGTAGTTTTGTAGAATATTTAACAGTCAAATGATAATTGCAGGTATAAGGCAAAGATGCTAGTTAACCTAAATTACTACTATAGAGGCTTTAGTTTTTCACCAAAAAATTGTCAGTTGAAAGAAGATTTGTGAATAGGACAGTCTGCTGAATGGGGCTGAAGAAGAGAGAAAAGGATAATATCCTCACAATATGCTATGCTGTCATAAAAATTATATTAGTAATGTGCCTGACATATTGATGTTTTACAGCTGAATGCCATTTTTAACTAGAGTGGGCTAAACAGATGCTCCGTGAAATCTATCTATCTTTTTTCCTTTGAAGATTCCTGTGTTTCTTTTTTTTTCTTTCAAACCCTATAATTCTTACTAGCAGTATTGAAATGATTTACTTCTATACCTTCAGAGGATAAAGCTTTTAAAGTGTTGCCTTTTGTATATTTAGAAGAGTTGAAGTCTCCAAAGCAAAAAGAATTAAGAATAAAATTTTACAATAGTCAATAATCTTTATAAAATGTCCAGCATTGCAATACAAAGGAAGATATTTAAATGTTAATTCTACAGTAATTCACAATAATATTTTAGAAAAATTTAGAATTTTTTATCATACAAAGAATTATTTTGTAATATTTTCTGCAAGAAGGTTTTTCAGGTTTTGTTTCTTTGTTTGTTTGTATGTTTTTGTTTTTTTTCTTTTATTCTACTACAGCTATTCCAGGTACCTATTCCTCTTTTAAAAACCCTATTTCAACCTATGAAAATATTACCATAGCATGAGCTAAATTATCATTCCAGTTAATTCTTATTCTGTTTTCCATCAGAAATCTTTCAAATGCTGTGGTGGGGACATAAACATAGAAGATAACTTCTTTGTTTGCCATGTCTTATCAATGCACATAACAACAAACTGTATGAGAAATGGACTTCTCTGCTTTAGAGAAAAGATTCATGGCAATGAATGTAGTTTCATAAAACTAAAACATCGCCTTCTATGCCTAATTAAAACATTGCTTACTTTCACTTACCTGAATTCTGTTAGCACAGTTTAGTTATTATTGATATTTTTTATCTTTGAATTTTTATAGATAATTAAAATCCATCTTCAACAAGCTAAATAAGAACGGAAATATGACTTCTCTGTATGTAAATTACTATTTTTTTATCATTTCATAATATTAAAATGACATAGCCTAACTGATATTAGGAAAAAGAAAGAGACAAGCCTGTGGCTATTCCTATAGTAATATAAACTATTCCTATAGCAATGTAATTCCTAGAGTGGCTATTCCTATAGTAGTATAAACTTTACCTTAATCCACTTTGGCTAAAATGGTTAAAAGTATGTGTATTCGAGTTCAGCTATTACATATACAAAAATCTGAGCAAACAGAGTAAAAATAAATCATGGTATCAGCTGTTGTGAGAGAGTCCTTTAAAAAAAAAAGACTTCTTAAAAGTCTGAAAATCCTGCCTTTCCTTCAAAAAAGTGCCAAGCTTTTCAAGAATCATGCATTTCTGTTGTGGTTTAACCCCAGCCAGCAACAAAGCACCACACAGCCTCTCGCTGCCTCCCTCCAGGTCAGAGGGGGCTGAGAAACAGATGAGTCATAGTGAGAAGATTCATGGGGTGAGATAAAGTAAAAGCCTCACATGCAAGCAAAACAAAAAAACCAAAACAAAGGACTCATTCACCACTTCCTATGGGCAGGCAGGTGTTCAGCCATCTCCAGGAGAGCAGGGCTCCATCACCTGTAGCAGAGACTTGGGAAGACAAATGCTATTAATTACTTTGAATGGTCCCCCCTTCCTCCTTCTTCCCCCAGCTTTATTCTGAGCATGATGTCATAGGGTCTGGGATAAACCTTGGATCAAATGGAGTCAAATGTAGTGACTGCATCCCCTCCCAGCTCCTTGTGTACCCCCAGGCTCCTTGAGGGTGGGATGTGGGGAGAGGCAGAAAAGGTATAGGCACCGTGCAAACACTGCTCACCAACAATGACAACACCACCTTGTTAATCAACTTTATTTGCAGCACCAGTCCAAAACGCAACCCCATAGTAGCTACTGTGAATAAAAGTGACTCTTATGACAGTCACAACCAGCACAATTTCTTTATCAGTCCTGCAGATCTGGGAACTTTATACAGCTTGACCTAGGCAAAAAGATCTTTAAATTATTCAGCTGCAAATAACCAGCAAAGTGTGTGGAGTTCCAGAAGTGTCTCTGCCAGCCAAGCTAAGCTCAGCCCAGCTCAGCTTGGCCTTGGAGCCTTCTGCAGCTTCCTTCCAGGGCTTCCACATTCTTGGATGAAGAAGTATATCCAGACAGGAATACTTGTGTGGGTGCTGCTGTGCTGCACATCTGTGAGGCACTATCCTGAGCAGCACAGGACTGATATTCCACCACAGGAAGCTGGAGTTAGCCCTGCCTTTACTCTTTCATCACTCTGCCCGAACTTTTGTAATTACTGTGACATACAGATATACTCTCTGTGTGGCTTTTTTGTTGGTTTATTTGTTTGTTTGATTTGTGTTATTTTTCGTTTGTACAGTTTTTTGGGTTTTTTGTCAGTTTTGTTTAAGGTTTTATGTGTTTCTTTACATTAAATCTTCTGAATCAGAAGGTTAATACTTAGGCTTCCATACACTATCTCTAGACTGGCTTCTGCTTTTTAAGACTTGTATGTGATTTCTTTTTCCTTACAACTTTAAGACATTGCTCTGAAAGAAGGAGAGCAAGATCTCAATGTGAGGTTACGCTTTTTTTTTCTTGTTAAGATATGATAAAGATGATTAGAGTCATAGGTTCTTTTAAGCAATCCTGAATGATGCATTTATGAGTAATATAAGTACTTGCTAGAAAAAATTGCATTGATTTTACTCCGAAGCTACAGGTTTCACTGGCACACATTAATCACTTCCCTGCAAAAGTAACTAGATAACATTTTCTATTGAAACAATTGCTAACACTTTTGTGTTGCAAAGTACATAGTGCAATTAAGTGTCATACAGAATCCAGCATCCTTTTTAATATCAGGGAGAACTTCAGTTTTAACATTTCACTTCATTCTGAAAATTATTAGGGACAAATACACGTTATTTATTCTTCAAATATATATATATTTAATTACATTATTTTTTCACTTCAGAAAATGGTTAGAAAAATGTTGTTAAAGTATTATTGCACAAGATAGCTTCATATTCCAGACTTGAACAAAAAGAAGTTAATGGAAAAGTACACAATATGAGGAATAACATCACCTTATTCAGTTTTTGGGAAAGAAACAGCCCAAATTTCTGCATGTGTAGCAGCAACTTGTTGTCATGATAAACCAGTCCTATTTCTGAAAGAGAATTACAATGCTGGTAGCTGTTATTTAGTACAGAAAAACATTATTTTTTTAACATCTACTATCATATTAGGATTTTGGCTGTGTGTCTGTTTGTTGATTTCTTTTTTGCAGCTTTTTTTTCCCCTTCCTCACACTCTCTCTGTACAATTAGCCATAAATCATTCTCTGCTATCTATGTTCTGGTTTTTCCTTTGTAACTTGCAGTTCTTCCTTCTTTTCTGCCTCTTCTCAGCTATATTCTTTTCTTCAGCTATGTCCTATGATTGCCAAAAAACATCAAATTGTTTTTTTTTAAGTTAGCATTACTGTTAATGATATAAATCTTTTTGTTTTCATTTGTTTTATTTTGAGTGTTATCATTTCCACAAGAAGGCCATAGCACAATTAAGGAACTGCATGTTTCCCTTTCTTCTATTTTATCCTTGTTCTTCCAAGTTACAATAGGTGCTAAATCCTAATGAAGTGCTAGTCCAGTGAAAGGCATTGCAGGGTCATTAATCTGAACACCACACACTTGACTTGGTATTTCAGTTGTCAGGTAAAACAGGCTGCACATGAATATTTGGGATATCGTCAATTTTTTTTTTTTTTTTTTCAGCTTTGGACTATGTGTGGGGTTTTATTCTACCACTATTTTATATGCAAAAGGTGTGTTGCATAACTTTTCAGTGGAACTTAGGCAGAAATTGAGCATAAATGGAGCATAAGTTATTCATGAATAGAAATTTCAAGATTGTTGACAGAAGTAGATCTGTTCTCTTTAGAGTTGTTGTCATTCATTTGGATCCATTTCAGTCTAAAGGCATTTATATATTACTTTACCTCTCAAATTCATTTCATGAGAATGATATATCTGATTCTTTGTGTTGAGACTCAGAATATAAGGAAATAATATTAAATTACAAATTTATTTCTAGATCTGTTAATTATTACATTCAGAATGCAGAGTGAGAAGGGAGGAAGGGAGTGTTGGATGAAGGAGGGGAGGGGAGGGACAAAGGATGGAAGAAGAAAGGGAGGGAGGGAGGGAGGGAGGGAGGGAGGGAGGGAAGTGGCGGAAGGAAGGAAGTGGCGGAAGGAAGGAAGTGGCGGAAGGAAGTGGCGGAAGGAAGTGGCGGAAGGAAGGAAGTGGCGGAAGGAAGGAAGGAAGGAAGGAAGGAAGGAAGGAAGGAAGGAAGGAAGGAAGGAAGATATAATCTTCAGTTTTCTGTAAACAAGAGTTTCTGTAAAAGAAGCATGAAAAAAGACAAACCAGAAACAGAAGTGGAAGTACAAAAATTGTAAATTCCATCAGTAACTGCACGGCAAGTTTCATATCCAATTCAGACCAAAGCAAGATCCTTCTATTTGACAACTTTCAAAAGTCAAACCTACAGACTCAATGAGACATGAGGTTCTGATTTCTACTTTTATGCTCATTTTAGTATCACTTACTGTCTTTACAAGGACATACATATTCATGGAACTGTTTACTGCCAACAGACCTTTCCAAAATACAGTTCTAGTAGGAGATTTGATAGAACAGCAGCAGGTTTTCTAGGTTCATACTTAGGGGAAAGGAAAGAAATGAATGATTTAAAAAAACATACTTTTCTGTTTAAATAAACTGATCTTTTAGAAGAAAAATAACTATCTTCCTGAATAATTTATTTATTCATTATGGTCATAGATAAGTATTACTGATATTTAACTAAATTTGTAGGAAGAATGGCTTAAAATACAGTTATAATAAGTTGGGGCAACAGAGTTTCTTGCACTTTTGATAACTAAATGTCTGTTGCAAATGCAATAACTTAGAACCTTTTCGTATGAACTGTCATAGTTTATGGTTTGGTATGTTATTCTATATGAGCGTTTTAATTAGGAAGAAGAAAAACCACTATATTAGGTGTATGACAGTAAACAACAGTATTCTTAAATTATGAAGGATGCATGCAGCACTTTGCCATATAACATGTAGTAATCTTTAGAAGGTGAGAAGAGGAACCAGATCAAAAAGAAATAGGATGACTACCAGTTTTTAAATAAAAGGGTGTAGCCCATTAACTGTAGCCCATAATCAAAGAGTATAATAAAGAGTAACATAAAAGAACAAACCTATGAAATCTTTTTACAGGGAACTTAGATTTGTCCCAAACTCAACTCTTTGGGAAATTCTGTGATTCTTATATGCCCAGATCAGTTTATTTATAATCTGTTAGTACAGGATTCTGAGTTCATAATTAATTCCATTTCTTTGTATCGGAATATATAAAATTTCAACAGGGAAAACAAATGCCCTGAATGAACACATCTAAGTTTAGGTATCTAAATAAAACTTACTTAAGGATCCCCGCCATTTTATGGGTCCACCTTACCTAAGAACAGGACATACCTTACCTACCTCCTTTCATTAATGCAACCAAATTTAAAATAATGGTGCTCAACTTATTTGCAATGAGCATACTTTCTTAAGTGGAGTAAATCTTCATTGTAATTGAATTTCACTATGCAAATCAGAACCAAAATCACGTAACTGAGACCAAGATTTAAATATTTACTTCTCACAGTGTACATGAGTTTGGATTAATATTTAAGACTTCATAGAAAACAATAAAAGCAGTAATACTCAGATTAATATTGAAACTTAAGATATTTGAGAAGAAATTGATACCTGTTTTACTGGTTCTTGTTTAACTTGATACCCCTTGTTTAATTCAGAACATGAAATACCTTCAGCACAGTTCAGAGAAAACATTTGCACAAGATGCTGATATTCAAAGTAAAAAACCATTGCAGCAGGGAGGATGAACCGGCAAAACTAGCTTCTTACATGAACCATGAGAAAATGCATGGTTACCTTTAAAATGAATAGACTTTCATGCTTTGAGGTATGTAGCTGAAATGAGAAAAAATTTCTGCTTGGAGAGATTTTTCCATTACCAGTTTCCTTGTATTTTCTTCCAAAACATCCTTGGTCAGATAGATGAGCAACGTGTCATGCTGAGCGCTAGATCAACTATTACTCTGATATGATGTGATTCCATGTGGATGTGAATAAATACATCTTACAGACTTTTCCCTTTTGCAACCTGCATTACAAAAAAAAAAAAAAAAAAAAAAAAAAAAAAAAAAAAAAAAAAGTGAATTCTTTTCCATAAGATTTACAAACTCCAAGTACTGCTATGAATGCAGATATAGAAAATAATAAGCATATAAGAGTTTTGTTGAATAAATGCCTCAAGGAAAACTACTACTGTGTTTGCTACTCTAGTACTTGTTAAGACCTTACAAAAAGCAAGCTTCAGGTCAAAAACCATCTAAACCAATGTACTTACACTTCTTCAAGTTTTAGGCAAAATGGTTTCCAAAATTTGAAAGTGCTGTCAGAGAATTTAGAAAGTAAGGCCATGACATGAACTATTGAATCCTTTGAAATATGTGTCTTGGGACACATCTGTGTGACCTCAAAGTGGAAAAATGCTGAATAATGAGAATTGGTGCTGACTAAGAAGTGAACAATTGGGCATGATAGGAAAATATGTGTACTAATGTCTTTACAAACGCTTTAATGGGTGAGGGTATGGGTGTTGACGTCTTTGAAATGGGTCCTAATATCTCTACCAAGCTCAAGCCCAAGTTTGGAGCAGAACCCTGACAATTTCACTCCTGAACTTTAGGATGACAAATGGATCAACAGAAAGTCTATTGCAGAACCCAGATACCCTGAACTTCTGCACTTGAACATGGCATGTTCAAGGGGAGAGTATGTGGTAGGCAGTCCAGGAAGGTTGTACCTCTCTAGTACCTTAACCAATGGGGAAAGGAATAAGGCAATGTGCAGCTGGGAGTTTAGGATAAAAGGATGCTGCAGCCTCAGAAATCTGGAGAGAAAAACCCCACAGTGGTATGCCCCAGAGGACTCTCTTGCTTTATTTGAATAAAGTTGACGGACTCTTCTGTCTTTATGGACACTAGCTTTTCATATTGTGATTTTCCGCAGAGGCATGTATGCTAACATTATCTGCTATGACACTGCGAGAAGAGATTGTGAATCCTGCAGGCTGTCTTCATTAAAGCCATTATCTTTGTAGGGATTTTGCATGGCATCCAGAAGTTAATTTCTTTTTCCTTACTCAATACATTTTAAATTAGCCATATAGCACATGGCCATGTGCACAGCTCACCTTTGGGCTTAAGGAAAATAACATGTAAGTTTCTAGACCAAGCTGGTTTTGAGATAAGAAGAGGAAGCAGAGGTAGAAAAAAGCCTGAGCAACTTTTTTTACACAGACTTTGTGTGTCTAAGTACAAGTTTCTGAGCAGCAGGCAGGTATTAGAAGGGAAAATTCTGTGCTTTATCTATCATAAAAGATTAGGCTGGATGAGCATAACCTCAAACTAAAATGAGAATCTATCTGTTTGCTAGACCAGTGAATATTATCCTTCTAGCAAGACTTTAGTATCTGAACTGGGTACCAAGCCTTAAGGCAATGTGTTTAAATGTTATAAAGTATTCAGAGAGAAAAACAAAATAAAACTACGGGAAAAATAAATTAAAAATTACTTACACTAAAACTACTAAAACTAATCTGTTGTTTTCTGAACTGGTAAGACCTGAGGAAACTGTACACAGCTCCTGGGATAAAGAGCATGTCTTGTTCACACAGCAATGAACTTTCTGGACAATATATCAGTGTTGACAGTGTTTCACCACTACATGTGTGGACCTTTATCTAAAGCATGGTTAGCTAAAGGTTATAGGTAGGAAGGCTTTAGGACACTTCAATTACACAGGTGTTTTGCCAGAGGTAAGGAATGGATCACATTCTCCTAGAAAAGGAGCAATGAGGCATAAAAATTAACCGTGTCCTGATGATGTCATCCTAAATAATCCATGTGTCTGGCTGTAGAGGCTGAGATGGATGCTGCTTTGCTGCTTCCCTGGAGGAAGTTGTCAGTGGATGGTGTGGGTGAGGAGGTGATGTCAGTCATGCCCCACGTGTGATGGTGAGAACAGATGAGCTGAGATGGTGGAGACTGAGGCATTCCATCCACAGGCATGAAGCCAACAACTAGCTCCCAGATGCCAGAAAATTAGGAAAGTAAAAAAAATAACCTTAAAATTGTCCTTTGAGAGGCAATGTCCTTAAAGGCAAAGGAAAATTTTTTACTCATCAAAATGGTTGTTGAGATTTAGAACAGCATTACAGAAACTTCCCTATCTGAACATTCACTGGCAATCACACTCCCACCACCAGAGACTTTACTGGGACTGAAGCTGATTCGTGGCAGGGGGCTTGTGGCTCCACTTGGCTCCTCACACACCCATTCCACAGTCAGGCCAGGTTTCCTCACTGGTTTAGCCCCGGGTTTCTCACAGCAGAGTCTCAGACACCTCAGATAAGAAAGATGTGTGCTAACATCTATACGAACAATTCAGTGGGTGAGGGTATCTTGTTAACATCTTTGAAATGGGTCTTAATGTCTCCACCAAATTCAAGACAGAGGTTTGTTACATTACCCAGACAGTCTGACTGCTGAAACAGACAAATAGCATGATCCAGAGTTTCTGAACTTTGGGGTTAAATGCCAGGTTCAAGGGGAGAATACGTGGTAGGTGGTTTGGGAAGGTTGAACCTTCCTAGTATCTCAGCCAATGGGGAAAGGAATTGGGCAATGTGAGGCCAGGAGTTTAGGATAAAGGAGCTTCACCCTCTGAAACCCTGAGAGAAAAACCCCAAAGTGGTATGCCCCAGAGGACTCTCTCACTTCATTTTAATAAAGCTGCAGGAGTCCTCTGTCTCCTTTATGGATACTGGCTTTTATAGCATGATTTTCTGTGCATCTCATTCCATATAGCCATTTGTTCATGGCACAGTGACCCAGGAGCAGCCTGAGCCAGTGTCCCCAAGGAGGACTCCACCATGGAACCCCTGGGTTTTTATATCCACAGAGTTCATCTGTGGTCAAGTCTCTCTCTTCTGTCATCAGTCCTGGAGGCATTTAAGAGACTTCTAAACATGGTGCTTAGAGACATGGCTCAGTGGTGAACTTGGCAGTGTAAGTTTAACGGCTAGACTTGGCCATATTAAGGGTCTTCTCCAACTAAAATTGTACTATGATTCTATGGCATGTCCAACACCTAGGTCCAGAATGGAAATTCACCTTTAAACCAGATTGCTTCTTTATAAAGAATGTTTTATATGCATAAGATGCTTTTAAAGTAAGGGCACTTAATGGTTTTTCAATTGAATCAGGTTGTACACTGACAATGGCTAATACATTAGGCAAGCTTAGCAGGTGAGTTTTCTCTGCTTTTGAGTTTCACATTATAACCAGTAAGTTTTGAATAGTGATCAATCAATATTTCCACTTTTATCTGGTGAACTGAGTGATTATGTAGATGCCTTGTTATTACAGACAAAATTGCATCTGAAAATTTTCATTGATAGAAGTAGATGCTTAACATTAGCACAACCAAATAATGTAAGAGAAAATATGACTGTAAAAAACAAGGAAACCAATCCCTTCTGATGTGACTTATTTTCTCTCTGTATTTTTAATTCTAAGACATTAATCAATATAATTTTTAGACAAACAGATGATTTTCACTTTGTTTTTCATGCTGTAGATGCTCACAACTTGATAATGATCATGGTTGTTGTAATTATTATTATTATTATTACAATTTTTCTGCAAAACCATTTTGATTTTGCAATTTCAAAACTGTTTGTAGGCAATGTCATTCTGCTTCTGACAACTTATGGCTTCATGCTTTGCCTTATGCCATGTCTAACAGTAAAAATATACTCATTCTGGTTTCATTCACAGGATCAGCAATCTGGTTCAGTCTCCAGGGGAAGGAGTTCTGCTACTCAGCTAGTCAAATACTGCCATCAGTATGAAGTGTATTTGTAGAAAAGATGTTCTGTGGCTACCACCTTTAAGCCATCTTCTTAAAAAAGTGACAGTTTTGTTCTGTTTTGAAGCTCATTTTATATAGTGTACATCTACAGGGAAAATTCCTTCTTTACCATCTTCACCTAATCCCTCTCTCTGTCAAATGCTGTCACAAAACTTACCCTTTTTGTTATGAGTAAGAGTGAATCACTTCTTTGAAACTGAATTTCAGCTCTCAAATTCACGGCCTGGCTGAGGAGATTTAGCTGTCACACCTGCATTATACATTCAGCCTCACAGCAGCTGAAATAAACAGCCTTGTAACCATTACTCCATTTTCATGTTAGGTTTGCTACTCAGCTCTGTGTGAGAAAGTCTAAAGGACATTTTGTGCATTCACTCCAAACCTTTCCAGCAAATCAATGCACCATAAAGCATCTGAAGTAGTCCAAAGCTTACTCTACTAGTCATTAACTTAATCAACTGCTGATCAGAAAAGACACAGATAGTATATAACACCAAATCTGTTCACTTACATCGTCGATATTCGGCCTTATTTTTGTATCTTAATAGGACACTAGTCTAATTACCAGTAGATTTATTTGTATTGGTTAGTAAATGAAGCTGTTTTCCCCTTAACAAGAGAGTCAGTGGAATCAGAGCTGGCATTTCCATTATTTCATTTTCTAATTCCAAAAGCAACTGATGAAACCTTAATGAGGTGGATGCTTTCAAGCTGTCATTAATCTTTGCCTGAAGTTCTTTAATAGGATTATTAGTCTCAGAAAATAACAGCCCAATAGAACAGCCCAAACCCCCCAAACCAAACAAACAAACACCCACCCCATCAAGTAAACAGTCGATTGTCAATCTGTGGGCTTTCTTCATGAATGATATGAGGCATTCCTACTCTTTTGTAAACAAAATTGGATGGGCCTGGAGGAAATATCCCTTTAACAGAATAAATAAACATATCCAAAGTGAGTGGATATCACTTGGGAAGAAAGTCTGTGTGTGCCTATGTTTGATGTAGAGGTAGTAAAGAGAATGCCAATTAGAAATCCCACTGCTAAAGTGACATTTCTATAATTTATTTCTGCAGTACTGTCTCACTGCAGCAATATATGCAATGACAATAAGAACTCCAAGATGTAAAATCTTGGCTCTTTTGTAGAACTTGATGAAAGTCTGGTGTCAGGCTGGGCGAGCCAGAGAGATAGATGAAGAATGCAATGCATTTTAAGTTTACACACAAGCATATTCCCGTACAGCATTTCCTATGTTGTGATGAATACTTCTAAATAATTTGCATAATATATATTCTTTTGCTTTTGGTGTTTTCAAAAATACACAGTAGACACTAGTTTTAAACTTGCATGTAATGAGCTCGCTATAGGGTTGAATTTGTTTGTTTATTTATTTTATTTATTTATTGTTTCACTGAAAAAAATGTCATCAAATGCTGATTGCTTCCAGCTATTGACTTTCTACAATTTCACTTGTGGAAATGAACTTTTTTTTTTGAACAAGAGCTAAATTTTAAAACCAGATAGTGCAAATTAAATCTGTAAATATGAAAGTATAAAAGAAGGTGCTATCCTTTAAAAAACTATTTAAAAAACATGAAAAGATTATTTGTATCCCTTAAATGCCCATATACATTAAAAAAAGTTTCATAATGGAGGTTTCTGTTGCAGATTTTATTCATTTGCTTACTTCTATTTCTGAAAGGTGCACATTTTTCTGCATCAACTTTAAAAATTAATACAGTCGTACACAAGAAAAAAATCAATGCTACATGTCAGCATACATATATTATGCCTGAGCTTACTGTGGAATGAAAGATATCCTATATAGGTTTCTGCACTATTTGAAATCTGAAATCTTTCAAATACTTTCTAATCCAGACTACATGACTGTATGAAATATTTATGCTGTGTTGAATTTTTTTTTCTTTTTTGCTGGCTAGTGTGTATGACGGTCTATTTAAAATCTGGGCTGCATTGATTTTTTTCTATTTGAGTTGTGATTACACATGGAAAACTTGCCATGTTTTCTAGTCAAAATTGAGTAGACATTATGTTCTTTATAAAGTTAACATGCTGCATGATTTTTTTGTTTGATCCACATAATAGTAAACCTGAATTTTGAATGTCAGTAACTGCAAATGGTCATTTGTACAAGGCTAGACTTCAGCTAGAAATAGGATTATAGTTTGCAATAATTTTTCATTTTCTTTCGGGGGTCATCTGGAGGAAAGTAACAACATTTTTCTATTGAAATCAGCTGTTTGCTCCCAGCAGCCTTATTTTTAACATATCCTGAAAAACATAAGATTAAATGTTTTCAATTTCCTTCAAAATTGTCTATCTTTTTTCCTTTTTTTATTACTTTCCTGCACTTTCCTAAAAGGGTTTAAGTTTCAGTTCATGATCTTTTAACTGTTGTCTGAGATCCTTCAGGGTCTGCTAACCCGAACAAATAAAACCAAGCACGAAACCAAAGTCCCAGGGGAAAAAATAAAAACCCCCTTCTTTTTCTCATCCCTACATGTATTATTATTCACCATCATGAAAAGTAAATTGATGAAAATGCTAAATAACTAAGCAAAATCAAGGACTAAATCAACAATATTAACTTTTGTGTAATCGTGTCTGATCTCTTGACCCTCTGGAGGCAAAAGATACACCATAGGCATGAGCTCTGCAGATGTTTCAGTAGAGCCAGATGATGAATGTCATCAGGAGTCAGGTCCTATGTAACAAGCAGCATTACAGCACCACACCACCATAGCATTAGGACAAAGGCTTTGGTTTCCCCTCCTCAGATGGCACAAATATTTGAATTTTAACAGTTTGGAACTTGCTTCTTCCAACCAGACCAGAACTAAGAACTTGTGTTTGTCTAGTAAAAGGATTAGTATGTCACTGCTGAGACAACTAACCTCTACTTCTGGTGTACAAAATGTGGTGACATTTTGTTGGATATGCAATAAGTACCACTGACTGTCCAATGACTGCTGATCAAGGAAATTAGGAATGCTTACATGGTAAGCCAGAAGATAGTTCTTTAAATCTTTAAAAATTAATCTTTTAGATTTCCAAGTCAAAGATGTTTGATTTCAAATCCTCAAATATACAAATGTATTTTTCAGCACTACTGACATACAAAATATGAGCTAGCTGGAGGACATTAATTTATTTAGAAGTGGCACTGGATTATTTACAAAAATCCCAGTTTGGCAAGCATGTTTTTGGATGGCTTTGGAGTTCTGCTAGCTTGTAGACTAAGGAAAGGGAGAAAAATAAGAAACCCAAGGGATCAAGCTATAAAGTCTACAATACTGAGAAATTTGGGGGAAAAATCATAAGCTACAACAATCCCAAGGTTTCTAAACTGCAGGGCTCCAACATGAATATCCACTGGATCTATTCAGCAGAGCAAAGAAACATGGTCTTGGAACTTGTCTTATCAGCTCAGCGGAATGGGATGCACTAGAGAGTGGGTGGCAGCTGCTGCAGCATGCCTTACCTCCATATGTCCTGAGCAGAAGGTCTTTCTTAAAAGACATGAAAAAACACCAATATCTCATGAGGTATAGAATGCTGACAAAGCTGTATATAGGCAAAATAATGAAAAATTGAGAAAGTCCCCAAACTTTTCTGAAGTTTCAGAAAGGTTTATTTTCACTCAAAAATCAAAACTATTTCTTACACTGCCTCTGAATACGACTATGAAACCACCCTTGGGAGCTAACCTATTCCTCCCCTCTTGTAAAGGTCCTCTTTCTGTGTTTAATAAACTGAAATGTGGTCTTCTCTTCACTGGTTTTTAATAAATTCCTCATCTTTACATGAATATGTTCTATGTCTGGCCTGCTGACCTAACTCTCACCTTCTGACATAGCAAGTAGATTTAGCAATATGACTGAAGAATATTTTAAAACTGAAATAATGGTCAGGGCACCGTCTGATCCAAATCCCGCAGGGTACCATGCAATTCTTAGTTCCTCTTGGGTGAGCAAAACCTTCCATCTTTCACTGTGAAACAGCTCATTTAACACATTAGAAGGTATCATCTTGCCTTGTAAAGCTCAGGTTAAAAAAAAACCCAAGAAAAAATTGAAGCATCATTATAGCTCAAGGGTGTCCTACCTGTACACGAGAGACCATTGGGCTATTAATCTTGATCAGAAAAAGAGATGGTTCCAGGAAAAGACACTGAGAACAACTTTATCTTCTCCCTCTAACAATACAAAAACAAGACAGGTATGATCTTACAGCTCAGCCCGTAGCTCAGGAGCAGGGAATGTTGTTCCTGGCTATGTCACAGGGTCCCCCTGGGATCTTTTGCAGTAATTTCTGTCCAGACTGGTTAGATGCTTAAATCTTCAACCATGAAGGAACATCTGTGAATCTGTGCTGTAGACTCTGAGGGCATCAGTTTCCCAATGCAAAATGTAAATTATAATCTACTCGCTCCCACATTATAGTTTTCATCAGTATTAAAAGACATTCTGATGTCTGAGATGATCCATATAAATGTGCATGTTGGGTCTTTGTGTGGAGAGCTACTAAGTCTGTGGGAGAGGTGAGAGAATCTGAAAAGTTATGGTTAATGGCTTAAAAATTGTTAAAAAAGGACTTTGACCATTATACAAAATTATACAGTCAAAACTGTATAAAGCTGCTGCTACCACCAAAGCTTACTTCCCACCCAAATATGCTTCCTGAAAGGAGCTGGACTGTGATAAAGGTGGTAAAGGTGATAAACTATTCTCTAGTTATCTTTGGCCTAAGGAGCAGAATATATCCACAAGGAAAGCCAAACCCAGCCTCTGTTCTGAAAATCAGCTCCGGCTGGGTTCAGTGGGGACAAGCCACAGCCCACAGACTCCTGCCTGAGGCCTTCCACCAGAGCACTGTGTGTGATACAGAGTGATGCAACAGATCCAGAGGCTGTTGGAAGAGACTGTATCAGACTTCTGCCACCCAGGAGAGTTACATGGGCATTCCCACCCGGCCTGAACATATGATGATACATTGAACTCTGTTTCCTTCAGGACCCTCGCCACTGGGAAGACCATAAAAAGAGGACCAATGGGAGACTGTCAGGATTCATGGAGCATTGATATTTTCTACTTAATCTGTTTCTTTGTCACTTGCTTTCTGTCCTGCCCTCCCTCTTCCTCTCTCTCTATTTCTCATTTACTGTTAAATAAAATTTATACTATCAACTTCAGCATATTGTCTCATTTGCACCTTATTTGGTCAGAGGCATCTTTCTTACAATTTTGATAACTGGATTTTAATGGGAGGGAAGGAAAAGAAAAAGTATTTGAATCAACTGGATTCTGGACAGGGAGTTTTATCCTTGTCTTGCTGTCCAATCCTTTAAAGTGTGCACTTATTTAATTGTAATGCAATATTTACTTTAATTTCTTAGGCTTCACAAAGTCTAAGCATTTTGGGTCTATCACACCAGACTAAAGATTTTTTACTTTTTTTTTGAACCTGATGTAATCTGTCTTGCTGAGATATGGTTTATTTTATCCATAGCAGCATGTACAGTGCTGCAGTTTTGGTTTGTAGGGATTCAGCACGTATGGTGCTGTGATTTTAGTTTGTACAGATCCAGCTGGACCATCATATCCCACACAATTCCAGGGTCAACTATGAGTTGATGATTCTCTCAGTCATGATTCTCCAGCTCAAGGCACTGAGACTCCCTTGGTCCATCACCTGTGTTGAAGATGGAGGCAAAGAATGTCTTAAACACCTCTGCCTTGTCCCTGATCCTGTTCCTGTTTGTGAGGTGACCATCGTTGTCCTTGTAATGGACTGATATTATTTTTACACTTCTTATTGCCATTATTATCTTTGAAAAATACCTCCTTTATATTGTCACTTGCATTTTTGGCAGCTTCAACTCTATTTGAGCTTTGGCTACATGAATTTTCACCCTGCAGTGGCAAGCAGCATCTCTGTATTCTTCCTATGTCACTTGACCCTGCTTCCACGGAGTATACATGTTCATTTTTTCCTATATGCCCAAGACAATACTCCGGTTCACCTAAGCCAGTCTTCTACCTCATCTGCTTCACTTCTAATATTTGGGAGTAGCTTGTTCCTATGCCCTTAGGAGGTGATGTTTAAAAAGTGACCAGCAGTGATGGACACAAATAACTGGAAAAATATTTTCCCACGGGACCTAATTCACTAATTCCCAGAGCAGCCTCAAGTCTGCTGTTCTGATGCTCAGAGTTGAGATTTTGCCGGCACTATTCTTGCGGTCGAACAGAGATTTTAAATTCAATCCTGCTGCAGTTACTGCAGCCACCAACTTCCATTTCATTCTTGACATCCACACTGTTGACCAGCAATAGATAAAGGAAGGTATCTTTCTGAGTAACTTCCCTAAGGAACTCTTCCATAAAGTTGTCATCAAAGTTTCTAAGGAATCTTCGGGCCCAGGTTGTGCCAGCTTTGTGATTCTTCCAGTTAAGAATTTTTCTGGCAGGTTGACAGAAGTTGACTTGCAAGTGTCCATTAGTTCCTCAAACAGTGATTAATCAGTGTCACCACCCTGGATAGGAGGTCTATGGTGGGCTCCCATGATAACATTTGCATTATTTGTTTGTCCCTTGATTCTCATCCAGATGTTCTCAACTGTGCCACTGCCAGTTGTGAGCTCCATACATTCTACCCCTCTATTGCATACAGTGCCACTCCTCTGCCTCTTCTGCCCTCTTTATCCCTCCCTTAAGGCCTGTAAGCGTCCAATAGGCCATCCAAGCACAGCACTCATCCAACTAGATTTCATTTATTTAATGTTAGCAATGTCAGATCTCAGGAAGTGGGACAAAATTTAGAACTGGTGGCATTTGTTTCTCGTGTTGGGTGCATTAGTGTAAAAACATTTCAGGTTTGGTACATGGTAGCCTAAACCTCATGAAGTAGATTGAGGGGCCCCATTAGTGCTCATTTCTCTCAAGTGTTGGAAAGCCATGCCATTGCTCATCACTGGCTAGCCTGGTTTTATCCCTTTGCCTCTTCCAAAGTAGTGGAAAACTCTATCAGTGGGCCCCACTAACTCCTTTGCTAGAACATTTTTCCCCTCTGAAATAGGTGTATTCCATCAGATGTCAGTAGATCAGGTTTTGAGTAGGTCATCCCCTGGTCAAACAATCCAAAATTTTTCTGATTACACCAACTTCAGAGTCACACATTGACCTGATGGATCTGATGATGCCTTTTCCATTGTCCAAAAAATCATCTCAGCTTCCGTATTGTGCACTTAAACTTGGGAAGGATGCTCTCTAGAGTTATTCACATCTTTCTGAAAGAAATCAACTTCTGTCAATAAAGGATTTGAGATATAAACTACTCCTAGTTTCATATTCCTCTTGGAGATTCTTAGAATTTCTCTCTTTACATTCTTTTCAGTGTAATTTCTATATATTTGCATCTATACTGCCCCTGCTAGTTTAGGCTGTTAAAGCATATTTAGGCACACCTCTATGAACTCTTTCTTTAATGAAATATAATGATTTGAAAAAGTCAGAAGGGAGTTATTAAAATAGAATTTAAAGGAGGATTTCACACAGCTTACAAGTCAGAAGATTCATCTGCCAGGCATTTCTTCTCCTCTCTCTACAGACTTATGCCTTTTAATCCTTCATAAAGATTATTTGATCAGAATCATATAAAAACTGTAAGCATTTATTCTAGCAGCACACTTGTAATCATCACTGGAAAATGTATTAAATCTCTTGTCAAGCTGGATAACTCATGTGAAAAATACTTCTTCGATCCAAAGAGGAATGATATCATCACAGTTTAGTTTTATGAGGAAGGCTGAAGAAAGCACATAAAAATTAACAGTAATCTCATGAGAAAATAAAGTAACTGGCTTGAAACAATTTTAGGAAAAATAAATTTAAAATTCTAGTAACACAGAAAAAAATCTGAAGTTTAACATTGATAAGTTAATGATACTCAGCTATCTATAAAAGCAATGTATTTTAATATAAAATGAGCAAGAGAATTTTCATCACAGTTTAAACAGGATCAAAAATTATCAGTGCTCTGATGAAAACACATGTAGCATTAGAGGAGACAAAAACTTATCTTGCAAGTAATAAAATTATGATAGACTGGGAAGTTATCAAGGTTGACTTTTTCTTTGTTTGGGTGGGGTTTTTTTTATAAAGACAAAATGTGAAAATGTGTAGGGAAGATAGCCTAGACACGCAGTTGTGTATCAAGCTGCTGTGCCACAGTCTCATACAAAAACAGATCAATTTCTATCCAGTCCAAAACACCACCTCAAAAACTGATACAACCTGCAAACTACAGAGGTAGAATGCAATACGGAGAGGAACTATGAAAATTGACATTGTTCATATCATCCATTTGTTGATTTTTGCCATGACATGCAAATCATTGCATCCTTTTAACTTTTTTAATGTTTGTAGTACAACTGGGAAATGTTTAAAAAGGGACAGTGAATACACAAACCATTCACTGATACAGGCTAAAATGCTAGAATCTTGGATACAGTAATAGATAAAGGGACATTTCCAACTTACCCCATGATATCACAGAGTAAGACTCATAAGGGATTGATAGACCTCATAGCCCCAAATTTAAACATAGACTTTAATATTATGAAGTATTAAGACTCTTACATTTTTGTAGTTACAGCATAAAAACTTTTTGTATTGAGGTGCTCAATGGTTTTGAAGATAAAACCTTCAAAAGTGGTTTTAGAAAATCATATTTTCTTCAGAAAAAAATTGAAGGGGAATCAATTAGTTTGTCAACAGAAAGACACAAAAAATGCCAGAAAATGGAAAGATATAGGATATGAAAACACATTTTATGATTTACTTGAAGGCAAATTAAAATATAAAAATGTCACGTGCATCAGAAAATAAATCCTTTAATTAAGAAGCACTGAAGGTAGAAGCATTAGAGCCTAGTAAAATGATTACCCTAAACATCTGATCCTCATTTTTTTTAATCAAGTTCAAGCAATTAACTGCTTCCTTGTTATCTATATATAAAGACAAATCTCTAAAGAAAAAAAAGGAAACATTGACCAAAGCATTAACATCAAACCTTTACATCCCTAATTGACTTTTCCAACTTAAAGTTCTTTGTGGAGATTAGAGAATAAGGAAAAGAGCAAGGATGTGAGGATTTATCCCATTAGGTCAGAGGAAAACCAGAATACATCTTCCTGTTACAAAAGAAAATAAATAATATCTACATATCTACAAGAGTGGAGAAACAGGAAGCCTTAAAAGAATAGCTCTCTTTACAATGCGAAGATCAGCATCTGCTTATGTCATTTGCTATATTATATAGTGTCTTTATAGCAAAAATTTTCAGTGTTTTGTTGATGGGCTGGTACTCAGCAAGGTCTGTGCCAGATTGTCTGTTTCTCTTCACTCCATTTGGAACTTACTCAACCCCAGAAAGTACCAACTAAATGTGCCCTTTACCTGCAAGTAACAGCTGTTGATTAGAATCTGTTTTGTACGAGGGACTGGGATACAGGATGTTTTTTGTTGCAAGTCCATCTTCAATAATACCAATTCTTATTTAAGGTTGTCTGTATCTAGGCTTCTGCACCTGTCTTCTACTCCAGTACCAAATCAGGCAGCTATTGATGTCATGCTCCTGAAAAGAATTTCTGACATCTATTAAAAATATTTTTAATAATACAGAGATAAAATGTCAGTGAATGGACTAAAATAAGATTGATCTGAAAATATGAAAAAAAAAAAAAAAATTCTTTTTTTTTTCTTCCTGACCAAAAAAATTTGAAAGCTCACATGGAGAAAAGCATTACAACATAATGGCTTTGAATAGTACTGCAAACTGAACGTTTGGATTTTTTTTAAACTCATATTTCTGAATTAATTGTTCGTGATAATCATCCTGTAAATTCTGTCATGTCCCTGCAAAACTAACATAATGTGAAGGAAAGAAGTGATAAAGCTGTTTTTTCCCAGTAGTTATGCAAATTTATAATCAAAATAAGAATTTTAATGTTTAAAAATTTAAGAACTTGTCTAAAAAATAAATCATTTAAAGTCTTTCTTCTGAATTTTTAAAATTATTTTCTTTTTGAATTTTAAAGTTATTAGTACTATATATGATGCCATTTTCAGCAATTTGATTCTGCGTAACAATTGCCTCAGAAACATCTTTTGCAATTTGTGTTATAGCTAGTCAGTTTCTTATAAGCTGTGTTTCTCATATCTGTGGAAAACCAATTTAAAGAGAGAAACAAAGATGTTTCTGAATCCAGTGTGAAATTAGGAAGTTGAAGTTCACATAAAAATTTGAAAAGTTTGAACTAGTATTCAGGTAAATCATGGTTCTGTGAAGGAGTTTATGTTTTGTAAACTTTAAACATTACTATTACAAATAAATAACAGGAGTGCCACAGTGGGATGAGATCATAATTGTCAGTAAGACCTTCCTGTGAGGATTAGTAAGGAAGCTTCCCTGTCCAGCCATCCTGGATCCACTCTGGCAGTCATCTCACACCACCTGAGCTGGGACCCAGGCGCTTTGCAGCCACACTCCCAAAACTCACAGTCACACCAGGCTTCCCCACTGGCTCGACCCCAGGTTTTTCACAGCAGAGGCTGAGAGACCCAGATAACTAAAATAATTTAGTCCTGGTGCAATAACTGACTAACAAAATGACCTGGGTGTTCCAGGCCCTTTGTTACGCAGAGGGTTGGCAGTTCCCAGACTCTTGCCTCAGGCTCCAGCCGCCCAGAGCGCAGCCTGCAGCTCCCACTGCGTCTGCATCCTGAGCTGCCACACTGCAGGTATTCCTCAAGGCTTTTGCTGACTTTGATCTGGTATCAGAATGCTCTCTTTCTCAAGTTTATATTCCATATGGAGGTAAAATGATGTCATATTTTATAAGGAAAACTACTGAAAACTCAGAGAATGTCCTCTGAGCCAGATCTAGTAGCATTTTTCTGGTGTAAATTGCCAGAAGAGAGACCATTAATGCCATTTGAGATTCCCTAGATTATCCTGAGTAACCTCCTACTGACAGTCCAGAAGGGAGTATGGATCATTCATAGGTTTTGTGTCATGCTTGACAGCTTCTTGTAGACATCTTGGGTACCTCAGGGCTTCTCAGATGTCACTAAGTGTTTTTGCATCAGGGGAATTAAGATGACCCTTATTGCTTTTCTCTCTCTAATCAGGTTTGAAAGAGGAAGCAAAACGCATTTGGGCAATAAGCAGTTCTAGTTATCAAGACAGCTTTTAGATGACTCCTTTTCCTTTCAGTTCTTATTTTATTCAATATTCCCAAATTAAAAATCTTGTTTACATCGAAAGAGGAAAGAGAACTCCTGTATAAAGAAAATAATTTGTTGTTATTGTAGTGGCTATTTTAACAATCTAATCTAGGAAGTATTATTAGTTTAGGTCAAATTATTACAGGAAAGGAAATAATGTTTCTCTACCAAAAAAATTTTCAGTGATAGCAGTAATACAATTTAAACAGTTATAGACACATTTAATTTTCATGCTTTTTCTGGTATTATTCCTTCTCATTCTTCTCTAGGTCTTGGGATCAATTTCATCACAGTAGTGATGGTGTAGGAGCTGCTAGCTGTGGTTAAAAAAATTGTGAGCAGCAATTCACCAGGAAGAGTATTGTTGATGTTAGTGTTGAGATTTTCTTTTTCTTCATTCTAGTATTCACTAAGAATAATTTTAATGTATTTTCTAAAATAATTTTACAGCTTTCTCTTTCTTCATTGGTCTGAAACTGCATATTATAACTTAATATAATATCTACGACAGCTTTTAGTATGTTAGATATTTCTTTTTTTTTTGCTACCCCTCAAACTAGTTTTGTTTGCTCCAGATATGAACTTCTGTAACTGTTTGTGTGTCTCCAGTGCCTTCCTGTATCCAGCCTATATCACTCCATTCCTGTACTTTCTGTGCTGCATCCCCACCACTGTAAGCTTCTCCCATCAGACCAGGTCTGCATTTTTCTGCATCATAATCTTAGAACCATAAACATCTCATTCTTCATAAAAAACCCTCCCTACTTGTCACTACTATGCCTATTATACTGTGGCTGCACTGTATAGTGATAGGCGCAAAAAAAAATAAATTAGCCATAACCACCTCATCAGAAGAAAAAATTGCTCTTTGAGGCAAACCAAATAAAACAAAGCCACTGGCAGGTCAAAAAAAGTTCAGAAAAAGGAATCCTGACAAACCTCAGTCCTAAGACCTTGCAAGCTTATTGCAAAGCCTGTGGCCTTTACTAGTTCTGGGTGTATTGTGTCGTAGGTCACAGAATTACAGTATTTGCAGAGAAAGAAGTATTACCTCATATGTAGCACTTATTTTAGATGAATGAAACATCATCTAGTACAAATAAAATTCACATTTTAATGTTTTTTGCCTTTAAAATGAAGCAATGAATTTATCATTTAAGAGTGGATTTAACACCATTCATTAAAGAGGAACATATACCCAGAGTACGGAATTTAAAACACTCCACTTTTCTAAATCTGGAAAGTAGAAAAACAAGCAAGGCTGCTGCTGTCCTGGGCTGAGTCTACTACCAGAATAAGGGAGACTTTGAGATGCCTATGGCAGATGCCTTAGAGGCATTACCTTTCTTTGTTCTGTTTGTTTGTTTGATTGGTTTCTTGATTTCCTAAACAGTGTGTATCTGACATGTTGTGAAACCCATTTGTACAGCTTATTTGAATCTAAGCATGGTAATATTTTTAAAGCTTATATCAATTAATCAGTAAAGATGCCACAGTATGGGGTAAGAATATGGTTCAAAATAATGGTTTTCTTATTTCTTGTGTGAGTAAAGCACTTTTACATATAAAAAAAAACCTCCCAACATATGTTGTTGGGTTTTTTTCCTCCTAATGTGTGTCATTTAATAGGAAATCTTGTGCTGTTTTGTCAATATATTTTTGGATGCCTGAAGCAACAAGCAGAAAACTGTATTGTGTTACGACTACTGAATCTGTAATGGTGGATATTGGACAGCTCAGGAGAAATTTCTTTATTGAATTTCCCGTGAATTGTCTTGGGGTAAATGGCTTAGCAGATGTGGAATACATCTATCAAAGCTCATGGCTATAAAAGGACAGCAGGCATGGTTTTATGTTGTACTTGTCTATCTTTTTAATCTTCTTGTCACAAGTAAGTAATGAAATAAACATTTATTAAACATTCCATTAACAGAAGAAATTCTGGCAAAATCTTGTATAAACATGTCAAAAGACAGATGATATTGTATCTTCAAATTTCTCCAGTTGTACCTACGATACATGAAGTAGACTTCAAAACAGGTTTACAATAGTTAAATTTTGTCTCTGTTTAAGTTGATGAAAGGGCAGGCCAGGGACTAATGCCTGACCCTGAAGTCATCTGAAAGAAACTTTTTATAGACTCAAATTGACTCAATAAATCAGATTTGTCTTGGAGAGATCTACTTGGAATAAACCAAACCTGAGATAGTACCCAAATTACAGAAAAGCAGAGGGAGCAATAGCACTTTATGTGCTGCATGCCTGTGTGCCATGGACTGGGTTTGGCCCTAAGCCTGAGTGGCCCTAAGCCATGTCGTGGCTTAAAGACACAGACCAAACCCTCCTGCCCGCCCAGTCAGGCTTGCCACAATACATTGCTTATTGCAAACAGCCCTGAGCACGTGGGAATGACCAAATAAGCGTCAAGCACTGTTTAGAGTGGTGGCTGGCACAAATTAAATGATGGCATGTGCTTTCTTAACACTTTAAAATGATGGGTTTAACAACTATGTGCATATACTCATAATACATCCCTTTTAACTTTCCTGGAATTGGTATAGCCTTGCAGATTTGGTTCTCTAAATTTATCCTTCTCCTTCAACATTTAGCAATACAGATATACAGAGACCCATGCAATTTTTACCTGCATTGCTTTTTTATTGAATAGCTTGTAGCTTGGCCTAAAGTGTTCACAGTAAGCTTACAAAAATATAAACTGACACACTGCTGCATATCACAGTCAATTTTTTTACTGATCTAGCAGACTGCAAGACTGAGCACCTGGATGCATATTAAGTCAGTGAATATGCTGAGAATCTGCCTTCTAAAAGGGATCAGAGCTCAACTCTATGCCTTAAACAGAGCCCAAGCTTATATATAAACAGTATAGAAAGTAATTTTGCTTTAGACTCACATGTGCCTCACAGAATGACAAGCTTGCTGTGTTTAATCTTTGCTTAACACAGAAAATTTTTCAACAGTTTGATTATAACCTCAACATGAAGCCACCATGAGCAGAAATAGATGACTGATGATGCAGTTGTGGTCTCTCCTCTTTCATAGATGTTTGTCTACATTGTAAAGGCACCATGTGGCTTTTCAGACATCTGGTAGCAGCTGATCATATTAAGGACAAGGACAACAGGATTTCTGTTTGTCCAGATTGCAACATAGCACTAAAACAGCAATGAGGAATCTTGAATTTTATTTGATTCTGTAGAATATTATCACCCCCTCCTTCCAGAGTCATTCACATATTAAATGCAAAGCAGAGTGCTCTTATGCATACATTGTTCCAGTTCTGTATATGTTGTACAATTAAGAAAATGTAACACCAGTAACTGATTACCAAGAATGACTGCAGCTTACTGTAAGGGAACACACAACATAGTATTCACCATTTGTTAAGTAATTTAAATAACAATAATAAAGTTTAAAAAAATCCAAACAAGTCTAAGGGTGACTAGAAGGACAAATTTCAGATGATTTTATTGATAGATTTTGCTTGCTGCTCTAGGGCACACTCTTACAAATGTGCTACAAAATATACAGAAAAAAAATAATTAAACCAAGCTAGAATGGCTCAGGGGCCTCCCAGGGCTTTTAAAGCAATGTTTTAAAATTATGTCTGGAAAGGGTAGCTTGGGATTCAGAAAACACCTGTAGGCTGTAAAGCATTTAGGCCTAATAGCTCTAAAACAATGTAAGCAAGCTAGTGCAGATAACGAATTTGCCTTCTGAACATGTGTTAGCAACAGATTTTCTAATGTATAGATTATATAAATATACGTGTGGTTAATAAAAAGAATAAAATTAGGAGACTGAATATACCTATTAACAGCATGTGAGATTATATTAAGTACCACCTGTCTGTTCAAGAGCGAAATATTTTCTGGTTGCTGTATTAGTTATGCATGAAGAGTTAGGGCTAAAACTTCTATAGCTTTTAAACAAATAAGGCAGCACCCCTCCCCCACTATTCCCAAGTACTTTTCTCACAAACATATAACAAATTGTGGTAGTTTAATCAATTGAGACTCTGCAACCCCTTTAGGAATCTCTGTTGTGGTGACCAGTCTTAAATGAATTTAAAATTCCATTACTGACAGTACCCATTTAAGCACTAGGTACAGATACAAATATTGCATCTGGTATAAATATATGACAGACTAGAAAACTAGTTTAGTTCATTACAAGATCACAGAGCTGAATTTAAAAGAAAAGAAGTTCTGACCAAGTATTAAAATTGTATTTGTGTGAAAACATGAGTCATCCTCTGAATTGTAAGTAACTTTGGGAGTTAATCCTCTCAGATTCAAGGAGGATTAAACACTTCTAACCATTTTCCATTAGTAAGGAGAATTCTGCTGAAACAGTTTGGGTCCGGGTTTTGGTTATTTTGTTTGGTTTTTTTTAACCTTGCCCATAGATACAGAAAATTACACTTATTGAGTGAGCAAATGATTCAGGGTCTAGTCCAAGTGTCAGTTAAATAAATGAATATTTTGCCATAGCTCTCAATAGTGCAAGATCAGGAATATTGCATTTACTGTGCAATAGGAATTAAAGCATGGTCTTAGCATTTCCATATGGGCTTCAGCTGTGAAATTCATTGTGCTGGTTCACGGTATCCTTTAAGTTCCCTTTCATTTCTACAAATAAAATATACATTTCTCTTGGTTGACTAGCAATTCCACATAGGACACTAAGGGTAGAATTGGATCTCAGTTTAAGAAGGCACTACTGTTATAAAACTGTGCCTATTTCTGGCAGTTTCAATTAAAGGAAAAAAAAATTACCTTTGCTTTCTGTCCTTACAATTACTTTTAACTATATGAGGTTGTATTAAACTGCCAGAGGCTTCATGGGAAAACTGAAACTTAGTGAAACAACTACACCTACTTATATTATCACCAGGCTAACACCCTGCTGGATAGTGGCATTTTTTAATAATGGCGAGTGGTATAAAGTCTGTAGGGAGAGGTACCATTTTCCATTAGCCACTTGAAATTGCCAAAAATATTAAACATTTTTTTGAGCATTCAAACCCTACTTGAATACTTTTTCCTGTCTTTGTTATAAAGAATTATTCATCCTAAAGGGTTACAGAAATGCATGCAGAGATGTAAAGACATTCCCTTGGTGGCTAAGAGGTTCCTGAAGTGCTTGTTTTTTATCCTTTTGAGACCCCCAATATGTCTGTACTTCTCCTCATGCTGCACAGACATTAATTCCATTAGCATATTGTGTCCAAGTATTTATCTGCTTGATATTCTTCTTTTTTTTTTTAAGATAATTGAGCTAAACAGAAAAGAATTTAAAGGATTAGTCTGCTATCAAAGAAATATTTTAGGAAATATTTTTGGAATATTATACATTAATAATATCCAGAGGTTGTTAATGTCCTTTTTGAAAATAATTCCTACTATCTCAAATAAATCCAAATTAGAAGAATGAACAATTACACAATAAATATGGAAAAATAAACAATAATATTTCTCAGACCTTTAATATCCCTCTCCATCTCAGACTTTTTATGTCCAAACTTAACAATATCAGCATATCAACTGTAAAATTTCAACATGAGATGAAAACCAGGTTGTTTTGAAGATGAAGAAATATTTTTCAGAAATAAAATTGTACCTCATTTAATCTTCTCCATGGTAGTATTCTTTTTGCTATCTTTTATTTTCAATATGAAATACAGAAAGTCATAGGAGATGGTCCTTGACCTTCAATTTGTTATTATACTTTTACTTCATTTTAGATAGACATAAGAAATTAGAGCTTAGAAGGGAATCAAGGGACACAAAGTGACTCACCTGAGTCCATAAGGGCACAGCAATGTGACAGTGTACTACATATTGCATTGAAATTTACATGCATTCACTCTTAGCAACTATTTAGAGGTCTAGCCCAGGACTATCTCAATACACAACAAAAACTCTGTGTATAATGTGTATATAAAAAACATGCATAAATGGGTAAACAGCATCATATGTGATTTTATTTAGGCTTATTCAACCTGAATTTTGGATTAGGATAGAATTAGGAATGCTTTGAAATGCACTATATACTTTTTATGTGCCTCATAAATTAATGGAGAGCTATTTAGAGGCTGGTTTAGCCATCTTAAGTATTTTAGTGGAACAGTTTTTCTTTTTGCTCCCCACATGTTAAGCCAGGTGCCACAGTATCTGTGGACCCAGATGTCCACAGCTCAGAAGGACCTGTAAATTTTCTATTTTTTTAGCACATTTTGATAATGTGCTAAAACAACGAGAATATTTGCACTGCAAGCCAACTCTTTAATACAAAAACAACTAGTTCCTAAATAAACAGCAAACATAAATGCATTTCATGTATCAGTAAAGGGTTTTATTTTTGTGACATAACTAAACATATGTTATTAATATACCTTAATGAGAACTGATTTTATAAGTCTAGGTCATTATCCATTTTGTTTTGATTATAAGTTGTTTGGTCAGTTTAGTTTGTAGTGCTCTAACAACAGCACATAGCAATTCTGCCTTGAGAAGTAAGCCGTCATTTGCCAATGTTCATATTTATGTATATGCTGATTACATGGGAGCATATATGTATTTATAAATCTGTGTGTTTCACTATGTATTTGTAAACTTCTCTACACAGATATATATGTGAGCAGAAGTATATAAATAACTCGATTCATATACATATACATATACATACATAACTCACTCCAAACATTTAAATATTCTAGATCTACAGCAAACATGCTCTTTCAGAATATTTTAAATTGTTCTATGGTTCATAAAAAATAGTTGATGGTCTTTGTCTTAATGTACTGAAGCAGCGTCCATAACTTGCACAGCCAAAGAAGCAAGAGTATCAATAGCATTGACACCTTTGTTAGCAATCTTATAAAAAAAAAAAAAAAAAAATTGTTCAAAAAGAATTACAAACTAAATCTAGCCTGTATAACCTTAGGCCTCTGAGACATGAGCCTGGGGCACTTACCTGTCATGTATCCCTTTACACCTTTAAATCCCTGCCGTAACAGACCATCTGCACCCATAATCAGATGGCCAGATTCTAGAGCAATACACCTTGTTTATAAAGGGCAATTCTAATTTACAACCAACTCTATTTTGGGAGGTACTTTGGGAGCAAGCCTCTGATGCTTTCAGATCAGCCATCTGTCTCCTTTCTTGCCAAATTACCTCTAGGTTATGCTCTTTCCCCTCCTCAGCATATTATCCTAACTCTTGAATGCTCACATAGAGGGATTATCAAGAGAAAGAGCATTTTAGCAGTGAAGATGTGCAAAAATTGTCCTAGAATATATGTTTCTATACTCTTCTGTGCAATGGTTTCAATAGGAAGAAGCAGTTTTAGGCACTTTCTGTTGTGGTATTTGTTGTTTCCTGTGGCTCTGATTAGAAAGGGGAGAAGGGTTGGTACAGGGACAGACCCCTAGGACAATTTAAAAGCATCCACACTGCCCACTGAAGTCTGCACTGTGGGGTTCCTGAGGGCTGGAACGATCCTGTGTGCCTCTGGTCAAGTCTGCAAACTCATCACATTGCCTGCAAGCAGCTCTTCAGGATAAACCATCTTTCTTCTTTTGCAAGTTGCTGCTACATTCACCTCTTCAAGGATGGACTAGCAGAGTATTTCATGTCAGCTTTACCCACGTGCAAAGTGCCTTGTCCTAATGATAAACTCAGTTTACAGAAAGCTAATTGGTAGGCAGAAATGTAGTCATTAGGCAAATCCAGCACTTTGGAACACACTTGCACTTCCTTAAAGGTGTTCCTGTAAAGTGCCCAAGCCAGGGCAAGCTGTTTGCTGTTCCTGCTGCCTTTATGTGTGCTAACATATTGCAGAGGTGCAGAAAATTTTGAACAGATAACACAGGTAATATTAATTTGGGAAAATATTAAATGGAACCAAGAAATCAGCAGAACTCCAAACAGCATAAGGTATCAGTGCTCTAAGCACACACCCCACCCATAATTGAAAAAATCCTTAAGCACTGGAATCTCTGCTGCACTAGAAATTATATTAATGCTTATGTTTATGGAAAGAAACACAGGAACACAGGAATAAAATATAATGGTTCAGGGAGAAGATGACTAGATTAAGTGTTTTGATATTTGTAAAGAGGCATGAAATAATTTTACAGTCTTCCTTCAACAGTTTGATAGACCGTGACCATTGTAAAACTAGCTTCAATACAATCCATTACAATCTACACATCTATGCTGAAAATCTATTAGCCTACAAAGAACAACAGTTAACAAATTTCATGTTAAAATCACACTTGTGTCAGCTACATAATAGAACAACGAAAGGAAAAAAATACCAGAAGAATACCTTAAAGAACAGCTGCAGTGAGTGGATTGAGCAGTAAGAATACTATTGATAGAACATTATAAAAATAGAAGACAGCACAATCATGTCAGCTCTGGGAACATCTAACATTTTTTGTTTAAACAAACTTTAAATCTCTTTAGAGAAATTCTGTGAAATGGTACTAAAACAATATAAAATTTGTTTTGAATAAAACATTGAATGTTTCTGAGGAAATATCAGAATATTTATATTATTATTCACTATGTAACTGAAATATTCATATGAGCTTGGTTTTATTTTATATCATGCTTGCGTCATCTAATTTCTGCCTCAGTTTCAAACACCATCTCCTGTACTGTGGGTGTCAGGGTGTGCTGGAAAAAGTAGCATCTGAATTTCTCTGGTAGCACATCCTTACATCATTGACTTGAGAAATCTACCTAGTCCTCATGAGACTGAGACCTCATGAATTCATACCCTTTATATCAACATTTCTGCTTTGATTTTGGACGTGACTCTCTGTGATGGTACACTGTCCTCCCTCTCAGTGGAGCTATTATAGAAGTTTAACATCCAACAATGACAAAACAATTATTGATGTAGCTTATTTTTATATAAGGAAATGAATGTTCATTCCAGAAACAACTGCATAGCTGGATGAAGCTTATAGGTTTGCTAAATCCCTCCCAGATTCCAGCTCATACCTTCCTACTGAAATTTGGTGTGTATTGATATTCTTCTGATCTCTCTGTTTAAATGTTCACAAAGGGATATTATTTAAATGCTTCAGTCCTGTGGACAAATAACCTGGACACACCTCCACTGTTGAGAGATGTTACCACCCAGCATTTCTCAACCAGACTTGATTTAGAACTGCTAAAATGTTCCCAATGCTTAGTAAAACTCCAAGTGAATTAATAACTGGTATTTAAAATTCTTGAGCTGACCCAACCAGACAAGGAATACATTCTTCATTTTTATCACCAGCTAAAATTCAGACACCTCTTACTCTCCATTGCAAAATTTCAATTGCTCTAAAAAAAATTAATGAAAATGGGAATGGGGGAGGTCTGATCCTTTTTTATTTCCTTTGAAAATATTTTTAAATTATGGAACATTTTCTTTATTATCCTTTACCACCATTTATTTTCCTGTTAAATATGTAAGGAAAAAATTGATAATTTGCTGTGATGGTACTTCGAGAAAGTGGGAACATCTATTCAAATATGCTTCTTAAAGTAATAAATAACTGTGACAAGATGCATTTAATTATAAGTCAATGAGCAGGACATTCCTGGTCAATCCACTTTCACTCTGTTAAGAATCTGAACATAATTCATATGATTACATATATCATATGAAGAAGACATACTTTCAGAATGACATTAAAGAAAAACAGTAGTTAGTTGTTTTGTTGGTCTTGTTTTTTTTTGTGAAATATAGATGCAATTCATGCCCCAAGTTATTTCTACATGCCACAAAATAATTCTCTGAAATGCCTTTTTCCTTGTATCAGTGAACCAGTTGAGTCCCAAATGAGACTTCTCTAAACTTTGTCTACCTTTAGTGTCACATTCTGTTTAAATCTTTCTGTGGTGCCTAAACACTTATATTTATTTTCTTCCATTTTCAGGAAGCTTAAAATGAAAGTGCCGAAATATTTTGATATAAGTTGTTCTTCAAAGATTTTGGCATAAAAGTACTACTGGCATAGTAGAAAATATCTGAAAATCTGTTTTCCTGTGATTTTCTCTGCAATTTCAGTTTCTAGAGATTCAGGAATTCAAGTACTTCAGACAAGTCTGACATTAATAATAATTTTTACCATTTTTTCAACCTTGAAAGTAACATTTTCTGTTTATTTTTTTTTAAAGTTTGGCTTTAAAGAGCACATTGACCAACTTGTACAGTACAAGTGCCATATATAAGTTAGCAATCTAATTGCAAAAGATGAATCAAAGTGTCAAGTATTGTAATCTTCTATGATAAATAATGACTGAACAAGTGTTTGTCCCTGAATCATAAATTCTTGCTGTCAGAGTCTATATTAAAAAAGTTGAAAAGTCCTATTTTATAAGAAGCCATGTGCTATGGCATATGTATGAGAACAAACATCCTTTATCATTTGAATCACTAATTAGGATTTTTTTTTCCCAATGAATTGCAATTTTGTCAAACCTTAAGGTTCTGAAACAATGATTCACCACCCTGAAGTCTTTAGAGAACTAAGCTTCAGATATCTAAAATATTGGAATAATATGATTTCCACCTTTATACAAAATTTTATAAATCAAATTTTCATTTTTTTCCCTCTGAGACTAGAACTAGCGAAATTTCTTTATGATTTTTAAAAGAATATTGAGATACATTATTCTTGTGAAGCTGTAAATACACCACTGATTTTGAATTACATACACACACACAAAGTCTATGTCATTCTGTAAGCTGAACAGGGTGAGATTTGAAATATAAAGTGTCTGCTGTAGACCTCTCCCCTTGCTTACTGAGTAAAAGCAAGAGCAATTATCCACATGCATTAGATCAAGGAAACAAAAACCGAGTCAGTTTTATACTGTAGGCACTGATTCAGACTTACAGGCATCTCTCTGAATACAGCAGGAGCCAATTAAAGCCATAGCAGGCAAAGGCTGAACTGCTCATTGGTTTCAGCCACCAGTGTGAGAAGCTGAATGCTTTGTCTTGCTAGCAGCTGTAGGTCTGTTTGTTGCTTACATCTACGGCTTCATCATTGTGAAAACCTTTCTTCCACTCCCTTGAAAAGCTCAGATTTTATTTTGCTTATTAAAGTATGTGCTAGTTAGTAATACTGACCAAGGCCCTCCTGAACACTACTAATTTTCAGCCATTCCCCTTTGTCCTGTCACTACATGCCCTTGTAAATATCCTCTCTCCATCTTTCTTGTAGGCTCCCTTCAGGTACTGTAAGGCCACAAGTAGATCACCCAGAAGCCTTCTTTTTTTCCAGGCTGAACAACCCCTGTTCTCTGAGCCTTTGCTCACAGGCAAGGTGCTCTATCCATCTGATCAACTTGGTGGCCTTGCTTTGTACCCAATCCTACAGGTTCATGCCCTTCCTGTGCTGGGGACTCCAGAGCTGGATACAGTACTCAACATTTATGCTTAAGTTTGTGTTTCTTGATATACTTCATCTAATACTGAAGTACTAAGGCCTGAACCAAATTTGCCCTATAGATGAACCTTTCAATCAAGTTTTATATATATATGTACATATTCACACATTAACAAAGTACTGTGTTAATTTACAGGCAAAACACGTGGTTGCCTTTCTGTATCTAGAAACTGGATAAGGCCACTCCTGACCTTATCAGCAGGGTATAGGATCAAAGACAACTCCCTTGGTTCCTCACTGAGCCCTGGCCAGGCTTTGGGAGAAATCCAACAAGAGGATGAAATAGAAATTATGTCAGCTTGTTTGTTTAACAGTTAAAAGCTGGGCTGCAGTCACAGCAAATTGGGGAAGCCTCATGACCTGCAAAGGAGGATGCACCCCTGAATTTCCCAAGCACTGTGCATGATTCTCCCATTCTTCACTGTGACAGCTTCTTCCCATGGCTGATGTTTCTTGGACTTGGAAATTGTAAAGTACTGGGGAAACTGGTGATGGGCAGTTCCCAGCGGCTGATGTACAGTTCTCAGTTACCAGTCATGGTTTTCCAGTCCTTCACTGTGGCTGTTCCACCTATAGTTTGTCAGACTTGGATCTTAATTGGGGTAACTGGTGTATATTTCTTAATCACTATAGGCATTCTTTCATAGTAATGATTATGTGCATTGCTTAACTTATCCTTCTGTGATTCATTGAAGTTGTATATTTTAGTAAATCGCAGTTGGGGTCTGTGTCAGTCTCTGACCCTATCTACAGGCAAACTAAATGCTAACAAAGTACTGCAAAGAAAATATGATTCATTTTCATCACAGGATGACTGTTTCACTTGTAAAGATTAATTTAATAACAGACTAGCCCTGATTAAGGGGAATAAATCTCTGATTCATAAAAAAATGAGAAAAAAAGAGAAATTTTAAAAAAAAGAAATATACAAGAAATTCAGATCCTATTATCAAGGAAATAAGAAAAAAAAAGACAGAATGAAAGCATTGAGCGTTCATAAAGATATCGTGTCTATCACTTTTTTGATTTATTTCCCAGAAGCTGTGTTCATGTACAATTTTTGCTATTGTTTTAATAAATCAGAACTATCAGTTCATGTCAACTCTGATTTACCAAAATCCACAAACTCTCCAAGTTTGAACCTAATGACTCTGTTATTATCGGTAAAACAAATAGAACTGGGACACAGATTTAAACCCAGGACATTTTCTTCACTCTTTAATAGAGAGCTATAGCCTCTGGCGTTGTTTTGACTTCTGTGAACTAGCACTCTTCCAGGTAATATTTAGACCATTGATAGTTCCCAGGAGGCAGGATAGAAAAAAGCCATAAATTCTGTATATACAATATATTATATATATTCTGGAGCTGTGATGTGCCAGAAGTCCTTAATGCTGGAGAATGGGCCTATTTTATTTGATAATATAAATGTATCCAGTGAAACTCTGGATGCTCACCGTAACTCTGCCTCTAATACTTTACCACTCTGAACATAAATCTAGACACAAACTAGTTTTTATTTCTAACCTACCAGAAATACTGTGGAGGTCATCATTTTTACTGAGCACTCACATCCTTATGGGTCCTTAGCTTTCCTATGCGCAGTTTTCCTCGTACTTAAGGAACCAAAGACCCAAGAAGTCATAAACCTAGCATTTCCCATAATCCACTCGGATCTTTTGCACACAGAAGCTGCAGGCAGTCTGTGTTTGGGTGCCTTGTGGTAAACTACCCAGCTAATTGCATGCTGGTGCCCTAATGTACCTCTAGGGCCTTCAAAGAAACCATCTAGAGAAGCTGTGGCCTTCAGTCATGCCCAGGTTCTGGGTTCTCATTTTGTGGTTTGAGTTAAAAGCATGTCTTAGAGTTGATGGAATTGAAAGAAACAACTTGATCTATTCAAAGTTTTCAGTATTTAATAAAACAAACAAACAACTTTAAAATTGATCATTAAACAAAGATTGGTGTTGTGGTACTTTTGAAAGTTCATATTTAGTGGAAATAATAATTATTTCAAACCCATACCTAAATAACAATAACTTAGCTCCACACTCTTATTCTTAACTAATTTTCAGACAAATAAACATTTGACATTCCTCTGAACAAAAGGAGACAATTTAAGCAAGAGTGCTCTGTTCTAAAATAGTTATGTGTTTTTAAATAAGATAATATTTGGAAACTAGCAATGGCTTCATTTTGTCCATATCTGTCGATCAATAACATATTTAAATAAGTCTTGCTATAGAGTATGGAAATAGAAACGTAATATGCAATGTAACATTCTGTATTTTTCTCTTTGATTGTAGTTCTTTTAATCCAAAACTTTGGGGAGAAGTACCTTTAGCATCAGTCAGGACTATAACTTTACAAGCTGTAAAAAAACCCCATACCATAGTCAATTTATTCCTAGGAGTGTCACCATAAAAAACAAACAGAGATTTTTTAATGCTTCCCCCCTTCTTTTTTGCTGCTAGCTGACTCTACAAATATCACTTTTTTTTTTTCCTTTCATTTCTTTACATTGTAACCCACCTGAGAGTTCATAAAACATGTGCTTGTTTCTTGTGATTCTGCAAACTCAGTAAATGCTACAAATATATTAAGTTTGTACATCCCTAGTAGAATTATTAGGGAATAAGAAACAATGACCCCTACAAGAAGTCAGAATTCAACAGGGATGTAAAGTAGATTGATCATAATAAAAGAAACCTACCAGAATAAAACAATACAGCACTCAAATTTTTCATGTCTCAAGGTAGCTCTCTAAGCAGTTGAAACTGCAGCCATAACCACTTATTATTTTTGTTTAAATAAATATTTAAATATACTTTGTGACAGATATTTCTCATGGACAGTAAGAGATGTGACAAGCTTTTTTCCAAATATTTGCTAGTGGCTAGAAAAATCCATCTCATGTGTGAATTGACTTTTGAAATAATCCAAGTCTCTACATGGGGAATACAGAGTTAGGAAATTATACTCATCATATAGATGTCCGCACTTTCACAAAGTTATGTGAAATTGACTTGGTCTATAATGGCACTTAGCCTTTTTCCAGATGTGGCTGGAGATAAAAATCAACATTAGAGACTTTTTTTCATTTTCTCAGCAACATGTAGCAGAATATATAACCATTGCCATGGCATAAAATCTGATCCCTTATTATACTACATATAGATTCTTTAATTACCTCGTTCTTTGTTCTGTGCTTAGTTCCACATGGAAGAATTTGCAATATTTGAAAAAAAATTTAAAATTTATCACATTTTCTTCCCTGCAGTGTTTTACTGTTAAAAAAATAATGCTGACTAGATTTTTATACAACCTTTGACCAATGATTCTTTCTGTGATCTTAGGTCTTTAAAGGTGTCTAACTAGAAGGAAACTCTAGCTGTGGGAATGCAGTTGGTTTTCAGATGGGCTGAACCTCAGTCTGTAAAGTATAAACTTAGATTTTTATATCCAGAAAACTGAGTAGCACTCATTTTCAGAAGAACTAAATTCTAAACAGTCCCTAGTGAATTTGGTGAATAATATTTCATAATGGTGAAATACCAGTAAAACAAATAAAATATGATATTACTGTTTTAAATCCATAGAGAATTACTGTCCGTGCACACACACACAAAACTCCCATCCCCAAATAAAACTCAACAACCAATATAAACCCATCAAGCAAAGAAACAAATAAATTCTGTGTCATTGGTCTGAGATATTTACTTATAAAATAGACTGGAGCTATTTTACACTATATGCACTAATATCACCCAAATTTCTGTCCATCATGGCTGATATATGCCTATATCTGTTTAAGCACAATAAATTACTCATCAATAGTAACTTCATGAAATTAATAATACACAGGTGTTCAATTATCATTTTGGTTTATAAGATTTTGTGAAACCTTCAGATAAAAATATTCAGCCTGTCAGCATCCTGATAAATACTTATTTATTTTCTTTTTTAAATGACTTCAGGAAGGATTAAATACCATTATGTGCTTTGACAAGTAAGGTAGAATAATTGACTGAACAACAACCAACAAGTCAAAAAACAGTGTCTTCCAAAACAAAGGTAATAAGTACTTAATCTAGAAGATGACAACCATGCTGTTCCTCTCTATCTAGGAGGAGTTATTTATATGCAAATTCACATTTGACCCGGTAAATCTGGTTCAGAAGCAAGTTGGATAGAAAGTATAAAGTTAGGTATATCCTCTATCCTTGCTGAGGCCTTTTCCTGGGATCATGTTGCCTGGGCTTCAGCAGGTATATCTGTGCTGTTCAATAAAAGAACTATGAAATAAGCTTGGCTCCTGAAGTTCACACTCCTTGTTGGCAGCTCACTGCGTAAATCTGTTTGGCTCTGCACCTACTTACATTCATTAAGATATTATTTCTAAGTTTTCATAGAATAGTTTTCTTTCTAAACCTCTCCAAGGGCAGTGAGGTGGAAATCATGCAGCCATTTGGTGGACTGCAGCATCTGCACTGATCTGATGCTCCTTCAGAAAATAATCTCTGCAGCCTCACTCTTCCAGTGTTCTTCCATGGGTTTCCAATGGTGTGTAGTACATACGCTTCTAGCTTCATCCCACCACTGTTGAGGGAATAGTGTAACCTTTTATTTATTTATTTATTTATTTTTATTACAGAGCCAATGAAATAGCATAAACAGGCAGGAGATAGGGAAATCCCATTAGACTCAGAACACCTAGGACAGAAAGATAAGGCCAATGCATTTTAGGAAGAGCTTGATCAATGTGTCAAGCTTTGGACCATAGTCTTTAACAGCCTATACATAGCCAAGGACTTCAAAACCAAATCTGCTGATCACAGAGACACTGATAAAGTTACAGAGGAGATTTTAACTCCTTTACTGAGATGAATAACAAAAACTATAGTATCAGGTTTTTTCAAATATAAATAATCCTACATTACTCATTTAGTTACCAAATTTATAAGGGACAATTATATATTAAAACTACTGCTACTTAACAAAACCCTAGCAAAAACTACCCCAGGTATTTACCTTGTTATAGACTTTATATGGGAAAGAAGGACATTTCTCTCTTTAATGACTTTTTTTCTATGACAAATATTTGTCAAGATAAAAGAACAGCATACTTTTATCACCTTCCAATTCAATGTTTAAAGAATCAGTTTTTGCATCTCCTCTCAATGTCAGCATGAAGGTCCTACTTCCACATTTCACTAGATATGAAATTTTACACTGACTCTCTAAATGCCTTGTCAGCTACTCTGTAGGATATTGGACTGTTGTGGCCCAAAGTGAATAATCAATTTTTTATAATGATTTACTTTAACACTGAAGAGTGTGGTCCAAAATATGTAGGGGTTTTGCTGCACCACCCTAGCAGAAGTCTGAAACTGTATTATACAATGAGGAACTTGGTCTTTACCCTGCATTTTCCTATAATCTGCCATTCCATTTGTTGGGGTTTTTTGATCTAATTTTAAACCCTAGGGTGAAATAGTCAACAGACATATAAAAGATCATCTGTAAATTCCTTTGAAAATTTATATATAATGAAATATTAATGTAAAGAAACTTGTATCTCCTGGGTTAGCCCAGACAAAGTTGATGTTGTAATGGTTGCCTGCTGTAGGCCTGCTGGTCAGGAACAGCAAGTGGATCAGGCCCTCTGGTTTACATTCACCCCCATGATCCTCATGGGCGATGCCAACCATGCCAAGATCTGTGGGAGTGACAGCACGCTAATGTTCAACAATCACTCACTCCATGCTTAAGAGTGGTCCATCCCAACAAAGAAGAAGTCAGGCAAAAAGCCAGCAGAATGCCTGTGTCAATGAACAAGGAGTTCCTGGCCAAACTTGAAGGACATCCACAGGATATGGAAGCAAGGAGCCCTAACTTGGGAGAAATATGGAAGTACTGATTGAGATTCCAGAGATGAATTAGCAAAGCTAAAGCCCACATGGAATTTGTTGCACAGTAGTGTCAAAAAAACAAGAGGGATTTCTGTGAGTGCATAGGTGACAGAAGCAGGATTAGGGAACCTACAGACCATTGCTCTACAAGATGGGGAACCTGCTTACAGAGAACATGAAAAAGGCTTAACCCAGGGGTAGGGCCTACCCCTACCCTACTGCTTTCCCACAGCTGGAAAGTCCTGCTGGACACTAAGTTGAACAGGACCCCAGAAGTGTGCTCTTGCAGTAGAGAGTCTGTTGTTCCAGACTGCAGCAGGAGTGCTGCCTGCAGGCCAAGGAGTGATCCTGCTTCTCTGTTTAGCACTGATGAGGACAGAGCTGTCATATTGTGTCCAGTCCTGGGCTACCCCAGTAAAAGAGAGATGTAGACATACTAAAGATAGTCCACAAAAATTATAAAGTGACTGAAGCATCTCACATATGAGAAAAGACTGAGGTGGTTGGGCCTGTTATGCCTGGAGAACAGAATGTTCATGGGAAGACCTTATCAACGCCCGTAAATACCTGCAAAGAGTGTGAAACAAAGGTGGAGCCAGGCTCTTTTCAGTGATGTCTGATGACAGGACCAGAGACAATGAGCATGAACTGAAACAGAGGACACTCCAACTGAATGTCAGGAGAGGTTGTGAGGGTGACGGATTATTGACACAGGTTGTCCAAAGAAGCTGTGGAATCTTTGGAATCCATGAAATATATGTGGATATTCAAAATTTCTTTGGAAATGGTCCTGGGCACTCAGTTCTAGGTTGCCCTGATTGAGCTGGGAGGTTACAGATGACTTCCAGTAGTACCTTTCCAAACACAATCATTCCATGAAGTTTTGAAATCTCAGCCATAAACACAGAATGTATATACATATTTTGTTTTCTTACTGTATTAAAGAATGAATGTCTTTCAGTGAACCCATATTTTAAATGGCTATAGCCTTACAGGTTCATCTTCCTTAGAAAGACTTTCATTTTACTCAGTGTCAAAACTTTTATTCACATAGTGGGACGGATTATTGATAGACAGCAGCACTCCAAACATATTGGCACTGTGCTGAAGTAATGATCTAAAGTAATGCATAAATAATGATTTTTTTTCTCCTATTCTAAGATGTACATTTCATAGTTTGCATCTACTAACATTAATCTGAATGACATGAATAATTTGCATAGAGTGCTGCTTTGGAGAGTCAAATCTTCGGAGAGTAAGACAGTGGATTGCTATAACAAATTAATGTGATGCATTTTATCTAGTGTCTCCGTGTAGTCTCAGAGTTAGTACAGACACGAACTGTACAATATATTAGGCAGTCCTTGACCAAGATTCTTTAATAATGCATGGAATGATCTCTGCTACAAAGACTGCAGAACTAAACAAAATTTCCAGGATGTTCATATGTTACAAAATCAAAGATGCTTAAATCAAACAAAGTTTTGAGGTACCAGATGTAGTGTGGAGAATAAATGTAATGGATCTAGTTTTTTGAGTTTTCTTTCCCAGCTACCTCTCTGAAAATCCTTGGTCAATGGTACTGCAGTTAACTTTCAATTGTTGAAGGTAGAAGATAGGAAGGGAGATAAAGGAAAAATCTCTTTATTGTTTGTTATTTACATTTTTTAAAATTTATCAATATATTTTTATATGCTGCCTTCAGATGGGAATGTTAGTCGGCATCAAGTTTAGGAATATGTTTTCACTAGAGATGATAAATTCGTGAAGCACCTGATGATTGTTTTGAACTTTGCAGTTGAGAGGGACATAACTTTTTCTTCATGTGACAAAAAAAGCCTTTTATTCCCTTTTAAGTAAGAATCAGTTAGATCTTTCCTGACTTGCTGGACAATTTTATTCACTATTTAATCCTCCACATCAGTCACTGAGTCATAAAACATTTGAAAGGAGGTGGATATCAACTTTTGCTTCTTCTTGTTCTTCTCTGTCTTACTTTCTTACAACACAATGTTTATGAAGCCTCATCATCGCTTTTTCTCAAAGTGATACGAATTAATAGTTTGTGACTTATTTCCTTTTCTAAAAACACCAAATCCATGACTTGATTATTCTTTTCTCTTTAACTTGTAATATGAGAAACATGAAAGACTGAAAACTCCATAAATATACAAGGAATCCAAAGAGAGATGGAAATGTCATAACCATCACTCTTTGTGGCATAGCGTCATGGTCTACCCCCCCCTGGTAAATTATCTACCTCACTCTCCCACCTAAGCGATGGAGGAGAGATTTGTAAAAGTGAGGAAGCTCTTAAGTTGAGATAAAGACAGTTTAATGGTAGAGCAAAAAGGCACACACACAAGCAAAGCAAAACAAGGAATGAATTCACTGCTTCTTATGAGTGGGCAGTGCTCAGCCATCTCAGAGAGCAGGGCTCAGTTATGTGTAATAGTGTCTTGAGAGGACAAATGCCATCACTTCAAATGTCCCCTCTCCTTCTTCTTCACCCAGCTTTCAGTGCTGGACATGAAACCTTGCAGTCTGGGATATCCCTTTGATCAGCTGGGGTCAGCTCTGCAGGCTGTGGCCCCTCCAAGCATCTTGTGCAGCCTCAGCCTGCTCACTGCCAGGGCAGTAGGAGAAGGGAAAAACAGCCTTGACTCTGTGTTGTCAGCACCACTCAGCAATATCTAAAACATCCCAGAATTGTCAATATGATTTTCAGCCCAAATCCAAAACAGGGTCCAATAACAGCTGCTGTGAAGAATACTAACTCTACTCCAGTCAAAACCAACACACATAGTAAAATATGGATCAAAGTTGATTATTTTCTCTATCTTATAACTCTTAGGGAATTGACCATCAAAACCATTTAAAAAATCCCATTTAAAACCCAAATTTTTATTTTCAATGAAATTATTATAAGTTTTTAAGCATTTTAGGAAAAAGCTATTCTCAGTATTAAAAACCCTTGGAAGGTGGGTGTCTCTTCCATTTTGTTTTGCTAGTCTAGTCTATGTATAGAGTTAAAAATGTTTTGTAATTATTGAAGTAGAAATTAATTGTGACAACAGTGGAAGAAGTTATCATAATTCTGAGAACATAGCTTCCAAATTAATTATTCATAACTTATTAAATAGAGCTAGAGACTACTTGGAAATGTTGTAGCAGGTAATAAATAAGATTAATGGTTATAAAAGGAAAATCTGCTAGTTTGGTAAAAATTGCATCTCAGCTGAGTGGTTAGTAGAATTTTTTGTTTATCCAGACTTATCATTTGACTACAAATTTATCAGAAAAACTGTTACTCTAAGTGTACATGAAATCTATGATTGCTGATGTTTGCCAAGATGTTGATTTCCTAGGCTTGTCCCCTGAAAGCCCAAACCTAAATTTAAAGCTGATAACAAATCCATAAAGGAAAAATCCACCAAAACCAATAAATGAGCTATCTTTATTAATAGAATTATAGCTAATTCTGAGTAGGCAAGCATTCTCACACTTGCCACTCTGCAAGACAGAAACAAGGTGAATTTCAGTTCTTCTGATAACACCTTGAGAAAGAAGTTAAACAAGTAATTCTCTAATAGGCTTTTTATCTTTAAAATGTCTTGTTTACATATTATTTAATTAGGTATAGATAGTGTGCATCCCCTGCAATTAACTTAGGATACCATATTACATTAACTTAAGAGGTTTTCTATTAGTATTTACACTAAAGTGGCATTAAATTACACCAGCATTGAACAAGCACACTTTAAAAAATTCTAATGCTTGAAGAACTATACTTATAAAATAACTTATGCATTCCAAATATTAAAACAACCTTTTCCTCTACTTAGTCAAAATGTATTTCAGGCCTAGAAAATACATACATCACATTTTCTGACTCATTAACACACAGACTAACTCATTAGCAAAAAATCCAAACACTTTCTGTGCAAAGCATAAAATCCCACGCCAGCGACTTTGCCATCACTTAAAAAGTTTCTTTCCAAATTGCAAACCAAAATTCTTTCCTTACATTTAAGTTAACTTTCTTTACTGCATCTACCAGTAGATGCAAAAGGACATACATGGTATTTGACTTGATCTATTGTCAAGCTGCATCATTATTCTTGTCACTGGAGTGGGACACAGTGGAAAAAGAAAACTGTCATCCTCTAAATTACCAATGCCATTATTTTCATACCCAAATTCTCCCTTTCTGGGGTATTTGTAATTTGAAACAACATGATTTTAGTTGGTGGAATTCAATGAGAGTATTCAGTTGTGTTATGGCTGAAGATGCAGAAATAAGGTCATTAGCATATAGATGCAATAAATTTTACATCAAGGGCAAATCAGCTTTCAGATGGCTGTTTCACCCTGTTAAAACATTCTCTCCAGGATCCAGATTACTCAATATTCTTGACACTTAATCAAGGTTGGCCAGCATACAGCAAGAAAGCCTAAGTGAAATATGTATCCCAGCAATATTTTAACTTAACACTATCTTAGGCTACCTTCAGCTTTTCAATCTCTCAGCTTTTCCAGGTTAGAGAGAGTATTTGATCATTTCAGCATATTTCCTATCAGTATTAAAAAAAAAAAAAAAAAAAAAAAAAA
>JAHXMQ010012338.1:70823654-70858660 GCA_020466415.1 Ammodramus savannarum pratensis
TACAGAGAACTTAAATACATAAAAACACACACTACAACATGCACTGGTGGATTTTGCAGCCCTGAGGGATATGGGCCAGTCAAAGAGTACTGTCAGGACTCTGAATTTTGGGAAAGGAAACTTCCAACTCTTCCAGCACCTTCTGCTAAACTGCCTTCTGGGGCAAGGGAGTAGGACAAAGCTGACAGATGCTAAAGAGGCTTCCCTGTACCCAGGTTGGAGAAATCAGTCAAAGAAACCAAGAGATCAGTATGGTTGATTCAAGCAAGACCTGCTGGTCAAACTAAAGGGTAAGAAGGGAGGGAAGGTTGAGAGAATCAGGATTGTTCCTCCTGGAGAAGAGAAGGCTCCAGGGACATATTACTGCGATGTTTCAGCAGTTAAAGGGCTCCTATAGAAAAGACAAGGAGACACTTTTTACCAGAGCCTGTTGAGACAGCACAAGGGATAATGGGTTTTTACTGAATGAAGGTCCATTTAGATTATCTATAAGAAAGAAATTCTTTACAATGAGAGTAGTAAAACACTAGAGCAGGTTGCCCAGAGAGGTGGTGAATTTCCCATGGCTGAAAATATTCAAGGGCTCTAAGCCAGCTGATACAGTTGAAGATGTCCCTGCTTTATGCCAGGGATTGTACTAGATGGCCTTTCAAGGTCCTTTCCAACACAAAATATTCTATGATTCTATGATTCTATGATAAGATACAGTTTTATAAATTACTATGTACATATAGTGACAGAGATCCTAAAATTAATTGCAATAATCAAATCACTCAGCAAAAATCACTGTAAAGTTTCAATTTAACTAAGTTAAAAATTCATCCATAACAGTGATGAATTAATAAATAAATAAAATCTGAGCTTTCAAGCTGGTTGAATAATGTTGAAACACTATAGTGATCTCATTTTTCACTGAAATCATAGAAAAAACAAATATTCTGAGAGGAAATAATTATTTATTGTTGCCTTCTGTTCTCTGAACACACTGCCTCATATACAATGTGGTTCTCTGGGGGTGATTTTTTCATATTTGTGGCAGACTAAATTGGTCCTGCAATTGTTTACCCACAGTTCCTTATAAAGGAAAAAAAGCAATATTTGAGTCTAACTCCCAAACTCACCCACCCATTCTCTCTTAATTTTCTACTCTCCATGCAAGCTTCACTTAAAATAATGATGCAGAATAGTTAGTGGAGGAGTCAGAGTCCACAGAGCTTCAGCAATTACTATTTATCAAGTACAGTCAGGGGAGAAAAATAAAAAAGGTTTAAGCAACTCATTCTTATACTTAAGTACATTTCTTCCAAAGAGCTTTCTATTTTTACAACCAGGTTGAAAATCCCCTGAGGAAACAGGCTGAATGAAGTATGTATTGAATTGAAGGCAGACTGAAGCACTTGCTTTCCCAGTATTTCCCATTGGTATTGCAAGGACAGAGGAGGAGGAATATCGGGCTGTGCACTAAATGTTATGCAGAAATCCAAGAAATCAATCCAAGGAATGCCATGGTTGTTAGAGGTCTGAAAAATCTGAGAAACGCAGCACCAGCCTATTGTTTCAGATCAAAGCACCTCAAGATATTATTTATGAAATTTCATACTCTGCTCAGTGTAATGGAATTATATGAATGATACCATAGTTATTTTCTGGTTTACCTTATTAGACTTACCTAGGTTCACTTACTTAAGATAGTTTTGACACTGATAATAAGGACAGTGAAAGATGTGTTTTTTTCAACAATACATTGCATGTTTGTACTTATGTTTCAAGACTAATTTAAAGTCATCAGCTACATTGAAAAGAGCTCTGAAATGCCTAGAAATTAGTGAAATGCCTAGAATTAGTGGAAAGTTCTCCTAATCAATACACTGGTGTTGAACTGGTGGAACAAGTTAGTCTCCCCATGAGTTTCTGTGAGAAGAGAACAATCTGTCTACAAGGCAGCAGTGTGACTTTGTGGCTTAGAAAACCAAAGATATCCTGGGCTGCATTAGCAAGATCATTCCCAGGAAATCAAGGAATTTGATTTCCTGCCCCTCTTCTCATCCCTGGTGAGGCCAAATCTGGAATGCTGTGTCCAGTTCTGGCTCTCTAGTATGAGAGAGACTTGGAGCTCCTTGAGTGGATCCAGCTGAGGGCACAGAAAATAACTACGGGAGAGGACATCCCTCTTATGAGGAATGGCTGAGGGAATTGGGCCTGTTCAAATTTGAAAAGAGATGACTGAGAGAGGTTCTTATAAATGTCTACAAGGATCTGAAGAGAGGGTGTCAAGACAAGTGAGCCAGGCTCTTCTCCATAGAGCCAAGCAATAGGACAAGAAGTGGTCCTATTCAGTGGTCAGAAATTAATGCACAGGAAGTTCCACCTGAACACGAGGAGGAACTTTACTGTGTGGGTGACTGAGCACTGCAGTCATGGGAACATACTGCCCAGAGGAAGTGGAGTCTCCCCCACTGGAGACATTCAGAACCCTCTGGACAATCCTGCGCTTTGTGCTCTGGGATGACCCTGCTGGAGCAGAGAAGTTGGACCAGATGATCCACTGTGGTTCTTTCCAACCATACCATTCTGTGATTCTGCAATTCTCTGAGGTCACCAGGTTCCTGGATGAAGAAGCAGAAGTTTTGAAAGGCCCCGCCGGAATTGTTTTGGAAGGAATGAGCATAGAAAAAAAAAAAGCATTATACACAAAGAAATGGCCTAAAGGCTAGATAATCAGACTGGGAATCTGCCAGGAATCTGCTAAAGGAAGATGAAATGGTGGAGAGTCACAGCCAGCAAAATTTCTTGTCAACAAAGAATTTTTACTGTGGCAGTATGTATCCCAGCTTTTATTTCTTATATTTCAAGATAAAAAACATTCCTAAAGTGTGTAAGACTCAACCAGATAAGTAAAGTTTGTTTTACAGCCTTGCATATTCCAGTTTGTCAGTGGTGCTGAAGACACGTTGCTAATACCAACAACCCTGATCCAAGATTTGGTTGTTTGGGTTTTTGTTTTTCATGGACCTTTATAGGCTGCTTATAACAAAAATGGGAACTTTATGAGAATTATGATTAGCCAGAAAGATAACAACTGTTATCAACAAAATAATTTTCCCTCTTAATTTCCAGAAATTTCATTCAAAAAGATGGAGGAGTGTTGCCTATTGACAGAAAATGATAAAGATAATGTAAGATAGAGAAAATGTGAAGGATGTGGCTTCTCTTAAGCTAGATCAGCAACTACAAAAGAGAAGTAAAGTACGGGGATCTATGATAATTTCTTTTCTATCTTTGAACTCTTTATCAAAAAGCTCACTGCTTCTTCAGGTTTGAAGATATCTTCTCCTCAATTTCTCTCATAATAGAAAATAGAAATACCAAGAAATTCTAGGCAAGTTTTATATTCTGATTCTTTAAAATATTATTTTAAAATCTTACATAGTAGCAAATCTATACTTGATACATTATTCTATTAAGGTAACTCAGGAATTTTTTTTATTTTGGGTTTTTTTGGTGTTTAGTTTTGTTTTGGTTTTTTTAATTTTATTTTCTACTTCCTGTTTTCTTATGTTTTGCAAACATATTTGGATAAACTAATTTCCACTTAGAGAGAAAAATAAATGGTAGAGGGAATGTTACAGTGTTTTAGGATGGGCTTTTTTGCTATTTGGAACTTCCAGTGCAAATATTTCATATCACACAAAGATTTTAAGAATTTTTTCTTTGCTTTAGTTTTTAAAAATCCACAGCTTGGTCATCTTTCCATTAAAAGACCCATCAGAAGCACTATGTAGTTTCTTGACATTACCCTCCTCGTTCTCTTCTCCTCATGCCCCCTTCCTCCCCTATCAGTATTTAAGAAGCTCATAAAACAAGAAAACAAATAATTAAATAGAGTTTCAAAACCAAGTTTCTGCATCTTCCAGCTATTTCTGCAGGAATTTTTACAAACTGAGAATTATAAACAATATTGTATGAACATAGTTAACCTTCCAGCTGAATTTAAATTGGATTATTTCATTTCAGCTTCCACATTTCAATCTGATTTATTCCATTCTTAGATTAAATTTATATATTTATGTTAAAGTCATATTTTATATGTATTAATGGTTAGGGTGTTTTTCCCATAGATCTTTAATCTTTAAATACCCTTTTCATGCAAGTATCAAAACTTCATGCTAAAATCATTATACACTGATCTTCCTAGAATCATAGAAATTTAAAAAAAAAAAAAGACAGTTGAGATAGATGTGAATTCAACTATCAGTAAGGCCCAGATTAGCTTTAAAAAACCCAACATTTGCTTCTATCTTCCAGATTAAACCTCCTGTTCAATTATATTTCACCAAAAATGTGGAAAGTACATGAAGACCATTTATCCCCAGCTCTTTGTGCCAGTGATATTTGGAGACAATGTTCTTAAAGAGCTGGTGGGAGAAGTGAAGACATAAAATTGTGTAGGTCGATATCCTTCACTTCACACTGTTCTTCTGTACAGTCAGAAAGAGCTGAATGTCCTTTAAGTTAAAAGCCCTTCTGAAATTCCTTCTAGTGTACCATAGATCTGCCATGCTCTTGGGAGCATTTTTGTGCCAAAAGAGCTTCACACCAGCTAGACTATTAAGGATCTTAGTCAATATTTAGTCAAACAGTACAGATTTAGTTATTTTAATCTTCACTCACAAATCAGTCTGGATGTTTTTACTACATTTACTTATATTTACATTTAAATTCCTAACAATTTGTCAATATCTTTTTCGTAGTGTGGTACCGAGAATTGAATAAAAGCAGCTTAAACAGTTTTCAAATACCTCTATTATTATTATTTTTACTATTATTATTACCTACAAACACTTCATATTACAAATATACCTATCAGGCACAATTTTTAATAATAAACTCTGATTTGGCATCAAAATAAATTACAAGATGAATCAATTGTAGATATTTTTAACACTAATAAATACTTAGTACTGAGTTACCTTTGCCTAGTAACTGGTAAGTTATGTACTCAGGTGCAACTTCTTTATGAGAAAAGCCCTCTGAAAATATGCCTTGATATGTCTGGATTGCCTTTTCATATATATCAAATCAAACATGAGCAGAACAGACTAGATATTAGAAAGTCATAGCAGATAGTTTTATAACTGCCACTACAATTGTGAAACACAGCACGAAGGAAACATCTACAAAAGTATTTTTCTAAGGCATTTTTAACACCTTTCAAATTAATATGTTTAAGTTATGACAGATGTGAAATCTCTTTGACTCAAAGAGCACTTCAGTGGCGTTTGGAAGTCCTTGAAGGCTCTAAGAACAGCCATGAGCCTGGCATAAATTAGTTTTTATATGTATCACCTCTATAGGCAAGCTGCAGACAGCTTCAAGAAGTGCCTGGCAATGCAATGTGTCTCCCAAACTTCCTCTTGCAAGTCCTTTAAAAGAATTTAAATAAAAGACCTTTTCTCTTTCTTCAAGAAAATGATATTTTTGTGACTCACCAGTACATCATATACATTCTGTTTAATAGGCCCTTAAAAACTGTTTTGTGAAGAATTCACAAGGTAGGCAAAAGCTAGGCATGATGTTATTTGAAAAGGACATTGATATGAGTACTGTTACTACCTTTGTGTTTCTAACATGTAGGAAAGAGGTTAAGCTGATCACCTTCTTTCTCAAGGCAACCACTGTGGTACTTCTATTCCAAAAATTTTGGAAAGTGTCACAGCAACAGCTGGTAAATGGGTGAATCCCAACTATAAGGGAGAGTCCCACAGGTCAAGATGATGTACAGTAATCCTCTGCAAGCAGTTGGCATGAGAGACATTGCTATGTAAGCATGACAAAAGATACAACTATTAAGCCTGATACTGCCTGAACTGTTGGAAACTGCAAAAAGTCTTGAAAATGTTTATTTAAGCATATAAGCTGATAATTGCTGAAGAAAGGTTTGTTGCAAGGCAGTGGAGGTACAAATGGAACAAGTCTTGAAAGTGAGATGAAATAGTACATTACATTACAGGCTCAGGTAGTCTTAACATCACTAAGATCACCAGAGTCTTCAAGACAAAGAACATTAAAACCCCATGCATATGAAATTAATAGGAGGTTTTCTGAAATAGTCAGGTCACAGATCTTCTGATATTTAGTAATCTATCAGAAAGAAAGAGAAAATTACTTTGAACATTATTCAATGTATGATAGAAAGCGTGCTCCTTGTTCTTTTCACAAGTTGTTGTAGATCAAAAACAACACTATTAAAGCTGATGAAGTTAAACACTGATGAAAACAAAACTTTTTAATGAGAATCCAGCCCAAATTACAGAGGTTTGACAGAACCTTTATTGTAAGTCACTACCTAGAAAATACAAACAAATTTAAGCTTGACAAAAAAAGTGACAGGAGAACAAGTGTTTATGGAGCATGTAGTACAAAAGGTCATGGCATTCCTGCCTGTTGATGTACACTGGAAGCAAAACTGAAGGAGGAGTTTTCAGAAATGGCACCTTCTCAGAGTTTAATGTAAAGCAGAATCTCAGAAATGGAAAAAAAAACCAAAAACATATCAAGATGTTCTGTTCTGAATTTAAGCTGATCCATCAAGGTACTTACTGCTCCTGGAATTACAGATGGGGATTTCTTTCTTTGGAAAAACATAGTTTGAATATTAGAGATCTGACAGTCGTTTATTTGAAATGTAATGAGTAACTGATTTGTAACATTTGAAATGTAATTAGCACCGATTTGTAACTAGACATATATGCCAGGAGGAATGTTCTCAAGTTTTATTACTTTTCATGAAGGCTTGTGGTTATGTGTGGTTACATACTCTTGTTTTCTAATTTAATGTATGAGTAATGCCCATAAAATAATAATACCCATAAACTTACTCTTTCCAACCGTGTATGTAGGCACAAAGGGAAACTGTAGACAAAACACACAAAGAAGGACTAATTACATTGGTAAGGAAAGAACAATTTAAGTATTTCAATATATTAATGTTGTCTTGCAATCAATTAGCAATTTCTTCACTCAGTATTTGCTAACTAGATTTTTTCCCTCAATTTGACAATATTTATAAAAAAAAAAGGACTACAAAATTTGTTTTTTTCATAGGTAAGCTTGATGAGGTGGATAATAGAAATAATCTGAAGATATCTTTTTATTGTGAGTACTTAAATTTTTATTCTTGTTAATTCAGAAGTCAAGGCAAACACTAGTTAACTTGAAACACGTCAATGCTGCCTTTGGTGTGACATGAAATTAATCACATGCTCTATTGGGTTAGATTATGAATATGTATCGATTTCACTGGGTTGCCAGGAAAGGAAAGGAGTTTCACTCAAAGCCAAATAGTACAGATTTATACTTCTGTACAAGTTATTTTTGGCAATGTATATAAAACTAAGGGACAATTATATTACTCTGGCACATTTCAGTGATAAAAAAAGAATAAAATACTGACACGGGGTCAGTGTCATGTTCCCAAACAAACACATCTCTTCTGTAGTCTTGCCAACATCACTGGATCATTAGGAAATCATTCAAATTGGGTTAACCAAATATTTATATATGAAGTCACTAAATGTCAGTGATTTTCTGTTTCTAGTTCCAATGCTAGATATTAAAATCTAGGTTTCATATTCTATTACTTTTCTTCTTGGTCTTTAATATCAATGTGCAATAAGCCAATTCCATTAGTTAGACGTAATAGGTCCTTTTAATTTCGAACTAAGTTTAAAATGTATTTAGGAGCTTATAATTTTCTCAGAAGAGCATCTTTCTGGCCCATGGTCAGGTTTATAGCGATTTTATCATAACAACCATTTTGTCTTATCTGAATCCAGTCAAGAAAAATAATTTTGTGAGAACAATCCTGCTACTGGAGAAAGATTATTTGAACAAAAATGTTTATTTGAAAATAAAATTACTTTTTTTCACATTTCTACTTGCTCATTTCCTTTCTACCATTTGAAATTTCTCAAAAAAATTTAAAAGTATTTTTGATGTATAGATCTTCTCCTGTCCATGTAGTTAAAGGTAAATATGAAGCTCAGGATTAATATCTGCATATTTTACAATTGATAACATGCCTGTAGAGTTGGGAAAATCAAACTTGTGGTGTCAAAGGCCATATCTGTGGTGTGGATTTAATCTTCAAATTTAGAAGAGAGCAAATAATGAAGAGAGCAAACAATGAAGGTGGATCTGTTAACATGATCTGGAGAGTATAAAACTCTATCAGTACTGACTGAAATGACAAAAAAATTAAAAATTAGAGTGTATAATATTATGCAGAAAGATATCTCACAAAAAGTGCAAATATTTGCATGTTTTTGCTATAAAAGAGGATGGAGGAAGAATTTTTTTCCAATAGTTTAAATAATTTCTTTCTTTTACTGTTTTGATCTTCAAATACAAGTCATCTGGTTTTATTTTCTTGTAGAAGGAGCAGAGATGTTTATATATTCCTTCATTTTGTCATTATGAGGCAACTGAGAGTAAAAAGACCTGACATCAAATGTTGAAGATAAAAATGATATTTCTACTTAAAAAATAAATACATGCATACATAGAATGAATACATATATTTCTGTTTTCATAAACAACATCTCACTGATAAATCAGGACATTGCTACAGAGAGAAAGAATCTTTTCTGTGACATGCACTGCAGCTTTTTGTAGAAAGATACATAAAAGATAAGAGAGTCCAGAAAATAAAGAATATCCTTGATGTTTAAGAAGAGAATGGTAGGCAAGAAACAACCAATTTTTAGATTGTACTGTTATCAATTTATTGCTCCCTTCAGACTGAAAAAATAAATACAGTCCAATGTATAATAACTTGCAGCCATTAGTAAATGATCACAACAATATTTCTTCACAGTTTGCCCTTCTGATGGCCCTTTAATATACACTGCTGAGGTTAGTAAAGTAAGAATTCTAACACTAGACACATCACTGACTCAGGAATGTATATTTTAAGCAAAAAAGTCTATGGAAAATACAAATCACAGATATTATGATTCGTTTGAAAAAACCCAGAGTGGGTATGTTCAGAGTGGCTTTTCCCAACAAATAGAACTAACTAAACACAAAGCTGCAGCTTTCCTATAGGTTTTAGCAAGATATCCTGTAGAATTTGTATTGAACTGCTTACAAAGCTTGTAAGAAAGACTCTAATTTCTTATTAATTTTTGTAACTTCTAAATAGATTTTCTATAAAAGCCATCACTGGATCATTAGGAAACCATTCAAATTGGGTTAACCAAATATTTATTTATATATGAAGTCACTTAATGTCAGTCATTTTCTGTTACTAGTTACGGTGCTATGTATTAATATATCTATTATATTTTTCAGAGCCAGTACTGCATGAGTGTATAACTCTAAACTCCATACAGAGTGCTAGTAAGCTCTCATCATATTTTGGTCAGACAAACCAATCCTTCCAGTCCTGACAACCAAAGCCATCATCACAGCCTCAGGACATAAAAGTATAAACAAAAATAAATTGCGGAAGAACAAACTGGGGGAATGTGACTTCATTCCTTGAAGCTGTAATTGGGCAATTAACCTCTGATATGCAAATAGACAAAACTTATATCTGCCTGAAAAACTTGCGGCTGTCATCCAGTTCAGGTGTAGCCTCTGCAAGGCTTCTGCACTGCCCAAGGTGTATCTGTTAAAAGCCTTTAATAAATATATACTTTTTTCTTTTAACTCTGTCTAGCCTCTGTTCTGGGTAGCCAGTCCAAGGCATCACATTAATTTAATGCACATTTCCTGAGCTTACCTAAAAGGATGTTTTGGCAGACCTACTGACCTTTTGACCCAGAATCCACACTTCCTTCCCCCTGTACCAGAATCCCACCCCATTTCAGAAAATCCTGTCTAAGCTGCTGCGAGAGGTGTTACCACTAAACAACAACAGCATTGACCTATCCATCAAAATGCTCTTTTAGGAAGTGACTTGCAGTCATTATCTTCTTGGAGTAAGGAATGGAGTCCTTTTCCATGTTTTTTTTTTTTTTCCTTTTGGATATGTACTGCTTCTTTTCTATAAATATTTCAATCAAACATACCTTACTTTTATAACTTCACTTAAAGTAGAAAGCACATTTTGTATAATTCTAAAAAAATTCTCCAATTGTCATATTTCTCTCATAGGATTGTGACTTCTGTTGTGCTGTGCTACATTATACTTTTTTCCATGGTTTTCTTTCTGGGAACTAATAATTTTTGATCTATCCCTCTATCAAGCTCCATCAAATTCTTTCAAAAGCTTAGTATAAGATTTTCCACCTGTGGATATGTGTGCATTGTGGTTCCCTTAATATTTATGCTGGTATCAGCCACCCTCTGTCCAAAGTGTTCATCCAGAAATATGCCTAACTCTTTTCCTAATTAATAAATAAATAGCTATACACTAATTCATTTTGTCTAGAAATCACCAACATTGAAATACTGGTTTCAATCCTAAAATTAAAGTGTTTCCCAAAGTGTAGACATTATATTGAGATACATCCGTGCCACCATGTGCAAGAATCTGTGTTACTCTTTCCTCAGTCAGATATCTGCCTCTCTTTAAAGCCTGCCATTTATTTTCTTTCTTCCTTAGAAGACTCTAGATTTCTATTTTGTATTGTCCTGTCATATCACTTTCTCTAATAAAAGACTGCTTCTTTTTCTGGAGAAAAACAAAATGAGATATTATGACTTTGAAATTGGTTTTGTACAATAATATTGCATTACATAGATTAATAGTCTTATAAACACAGTCAATTTATGATCAAATATAGTCCATATCAGCACAAAATAAAAGGTCTCTTCTCCCCGTCTTCTCTCTATATCATACAGTGTAGCAGGAGAAAAGCTGCCACATACAACACAAACAAAATATTGATAAATCTCAAGACCCACAGAATATTTTAAACTGGTCACCTCAAACACTAGAGCAATGCATGTCGCTTTTTTTTTTCCCTTGTAGTCCTCTTCAACATGGTGTTTTGGAGATACTAATGGAGGCTATCAGTAAAATCAACCAACAGGACTTTCTGTTCAGATTTCTTCTCTGAATATCAAAGCAGTTAGCACGGTTTAGATGGAAAATTAGAATAGAGAGCAAGCTGCTAACAGAGCAAAGTACAAGAAACTGAAACTGGCATTTAATTATCTTTGATACCTCTACTACTCTGTCAAATCTGGCTAAAATCAATAGATTGAAAAACTACAGGAACAGGAATGAGACCTACACACACACAAACAAATGTGCACACTAACCATACTCCCCTGGTGAACACTGCTACGAAGCCTCCTTGGCTGGTGTGTGCAAGGGATGTCCCACTGTTCAAAGGGACAGCACACCCCGTGATGAGGGGCCAGATCTGTGTGAAGCAGGAAAGACATTCACTAGGCTTGCACTGAGACGTGCCTCATTTGTAGTCTGGATGCTGCACAAGTGCTTTGCAGTATGTCCAGAAGCACACACAGCCACAAGTGGGTTAGGGCAACAAAGACAAAGGTTATTTCATCCAAATATTCCCCTGTTTATTGGACTGTTCATAGGAAATATGGCTCCATAGGCACACCTATTTCCCATCTGTAGGCTGCAACAGATGGACAATACCAATCTGTGTTTGAATCGAAGGTAAATGCTGTCATTTGTTCTCAGTGGTGTCTGAAAGAATGGCATTCCAATATGCTACGTTTTGCCTCAGAGAGACTTTAAACCTCCCCAGAATTCAGTCCTAGATAGAGTATGATATGAAATTGGAGACAAAAGCAGACAGAAATAAGTTGAGAAGAGTGACCAATGGAAATTTTATGTATAAAGCAGGATAGTTACAAGGGTTCTAAGGGTTCACCAAATGCCTGATCAAGAAGTAGATTTATATTTTCAGACTTCTTGAAATCTAACAACTCAAAATATGATGAATTACCATTCATGTACTAAAAAATCTTTTCATCATATCTACATATAGATATGTATCTAAGTATATATATGGATATTTTGTTAGTTTAACCTTTGTCTGAGTTTGAAATGATCCTTCTATCGCATTCAGCATTCAATTTTGCTTCTATCTTCACGCATAAAGGATTAGACTAACCTTGGTCTAGATCTTCAAAGATTTTTTTCTTTCCATTTTACTAAGGTGAAATAAAGTACTATTTTCTCCTTGGTGTATTCTACTCTCTTTCATGTAAAAAAAAATAATTTCTGTTTTGAGGGTTCCTCCTTGACACTTAAGGCACAAATCATCTCACAAGCATCTCTAACTAATCCCAGCAATACAACAGTACAGAGATCTTTTGATGGATTGGTTTTTATTTGTCTGTATCTCTTTCAAAACTGAAATTCCATTTATTTTGTGATATGATGATGATAGTGTCATTCTTTTGTGCTTATCGCCTTTCTGTACTTTTTTTGCACAATGGAATGTGGTTTCTAGAACATATCAACAAACCTAGGCACTTGAAAAACTACCTAACGTCGCCTATTCAAAACAAGGCTGTACTATGGGTAATGAACTACTAATGTCCATTTTAAAAGTTTATTAAATAAACAATTGATCCCTCAAAGAATTTATTTTTAACCACCCCCATGACATTTTTTTAAAGGAAGGATCTTTTGTGAAGGCTGAATGGGTCAATTTATCTAACTACACCTCCATGGGAAAAATACTAAAATGCAAAATAAGAAACAGAATCTTCATTCTGACAAAGCATATTTTAAAGAGTTCTTCAATGAAAATTGATGCATGTGCATTTTATTTCTATTTTTCAAAAAAGGGTTTTCTTCTGTTTCAAGTTAAAAGGTATTTTCCCTGAATTGTCTCTACTCTGCTTCACCATGACAGATGCCATAAGCTAGGTGTAGAAGTGTATAAAGTAGAGATAAACATTCCTAAAAGTGAGAAATCATTCAAGAGGCAGAAAGGGAGGACTAGAACGGTTTCAGTGGATAAGAAATTCGATGCTTCTATGGTAAAGCTAGAAGAGAGAAGAAGGTTCCTTCTTAAACCTTGCTCTGACAGAGGGAGATATACAAGTCATGGATGCAATAAAAAATTCCCTGTGACTCTTCCCCAAGCCAAGTGACTGTAATTGTAAAAAGCACTTTTTCTCTAGCTATCTTTTAGATATATGTGCAATGGAAAGTTGCAACTTTTTTTTCAGTTGTTTCATCAAACAGAAATTGCTGACTAGTAAAGGTCAGTCAATAAAATGCAAATTATTAAACATTTATACTAGCTCTATGTGCTCACATTTAGGAGCCCTAATTTTGTTCATTGCATACCATAAATCCTTTATCCAGTTGCATCATTTATCACCTCAAAAATTTCACAGCAAAAAGATAAAGGAAAGTAAGATGGGGAGAGGAATGGGAAACTTTGATAAACTGTAATTATGCATATTGTTAGCACAAAGCAAAGACTAATGGAAAATTATCTCTATAGCCAAAGAATTGCTGAGAAAGTAATATTTACACAATGTTCACACAGGATGGGTTCCCTCCCTTCCCGTTTTTTTTAGTTGAATAAGAACTATCTTTAGTCTTTTTCCTGACTGGGAATGCTCATCATCTGCAGCTGGAAGGCATTAGGTATGTCCCTGAAGGACATCCTCCAACAGTTCCATCTGAAAGAAATCCAACAATGCTCCAAAAATTCCCCTAGTACGAGCTGAATCAAAATGAACAGAAACCATTGACAAATTAATTGAAAACCATGTTTCTGTTCCAAACTAAATACTACTGCAAGCTCAACCTGTAAAATAGTTCTAGCTACTTGCATTAAAAAAGTGCCGTTTACTTATCAACATGCAAAATAATGTTACACTGACTAAAAATCACAAAAAGGCAGAGACACAAAAATTGTCTATTCCATGACATTTAAGAATTCTATTTATTTGAATATTTTGATTATTGTTTCTAGACATATAAACAGTTCTTCATTCTTCAACACTGTTCAGCTAGAACTATGAACTTCTGAAACCCATTAATATATGTAATGATGTCTGGGATGTAGTCCAAAATTTCTAACCTAATTATTGTAATTATGATTTTTTTTAAAAAAAGAAGGAAAATGGAGAGGAGAGAATGAAAGCTATGTTTTACCCCCACCCTCTCTCTCTCCAGATTGCTAGTCTTATGGAGGCTGTATCTTTTTAAACCTATGAAGAGCAATTAGCACAACTGAGTCCTGTCCTCAGGTCTCTACTTCCATAACAGCAGCAGTAGCAGGCAAGAAAAAGATTTCCATGGTACTGCTCCTACACCTAAAGTTATGGATGTACTTAAGTGCTTTGCTGGTTTTGACCTAGATGAGGAGCTGGGAGGGAACTTGCTACTTGAGCCATGTAGTTGTTGAATGTCCGTAAATTCCACCTCATTGATCATTATATTTCAAGTAGTCATATTATTTCACCACTTGCTAATTGATATTCACCCTCCAGTGATGGAGAAAAAAGCTTAAGTGCAGTTGTGTTGTTAGTATTGTCAATTTTTTACTAATTTTGCTAAATTTTTGTCACAATATTTTAGGTTGGTACCTTACAATAAATGTTTGTTAGACCAAACGTTTGACTGTTAGAGCAAACTCTTTTCCTCCTGCAACTGAATTTTCTTAAAGTTTAGTTAATTGGGTGTAGATTTAAGATGGCCAGCACTCAAACACTTCACTAATAGAGTTGCATGCTTTACTGATCTTAACAGTTGAATGGTATATTTCATTTATGTTCATTTGCATAATTTGCTGATTAAACTACATGTTTAATCTGTTGACCTTTACACTGTACTTATCCTACATTTACAGAGATATAATCAATGTGCAGATTTTACTGAACGGAGCAGACATTTCAAAGCTTACTTAGCCCTTAGAAAATTCATTTAAACTATCAGCACACTGTCTCATTGCTGTTTGTTGGTGTTCCCTCTCTTCCTCCCTCAGGTTCACTGGATGGAAAATCAAAATAATCCACACAGATAATAAACAAACAATATCCATATTTACCATAGGCTATATCTAGTCCTGTAGTGAGGGATGGAAAAGCACTGAGCCCATAATTGTCAAGGTTGTTAAATCAGCAAATCAGATCTAAGGAGCAGGAAAACAGACCTGCTGTTCTTGCCATTCCATGCATGTCTGATTCACTTCTATGAGCACTGGCTCCCAAAATGCTTCCCATAACACTGATAATGACACATTTTGAGATGAAAGGAGCTGAATAAAGTATCCTTACAACCTATTTGTTCCTAAATAACTACACAGTGTTCATCTGAAAAGTGAGTCCTGACAGAAAGCACTACAACAGCACTCTCCCTATTATTGTGGTCTCCATCTTTCTGGGACAAAAATACGAAACCAAAGAAGACATTTTTCTCAGGGGCTATATCAAACCACTCTTTGTGGCTCAGTCAGGGAGTGACTGATTTTTTTACAAAATAACTATTTCATCCTCAAAACACTTTTTAAACTTCTTTTCTCATCTTCCTATAACCAAAGAATGAAGTGTTCAAAAATTTCTATTCTCAAACCCATTAAAACAATTCCCTCTTTGTTTTTTTTTTCTTTTTTCCTCTGCTATTTGTCACTTGGGAAGTAAGGATTCAGTTCTTGATGATGAAGGTCAAAATCACTCAAAAAGAAAACAATGTGGAAATGTGGGAACTACCTCTAGTATTTAAAGAGAACATCACAAACCAGATTCTCGGTGCATCTGAAGGCAATCACCAGGATGGAATCCTGCGCAATATGCTCTCAGATGACCCTGTCTGAGCAGAATTACCCATTCTGTGATTCTGTAAGGGCAACAAGTCATGTTCTAAGCACCTCAGAGCATCTCTGGCTGTACTTACAACAGATATTCAGGGATTTAGTTGGCTGCCTGAAGACTAGATCATGCAGCTGGGCCCAAGATAACTCTGTGTAATCTTCAGAGTGTCATCTGTCAGCATCCTGACCTATGCAGTGCTATCCTGCATCAAATCCTGAAATTGACTCTTGTGTGGGAGTCATAAATGCTGAGGAGCTGCCTGGGGCAGGAGAGCCATAGACTATCTACCACTAAGTGTAAGAATGACCCTTTGTGTCAGTTATGACATTCCTGATGAGATTTTTCCCTTTCATCAGTCAATTTGAATCATGGCCCATCACCAACACTGGTGAGAATTTGCTTTTCTGTTCAAATAGAGAAATAAAAGCTCGAATCTCTTTCATAGAATTAGGTGGAAATTTACAGAAGAAAGCCATGGTAAAGTTTCCAATTTGTTCAGTTTGAGAATCCACTTTTGTTTTGAAGATCTATACTATATCTGACAATTATGTTGTGTAGGGAACACTATAAACTGTGAAGAAGATACTTCAAGCCCATATGAATGGGACAAGCTGCTCTGTGGTGAGCTTTTTGAGAGTTTAGTGAAAGAGAATATGAAGAGTTTTGAGAAAAGATCATACACTGTACTGGAGAAAACCTCAAGGAATTTATACTGTAGCTGAACCAGTGAGACTAAGGGGAAAAAGAGGTTGCTGATACAAATTCAGTCCCAGATGGGCAGCCCAAGGCTGGCTCAGTCAGTAGCAATCTGGATACCTGAGGGCTGTTAATAAAAATCACACCATAACAAAAACAACTGGAATTAAAGTTGAAGAAACAGAATAAGAGATGGCCAAAAAAGAAAAATGTCGGGGAGTTACTGAGATGGAGACCCAGAGGCAGTCAAAACTGATGAAAGTGGAAAATATTCTTGAACTGCTATGGAGGCGAGGTAGTGAACAAGATCCCAAGAGCCTCCACCAGCTGCAATCACCATCTTTGGTAAATTGCACCTGTAGAATAACTTGTAGCTATATTATTGCATCTGTAGAATAGCACCTGTAGAATAACATATCTTTCATATCTAAGTAGTTTTATGCCTACTGAAATTCTGTACAGCTGGCATAAGGTAGCAAAACTACGTAAAGCATTCCTTTAACTGTTGAAGCAGGTAGGAGAAAGACTATTTTTTCTCAGCACCCAGTTTCCACATGAACTTTTTATGATACAAGCTGCATAGGAAAATCTTTATTTAGCAAGATCTGTATCACTATGGTATTTTACCACCAGTAACTGTGGAACTTGCTGAAGTAAGAAGGTAAGGAGTTTAGGAAAGTATCTATGAATTATATATTTTGATATGATATAAGCAAGGATTCCTTGGTCAATGATGCATTAGTGCCTCTTTTTTACCTCTTAGACAGTGTTGCTGTGGCAAAAAATGAGAGAACTTTAAGAAACTCACTGAGATTGAATCAATAAATACAAAGCCTGTCTTTTCCATAAGCTTTTGAAAAATACTTTTCAGTAACAGAAAAAAGGCAAAAAAATAGAAATCATGAATCTCTGGTTCATGATGTTCTTTTTAAATACTCTAGGTAGTTCCCATATGCTCACTGTTTTCTTTCTGTGTGATTTTGACCTTCGTCATGCACAAAGAAAGATAAGAAAACTGAAACAAATAGGAAATGAGATTAGCTTTCATCTTCAAACTCATATAATATCCAGTTTTCATGTGGATCAACAAAGCTTCTATACCCATAGCATCCTATGCTGGTAAAGAGTGAACCTGTATCTCAGATGGTCCAGGGAAATGCACAACAGAATCAACAGTAAAGTATAAGTATGCTTAAGGTGAAAGGAGACAAATACTTCTTATCAAAAGAGACATAATCCCAGGTCACATAGTAAGAGCTGCTGTAAAATAAATAGAAGCGTCAGTGATAACTAATATATCAAGAAGATAGGAAATGCCCCTTCACTGAAAACTGACTGTGACCTGTGTGGTGTGATAAATTACAGAGATAATTGTATGAATTTCATAAGCAATGACAGAAATATGCAGTTAAAACCTTAGCATTAAGAAAAAGAGGGAAGAAGTTCTGGAAGAAATTAATTAGGAAACAAAAAGTTTATGAGCTTCATACATTTAGTGAGACAGTAAAAAAAGATATATAATAAGTGACAGCACCTGATGCATCCTACCTCATAAAATTATTCTTATTAATCTATTTCATATTTTTTGCATAAAGTATCTTAAAGAAACTCCTCTTTGAAAACAGGAGTCTGTAGGGAGACACCCACATGACAGAAGTTGTGTTGCCGGTGGCAATCCACAGATTGTGTGTGCTAAGTACTGAGCTGTGCCAAAGCACACTTACCTTCCACAGGTTCTCTTGGGCTACAGAAAAGTTATGATTAGTTTAAGAAACATTTTTGCTAGTCAAATAGGCAGAGTGAAATAAAGGACTGACTGTGGTAGATACATTTCAGAAGAAGAAAAGGACCCTAGAGATTTGTTTCTTTTTATGAAAGATCAGTTCTCTGGAGCTGAAATGGATATACATAATCCATACTTAAGTGTGACCAAAGCAAAGAAACATCCATGTCTCTGTTACCTTTTTTTATCTTTATATATGTCTCATATAACATTTACACTAGTGTAGACTGAAGGTAAATTGCAACAACATACAGGAAACTGTAAATATATATTCAATTTTAAGGTGAGGTAATTCTTAAAATAGAAACCTTTAGATGACTGATGTAGTGCACAGTACCTCAATATAGCAGAATTCCTAAACAGAGGAGGGAATTTTTTTTTTCATTAATGGAATATTTAAGAGACAACATTGATATATCTTCGACACATTATATACATCTGTAAGTCTTGTAAATTCTGTGCTTAAGATAGACCAGAAAGTCTTTTGGTTACCTGAATTACCTACAAAATACTTAGCAAAGTGCAGTACACTGAATGGCCTGCCTGAATTCATAGGCATCCCAACATGATTATGAAAATCTGATGCCTCATTTTTTTTATTTTCATTATAACGAAGCAATTTTGCTTAACTTAAAATTCTGATGTAGGATTGCATATTATGAAAAAATAAACCAAAACCAAAACATAGATTTTTAGTTTGTTGGAGCATTTTTTTCAGCTTTTTTCCTTAAACTGGTTATCAAAAATACTGTACTCACTTTAATTAACATAGAGCATAGTGTGACTACCAATTTTATTGAAAATCAAGAATCCAACTGGATCAACAAAGCATGCAGCTGGATCCATAAAATATCTAATTGGAACATCAAAGTACGCACTGTACCACATAGGCAATATTTGTACATTTTGAGGCATTAAAATCTGCAGCTGAATCAATAAAATATTTTTTATCAGAGGAGGATAAAAATCCCAAACAATGAAATTGTGCAAGTGAATCATGATGATGTTAAATATGGACAACAAAAAAAAAAGATCAGGCATTTATAAACATTTTCAGTACTATAATGTAAGTGGAGTAAAAAAATACATTAAACCAAAACTAAGAAATTTTGTGAACCAGTGTTTCAGAATGTTATGCCAAGCAACTTTGAGTAGCATTTCTTAGCTGAATATTTACATAGGATGGCTGCAATTATGCTTTTTGCATACTGCTAGCAAAACACATAATCAGGAGACAACAAAAAGGATGACCTTTTTGAAGCAACCTTCATGGCTGCCATGTGTTGCACTTGTTTTTCATGACATAGCTCACCTTGTCTTGGCAGTCCATGAGAATAGTCATTATTTAGCATTATTTACACTCTGTTTGAGTTATCCTCTCACTGGAGATTGCTACTGATTTTCAACAATACATTATCTCTATTCATAATTTCACAACCGAAGATTTGAGTCTAGATCTGAAATTTATGTAAGTCATATGTTAGTCAGTCCAGCTCCACTGAACTCATAATTTACACAGGCAAAGTATTTATGTCAACTCTGTGTCTGGTCTTCCCAATGGAAGTCTGAGACATTTTTCTGAAGTTTCACTTCCTGCATCAATTTGCATCAAATAAGGGGCAGATGTGCCAGAGTGTTCCAACTGCTGTGCAGTGATGCAGAGCAGTTTGAAACCCAGCTTCCTAAGCCAAGTTTGTAGCTACTTTGGCATGCTGGAAGAGTGCAAAGCAAGAAGACTGTATCCATGAATGTAAACTCGTGCCTCCTGCAGCTATGTCATTCGATTTAAAGTTGATTACCCATCCACCCTTTCAAATTTGCCATATATAGTATGATTTCCTTCTCTTTTGCCCACAAATTATTTTTTTTTTCTTACTAGGCACAACGAATACAAAGATTTCTTTAGGTTATATATAAAGAGAAATTATACAGACTTTACAGACTATACTTGTGTAAGAATAACTCTGGGAATTACTACATGAAAAGAATAACTCCATTAAAGTCAATGGATTACAGCAATGAAGCTGTAATACAGTTACAGAACAGGAACATAAACATCAGCAGGGAAATAAAAACATCTTTCTACAAAACAGGAAATGTCCAGGCTAAAGAGAAAGATACTGAATCTTTTGGAAACAGATTTACTGTAAATTAGTTGTATTTATATGGTGAACAAGACTGTATATTCTAAAGTGTTTTGAACTGCTCCTTAGATGTAGGCAACCAGAAAATATAAACTATAGAGAACAACCTTTAGATTAATTGAAAGAGCAAATTTCTTAAAGCATGCTGTCTGTCTTAAAAATTAACAGCTTTTGTCAGCGTTTGTGAAATCCATAAGCTCTGCATAGTGACATTCTTGGCTTTTTAAGATTTTTAATGTGAAACAAATTTTTTAAAAGTTATTTTGCATTAAAAAAAAGTAATTTTATAAATAGGAAACATCAAAGTGTTATTCTACCACATTTTCAGAGTGTAAGTTGTTGAAAAGATTGCAAAATGGTATTATTATTATTATTATTATTATTATTATTATTATTATTATTATAAAACAATTTACATAAGAGAAAGGCATGTTTGGATATCTATTTTAGAAATGTACCTTAGGATGAAATAAAAGATACTTTTAAAAAAACTATTACTCTTGTCACTGTAAAACAATTAAAATGGCAAGCCTATATGAAAGCATAACCATTATTAAGATCCAAGTTTAGGTGAAGGTAGTCCTAAAAATACTGTGCTTTTTTCCTTTGGTGTTTCACTAGGATAACCATTAAAAGCCTCTCTCTGATCATGCTACTATGCCTGAAAATTTTGTTCAGTCTTTTTCTGTCCTCTGTCATATATTTTTTTTGTCCCCATGGGTGGTTCATTGTCACCACAAATTTTCAGGCAAGTAATCTGAAGTTCTTACCTACTCAGTGGCTGTAACTATTTCTAGAGAGTAATACAGTGTTCTTTCACAGATTTTTTTCTGTCCCTTCAAAGGCCCCTAGAAAAGCTTATTGGGCCAAGGCATTGCTGGGTCTGTCCTCACTGTCCTTCGCTGAAGCTTCATTTGTATGGAACTTGCATTGGAATTTCTCTAACTGTAGTTGCTGGAGCTATCACCCACAGTTCTGCTTGACATCCTGGCTACATGTAAATGCACTACATGAAGAGGCACATCTTATGCTCATTAAGGTTTGCAAATATTTGAGCTTTGCTGTAAAGCCATCAGTTATTGGTGAGAGCTGTAGCCTTCTGCTTTTTCACACTTTTCACAGTTATCAGCTATTTGTATTTATTATCACAGAATCACAGTATGGGTCAGGTTGGAAAGGACCACGGTGGAACATCTGGTCCAACATCTCTGCTTGAGCAGAGCCATCCCAGAGCATGTGGCACAGGATTGTGTCCAGATAGTTCTTGGATTCTCCAGAAAGAGACACTCCAAAACCTCTCTGGGCGACCTGTTCCAGTGCATGGCCGCTCATACAGTATAGAATTTCTTCCTCATATTCAGGTGGAACTTCTTGTCCATCGGTTTCTGTCCACTGCCTCTTGCTCTACTGCTTGGCACCACAGAGAAGAGCCTGGATTCATCCTTCTGGCACCTTCCCTTCAGATACTTACAGACTTTAATTAGTTCCCTCTCAATCAATTGTATTTTATATTTGAAAGTTAAGAACAGCACAGTTCCCAGTAAAGTGCCTGTTTAAACCAAGGATGTTACAAATTCTGTTTCATAAGCATTTATTTTTTTCAAGTATGTACTGGTATGACAGCACTTTTCAGCGATAACAATATTTGTTCAACCAGACTTTGCTGGCTATCAAGCTGGCACAACATTTCCTTACCACCTGTTTCCATTGCTATTTCTGTTATGTGTCTCATTTTCTGTGGTTCTGCACTTACTTATTTTTTCATTGTATCATTCTTCCTATATTTTCTTTTTATTAGTACTATAACATATATGTTTTATACTAGCTCTTCTGTTCATCCTCTCTGAATTTTCTAAGGATTTCATTAGATTTTTTTTTAAATTGTATGACTACCTGAAAATTTTATTGTTGTTGACTTCTTGACTTTTTTTCATTTACCTTTTGCCTTCATTCTTCTTATATTGGAGGATTTAACAGTACTTTTTTAGCTTGTCTCCCATTTGAATCACTATTACACCAGAATGCAAGAAAATTCTGTTTGTCTCTGCTGGGGTCTGAAATTTTTACACACATGTGTGAAAAGGACCATGGATGGTCCTTTTAACAGAAAAAAATACACATATATGCAAAGATATATATTTTAATGCTATGGATTTTTTCCCCCAACTAGGCCAAATAATGTGATTGGAAGCTGGCAGTAATTTCCAAAACACCTTAACAAAATCCAATTTAATGATTATTATCTAAAGGATATTAAAATCTGAAGATATAGATGCAATTAATTAAAAAAAAAAAAAAGGATAAGTCCTCAAAACTCACATTATGAATTCCCTCCCTAATAGGGTCCCTTAGGTACCCCATATATTTCTCTCTGGGCATGAGTAAAACCTGCCTGATTCTAAATCTACCTGGACATACCTAGACATTCATGAACTAGAAATTTCTGTGTACTTGCTGTAGAGCTACAGATATACTAGAAGCCAAATAACTAATTACTCTGTTAAAAGTTCAACTTTTTAAACAGGAAGATTTGAGTGATTGGTGCTCCAAGATACCCTTTTAAAGCAAGATCAGAGCCTCTGCTTTCAGAGAAGGGTGAACAAAAAATATGTAGAAAGCCTTCATAAGGCAAAAAAGATTTTCTACCACAAAGAGTTTACCCCTTTCTCTGGAGATACTGACCTTGCTAGTATTATGTCCACTAAGAAATATGCCAGATTTTAGTCAGGAGCACCATGTACCTACATATAGGTGAAAGCTAGAGATTATGAGCTGGGGACTTCAGTCATAACCTTCTATTCAAAATTTCCTGCTACCTAGAAAAACACCATTTCCTAAGGGTATTGTGAGTCACTCAACTCTGCAGACATGACACAGGGAATTTAAAGCTTTAATTCACTAAGTAAGATATATAATTTTTAAGGCACTGCAACAGCTTTAAAATTGATGAGGACAGAGAATAGAATTGAACCTCCAGTCTTGATAAGTCATTTTTCAGCTTAAGGATAATAGAAAAAATCAAGACAGGTATTAGTTTTTGCATCAGAAGAAAACCTGCTTAGTAAAAATAGTCTTTTTTTTTTTTTTTTTAATCAAAGTTTATGAACAAGAGAGAATATTATATTAATGGATGACTAAAAAAGAACCAAATTAACATGCATTTCTAAAATCTCTAAAAGAAAACACAATAAGAGACTGTCAATACCAATCAGTACTCTAACTGATAAGTTCTCTATGAGGACATTCAAACAATGCATGCATATGAAAAGGAAAGTGACTAAAAGTAGGCCCTGGTTCAGTGATTATTGAAGCTGGTGGCAATAGGACAAAAGTGTGATTTCAGTATTTAAAGGCCATGTGTGTCAAGTGTCTGCAGAACTACCAGATCTTTCTGCTGTATTCTTCAGCCTTGCACTGTTTTCCTGTGTTAGCTCTGTACATTTCACCGAGCTGTGGCATATCTTTCTGGCATTAACAGATTACATCTCAGTGCATTCACTCTTGTGTAAGAAAATAAGTGTATCGACTACACCATGCTATAGAAGGAAACAAATTATTATATAGAAAAATATTCAAATAGTTGATGTTCTATAAAAATAGAGTTTTTTGCAGCCAAGAATCCCTCTGAATAAATGTCTGTCCACATATGGGTCAAAGTGATTTTATACATTTTCTAAGCCCCATTCTTGATGTCTGCCAGCACTCAGCATACAACACCAAGCAATAAAGCTTATCTGATAAAGTGAGAGTAATGTGAAGTGCTATTGTTATTATTATTATTATCATCATCATCATCATCATCATTCTGTGGTGTAGGACCAAATGAAGGTGGTATGTGAAGGAATTTGTCTGAATAAAAGGTATTACCCCTGTATTTGCCATCGATATCTTACTTATAGTTTAAAACGGAGACTAGTGAAGGGTAAAGTAGTATTTTGGACAAAAGATTAATACAATATATGAAGCACATAAAGGAGAAAGGAACAATGCTAAAAATCATTAGATTAATGGAGTCAGATAAAGGAAAAAAAACAAGAAGGTGTTAGTTAACCCATTAAAGTATCTGGATCTTTCCAAGTCAAATAATGCCATCCCCATTAAATTGTGTTACATTTGTTTCATCTTTATGTTGTTCCATTTTTCTGTATCAGTACTGATGGTTCTGTGTGTGTAACTGCTAATCACAATGAAGGTTTACCTTTTGAATTTATTTGCAAATCTACTCAGAATGACTAGTGTCTCTCTGGATACATTGTGTAGGATAATCCAATGCTTCTCCAAAATTGCAAATTTCATTCATGGAAAACAATGACAATCTCAGGACCCAGACCAGAGAACGTGTAACAAGCAAACAGAAAGCAGGTAAGATTTTACAGGACAAGAAAGCAAAACCCCATCCATCACTTTCATTAACAGTATTATAGTCTAGCATGTGTAAGCCTAAGTACAGCTACATTCCTTGGATCATTCCTTTCTTAGAATAATTTTTTTGGGGGGTAAATACAAAACTAAATAAATTAAAATAGTAAGAAAATAATACGTCATAATTATTTTCTTTAAAAAATAAATTTATCCAAAACACCTGTAACATAGTTTCCCTACAAGGGGTTTTTGAGCAATATACGATTCCACTGACAAAAGAAAAAGTCATTGCCAGCTTATTGCATACGGATTTAGCATTTCCCCTTCAATCCCATAAGTACCCAAGAAAGGCTCAACAAGAAGAGAAGTCTCTTACAGGACAAAAGATGTCAATTTGAACATTAAATAAATATTTAGTATTTTATATAGATTTCATATCATTTGTCTACTTAAAAATACATTATTTCTGTTTCTGTCCATAGTGTCAAAGAAAATCACTTCCACATGATTGCGCTTTAAAAGTACTATATACATACTGAACATTTTAAAGAATTGTAACTTAAAGTGACTTGCTAAAATTAGCCCTGAAAATGGATGCCAAAGACAAGAGGAACAGAAGAAAAGAAAAGCATTCCTGTCAACTAATTTCTCCTTTGTATTTTCAATTCTATTTTTACTTCACTTCTAGCGCTTCTTTTAGTAAAGCTGAAGTTTTAATTCAACAGGACTTAATTTTCATGTTGTGTTGGCATGAATCACCTAAACTAAAACAAGTTCCTGAATCAGTTCTTAGTCTTTAATATACATGCAGAAGAACACAGATTTTATTTTAATGTGACTTGGAAAGGACCTCAAAGACCACCTAGTTCTAACCTCTCTGCCATGGTCAGGGACACATACCTTTCTCTAAACCAGGCTGCTCAAAAACCCATCCAATCTGGCCTTGAATGCTGCCAGGGATGGAGCATCCATAACTTATGTTGGCAACCTGTGTCCACATAAGTTCCAGTGACTCACCAAACCCACAGAAAAGATTTTGTCCTAATATCCAATAGAAACCCACTGTCTTTCAATTTCAAACCATTCCTCTCTGTCTTGTCACTACATGCTCATCTCTCTCCTTTCTCATAGGCTCCTTCAGGTGCCAGAAGGCTGCAATTAGGTCACACAGGAGCTTTCTTTTCTCCAAGCTGAACAAACCTAAATCTCTCAGCCTTTCCTTACAGGAGAGTCCAGGAAAATATTGGCTTTTTTTGCTGTAAGCACACATTGCCAGCTCATGTCCATGGTATGATGAAATAATTTATTTGTGGGTGTAGGCTTTTTCTTCTTCCTGTTGTTAAATCTTTATTCTCTATTTTTGACATCAAAGTTATTTGCATAGAAGCTAATCATTATGTCACAAATATTGTATCAGGTAGTGAATAAATAAGATGACATCTGTTAGCTTTGGGGACCATCTGTTAGACTGGGGAATTATGGATGTGTTGTTAAATTTATATTATATTAATTTTAAACACAATAGGAGAGTGCAATAGGCAGTATAAGAGACTAGTGCTCTCTGACTTCTCTCATGGAAAACAGGAAAGGTGCCTGTAGTCAAGAGAATTGCCAAACATAAAGGTGAGGTTCTATTTTTGAAGAACAGAATTTTTTTTTTTTTTTAAAAAGGAAACAAAGAAACAACTTTCTGCATGGCCATTTGAAGATACCCATTTAAGAAGGCATTTAAGCTCATGCCAGACTAGAAGTACACAGTAAATGCTAGGTAAATTACCAAAACATGAGCGGGATTTCAAGAAATAGAAACTTCATAGCACAAACTTTTCCTTCACTCTTGATTCTCAGAGTCAGACACTTTGACTTGTATTAGGAACTTTTGATGTTAAAATTATATAATAAGTAAATCTTATTAAAAGTAAACATATCAGAAAAATATAAGCACAATCTGAAAGTGTCAATCACTGTTGTACAAAAATATTCAAAGGAAATACTGCTACAATGTCAGGTTATATATGAATATATGAGTAACATAATATTATGTATTATGTATTGTATATATTCACATGCACTCTATGTCTGAGCTTGAAACGTATCCATCTTACATGTTTTTAACAGACACAAATACAAAGTTCTTAGGATGACTTACGATACTGGATTGATTCCTCTACCTAAATTCACAGAAGTTTATTCAAATAGCAAAATGTCAATTGCTGAGCAACTGCAATACTGATTAGTTATCTGAAATACAGTTTGGTGTTTCCTCTACTTTCTGCTGTCTTGGAAGGTATGCATGTTAGGTATTTTCACTGCTTCAATTTAAGCTTTGTTAGAGATTTAAGACCATCTCTGGTTTTTGCAAACCATGTTTTATATCATCTCTCTCTCACAGCTCATACAGGATCTCATACGTTTTTCCCCGTATTTCTTTGCTGCTTCAGGCAATTAAATCAGTTGATTCTATTTTATTATTTTCAACTTAATTTTTCTCTATATCCTCCTGCAGAATAACTTACATCTATGACTTTAGTGCAGCCCTTCTTACTTAAGATACCTTTTTCGACATTTACTTCTCCAGAACCCATTTACTTCTCCAGAACCCCAGAACTCAACTCTCTTACATCAAATTTAGCAGTGGTAAAAAAAAGCCAGGAAGAAGTGCTTTTGGGAAAAGGAAGGTTAGAATATTTATTAAAACAGCATCTCAGTTATTACCTTGAATTCCATTTCATCCACACTTTCCTCAGTCAGTCATCGTCAAATTCATTTGCAGATTCCTCATAGTAGAATAACAGTTTTTCTCCCTCTTTTGAAACCATTCTAACGTTCTGGAAGTGCCTTGTAAATAAAAGATATTGGAAATAAAATGTATTTCAATGTACTTCCTATGCATTGATTAATATTGTAGCCAGCAGCTGAGGTAAGATAAGATTCAACCCAAATCCCAGTTTACTGAGACCTAGACTGGTGAATTAACTTGATTTTGTTTCATTGTGATTAAATCAGGGAAGGGATCTCACAGTTTTTACTTTATTTAAATTTTGTTTTTACTTCTCAGATAATCTAATGAAAAACATTCATAATAAAAGATAATTGACAGGAAAGAAACCTGAATAGTTTCAACTGTGCTCCACTAATTAATTTAATTTCTGCCTAAATGGAACTTATCAAATAGAATTTTTTTAAACAGATGACAGAATTATCTTTAAGAAAGAGACATTTTTGTATGATTTGTCCCCTATTGAAAGTTTCGCTATAAATATTCACATCTAAATTTAGTCCTACTATAGAACCCTAAAAAAAAATTATAAAAGGAAACAATACTTTATCTCTCATGTCCCAGAAACTCCGGATTATTCCTAATATCCAGAAGTTTTCTCAAAGTTATATTTCTGTATATCTTCTGTATACAAAATATGTCATACTGTACTAGATGCTGTTGCTAAACAGACACTCTAGTTTTAAAGTTATCTGAGATAACTTCTAATTGTATTTTCCAAGGAAATTTACAGTAACAACAGAGCAATATCAGATGAGATCCTCTTGTCTTTAAATCCTATAAATCTACTTGGAAAACGTAAGGAAGGAACACAATTAAATAATTCTATGTGTTCTGAGTCTTCAAAACACCTCTAATTTTAAAACATTTTTTGTATTACAACAAGATCTCATTCACAGAAATTCTGTCTGACCCCAAACCTATAATGAAATATGGCCAGCTTATAGACAGTGACACCAGTACACAAGGATGTGGTATGAATTATTATATGCTTAATCCTACTACTATTACTACTAATAATAATATAACTGAACAATATACTTTCTATCAGCTTGAGTAACTAGCTTCCAGAACATCTTTATAGCTTTTACAATTAATAAAAACATCCAGAGGCAAAAGCAAAACAAAACAAATCTTTAGCTATCAGTATTATATGAACCATGCTGAGAAGTCTGCAGGCTAGGATAAAAAACTTGCCATAGAAGAAAAAGAGAAAAACAAGTACTGCACTAATGTATAGAGGAATTAATGAGAAATAATTCTAAATCACAATTGTACTCCTAAATGGAATATACATTGCATTGCAAATCTGTCCTAGACTTTTAATTTCTAAGCTACACAAAAAGTGGGCAAAACACATCACACAGCTTTTAAGAGTATGAGTTTATTTGGAAACTTTTTGTTAAATAACACACTAAAGATGAGGCTGTATCATCATTGGCAAATGCACGTTTTATTGATAGAATGAAGGCAAAGAGTTGGGATACAAGCTAGTAGAAGACATCTCTCAGCATTCCTGCTGCATCACATTAGTATTGTTTATTGATTCCTTAACCATTCAGCGCTCACTGTGCAGAAACATTTAACTCCTACATGCTTCTAGTATTCCATCAATGTTTTTCATTCTCCGTAGAAAAACTTCAATGAGAACTGGGCTTCACGGAGTTTTCCTTTATGAAATTTTTACTTCAAATATATTCCGAAACCATAGCTTAACTACAAGAAGTTATTGGGGGCTTTCAAAATAAAATTCACTCCTGATCCACTGAAAAAGAGGCTGTTCACAGCTTAAATATAACTAGGTATTAAGTAAGGAGAATAGGAGAATTGTGCTTTTTAAGAGCAAAAAGTGGGTGTTGTCTTTTTTATTTTTTTTTTAATTCTTCCATTGAGTTCATAATAGAAGCATGGATTTTCCTTTATGAAATATGAAAAGTGAATATATTCTCTGGTTCTAACTTCCCAAAAGAATAGGACTGACAATTGACTCAATGTTTCATGAAGTTTCATTCAGATTCCTATTAGTTCTTCATTGTAAAAAAGATTTCGAAATCCTTCCAGGCCTGGATTCCTCTTCCATCTTCTGCTAGATATAACCCTTCCCTCAGAAGAGATCTAGAAGATTTGTTTGCAGTTGAATTATCAAAAAATATTTAGACTACATTTAAGTGTAGCTATGCAAAGGGTGAATATTTACATAAATGTGCAAGAAAGAGCATGAAGACTACCAAGAAAAGAAGAAACTAAGAAGAAAGACCTGTTTAATATGTTTGGGAGGACCTTTTACTGCATAGCAATACACCGACATTGAATGATGCATTCTTTTAACTCTATGTATTAGCAGTTCTGCCTGAAAACATTATAAAAACCCTGCATTTGTTATCACAGTGCCAAGCCAACAGCATTTGTCTTCAAGAAACGTCTATCAGCACTTGCAGGAAGGTGATCACCTAAAAAAAATTAAAGGCAGTTGAGTGCCTTCCCAAGAAAACCATTAATTCAAAAATTTTAATGCCAGAATGCACAATATCAGTGAGTCTTAGCATCCGTCCTGAAAGAATTCTCTCTTGAAAAGATACAGAATGCATTTATCATGGTTTAATTTTTCTCCATCGGTGTTTTGACAGTGCTAAAAGTTACAGGTCTGTGCATTAAAGCAAGTGAGATGGGAATATTCTATACTTGGTACATTGTCAAGGTTTTATGACTATAACAAATTAATTTCTGGCTAGTTGGCTAAATTAGGTTAATATGTACAGAAAAACATATTCTTCTTTCCCCATAAATCTAAATGGTAAAAGATAGATAATGAAGTCCATGAATCAGGAATGGATTTAGCAATTTTAATTTATTGTGACTGAAAAGTGCCAATTAGAAATTTAGGCATAAAATGAGGAAAGGGTCATTTTCATATTATTTGCAACCATCACATTTCTGGCTTTTTGAAAACATCTGTAATAGTGTTTGCAATAATAATAAATTCTAAGGGCTCCCATCCTCATGTGGTATTCTGTGAGACAAGTGTATAAAACCAGTTTGAAATGGAAAATGTTCAATCTAATTTTTTCCCCAGGGTTTCTCTGCTGTTTGATTAGAGAATGGCTGCATTCAAACATATTACCATTCTGTCAGCAGCACTCACAGACTTGTACTTTCACTGCATGATAAATGAAGTTTACACAGTTTTTGTTGTGTGAGGGTAGAATCTAGTGATGCGGTGATGTACACGTGATTTGTAAGTGTCTGATTTGGTTAATCATTAAAAATTACATAGTCTTAAACTTTCAGGAATTCTGTGAAAACATGGAAATGGTCCCCAGGGTGTTGTGCACCACCCTAGTACTCTGGAAATAAAGAAAATATACCAGTTTCTACCACCAATGATCTGTCTGTCTGACATAATTTTTTCTCAGTTATGCTTGTTAAAGAATTGTATTTAAAATTAACCCAGTGTTTAGAGGTTAATTTTTTGACACAGTGAGAGAATCACAGAATACACTGAGTTGGAAGGGACCCACAAGGATCATCAAATTCCAACTCCTGGCCCTGCACAGCAACCTCCACAAGAGTCATCCCATGTGCCTGAGAGTATTGTCCAAATGCTTCTTGAGCTCTGTCCGGCTGGTGCTGTGACCACTTCTGCGGGAAGCCTGTTCCAATGCCTAACCACACTCTGGCTGAAGAAGTTCTTTGTAATATCCAACCTAAACCAACCTCTAACTCAGCTTCATGCTTTTTGCTTTGGGTCCTACCCCTGTAACCACAGAGAGGAAATCAGTGCCGGCCCTTTCTCTTCCTTTCATGAGGGAGTTGCAGACAGCAATGAGATCTTCCCTCATCTCTTCTTCTCCACGCTGAACAGACCAAGTGACCTCAACTGCTCCTCATACAGCTTCCCCTCAAAGTCCTTCATCATGTCCATTGCCCTCCTTTGGACACTCTCTAACAGTTTCATGTTTTTCACATATTGTGGCACCCAAAACTGCACACAGCCTTGAGGTGAGGCCGCACCAGCTCAGAGCAGAGCAGGACAATCCCCTCCCTTGCCCAGCTGGCCATGCTGTGCCTGATGCCCCCAGGGCAGGGTTGGCCCTCCTGGCTGCCAGGGCACTGCTGGTTCATGTTCACTTTGCCATGGATCAGGATGCCCAGGTCCCTTTCCATGGCACTGTTCTCCAGCCTCTCATTCCCCAGTCTGTCTGTACATCGTACATACATTCCCCTTACAGTGTGGCTTGGTAAGCAGTACATATGCAAAATGTGTAAAAATTCAATTATTACTTTGAGTTATTTTTTACACAAAATGTTCATCCATTCTTTAAGTTGACGGACCAGTTTAATGATATTTACAGAAGGTCTACTTCACTGTGAAGGAAAATAGAAAATTGGACTTCTCAGCTGTTTTTTGGTGGGATTTTTTTGTTTGTTTATTTTTTTTAATTTAGTAGAATATCAAAGATTACTTGTTTACAATATAAAAGGGCCTATAAATAAAATAAAATAAAAAATTTTAAAAAAAGAGAAAATAGTCCTGATAATGGTAGGCTCTTCCACTTGCCAGGTAAGAAATGCAATCAGTCAATAACTGAACACTGACATTAGAAATTACTTCATGAGTTATCATTCAGTATTGTAGTAAAAGGTTAGATCAGACTGTACATTCTCCATTTCATCAAATTTCTTTCAAATTTGAAAGTGTTTCTAAACATTTTGTTTTGACTCAAAGTAACCATGTCTTGACATCTGCAGGTCTTTTGCTTTAGAAAAAAATTCAGACAAGATGATGCCAATACCCCAGTAGTCCTTCCTTATGTTAAAATACATGGATATGAGCAGCTTGGGAGGGTGGGGGTGCGGAGGAAAGGCAGAAGAGAAATCTTCATACTTTAGGTGATCAGCTAGGCTTTACTACAGTGGGCAGTAGACATAACTGTGAAGTGATTGACCGCCCCTAGGTGATCTGCAAAACTTTTCCATGTGTTGCTCACAGGCAGAGCCAAAGGATTTGATTAAACAATATCTTTTTCCATAATTGTACAATACTGGCCTCCTGACTGCAGTGTAGGAGCTCCAAACTGCCTCTGACCTCTAGGGCACAGACCCAATGATTCAATGCCCTTGACTTATGGAAATACATATTTATTGACTGAGGGAATAAAATCATACTTGCTCTATCTGTATATTTATCTTAAGATGAGATCTACCCTCAGGCAAATATTCTAAGTTTCCAAATGCCATCTCCAACTATATAAATATCTCTTACATAGAAAATTATCTGTGTTTTCAGACAGTTAATGTCATAGATAAGTATAATAGGTCACACTGGCAGGAAACTTATTCAAGGAACTCTATTTTTCTTCTTGGGTGCAAGACATAGCTGTGTATTACTGAGTGCATTGTGTGAATAACCAACTACAAATATAATCTAAAGATTTTTGAATTCCTTTCCCATTAACCTGAAAGATTAGCAGTCCTAAAACCATTAAAAAATAACATAAAGAAGTGTGTTATAAACCATAGCTTTTGTTTTAATCCATGACTAACGTGCTTTTTCCAGACAACTTATTGAGGTTGTTTGTTCTGTTTTACCTCTATGTCAATCAGAAATACAGGATCATGGTCAAAAGCAGAGTGTGTTCTTCCCTTTCAGCACATTTTTAAGTGCAAATGAATACAAGAAAAAATTCTATCCAGAAGATTTTATTTTATACTCTTGCTTATATATAGTTATGAATTAGATTTTACACAAGTCCAAAAATTTTTTTTGATAAAGAAATCAACTGACACCTCTAAACCTTCTGTCAGGCTCTCAGTGGGTCTAAATTAGTCCAGTTTCAGCACTGTAACTGATCTGTACCAGTTTAATTTGCACCATTTTCTGCTAAAGAAAAGTACTGAAGTAGCTTCAGAGTTTGTGTCTTTCATATGGCAGGGTGATTACACGCAGCAAAGGACTTTCAGATTAAGGAAAGAAAAGGAAAAAAACTGAACATTTTAAATTAAAAGAATCAAGTTGTCAACATCACTTTGCCTAAAAATAAAATTTAAAATATACTAAATGTAATGAAGAATTGTTTATGCATATAGAAGTCCTATATGAGATTTTGACATTGCCAGTCAGTGGGAAATCCCCAGAAATGTTTGTTCTTGTCCTTCATATGCTCTTCTACACTTTCTCTCCATCATATTTTTTCTAAATTGCTTTATAAACATTTACATCCTTCTTTCCCTTCCTTCTTCTACACTTTTATTTTCAGTCCTTGACTCCAACAATTTTAGAATTAATAACTGAAAAATCTTACAAAAAATAATGGCCATATTAAACAGATATAGAAATAAGTATATATATATATAATTTTATTGCTGACTTAGATCCATAGTTTTCAAATTGACAGATTGCTTGGATCATGAATAAGAAAAAAAAAATCATATTGCTTATGGAAGAATTTGTTCTACAGGACGGATCAGCAACTCATAGAAACTTTAATGTATTGCTCACTATAATAGGAAGAGGCAGCATGTGCAGAATATTTTATTTAAATGTATTGATCTTTTGACATATGTTTAAAAAAAAAGAGAAGAAATTCTAGGTGATCCAGTGAAAAATACCTTAAATTATATTTTGCAGGTTTTTTGCATATATCAACTGGCAGCTCCAAAACAAAATTCTTTACAAATACATTAATGCTTGAGCTACTCATTTATCATATAAGTGTCAGACAAGATGCATAAGTCTCTTTCATGTATTGTTGACGAAGGTCACAGAAAGGCAGACTTTCAAATGACCTTCTCTCTTCCTAAATTACTGCAATGAAACCGTAAAATGAACATGTCAAGAATACTGTATGATTTTCAGTGGCATACACTCCACCTAAGTGATCCTTTCACACCAAATGCAGGCTACCAGGTGCTGTAACTAAGCAAGTCTGTCCCAGACTGTTCTATTTCCCGATTTGTCTGCCTGCCAACATGAGGAACAAATCGCGGCTTTTAAATCTTTGAGCAGGTAAAGGAGTTGTGTGTTCAGAACACAATGGGTTCTATAAATAGCTATGAGACATTGCAGTTAGTCTAATCATTTCTGCAAGGAAATAAAGTCCTCCTTCTGCCCCATCCCATAAGCATTTTGTTGTGGAATCTAAAACCTTGCATACACTGTCTTGTGGTCTATCTTCACTAGAGCCCTACACCAAGTGGGGAACAGAGGTGATGTCTCTGAGAAATTTTATGCTCCTAAGAAAAGAATATCCATAGGGAATATTCCAGAAGCCATGTGCATGTGTCTGGACAGATGTGTTTATACTGCCTACATATTTTGATGGTGATGATTAGATGTTACTGCTGGGTTTTGTGTTATCTCTAAATGCCTTCTACCAAAATAAAACTCCTTTGACAAACCAGAACACCACTAGCAATCAAAAAAAGAAAATTAAAAACTGCCTTTGAATTCTAAGTAAATGTTTCACAATTAATGGTC
>JAHXMQ010012338.1:70858760-70894242 GCA_020466415.1 Ammodramus savannarum pratensis
GCTAGCCGGACACGGGCCACTTACACCCACCGCCGCAGGGAATGGGAATGGGAAACGAAAGTTTGACTGCACAAATTAGTAAGAATTTTTAAATTGATTATCAGCAGGTAAATGAGACAGTTCTATCTTGCTGGGCGCAACTGAATCATGAATTAAATTGAGAATGGAGAGAGAGAGAGGGAAAGAATAAGTTTCCTGGTTGGACAAGTGCAGCTCTAAAATCATCAGTACAGAAAGGAGACTAAAAGAAGAACTGCAGAGAAGTTATGATTAAGAACTTTTTAGCTATTTATCACCTTTTTTATTTAGTCTTGCTGCTTTTCTGGCTGGTTGGGTATGCATTTATGACTGATGAATTTAGAATATCAACTGTTTTCACACTGTATTTATAAAAAAAGCTTCTAATAGCTTATAATGGAATATTTTGCTTTTTGATAAAAATAGTAATTCATCAACAGGCAGAAAGGAAATGGAAGAAAGCATTTGTTCAGATAGTTTTTAAATTATTTTGTTCATGTTAACATTTTTTTTCCCTCTTGCTATGTCTGTCTTCTTCCATGAGGACCAAATCAAGCAATTACATAGAAAAAAAACCAAAACCAAAACCAAACAAACAATATTGCCTGATAGTTCACATATTACCAGGGGAACCAGCAGGGAGTGATTTGCAAAATTGTTGTTTGCTGAGATCATGTATCAACAGCTGAAATCCAAAACTGTTGAACCCAGAACACAACAAACTGAACAGTAGTGAAGTACAGAGGGGAAGTGGAGGAGCAGATGCTGATTTTTTTTCTCTCCTGTGACCAGTGATAGGACCCAAGCAAAAGGCATTAAGCTGTGTCATGGGAGATTATTTGGGATGGATTTCAGGAAAACTCTTCACCCAGAGGCTGCTTTGATACTTGAACAGGTTTCCCAGAGAAGTGGTCACAGAACCAAGCCTGGAAGAGCTCGAGAAGCATTTGGACAATTCTCTCAGGCACGGGGTCTGACTCTTGGGGATGAAGCTGTGCAGGGCCAGGAGCTGAACTCTGAGGATCCTTCTGGGTCTCCTCCAACTCACCATATTCTGTGATTCTATGAAGGATTCAAAAAAGTGTGTTGTCAATATATATAATTAAGCCACTACAAATTAAAAAGTTTCTGCCTTTCCCTGGTTCAACTGCCCATTTGTAAGATGTGGTAACACAGTGGAAAACAAAGAACAGAGCAAAGAGATCTTATAAAATGCATAGAATGAGCAGATTAATAAAAAAAAAAGAAGCCCTAGATATTATTGTGTGTTCAGTAGTAAGTTAAATTGTACTCACTAGAAATAACCATGAAGTCTTTTTGGAAAAGTCTTTGCGTCAGTCTCTCTTTATCATTAAAAAATCATCAGTGGTGTCACTTTGGTACAGTTCTGTGTATTCATTTTGTACTAAAATAGAACAAGAGGGAAAATTTAAAATTTAAAATACGCCTCAGCCGACTAATGGTTACTTGGTCTATGAAAATATTAGGAGAAGACAAACAGCTTCCTTTTTAAAGACAGTAGACGTGAGTGAGCCAAATAAATCAGAGACATCTTTACCCTGCAATTTTAGAATAACTTTTCTGAGCAAGATTCAAATATTTACCCATTAATATTAAGCAATCCATAATTATATAAAATTTATTAATATTTCACCTTTAAAGAACTATGGAAACATCAATTAATACCAATGAAGATATGTGGTACATATGCCCCATGGTAGAGTATCTGCCTTTTTAAATTCTGTTTGGAAACAGTCTGCCCTGTGGACAGATGTGACTATCAAATTCAACGCCTGCAGCACATTTGCTGACCTTCAGCAAGCTCTGCCTTTTTTATGTTACAACATGATTTTGTTTTATTATTTTACCCGAAGAGAGCAGTCTGTGATCAGCAAAGAGATGCTTTTATCTTAATAATTGTTCCCATATTCATAAATATTCAGATTTTCAGTCTCCCAGGAACACTGTTCACTACTTCTTGGTATTGACAAAAAGCAGTGAAGTAATTTCAACCAAGGCTCAATGCACAAAAGCTGATAGTCCAGTTATGTTATTAGCATAAGATCACTTTTGTTTGTGCTTGTTAAATTCTGTAAAATTATAAGCTTGCAGTCTACATATCTTTCACATTAGGTGCAGCTACATTTAATTCAAGAGGAACACTTAAAGAGTGTCAGGCCTTGAATTTGAAAAATTTTGAGGGAAGCATTTTTTTTATTCTTACTACCAGGTTCTGGTAGAGTTGACCTGTGATTAAACTTGTCAAAGACCAAGGAACAGGTCAATACATTAAAAAAAAAAAAAAGGTAAAATCAAAACTAGGGGGAAGGCTGACTCAAATATAAATCTGGAGTAATGCAATTAAATTTAATGGATTAAAACAGGCACTTAGAAACAATCTGTCCATAGTGTTTTTTAGAAGGTAAGATAAATTTAAAGGACTTTCAAAATCATCTACATAGAAGATAGGAATATGAAAATGGTTTTATGATGCAGTATATTCAGCAAGACTCCTTCAATGAAGTATGGCTAAAGAATAAGCAATGTCTGTTTTCATAAAGACATATGCATTGGATTGAAAATGTCAGAAGTATAGTGATGACTATGACTTAGATAATCTTCTGCAGAGGCATCAAATTACATATTTTAACAAAACTTCTTTCTTTGTATATGAATGCATTGGTCACACAAATATTAGGAAGAAAGCTAATCAAAAGCTTAAGCAGAATATACATATTATATATAATACATAGAAATTTGAAGATATTTTATTTTATTGAGGATTTAAATGATTTTAATTATGATGATGCTCCACTGCCAGGTGCTAGTGAAAAGAAAAATTCTTAAATATGAGTGTTTCTGATTATGCAGTCACTTAAGTATTGGGACACTGCCTGAAGTAAGATTATTATGGTTATCTCTACCATGGTTTAAGATATTCATATAACTGTAAAATTTTACACCAGGATAAAATTACAAAATACCTGTACAAAACACTTGGTCTTGGCAAACAAAATTTTGGCTGTTGGTAGAGGAAAGGAAAGGACTTATCACACTATAAATACTTTGATTCTTTCATATCATATTACTAAATTATATTATATGTAATTACTGTAGGTAATATTCTTCCTCTATTAAAATGGCATGAGAATGATTATAAAGTTTAAAATATTAAGACTATAAATATCTTAAATATCTGAAGTACAGGATTTGTGCCCTCTAAATTTTATACTTGTCAGCTATGACCGAACTAGATTTATTCAAGTAGTCAATACTGCCTATTATTAGTAAAACTAAAAACTTTTCTTGAGCACTAAGAATAAGCCTTGTACTGAGTAGTCCAATAATGGTCCTTTGTGGACCTTAGCCTGGTGGATACCTTATCCTTGCAGATAGGGTACTTTATTGCCAGTACACTAAAATAAATCCTGTCATTTGTACTGGGATGTGAGGGATTTTGTCAGTAAGTGTATTTTGTGAAGCTCAAAGAATCTAGAGAATAATTCTCTTAGTAGTATTTTTAATAGGGAAAAAATCATAAACAGATATTGTATGACTTGCAAAGAAATTTCTGTTGCCATCATGAAGAACTGAGTGCTGAGTTGCAGTCTGACCCAACAAAGCTCTGAAAACTCTCTTTTTATTCTGGTATAATTATCAGCATTTTCAAATCACTTTTATAGTAATTTAAAAATAGTTATTATTTAAAAAAAAAAAGAATACTTCTTTTTTAACACAATGCCCTGCACCAGTAAATTGTGTTAACCAAACAAGCTTCAATTAGAAATCTGGGGGAAAAAAATCTAATATCACTGAATGTACAAGTTTTTGAAGAAGGAGGCAACATTCTCAGTTAACTAGGCGCTTGACTTACCATGTGTTCTGGAGACATTTGCTGAACTTCATAAGTAAAGAATTTCTATTTCCCTTGGTAGTTTATTCCAAGATTAAACAAACATGGCTATTAAAAACAAACTACTCATTTGCAGCCATTTTATCACACAAAATCTATTTTTTAGAAAAAGATTTTTTTCAGTGGTTCTGGGATTTTACTAGAACTTTACAAATGTTCTCATAAATTCAATGGTAAAAATATTGTGCTTTATTATATATTACTTGGATCAAATGCTCTTATGTAGCAACGGTATTGTTGGTTACTCAGCTGTGACCAGCTTGATTAACCAATATTTTTTACAATGGAATTCTACAAAAAACCACAGAAGCAACTTGATATGATGGAGAAAGAAACACACAGCAATGGTGTATTTGAGAATTTCTACACTGTTCATTATTCTGTCTCTGAAGGAGTAGCTTAGAAACTGCTTCTGACATTGCTATGATGACATAAGAATTTGGAGAAGATCACATGGGAAAAAGAAGGTGACTTTTTAAGATAATAACAGACGAAAACATGTATGACAGAGAAAAAAAAGACAGCTCTCATTTTACATTCTTTGACACTGTACGTGTTTTCCACATTGGTGTTAGTATGATACTGTCTGATTAGTCTACAAGACACTTCTGGGACTGCATGGAGGTCATCCTTTGCCATCTACTGGAAAGCTAAAAAGGTTTGATATTTAGTCAGTTTTTGTGCCTCATCTTTTTCATTACCCATGTTCACCGTGACTTTACAAGCATGATATTGAAAATGTAGCAGCCACACAAAAGTAGGAAAAAGAGGGACTGAGAATCCATTCTCACACACATAGGTAATGACTGGCACTATCCAAGAAAAGGAGGTTTTCAGTACATTAAGAGGTTTTTATTCTCATGAAGAAAACATCAGCCAAATAATAACGCTGAAACGAACAGCACTGGGGGAGTTTCTACTTGCCTATTTTCCCCCAGCAAGGTTTACCAGGTGCCTAGTTAGTGAATATGGAGTTTGTTCTGGATATTCTTTTAAAATAGAGGTGTTTTCACCTACGATAACATGTGCAACTTTTAAAATTGAAAAATAAGATATGTAAAATAGTGCTTTACCTATCTAAACCAAGATATGTAGTCAGTGGCATACTATCTGCAAACTATAAAGCCATTATGAATTTTTTTTATCCCCATAATGTCTCTTGGATGCAATAAACAAGGACAGAAGTAACCTCCCCCCTTTTAGAGATGAAAAAAAAGAGGCACAAAGTAGACTATAACTTACTAAACTGACACATCTGACATGTGGTTGCGCTGAGAACTATAAAAGTTCTAATGCTATGGACCTTTTTAGAGATAAAAATTCCTATAGATTGCTTTTCCTAATTTATAAATATGGCATATGAAAATAAATTACAATATTGCAAAATAAACAGAGTAAGAAAATAAGCAAATATAAATGCTTGATTCGTGCATAGTGCAGATTTTATACAATTTCATTATCATATAAATAGCTCACATATATAATCTTTCTTGAGTTAATTCTGATAAATGTTACAGTAAAAATTAAGATTAATTGAGGTTGCTTTAAAAGATTTGCTAAGAGTTATATCTGCGGTACATTTTTTTAGTCTAGATACATTATGTTCTAAAAAAGTTTCAGTGTTCTATTAGTTATTTACGATATCTGCTTACTCATATTTTTATAGACTACTAAACTGTGTAAAATTGCTTTTTTCAGTCTCAACTTTTGATGCTTAGAATTCTTCAATTTTTTTTTTTTTTTTATGAGCTTGAGTCTTCAGAATATACAGAGATCTGCTAGAAGACTGAATTGTTAACTGTTTTGGAAATTAATACATGGCAGCTGAAAAGAAGCATTAAATCTGCATAAACCTACAAAGGTTCATAGCTAAAATGGATTACAAAAAGAAAGTGAAGGACAAACATTATTTGTTGTCATTGAAGGACACCAAGGTTTTGCATACTCACAAAGGTATCTAGGGATCTTACACATACAGAAATACTTCATATTCTTTTGTGTAGGAAGAGATTCAAATAAGGCTGTTGAGAGCAGGGAAGAGGTTTATCTGACATGTTTAATAAAATATGCAGTGAAGCACTAGTAGGTTGATTTCTGACTTACACCTGGTACGGGTATTTTTTGTGTTTGAGTACTTAGTAAAAATTAGATTTATAATATAATGACATCAAGATGTCAGTATTTTATATTCATTTCTCATAGATTTACAAAACTGTTATATATGACAAACTATTAAAAGCACACTATGAAAAGCACATTTCAGTACAAAAAGCCTCTCATTTCACAGCTACACCAAACATAGCTTTTCTTCTTAGAACCCCTGAAAGGCTTTGTGCACACTACTGCATCCTGAGAGCCTGTGAACTGCAGATTTGGGCATTTTCATTTACATTAGTGCACTGTACCTGGTATCATTGTCTTTAAGTCACGGTTTAGCACTTGCTAATTTTCAAAAAAGGAATCCAATTTACTTAGATCTCTCTCCTTTTAGTTTTACCTTTTCTTCTTCTGCATACTGACAATCTTTCTTGGACTGTCATCCATACAGTAAGGCCAGAGAGCTAGAAGCAAACCAGATTTTCTTGTGTGGCATTAACCACCCTGCTGCTTTGCTGCTCTATCCAAAATGAATGGGCACAGTGGATCTCCAGTCAGTAATGCCAGGCTCAACAATGCTTAGGAATTAAATTCCCCAGAAAACTTAATAAAACATGAAGAGCATTTATCCCATTTTCAGTGAATAAATGCCATGTCTCGTAGTTAGTGTTGTCCTGTAAAATCACACAATAGCATATTAATGAATTGGGCTATTCTTTGTTGTTACTTTGCACTCTTTCAAATTCTATAATGCATATCATGCAAGTGTTCCTCTGGGATGTAACAGGAATAAATCTTTAATAAACTATGAACAATATTTCAGTCTGAGCAACAAACAGTTTCCTAAGAAAGTATCACTGGATATATTATAACAAAAATAAACAAAGGAGGAAATATTATTAAAAGTTTTCCTCTTTTCCAGATGTGTCTCATACTGCATGGAATTAAACACCAGTAAATCTTTAATGAGGTATGAATGAATATACCGATCACTTGAGAGTTATTGACACATCAATATCCATAGAATAGTATCTTATTAAACTATTGCAGTTCCTTTCCTGATAGGCATTATATATTCAGTATCAATAATACATGAGCATTTCTAATTCATTTCTGTTGTTACACCCTGTCCTTACTCCTGCAGCAACATTATTAAAACTGATTTTATAAATATAATTTTCTCAAGATACACGTGTTAAATGTGACTGGTACTGAAGAGTTGTAAATGTAGCTGGTTTAAAATTCCTAATTTATTACTGATAAATAATACATGGCTTAACAAACAGAATAGCGTTATACTTAAACTGTTCTTTCTACAAGATTGACCCAAAAGGAAGGAGAAAGCTTTTATTTTACAAGTTTGACCTATATTTATAAATTACTACTTTGCAAAGATCAAAGACCTATGCAACTGTGAATGCTGATCTTTTCACTTTGACATCTGGCTTCTGAGAGTTCTCACTGCAAAACCATCTACACCTTTCTTATGCTTTCACCTGTCAATTGCTGTTACACTGAAGCTGCGGTCCTAATCTGATTCAGAGTACAGCATCCCCCTAAAGACAGGGAAAGCTTCCTTCTTCCTTGTCTTTCCTTTGTCTTCTGTCTTCATCTGACTCAGTGCCACTTACAATTGTTTTCTACCAGACCAAGCACTGAAAGGTTTTGCTGTGACATTGCCCTGCTGTCCTCCCAAGTCAATTGGACAAGCACTTAAAGCAGGACTGCTTAGAAATGAGACAACTTGAGAACTGCATTTTGTAAATGTAGATTTAAACCTCTTGCCAGAATTTAAGGTTCTGCAAAATAAGGGAAATACTGCCTCTATGTTCTGTACTGTTTGACTACACCCATGACCAAGTATTTTTTCTTCTTAATCACTGCAATTTTTTACTTCATGAATGTCGGATCACTTTGCAGTGATTAATGAATAAAAATCTTATGAGATCTGTGCCTAACAAGTAAAAAGTATCATTTCCTAAAATCATTGATGAGGACAGAAAAACTTGGTCCCATGCTGTGATTAGTTTATATAATCTCTGGTAGTCTCTGTCATGGCTAGATCACTTAAAAGATATCACTTTGAGTTTTTCAAAAGGATTTTTTTTTTTTTTTTCCAAAAATCAGTATGATTTTTGCAAAAGGATTTTTTCAAACTATTTACTGCCCCTTTACTGATGTATTTTAAGTACAGCAATATTAATAAATGTGATCATATTACTGCCAGCAATGATTTTGACAATAGTGACTTTTAGATGTTAATCTAGATTCCTTTTAACAGTTGGTTCTCTATTGAGTGCCAAATTTTGAACCTCGGACAGAAGGACTTTTCAAGGGTGGAAGGCAGTAGAAGTTCAGATACAAGAGAAAGGATGGTGACCAGAGGCCAGAAGTCCATCTGGAGGCTACTCACAATTGCAGGCTGGGGGATGAACAGATTGAGAGCAGTCTAGGTGAGAAGGACATGGGGTTAGTACCCTTTTCCTCAGTCCATGATTTTGATTCTCTTCACCTTCTGCTGTGACACATTCCATTATGCTCCTCTGGATTTGTTGGATTGTGTGGGACAGTGACTGGTAGGACAGTATTTGTCATCCTCCAGGTGCCATTGTCTCCCTGAGCTTCTTTCTGGATGTGCCAATGAGATTTTTATCACCTAACACCAAAAATGGTAGGTAAATCACATAAAAAAATATCTTTGTCTATAAATGGAAAACAGAGAAAAGTTAGAGACATAGGCATGTTGTAGAAATCATTAAAGACTTTGGACTTCAGAGATAATTAAATTGGCAGAGAATCTATTGTCCTGTTACACTAGGCATTTTTGCCTCTAACAGGATGTATTTCTACCACTTGCCTTCCAAATCTCAAATATTATCACTTCTGAAGTTATCTCAAGTTCCATTTTCACTTTCTGTAAAAGTGATTTCTTAGTATGCTTAGATAGAGATGAGAATATTTAGTTCTACTGTCTTTCTGCATTAAAAAATTAAAAAAAAAAAATTTGGGTTTTATTTTTTATTACTTTGCTCCAAGCTATGATCTCTGCAGAAGGAATGAAATGGAGTTTGATACATCTGCCTTCCTTAACACAATCCAGAGTAAAAGAGCATATTTCAGTAAATTTGGTGCATGTTTACTTGCAAGTATATATTCATATGAATATCACAGTTCCAAATGAGAAACTTCCTAAAGAATAAACACAATTTTTATTATTCTGTGAACAACTCCAGTGGCTTCTTTCTTTTTTATTATTGTTAAGGGCACAGGTTAGCCCATTGAATTTGCTTTCTAGAGCTTCCAGTAACTGACAAAACATTTCAAATTATATTTACCATACTTTTTTAATCAGTTCCAAGCACTGAACAGTTACTTTTGCATGCCTTTCAACACTTAGCAAAGTCATTTAAGTGCTCATGTGTAACGTAAAGTACCAGCATAAGTTTAAAAAAAAATAAGAGGCTGCCTTCCAAGTATGATAGAGTATTTAATATTAATATTTCCACACCCTATTTAATGGAAAAACATAAAATTTTGTTAATTAAGCTTCCAAACACTCATGAAACTACAAGATTCTGTAAGGCTTTATTTTTACAGAAGAAAAGAAAGTGCAGAAAATAAATATATAAAAATTTAAGACAGACAATAGTATTGATTTCCCCACGAACTTAGTCGATCCCAGAACAGAAGATGTAGTCCAATAAAAATGTAAGATGGAGGCTGTTCTTCTTTAAGTACCCATGATATGATGGAATATTGGACCATCACAGGTTCTTTCAGTAATGTGAGAAGGCAACATAGTTCATCATAACATTCACTCGTCAGAATACTCCTATGTTAATTAAGGTAATTTGCTTTTCAATTGGACACAGTAAATATTACTATTATCTGAAAAACAGACCATAGTAGTGTCTATAATAAATTTAACACCTCAAACATAAGAGAATTCTTTCTGATTGTTCATTATGGTCACAATGGACCAAGCCCTTAGAAAAAATAACAATACAGCTCTCAGTGGATCAGAGTTTATGGCCATCTGCAACTGTTGAATTAATGCCACTACACAGAACTAGAATTTTCTGTGACTCTGTACCCCACAGAAACAGTGAAGATGGACTCCCCTCAAGCAAAAGAGATGAGAGAAAACCAGTCTCTTGGTAGATGGATATTTAGAGTGGCTCCGATGAAATTCAACATGAGACTGGCTTTTACTTAGCAACCTTATGTAGGAACATAACAGTATTTGAGTAGAACAAAACAACTGAGTATTAGTCTTCCTTCCTGTCTCCTGCAGGTTTATGTAACATCTAATGTCTTTCAAGTACTTCACAACCTCAATCTTAAGTATAGGTTTTCTCATCCATTCTAAAATGGCACTATTCAAATAGCAAAATCTTTTCTATTTTCAACTTAAATGTATTCAGATATAGCATTGTATATTCTAGATTTCTCTTTCTGGAATATACTGACTTCTTTTCATCTTTCTCCATATGGTTTCATAGATTATTATTCATATAACACTGTTTTAACAGTTTTTTCTTTAGTCTTACAAAAATTCATAGGAAGAATTCCTAATTTCCAACATGATCTGTGTACAGCAAGAATAGATTGTTTCCAGTATCTTTAGGGATTTGTTATCATTGTTTGAAGCTTTCTCTACAAGCCTTCAAACTCTTCTATAAAGTTACTTGAACTTTCTCCAGATAAAAAACCAGGAGATTTGATACTAAAAGCAAATACTCTGTCCTATTTCTAACAGTGGAGGTGTGATGTGTTGGCCCTGGCTGGATGCCAGGTGCCCACCAAAGCTGCTCCATGACTCCCTTCTTTCAGCTGGACAGAGAGAAAGCATAATGAAAGTCTTGTGGATCAAAATAAGGGCACAGAAATATCACTCACCAATTACCACATCAGGCAAAATTGACTCAATCTGGGGAAATTAATTTAGTTTATTACCAATCAAATTAGAGTAGGGCAATGAGAACTAAAAACTAAATCTTAATTCTCCTCCCACCCCTCCTTTCTTCCCAGGTTCAACTTCACTCCCAATTTTCTCTATCTCTTTTTCCCAAGTGGTGCAGGGGCACAGAGAATGGGAGTTGTGGTCAGTTCATCACATGTTGTGTCTGATGCTCCTTCCTCCTTACGGGAAGGACTCCTCATATGCTTCCCCTGCTACAGAGTGGGATCCCGCCCATGGGAGACAGTCCTCCAAGAACTTCTCCAATATAGTTCCTTCTCATGGGTGGTTGCTATTTCCCAAATTACTCCAGTGTGGGTCACTTGCAGGGGGTGTAGTCTATCAGGAACAAATTGTCCCAGTGTGAGTCCCTTGCAGTGTCACCAACATGCTCCAGGATGGGCTCCTCTCTCTACGGGGTCAACAGTCCTGCCAGAAGCTTCCTCCCATGGCATCATATCTTTCTTCAAGGCACATCCACCTGCTCTGGGGCAGTGGTTACCTGTTCCACAACAGACTTCCATGGGCTGCAGGGTGACAGTCTGCCTTGCCATGGTCATCAACACAAGCTGCAGGGAAATCGCTGCTCTGGTGTCTAGAGCACTTTCTTGGCCACTTGGGTGCACTCCTCATGTTCAGTGGTAGAACAGAAGATTTTTCAGTAGTTCCTCAGAGTGAGGGCTCAAGGAGTCAGCAGAAAAGGAAAGGCTAAGCACCTGAAACATCATGCAAAAATGTGAATGGATTAAAAAAATGGTTAAATTTGGTAAACTATGGAAGAGGAAAAAGCTGAAGATGAATCCCAGGTTATGAGTCTGAATGATGAGCAGAGGGATGGTGTTGTCAAAAGGGAAGGGAAGAGAAGGGAAGGGAAGGGAAGGGAAGGGAAGGGAAGGGAAGGGAAGGGAAGGGAAGGGAAGGGAAGGGAAGGGAAGGGAAGGGAAGGGAAGGGAAGGGAAGGGAAGGGAAGGGAAGGGAAGGGAAGGGAAGGGAAGGGAAGGGAAGGGAAATCAGTATTTTGGTGCTTCTTGCATCAAAATATGTGATTGCTATATTATTTTTATTTCCTGACAAAACACAATTTCATTTCTATTGTACTACACACTACATAAAAAAAAATTAAATAAGGAACTCCATAGGAAATTAAAGTCACCTAGATATCACAACAAGAAATTTAGTCAATATTCTGTATTAGAGCATAAATTATTGATGACATTAGGACAGATATAGAAAACACTTGATAGTGATTCTCACTTAAATTTTAGTCTTCATTAAATTACTGTGCTGTTGCACAGCTAAAATCTTTCTTCTTTTTTTTTTTTTTTTAGGACAATAAAACTATACTGTGTTTCCACAGTACCAGCCTAACTGGCTTTTCAATTACATTGGTTTACATCAAAAGTCATTTTCCCTGTATGAAAAATCCATAGTAAAACCAAATTATCTCTAGGAATAATTTATTTATTCATAAGACATCATATTAGCCATGAAAACTAGATGATTACACAGCGTATTAGCAAACTACCTGATTGGTTTAGTTGGTAAAACCTTGGCCTCACCTGTGTATGGAAACCCAAAAAGTGGGATAATTTAACAGTGATAAAAGTTATGGGTCTGGCTGTATAGATTTTTAGCAGACAAAACATAATGTACACCCAGGAAGTGCAAAAAATTAAAAACAGAAGAGAAAGACAGGAGTAGTTCAGAGCCTTACTTTGCCACAATGCAAAAAATCTGTCACATTGCGTTCAGGCTCATGTCTGGAGATATAGAGCAGAAGAGGCTAGCTGAGTTGTTTAGTTTGGATGAAAGGAAGAGAAAACAAAAACATATGTCTGTCAAAATCTGAACTAGTGAGTTTAGATTCATGGTGTAGATAGATGTCAAAATAGAGACAAATTAAACCCTAGAAAAGTCTATTTGTCTTCATTGGTTATTAAAGAAGACTCTGAAGGTGTGCACTAAGATATACGTTTGTACCTTGTAGGAAACTAAAATTCAGTAAGATGATTCCAGTGAGATGCACAGGACTTGAGCAAGTACATATCTACTGAATATTAATACAGAGATGGCAGGTGGGCTTGTGTTTGCAGGTGAGCTTACCTAGCCTACAGCAGACAAAATATTAAATGCTAGTCCTCCTGAGTATGTTAGGTGAGGGGGGTGGTCAGGGGGTGCACATATTGTATACAGGAGGGTGGGTAGGAAATGAAGATTACCTGGTAGTCATAACATTAATGCATGAGATGACACTCAAAGTTAAGGCCTTGCTGCATACCGCAGGAAGACGATATCCAATTTTGCATTTTAGCTAAGAGTCTCAACTGCTAAACTCTTGGAATATACTCACAAATAGGAGGAACAGGGGCCTTTTAACTTGGTGCACCATTTTAATGTGAAGGATGGCAGGGGGCAAGTTGCACATAATGACACACATATGTAACGGAAACAGATGATACTATGTTTGTTGCTCACTCTGTGCATCTCCTGACCCATTCTGGATAAAAGCTGACTTGGATCTGCTCTCCCTCAGTGTGATGAGGTTCACCAGGACCTGCAATGAAGCACAGATTCTGAGGCATTTGGCCTGCAGGCTGAGTCTCAGCTGAGTAGCAATGATATGAAGCAACATATATTCAGATAGTCAAACAGATCTTTGGTTGGTTTTAAGACTTTTAAATGAAAAACAGAATTAAAAACAGATAAACTCAGAAGCATTCAGGCCATGAAAATGTTACTGGACAAAACCAAAGCAGCTGTGAGATCTCTTAGGTGTTTTTCTCAGTCGGCACTGTCCCCAGCATTTATTCAGCATTGCTTTCCATTCTGTTTATGTAATGACTACACAGAACAAGTTTAAATTCATTATCCATTGGATTAAAACAAATAATACACAAAAAATTAGTGAACCAGACAATGTTGTTGAATGTATTTATTGTAAGCACAATTGGCAGGCTGTTTGCTGTACCATTGTATTTGGTAGCTCAAAGGGAGAAAGGGAAGAAGCATTTACTCATGCTTTAATCTTTCCTTAGCCTCCAACTGTGAAAGCCATTCCTGTTAGCTCTGATGTTTTGAAGGATTATGTCCTTCTCTTTTGTCACTTCAAAACTGATTTTCTCCTGGAAGGTTTGGACAAAGATTAGTTCCTGCATAGTTTTGGGCATGCCACTTGACTACAGGAAAGATCTTGTTCTTGGCTTTTTCTCCCAGTAAAAAGGATCAGGCTCAGCTGAGTGAGCTCTAAGAGCTCTCATATGACTGCTGTGATTGTCCATATTTGATCTTCTGTGGCTATTTTATTTTGTTAGGTTCCTAGAAACACCAAGGGATTTAAAAGTACCCTAAACCAGATCAGAAAATAACATGGATTTTAGGAATCTTGGCACCATTAAATTGTACAGCTGCTCTCTTGCCTAGTATGTACCCATACTGCGGTTATACACTTTTCCTGGTTTATTAAACTCCTTTCCAGCTGGCTTCAATGCCCAGCCAGTCTTCTGATGCTTTTGGGAATCCGCTCATCCCCCACACATTCAGAAGCCTGTAAATAGTCTGTGGAGCAATAAGAGTTCTGACCTTACAGTCCCCTTTGGACACTAACGTAAAATAAATAATCCACTGCAACAGTGGGCTAAGTATTTATGAGTCCTCTGTAGAAGTCATACTCAGCATAGGGAAGAATATTTCAGTGAAATCCTTCAGATCACACATGCTTTGTTTTATTTCCTTTCTAATATTATAAATAGGCAATTTGTTTTTTTTTTTTTTTTGTTTGTTTTGCTTTCTTTTTTTTTTTTTTTTTGTAATATTCACACCATCACAGTTTGAAAAACACTAAGCTAACTTGAAGAAATCTCAAGCTGCTCTTGAAACATTCTCTTGGTCTAAAGTTTAGATATTGTCTCACTTGTATAATCAAATGTATGTCAGTCAAACCTCTCCCAGCTTCACTTATCTAATTAAAAATATGTCTCCTTTTGTTTTCACTTTGCCTGCATTAAATCTCATGTAGTAGTCTGTTTGCTACATTTTCAATAAACATGTCTTATTTCAAGTCACTCCTTTATTCCCAGCAGCTGTCATAGTTTTCCTTTTCTTTCAGAATAATATTTGTCTTTAGTGATTTGTTTTATTATTTCCAGTTAGTGTACCTAACTTCATTATCTTCCTATTCCCTCACTAGTTTTCTGTTATTTTGACTTCCCCTCCCCAGTTTTTACCTTATGCACTTGTATAATTCTTCTGTTACTAGGTACTTTCAACAGAATTTCTCTTCATTTTCTTACTTTATATTTTTCTCCTGTGGGATTTACCTTATTGGTCTTGCCAGGTATTTACATTACTCTCACTATTTTTCTGTTTTATATGTTGGTTTTAATATTTTTTTTGTCTTGTGTTTTTCCTCATGATAAATCTAATAAAACCTCGGCTTCTCATATTAAAATGTATCTCTGCAGTAATATAAGAAGTTTACAGTGATGACATGACAGCTACTACTTCAAACTCACTGCTCCTTTTCAACTCAGATGGTGACAGTGTTAAAGGCTTCCGAGACAAAGAGGAAAGTCTCTACCACAAAAGTGCTGTCTTTGGTACTACAGTTTTTAGGGACACCTGAAACCACAGGTCTTGCCAAGAGTGACCCTATTCTATGTCAGTACATGGGGAAAAGTGACAAGGTGGGTGCATTCAGGGATAAGCAGCTCGGCTAGAAATTCGGAAATTCTCTCCTTGATAGCAATATCCTCTTCTGTTGCCTCTATTCTCTTCCAGTCCTATAAAATAGAATAGATGCACCTCTTCATAAACAGTGTGGCAAGCTCTGTGGACATTGTTCTAACTGGATAAAGAAATGTGTTCTCATGACTACTACAGTTAAACCAATCCCAGGAATTAACTGCTAAAGGTCAGTGAGTGATTCACTTGTAGAGATATGTATCATGCATTGGGTCTGGCTGAGATGGAGTTAGCTTTCTCCATAGCTAAAATACAATAATGTGCAACATTTTCCTAACCTGTAGAGGAAGGGTGGAGCATTTTTATTTTAATAGGTCTTGTATCCCTACTGTTATCATTGCAAAATAGTGCTTAATTCTTTGACATTACATGCCTTGATGTGGCTAAGGAATAATTCCTCATTTATGTAACAGGCAAAAGACTATATATGTTTTCCTTTCCTATTCTCCTTTTTCTTTCATTAAGTCACTCTTCACTGTCATCTGCTTTCTTCATTTTCTTTCTCTATTTTCAGAATGCAAATAGAAATCTCACCACTGTGGGAGGATTGTCAGACTGTTAATAAGTTCAGAACTCTGGATCAATGAGGCACAGTTTTCTACCTCTTCAAAATGACTGAGGAGGTCACCACCACATCTCCAAATATCACCAGTTTCAAGAACATTTTAAATAAAGAACTCTGCATTTGAGAAAAAGAGTTATTACAAGCTCAAGAAGTATGAGAGTATTTTTACTGGAGTTTACAGCTGGAGTTTATGAAGAAACCTGATATTTGAGACAGTTCTTGTACAAGGACTTTTTATTTACAGAGTAGAACACAGAACAGCTTGAACTGTGTGCGTCCCACTTTGCATATTCCTTTTTCAAAAGAAGCTCTATTTTCACTTTTCAAGTATCAGAGGGAAATGTTACTGAAAACATTCATAGTGTGTTTCACAAAATGAGTCTGACTATAGTTTTCCATAAGTCTCAAGTGTGTACCTGCCACCCAAATTTTGAACTTCTAAAGGGGGCCTTCTCAACTCTATGCCTCTGTATTGCCTCCTATTTAGACTGCAGAACACTTCAACATATCATCTTAAAAAAGAGGGATACGTGGGCCTTTCTGCTACTTCAAGTCAAACCAAAGTACTCCAATTTTGGTTTTTACAACAAGAGGATGAAATGGTGGAAGAAATGTAATCTGAAATTACTGTACTCTAAATGTGAAGAGGAAGCCAATGCCAAAATTAACAGAATGTGAAGCAGGATTCTGCAATCCATCACTACCTTCTTCTCAGCTGGAGGTGGGGTTGTTGAACAGATGTGTTGGGATTTCTGCAGAGAAAGGCGAAAGGACCTGGAGAAACACAAAAGGAAAGCACGCTCCACTAAGGACATCTTGAGAGTAGATGGGCTGAGAAGGACTCTGCTATGCCACTCAAAATATAGTTGAGCAGTCTCTAGGACATTACCTGCTCATGTGTTTCTCTTTGGGACAAGGTACACAGTATGTGAGGAATGTCACAACAGAAGGCATTTTATCCATTTTATCCCTCTGTGTATCAAGTCCATCAACAAAGCAAAAGGAAAAGCAGTCTGGTTTCCAATATTTTAAGATTTTTTTATCTCTGATTTTGGCACACGACACACAGAGTTCATTCTGATGGTAGATTTCTGTTTAGTCTGGATATAAGTAGGTCAAGTGGATTTTATGGACTATTTCATAAGTTAAAAAGAAACTGCATGCAAGGAGTATTGAACAAGCTCACAGAAACCTCTCAAGTCTTCCTCTGTCAAGCTCAAGGATGGAATTTTTTTCTGTTGTTTGTTTTTTGCAAGCAACATACCTTCAGAACTAGGGTAATTAACAAGAAGTAACAGGACAAGGTTAACATAGGAAGATACAGCTAAAGAGATAAATATTATTTTCCATTGTTTTGGAGAAATTGGCTTTGTAGGTTTCATTTTTGTTTACATATATTACTATGTCTGAAATTAAAGATTATCTTGAAAGCTGATTGGAAAACACACCTTTCAAGCGTATTGTGTTCAGCATATCTAAATGTGACACTCCAAGCTATGGCTCTGCAAAATGAGGCAGAAAAGTACTTCTAGAATTTTATCAATTTGTTTCAGATAGATGAGTTTGACTAAAACTTAAAATCTTCAATTATACTGCATCTTGGACTTTACTGTTTGCACTTTTCAAGCATTGGGTACATCTTTCCATCAGATGCTTAGTATTTCTGGGCATGTAAGAAACCTGAATACATAAAGACTTCCAAAAGAAAGTGAATAATTGTTAGGAGTGGAAGCTGGAGAGGCGGAATTTAATATCACTTCTGTATTTTTTTTCAGAATAAGAAAGAGACAAATGACAGCAAATGAAAAGCAAATGAAAGCTGTTTCTCTTGCTGTAGTGGTAACAATAGTCCCAGCAGATTCAACAAGTTTAAAATTCTGAAAAAGGAGAGTTCAAAATCTGTGCATTACAATATTTCATATTAGACTATTCATTTCCTGCCTGAAAGTCAGTATTTCTGTCTATCTCACTCCTTGATATGGAGTTACTTTCTGAATTGTATCCATCTGATTAACGATAGGATTTTTTCATCGATGTGAGTAACCAAATTACTTGTGAAAGCAAGGCCATTATCTTCAGGTAGTAGTGGGATTGGATATATATTACTATTTCTGCATCTCTAGAACCAATCCCATTACATAAAAATTGGAATTTGATTTAAGCATCTAATTTATAAATATAACATTGAACCAAGACTTTGGTTTATATTCCTAAGCCATGATCAATAAATCTACCTAGTAAATCAGTCTTTTTTAACAAATAAACTGGGTTTCATAAAATAGATCTTAATAACCAGAGTATATGAAGTCCTGACTTATAAATTACAGATATGACTAAAAATCAGTCATATTGCCTATAAATCAGCAATGTTACTTTAAAAAGTGCCATGCTTCTGAAAAAAGGTAAAAGACAAATGTTCCTTTCTTTATGTATGTATATTTAATTTAGGTATTTAAAATGAAAGCAATTATAAAGCTACTTCTGAAATGGTTATTTGAAAAACAGCACCTTAAAGCGATGATAGAGCAGAAGGAGAATTTTATTGGCATTCGTTAATGTGCACCTTGCCATTTGTAACTGTCTTTGTACTCTCCCCTCTGCACAGGCTGCCTATCAGGGTTGTAGTGTGCTGTCAAGATTGCTGCAGGTCTGATGCTTGTTATTCTCCTGTTTAGTTTTTTCAAATATGCCCTTGCCAGTCTCAGTAGCAAGAGACAGACTGCTTTAATTTATTCAATTCCAGATGCTATTTCATAGGGTGGGGCTAAACCACAGTTCACAAACTCTGAGTTTGAGTAGATGGAAAAAGTGAGAGGAAGAGGTTAATTGATCCTCAAAAAATATTGAAAGCAATTTTTTTTTTTTTTTAAAGTATTATTCAGCAAGTTTCTGCTTTTCTTGTTTACTGGGAGCATTTGTGAATGATCCCATACTCTTCAGGCTTTTATTCAAGGACTAAGTGAAATACCAACAGACTTTAGAGCTGATTTCAGTGTATGTAGGAAAATTCAGTCAATTCTTTCCTAAAGTTCTTAAACATTTAGGTTTGGTACAATGTGGTTTGAATGTTTGTATGATGTCTTTTAAAATTATTTATTTAAATAATTTAAATTATTTGGTTTGTTTACTTGTTTGCTTTTAAGCAAGACAGATTTCCTTTTTCAGTTAGTAAAAATAAGGGTATAAAGAAACATATAAAAGCATAAACTGTAAGTACTTCAAGTCCAACTTTTATATAAGTATAACAACTAAAATGCTACCATCAATATATCTTTTAGTTCTTTACACTAGTTTTCAATCCTCAAATATAATGAAAATCTTTCCATAAAAAGAAGCAGAGACATTCCTTCCTCCCCAATTAATCTCATAATATTTCCTGCAAAGTTCAAAATGGATGAACTTTTAATCTGAGTTGGGAAAGACTTACATTCTCACCCTCATTCATTCTGCACTCCTCCCATGCTGGACCAACATCCTGACTGGAAGGATGCTAGAGAAAATAACATCAGGAAAAAAAATTACTTTTTTTTACCCTATAATAATTTACACGGGTATTAAAGTATAATCAATGTAAGTTTTCAGATATATCCCCGAGCAAAAGTAGATCTTTGTTACAAAAGACATATGGTTTGTTTTGGCTTTCTCTTTCTCTCATTCAAATAAGAATTTTTAAATAACTTTTTCTATTTTGCATCCAATGTTCTCAATGGAAATGTTTGAATAAATTGAGATTTTTGCTAAAAACTATTTTACCTAAAAAAACCCCATATAATATTTTAGTATATTTTAGATATGTTATTTATACACAATTTTAGCTTTTTTTTTATTTTTATTTTTATTTTTTTTTTAATTTCTGAGACACAGTGAAGAGCACTAATAACCAAGACCTCAGTTTAACCTGTCAGTCATTTGGGGCTTTTTGTAGACAGATTTGTTGGTGTAATGCTTTCCTGTAATTATTTTCCAAGAAACATGGTGCAAAGCTATCAACTACTACCAACATGGAACTAAAGAAATGGAATTTAATAGACAAAATTTACATCTGTTTCTGTCTGTTTAATGTGATGATATAGTCCTGTCACTCTCATAAGGAGGGTGGAAGTATATAAAGAGATCCAAGTTTTTAAGAGAGTTTATTAACCCAAGAGAGACCTACGCTGGCAGAACAACTCTCTTGGCTGTTTTCTGTGTCTCTGTTGCTACAGCACACACAATACCACAAACCTGTTCCTTTAAAATATCTGTGTGTGTGAACAGTCTGTGTCCTTTGGATTACCATGCTTACCACTTCTATGCCACAGTGTCCCGTCTACAAAATGCAGATTATAATTTTTTAAAAATATTTTTTCTTTTTATTTTTTTTTTTTTTCCTTCCAGTCTGTATTTTATAAACCTTCTTCTCTTGTGACTGTTTTTTGGCAAGATCCTTGTGAACAAGTAAGTGTTTTGTCCGCATCCCAAATATATTAAGCCTTATTCCTTATAAAGGGGATTCCTGGTCACGGCTTCCTCTCCAGCATTTACAGGAGAAACAAAAAACAGAAATAATGCTATATTTTTGTTTTAACTACTTTTGTGTGATTGTTGTCAGAAATCACTTCCTACTGTTATGATACACTGGAATAATGTTAGGCTCTCCTAACATTAGGAACTGATTATTAAAAGATGCCTCTGCCCAAAGTAAGGCGCAAATGAGACTATGCCAAAGTCAATAGAGCATATTTTATTTAGCTGTAAAGCAGGGGGCTGGGGGGTGAAGAAAAAGAAACAGAGAGACAGACATTAAGAAGAAAGATCGTCACCACCACATAGCTCTCTTTGGCATCCTGCTGGCCTTTCTCCTTCTGCTCCTCTCAGTGTTGGGGGTCCCCAGATTGTTCTTCTGGAGGTAACACTTTTATACAGTCCATGTCCTGGGTATCCACAAGGTGTTCACACCACTCCCACAAGGTGTTCACACCACTCCCACTCAGGATAGCATGCAGTTAAGCGGTTTCTTCCCTTCTCACAGTTTGCCATGGTGTGAATTTTTGTCTGTCCAGTTTACCCAGATTTGCCTCACCGGGCCTGGCATATTCCTGTTGTGGTTTTCCCACAGTCTGCACAGTGGAATTTTGTCCGGTGTGTGTTAATTCCAAATCTTTCAGTTCTGTTAGGCAAAGTCTTCAGTAACTGGAAAAAGGGAAAACATTGCAACCATTTGCTTAAAAATGTTAAAAAGAGGATCTTGATCAACCATTCTTACCTCTGTGTCCAGTGAGATCATGGAACAGATTGTTCTGGAAGATTTATCAAGGCTTAGAAGACAGGGAAATGATTAGAGACAATCAGAGCAAGGAACTCCACTTGGGATGAGGGGGTCACTGGTATCAGTGCAGGCTGAGGGATGGATGCATTGAGAGTATCTGTATGGAAAGGGACCTGCAGATACTGTTAGATGAAAAATTTTAATAAGGACCAAGACTATGAACTTGCACCTCAGAGAACCAGCATTATCCTGGCCTGCTTTAAAAGCTGCATGGCTTTTAAGGGAGGGAATTCTCCCCCTCTACTCTGCCCTCATGGGACCTCACCCGAAGCGCTGCATCCAGCTCAGAAGGGCTCAGCCCAAGAAAGACATGGACCTTTTAGACAGGATCTAGAGAAGGGCTATGGAAATTTTCCATTGAACACCTCTCCTATGGAGGCAGGATTGTTCAGCCTTCTGGTGCTTTGCAGAGTTAGCCAAAAACTCCACAACTTTGTGAAAGTTGTAAAGCCGGTATGTTTATTATTACAGCACTGGACACATGTGGAGATTACTCTCCTTAAAAGGCATACGTACCTCTGGGAACTTCAGGTCCCTTTTTATCCCCCTCTCAGACACATATGCATACAATTTCACAATAGGTTCATACATACTCATTTTTACAAATTTCGCGTGACATTTGCCGGTAGTTCTTCTTTATCAGAAAGAACTCCGAGGTCAGGTTGACTTGCTCTCCCAGCAGTCCCCGTCTCTCTCTATCATCGTCTGCATCCCCCCCATTATCTCCGTCCTTCACTGAAGCAACTTCACTGAGCCTAGGTTCTGCAGTCAGGCTAAATAGCTATGGTTTCTAACCACAGACTCAACTCAAAAATGTGCATTTCCCCTAAATCAAAATGGATTTCTACCCCCGAAAATTTCCACTTTGCCTCACTGGAGAAGAGAAGGCTCTGGGAAGACCATATTGAAGTCTTTAAATATACATGGGAGGCTTATGAGAATGATGGAGTCTTATTGCAAGGGTCTGTAGTGACAGAACAAAGGGCAGCAGTTTTAAAGCCAAAGGTGGAAGGTTTAGGTCAGAAGACATTTTTTATCAAGAGGATGGTGAAGACACTGACACAGGTTGTGAATGCCCCATCCCTAGAAGTGGTCAAGATGAATGAAATGGTGTTTTGGGTAATCTAATCTAATGAAAAATGCCCCACCTCATCGATCATGAGTTGGACTAGATGACCTTCCAAGGTCTCTTCCCAACCTAAACCATCCTATAAATTTATGATTTTACGAAGACAAAACTAGAGACTATTTAAAATATTTCTTTGCATATAGGGTTGTGTTTGTTTTTTTTTTTAATTTGCTGATTACATTGTCATATTTGTAATGTAGATAAATCTTTTTCTTTCTTATCACTGTGTGAGTGCTGAGTCCAAGATAAATACATTAAAAACAGAGATATTGAAAAAAGTCATGTATCTTTGAAAACATTTCTCTCATTATTAATAATCAGCAACAACAAAATAATACTTCATACAATATTTGAATGCTGTGTGAATAAGCTCAATATTTAGGCTGAAATGCAACACCTTAAATATAAGAGGTCCTTCAGTAATTAAATTGTAATTTCTTGATCTTCTCAGTATCTGTGAGGGACATTGAAGACAAGGGAATAAAAAGTAGGATCATCATAGAAAATAACAGACTTTCAGCAGAGTGTCAGTTTACTGACAACTACTTCATACCCATTGTTCTTCCACTTTTATTATTCACCAGGTTCTGATCAGTCTGAAAAGAAGAAATTGGTATTTCTATAGATAGCTGTGACTGTAGCTGATTGTTTTCTATTTTGGGCTTGGTTTTCCTGCTTTTTTGTTCTGTTTTGTTTTTTTCTGCACTGACCAGTTCTAATAATGCTCAAGAGAAAAAATGTCCTTTTTTAAACATCAGATGGCCATTTTATTTGTATTTTGCTACTGAGGATGGTATTTAGTCAAAACTAATGGTTAGTGAACCAGTATTCCTGTATTTGCCAAATTTCTACAAATATTCTATAGAGAAGTAGTTGGATTGGGGTAAACCCAGTGTGGATTTTAACTAAGGACCTCACTAAGGACCTGATTTTAGGAATATATGGATATTCCTAAAATATCCTACTTAATAATAAAGGAGGGATTCACTACATGAAAATGGATTAAACATCAATCTAAAACATTGTCACGTGCTAGATATTTGAGATAGACAAACCTATTCTTTTTTTTGTCATTCTTTTAAAAATTGGTCATCTACCTGCATGGCTGAAAATTTTATGGAAATTGCTGGTTGAAAAATTTGATTTCTGGACTATTTACTCACCACTTTTGGACACACTGCATTCTGAGAGTCTCTTGTGTTTTTCATTCTTGTCCCAGGAGACAAAAAGTAACACCCAGTTGATCGCATTGCCGTGATTTATTTAAAAACCAATGAGATTAGAGGTAATCAATTATCTGAGAGACTCACTAGCCCACAGTGTTACATTCAGTGGGCTGAGCTGCTCTTCCCCACAGGGAGAACTGGGAAAGTTGGGCAGCAAGCTACATAAGCTCATGCCAGTTCTGGTCACAGTGACCAATCTCAGGTGTCACCCATCAGGGTGCCTCCCACCTCTCGTCTTAAGTTATCTTTGTGATCTCTCATATGCTTCCTCATTTTCAGGTTGTTTCCTCCAGCCAGAGCATAAATAAGTATTTCACCATGTCCTTTCTGTTGCTACTTTTTCTAAAAGCCATTTTGTTTTTGTAAATCTTATTTGTTTAGCATCGGCCCCTCTGATTTGGGTATTGAGCCTCCATTTTTTCCTGACTAAACAGTTTGTTTACAAAAGCACAGCTTTGCAATTGGTGTTACTCTTTCTTGTGCTTTTATTAACTGAAGGATTTAGGATGTGCTAAGTCTGTTTAGATCAGGTGTTTCAAAAATTTACATCCAGTCCATACCAGTTTCATATGGCAAATATAAGACTTTTTGGGGGGATTCAAAAGTTCAATTTTGAATACTTACAGTCACAGAAATTTATCCTGTTTGCTAAATTCTCTTAGTATTCACAGTTTAATGACTAAGGAAAAACTATACCACCAGACAGAACTCATGCTAGCATCATATCAAAGACTCATAAAAGCAAATCTATTTTAACAATGGGAATAATTAAATTCCTGTGGGAATGTGGAAAAAGACTGGGATTTTTTGTGATGGTGAAAAATAATATATTTACTGGCATAAAAACTATAACAGTCAGAAGATGAGCATTGAGTAAATGCATGTATTTATGCTATGAGATCAGCACAGAAAATAACATTTATCAATGAGATGGAAAAAGATTGCCTGAAGGTGAGCAAAAAAAGGTTTTGCTGATAATTTAAAGCCCCAGAAAGCTTTAAGAAAGCGAAAGAAAAGATTGATAAAATCTAATTATCTCATTGCACTTTTATGTTTCTTCTGTCAGTTCTCATTTCACATAGGTCCTAAAACAACTAAGACAACAATTGTTTCTTTCTGGAAGATGAATTGCTGTCAAAAATAGAAATGTGCAACAAGCAGCAAGAAAAAAAATCCCTTATCTAAGGGCTTTACTTCTTCATATAACAAACTGAGTAATAAATGCAAAATGTTTCATTTGGTTTGAAACTGTAAATTAACTACTCATCACTGATATTTGAAAATATTGGTTTTTTATTATATGTTTTATCAACCATAGCTGCTTTTCATATATAACACAAGAGACGACACAGGCTATTTAAGGAAATAAATCTCACTTGTATGCTATTACAGCACCCTGAGTGGGGTTGCTGAGGTGAGAGAAGGATCAGAATCTTGGTGATGATCAGAAGGCTGGATTTATTGATATATGATATATAATACATTATTACTATACTATTAAGAATAAAGAGAGAAGCTGCAGAGGCTTGGTAAGCTAAGAATAGAAAGCAAAGAATGAACAACAAACTTCTGTGTTCAGGAAATCTGTCCCGGTGAGCCAATCACAGGGCACCTGCTACACTTCACACCAGCAGATAACAGCTTCTTCTGGGGCCCCAGAAGGGATAATCCTAAAAGAAAGGATTTTATGAAAAAATGTTGGCGACAGTATGCTAACTTGGATATAGCTCAAAAGTTTCATCTACTGATTTTTATATTAATTATTTGTATGATATCTTTGAATAATAGGTCAAGCAGTGATTCAGAAACTGATGTTCTTCTTGAAACATGCTGGCATTTTGCAAGTAGTTAGGATTACTGGTTTGGTTAAAAAAAATGCAATAACAGGTGATTTTGCACCTGTAATTTCAGTCCTCTCCTCTCTAGTATATCCCACTAACATCAGTGTGAACCTTGTTCTTAGAAATTTCATGTTAACAGAGTTCAGTGAAAGACAGAAAGTTTATCAGAATTACCAAAGACCATTATAGCTTTATAAAATATTGAATCCCTCTGTAAGATCAGTGACTAATAGTTTAAGTTGTGTATTTATAAATGTGTAAATTTTGTTCCAAAACGCAAAAGTTGCATCAGTTAGAAAATTGTTTAAAAAAGGACAAATCAAAACTCTAGCTATGATGGAAAACAATAATTAACCTCAATAAGAAAAGTCAAATATAAACAGATGGCGGAACATATGCTAAGTAAAACGTAAATGTGAAGAGAAATCTCTAAGACCTAGAATTTCAGATTCTCTTTTTTGTTTGTCTGTTTTACCTTAAAGAAATTTCAAAAGTTACATTACAAATATAAGCAAAATTTCACCAAGTACCACAGTGGTGAAAGAATGCAATTTGTCCAAGTAGGTAAGGCCCCAAAAGTAAAGAAACCTAAAAGGTACTTCAAGTTTGTTGCTGAAATGAGGATAAAATACGATAGAAGGAAATGCTGTACCTCATTATAACAAGCCCGTCTTATCTATCAATCTCCTATTATCAATATTTCAATGTGAACACATTCATCATAATTCTCAGCAACAGTTGCTTCTAAAGTACAAAAAAAATTGTCCAAATTTCATCAATTTTGCAGCTACAGATACAATGTTAAACAAGCAAACTAGTGAGGAGAAATATTAATATATTTTAAAAATTGTGAGAAAAAACACCCAAACAAATAATGAAACAAAATATCCCTCCAAAAGAAGCCAAAAGCACATCTTTTCTTTCTGCTTATTTTCTTGAACAAGTTTTCCACTAATTCTCTTTTGTTCTGCGGAGTGGAATGATGGTTTCCTACTGGTAAAAAATGCAGGGTCCAAGCTTGATTCCATTACGATTAATAAAAAGGAGTTTGTTATTTTTATTTTTCTTATCTGCTCTTCAGTTTGTGTTTTTAAACCATTGATTATTTTAAAAAAGTGGGAGGAGCCCCAAACAAATGAACAATTGGTAAAATTTCATTTTTGACTTGGCAAAGATTTTGGATATAGATTATTCTGTTAGAAGGAAGGAATCATAAAACACTCTTCACTCTCATTAGCTGTTGCAAAAGCTTAGAGGATGAAGAAATACTGGATATGTTAATTCTTGTAATTTAATTAACACTACTGATTTCCATTGCCATCCTCCTCACACTTAGCAGGTACACATTCATCTCTCACCTCCAATGAGAACTAGATACCTTTAGGAAACAGATTAAAAAGTCAAGAGCTGGAGCCCTGCAGCTTGTAGTTGTGGGACCATACTGATTTCAATGAGCAATTAGAAACTGTCTCTGTCATTTTACCCTGTGTACACATCTTTATTAAGTGTATAAATATGGATTCAAACGATCCACAGTGAATTTTCATTTTGTGTGGAGTGTTTCCTCTCCAAAGCTAGTTTCAGTGTTCTACTCAAGTACTGAAAATTCGTTTGCAAAAAGCAATAAAACTAGCATGATTCTGTTATAAGCAGAAGTACCAGAAATGAGCAGTTCTGAAACTATTTGAAACCAAAGAAATTCAGTATTAATTAATGAAGTAAAGGGATCTGTACAGGGTATTTTCGAACATGTTGCTTCTCCAGTGTGAAGCAACAGAGCTGACAACATTTCACATACCACGATAATTTATTTTTTAACATTGAGTGAGATTGTGAGAAAAAACCCACATTTTTCTTGCTTTTTTTTTTTTTTTTTTAAACTCTATGAATAGTAGCATAAAGCCATTCTTGGACATAATAGGGTTTCGCTCTACCTCATACTTTACCTTTTGGGACAAACACATGGAACTAAAAATGGTCTGGCTTAATAATTTCAGATCCTTGCTATGATAGAAAATTGTCACACATTTATTAAAAAATTTTAAGAATATTTAAAAGTTTGTCTGTTTGACAGTGCTGCTGTTAGAAAGGTATTTTGGATCCTTGTTCCTCTGTTTCTTGGAAAGTAGGAGAAGAAAAATAATTAAAGCCTTAATGCTGGGATTGCATTTGAATTCTATCAAGTAATGTGCAAAAGGTTAACATGCTATTAATGAAGCAATGTATTCTATCTCCCATCTCCAAGCCCGTGCTGGTTTTGATTTTTTTCAGATTGTTCTTTCTTTCAGAAAAAGGTTTTAAATTAAAAAATGTGGTACTAATCTCTATTTATTTTTGTTACTTCTTAAGTTTTTTATTCATAAGGAAAAGGCCAGCACAGCATTATCCTGGTTATTCATTTTCAAATCTTTGCACAGCACCTCCGTATTGGGTAGGTACAGCAAGGTGTAGGTTGCAGGGTGGTACAGCAGTGGGTCCTGTGAGAAGCTGACAGAAGCTTCCTCTGTGTCCAACAGAGCCAATGCCATGTGGGTCCAAGACTGACCCTTCACTGGCCAAGACTGAGCTCCTCACCAATCATGGTAGTGATTCTCAAATAACAGAATTCAAAGAGAAAAAAACCTGCTGCGTGATAAACAGACTGCAAACCCCATTCCACATCCCCCTGTGTTGCTCTTGGAGGAGGAGGTAGAGAATTTGGGAGAAATGTTGAGCCTGGGAACAAGGGAGGAGTTGGGGGGAGCAGTGGGTGGAAATTGTTTTAAGATTTAGGTTTTATTTCTCCTTAGTCTGATCTGATAGGTGATAAATTAGATGAACTTCCCCCCAAGTTGAGTCTGTTTTGCCTGTGATAGTAACTGGTGAGAGATCTTTCCCTGTCCCTATCCCAACCCACAAGAGTCAGGAAAATTATATTTTCTCCCCTCTGTCATGCTGAATGGGGGAGTGAAAGTGTGGCTTTGGTGGGCACCTGGCATCCAGCCAGGGTCAATGCACCAAAAGCAACTTTTAAAGTATTTTTTGGATATCACTTTCCTAGATACAACTCCCACCCATTGAGTTGTTTAGTATGTATTATTAGGCTTTCAGTGTTCCATAGTAAAATTAAATGGCTGTCAGGATCTTTCTGGAGTTAATTGATGAGCTGCCTCCAAAGCAAAATTTGCATCTGATTCTTCTAAGTTTGCTCTAGAAACCATCTTCATGGGGGTGTAGATGTAACTGCACGACTGGCTGTTTTGTAACTCTATAGCATCCATTAATTCTCTCTTGTGTTCTCATGGTCATATAGACCTTCAGTTTTGTGCAATGGAAATATTAACCTAAGAACATGCATTATGATTCTTATCTTGATTAAAGCTGAAGGAAACATACATGAAATGGAAAACAATATTTATCCCTACCGTGTGAGGACATTTCAAGTGGGCAGCTTCTAAACAACTCAGAGGTTGCTAATCAAAGAGAACATCATTTACATATGCCTTAGGAGTATTTGTTTTCTCATGTTTGTCACAGATAGATTTATTAAAAGGCAGTTGGATTTTGCCACAGAACTCAATTGGGAAGGAGTTCAAGGAGGTTTCTCCATTTGAAACTACTTTTTTTGAGAAATGTATTTCGTTCATTCATTCATTCATTCATTCATTCATTCATTCATTCATATATCATATCCTACATTGATGTTATGTAGCATTTTAAAGCAGAATATCATGCTTTCAAACATCTGATATATATCCAGTATTATTAAATATATACTTCTAATTTTAGCAACAACATTTTTTCTAGCATCAAGGAATGAAATAAAGTTTGACAAGGACATTCCCCATAAAAATGTATTAGTACGTTATTATATCCATGTACTTTATTTCTCAATGAATTTAATTCACTGACTCTTTTTAGTTCTTTTCCTTTGGATTGTTCTCAGACTAAATCTTGTTTGCATCATTTGTTTTTAATTGGCCTAATAAAATATCTCTATAATTTCCTTGATACACTCAGATGTACACAGAAAAAGATAGACAAACTGCAGATCTCTTGAAGTTACCTTCTTTCAGTCTCTGACAATAAGGTAGACTTTAGCCAAAGTTGTTGTCCTTACACTGGAAGTACCCTTTTTTGGCAATACAAACATTTATTTTAAGTAACGAACATTTTTTTCTTTGTATGTTTCAGGTTTATTTTCTCAGTCATTTACTTTGTATTTTGATTTATTCTAGGGAATTAAAACTTCTGAAAAGAAAAGTAGATATATGTGAGCGGTTTACCTTGTGTATAAAGTCAAGCCATGATTTGTTCCTATATGTAAACCCATTACTTCTTTTTGTCATCCTCTCAGGCTTGCTGAAAAAATTGTAATTCATAATCTAAACATTTCAAACACTCACATCCTATCTCCAGACTCCAGCAATACCACTCATATAAAATTTATTCTAATTAATAAGGAATTACAGTACCTCGTGAATGTTTTCCAGATTACTAAAACTTTGCAATAAGCAAGTGAAAAACTTCATTATCTTGGACAAATTGCTACAACATGCTCACAGCAGGTAGAGTTTGCATCTGCCTCTCATATTTAACTTTAAATTAAAGGCAATGGGTAGATTTTTAATTCCACTTAGGATCAAACTGGCTATTTTAACCCGATTATATCTGATCCTTAATTTGTATACATTTTTCCTATGTCCGTATGTATATAGATATAGATGGATCATCTTGCTGTGATGTGACCTGAAAGCACAAGTTGCCCTTCAAGTACAGCAATATAAATTCAATATGAGCCATTAAACCAGAGAGGTTTTTTCCCTCTAATGTTCATTTCTTTATATCTCCTATTTCAATGGATAGCAAGCATGGGATAGACATTTAAAACACAAACTTTCATCTTCAATTCACATAGCGTCCCTTTGAAATTATGCCACATATGGAATATGTGCAAGCTACACCCTGATCTGAAGCTTCAGCAAACTATGAAAACCCTACATTTCACTGAAGCAAATTGCCTATTTTAATTGAAGATTTCTTTTTTTTTTAATGAAGATGTGGAAATGGTGAATATTTTCTGCTGAAAAACGGTATGAAATCACTAGAACTTTAAAAGCTCATGCAATCCTCAGTGGTCCAGAGCACTGTGTGAAACCTTGAAGGAATATCTGATGGAAGTTAAAGCAGCGTCTGTGTAATCCATGAGACTTTTTGTGCTATGATCTTTTCCTAAATTCAATCCAAAAAGAATGTGAGAAATTCTCCCTCCCAACCACAGAGCATTCTTAAATTAGGCTGCTGAGAATTGTGCTTCCAGCTCTCAAAGTCCTCCCAGTATGCACTGTGACTGTACAACTCTTCTCTCCAGAGGAACATCAGGCAAGGGTGGAGACCATAGCTGAGGAGTGAGGACATTCAAGCGCTGTAGGTGCCTCTGCCAGGGAATAATTCAGCTCCTGTTCCAACACAGGCAAATGGGAGCAAAATGCAAAGATAAAAGTAGAAGAAGGGGTTGGAAGTGGCACCTAGGTGGGAATCTTGGGGGCAGTCAAGAAAAGTAGTACACCAAGCAGAAATGAAAGTACAGCCTTGATAGGGAAGACAAGGGCCTTGAACACGACCAAAGGGATGGTAGGCAGTGGAAGAATTTTAATTGGGGAATTTCATGGCCTGAGTTTCAGGAGATAAAACTGACTTTCACAGCAGCATTTGGGAAGGATATAAGGGGAACAAAGAAAATAGCCTGGCTTTTATCATAACCAGTGCAATGTTTAAATGGAATTTTATGTACATCTGTTATTCTTAGCTTAAATTAATTTTTTTAAAGACTTCGGGAGGGTTAAAAAGAGACAAAGTTTCATCTGGGCTATGTGAAGGATATATTCTGAGGCACAGATGATTGCCTTTATAAGGTGATCCTCAGAGCTAAAAATGTTCAAGATTTTAAAATGTTGTCTGCCACACAAATGAGGGCCCAAATAAACAAAGCAAGCTCAGCATGGAGGGTAATAAACTCCTTCCAAATTGTATCAGATTCACAGTAGATCATGATCTTGTTTTACAAATCTAGTCCTGCCAGAAATGCATGATAAAATCTGGACCCACTTTGCTAAAGTAATTCCATTACTGTCAGCTCAAATAAACTTTTGAATTTTTTCCCTGAAAGCCTATGCCTGCTGCATTTTTCATACAAAAATATACATTAATTTTTACAATGTACTATTTGATGGGCATTCTACAATTCAATTATAAAGAAATAAGCAAGTAGTCACCAATCTGTATACAGAGCAGTCACATATTTGTATTTATTTGAATTATAAGAAAAAGATGCTTCTGCAGCCAACATAACCAGGATGAGTCCCCTTTCTTAGAGCCATCAGAATTTTTTGAATCGTAAAACTAAATCTGGCAAACATTAAATTCAGATCCATATTTTGGTGATATTCTGACCATTGTGTCTGATCATAATAAAGTTTGGTAGCAATTTGCAGATCATTCTTTAAAGTATGTCAAGTATTTGAGGACTGACTTTTACTAAAGCCAGACATCAAGAATAAATATTAAACTTGAGATCGGTGAAATAAGAAGTTTTATCGTGATCTACTCAGTGGGTGCAGTTCTGGAGAAGAAAGAAAAGGTATATATTTAATACATGCACATAGGCTGAGGCTTGTCTACTGAGGATGTATCCACACTGGAGTTTACATCTGGACCAATACAAGGCTTCAGCACATGCTATTCCAGTTTCAAGTCAAACAGATAATTGTAAACCACTACATCTAGGGATGTTTCCTTTCTGTTTTACTCCTATATTAAATATTCATCTGACGAACGTAGAACTCTGGAACTCTGAAAAGCACAAGTCAATTTAAAATACCTGTGGATTAAGCAAGCTCTATTTGCCTTCAAATTGGCACAGAAGGTTAGAAAAACATTCACACAGGTCTTAGACAGCCAAGTATAGTACATGTACAGTACAAATGTACTGCTGAGTCTTCATCTGCTTGTGCATCTTTTCACACACTTTCACTCCAGTTTGTCTCCTCTTTGCCAGAGATGGTTTCCAGGTACTCGTAGGAGGGCAGCAGTGGGCAGAGAGATAGAAAGCAAATTCAGCTTGCCCTAACCACACAGTGTAGACACAGCTCAGGTTGCAATGACACATCTTTTACAGTAATCACTGCGCATGTTTTGCTGATCGCTGTATCTGTGGGTCTCCCACCAGTTGCAGGAGTTTTCAACTACATCATCTCATTATAAAGTGCTCGCTCCTCTAGAAATGTGACAGATTTTGAGAACACAAAGACTAAGAAAGTAGCTTAAGAGCACTAATTCTCCTGAGGCTGCTATGTTTCAGAATGGGATGAACAGTTTGGATTCTCCTCGCACCTCCTCAAAGTGGCGTTGCGTTGCCAGTTTGCTGGAATTCAGAAGAACCTTCCCTGAAGAATAATTTACTTTTTCCTCTTACAATGACAGTAATAATCATTTTAATATTAACAGAATAGGAGAGAAAGAGGCCTGATCTATTACAAAGATCCTCTCATGTTAGTCCTTCCACAGGAAGATGCTCACTGCCAATGTGACACCATAATCTCTGATATGTCCTATCACTATGGTTTGACACTTTAATCAGGTAAGTACAGCAGAATTGCTAGAAGGAACTGAAGTGTTGTCAACTTATTTCTTATCAAATTAATAATAATAGTAATTCCTGAAGGATTATGCATATTATAGCCATTATCTGAGACAAAACACCCTCTTCTTAATGAAAAATTCTCAGTTTTGTATGCTACATACTCCCCCCCACACATCATTAGACACCACTAACTGCTTTCCTTCCATATTTATTCTTCTTTCTTCTACATATAAACAAAACACACTTCATTTGCAACAGAATTATCTCTCTTCTAATTGAGGTTTCCAGGGAAGTAAGTGAAGTGAGATAATTCAATTACACTCCAAATAGCTGCTCTGCCTCAAACTGTTCAAATCTCTTCAAATCAAACCTCACATGATGTATGGAGTGCACATAATTTTACAAAAAGTGAGTAAGTATATCACATGTAATACACAACTTACACTAAATCTTGACAGATGAAATTAACCCCCCAAACTTTATAGCTCAGGTCTTTATGTAGAGAGCCAAACCCAATGTTCATGTTCTCAGAAATAGGATCAATATCCTAAGCAAAACACTGTATCAGGTACTTTGAAGACTAGAGGAGGCACAAAAGTAGCAGTATCTCAGCTTCTTCTGGTTACTTCAGAAAAGGAGCCAGTCTGATTGAACAGAAATTCTACTTTGCCAGAATTAGGCTGATCAGACTTCTTTCAGGCAATCAGCAGGTATTTCTCTCTATCTGCATACTTACATGCCCTCTATTAGCACACTGTCTGAGCATTGCACAAAATTTAATGAACTTGTCTAATGCAGATGTAGAAGCTAAGATGCATTTCATCAGTGCAAGATTAGTGAGGTGATGCTAAGAATGGTCCTTGGTGGAACATCAGTGCTGAAGGGCTGGAACTATACAGAGGGCACAGAAGTTTAAAAATCTCCATCTCTCATGATTACTCAAGCTCCCTTGGATTTTTCTCACTGAACCATAGTGATTGTAAAGGGGAAGGAAGCCGGAATTGAACTCCAAGAAAATTATTTTTGGAATTAATTTAGCATGCAGCTCACCATGAAACCGAAAGTTCAACGACACTGGGACCACAGTCCTGTCTCTATTTTTGCAGTTGTAAAGAAGAAGTTTGATGATGTTTATCTCATGCTACATGGGATATAAACAGACATAAAATTCTGCCTGCAAAGGGATCATGATTAGCAACTGCAGGAAGGTAAAAAGATTGAGGAGACGGGCTGGAAAGACTGAAAAAATGTAATTTGAAAATAAAAGATTCTTCATGTGACAATTATAAATAAGAGCCTCCAAATGGCTGAATGATTATGGAGCTTGGTGAACCCCAAGCTAGATTGCAGTGGCATGTTGCACTTAATTACCTGCAGCCACATAATTTTAGTAGATGCAGGTAGGGAGATCAGTATTTATGTGGACTAACAAAGGTTACTTCTGACTTCATCCATCACTAAAAGGATGGAAATAGTATATAGGACTTTGTTTCCATTGCCTTTTGTAAAAGCTTGTGAAGGCTGATGATATCCCACAGGATGAGACACTGTGTGGACATAGAGCAAAGAGAGAAGACCTAAGGCCATTGTAGCAACATATAACAGAGGACAGTTTCATAAGCTACCTCTCAGAAGCATAAAGATAAATTAGTTCTTAAAGACGGACCGAATAAGCCTTCCAGCCAAATGAAAAATGAGGCATGATGCTGAAAATGTGAAAGCTGAAAGGCCTTTCCTGATCCTTCTCCTTTTTCAAATAAATTCTGTCAGATAATAAAGGTAAAAGATGGTAGATGCAGAAGGTAACAACCACCAGAAAACAGTAGTAGTTCACAATTGAGAAGGAACAAGAACAATAACCTGAACTAGGATGCACTGCTGTGTTGCAGTGTGTTTTTAAGTTCCATGTATTGTATTTTAAGAGTTCTCTGTATTCTCCCCAGTTTATGTATTTTCCCCTATTCTCCTCAATGGCCTGACCTTTCCCCTAGTTCCATTTCTTCTTGACAGTTAAGTTACCACGGCAACTCCCGCCATTGGGAGTGCCAATCTTTAAGTTATATA
>JAHXMQ010012338.1:70894342-70908043 GCA_020466415.1 Ammodramus savannarum pratensis
AATACATACAAAAGGCTTAAAAACACACACTACAACACTGCTGAAACTGTCTCTGATGGCCATGCTAAAATTAAGGAAAATGGAAGCAAATTAAATAAGCATAGAGAACTTCATATAGACAATCCAGAACAGAAATAACCACAATAATTTGAAACTGGAGGTCATTGTTTGCAAAATGTGAACCTTCTAGACCCTCTCAACAGTAACATTTAAGTCGAAAAAAAAAGACCTGAAGAATAAAAGTAATGTGAAATTATTTAGAACAGAGGTGAGACCCTTTAGGTTTTTATTTGCTTGTTACAGTTTTTAGAGTTTTCAACTGTTGCCTTTTATTTATTTTATATAATTAGGAGGTGCTCACAAATGGCAAAAGAAATCAGCTATCACACAACAATGATTCAACAATAAAGATACGTTTTGAGGTTTATTCCTTTTTCATAATTCCACTTTAAATGTACAAGCAAAGTATTAAAACCCAAAGGTCTTGAATCACATAGACATAATTTTATAGAAAGATTCCTTGCATTGAACACTGCAAATGTGTATGAAGCGTAGATTAGATGAGGGGATTTGATAAATTAATTTTAGGTGCACATTACACGGGGTCTCTGAAGCTCAAGAATTCTACGTGAAAACTCGACTGCAACATCACAAGTTGTTTTATCTGGTTGATTTGCCAGGTAGTTTGGAGGCACTTTCCTCAGTAGTCCATCAGACAAAGACAGGTTATAAAATATACAAGAGGGATACTCCTGCGGTCATACACACAGCAAAGGAGGGGGAAAAGTGGAACTTTATAAACAGTAAAGAAATGACAGTAATATCTGTACTTTGCTTTGAAAATCTTTTTCTGCAGGATGGTTGAAAATAAAAGCTAAAAAAATCCATAATGAGCATTTCTCAGAGTATTGCTTGGGAAAACAGACGGGAATTTACGAAAAAGCAGACATGGATATAGTGATTAAAATTAATAAGAGTAAAAGTATTAAAAGCCTGTGAGAAAAAATATGTTAAGAAACGGCACAAGTACAAAGAACAAATTATTTGCAGTCTGGTTAATTGCTAATTTTTTGACAATGGCACAGGAGAAACATGGTTTTTACAAGAGCACACTTTTTGGAAGAAATAGGATTATATTTTATTGCAACATATATCAAGATATACCTCTACAATGAAGAATAGTGACCATGAAAAACCTCATTAAATTATTCTGCATTACTTTAAAAGACCTTAACAATATTATAAAAATGAGGAGGAAAATAGAAAGAACTTGGAAAGTTTCTAGTAGACATCAGGAGACACGCTCCATAATTGCAAGACCCATTATTCAGAGTAAATTGGTTTAATCAGGCTTCCTTCTCTTTGTACCTCTCTAAAAGTAAAGAATTTGGTGTAACTGTAGACAAACTTAACCCACTTATAAGAGGAAAAAAAAGAATACCACAAAATGGTCTCAGTCTAACCTCAGATATTAATGCAGGTTCAGGCCATGCTTCAAGCTCCTACAGACATTTTAGATCTAGCAAAGTCTGGAGCCAAGGCTTTCTCATTTCGCTTGTAAAGCAGAATTCTGCAGCATCTGGCTCAACTGTTGTTCTCCAGATGTCTACTTGCAGACTAGGGTGGGGTTCATCTGCCTGACTCCAGATATTCAGCAGTAAGATAATCTAGATTTTAAACTTAATAATAAAACCCTACCTTATCTCTTCTATCACTTTTTATTATCAATTAGAAGGTAGTCCCAGTGGGCTACCTATCTCTTGAAGTTGTTATGTAACACAGGCCATGAGAGTACCTTAGATGTAGATTACTGCAATTTACTTATATACATTTAGGGCAAAAGTGCCCCAACAGTCATTGTAATCAATTAATTCTGACTATTTTCAGAATTAAAAAAGCTCTCAAAGCTGTCAGCTTTTAGGCTTTTACTAACTTGACGATAAATTATTTCTTAAATAAGCCACAGGCTAAATTAATACAGACTTGTTCTCCTGCTCTTTCTGTATTGGGAAAAAAAATTCCTGGCCTTGTTTTTGGCCTTTTTCTAGTCTTCTTTAATAAATAGCGATTCAATAAATAGGATCTGCTGGTCCAATTTCCAGTAATTACATTTTTTTTTTTTTTTGTGAACTTTAAAGAACTTTGATTTCTTCTTCCTCTCACCTACAAAGAAACAATCTATAATTATTTTCTTATCATTTCAAGCTGCCTAATACATATTTTGCTGGGGATGGTCTGTAAACTACAATTCCCAGAATGCTTTCCTAGTTCTATGCTATGTGTTTGCCCAAGTGAACTCTCAACTTTTGAACGTATAAACTGGATAACTCCATTCTTGGCCATCCAACTTGTCTGAAGAAATGCAGAGCCTTAAAAATTGAATATTTACATCTATATATGTTTTGAAAATTAGCTCCAAGGAAGACAATTACATTAACCCAGAGCAAATTCTTCCTTTCCTAAAAAGTAAAAAAAAAAAGTTACCAAACCTTCAGGTGAAAGGGACACTTCAGCTAAAGGTCAGGAAATCTAGCTGCAATTTTTCTCTAACTACTGCTTTAGATTCAGCTTTAAATTCTAATTAAAGATTGAGGTAAAAGTATGAAATTCTAATGAGGAAGCTTTAGGGTACATTTTTAAGTGTTACATCATGTCCTCTGTTATTTCTAAAAGCAGAAATTTTTGAATACCTAACAAAATTTGAAGGCTTGGTTTTCTCACAGAGAGGAACATGGAAGTTCACAGAGAGGAACATGGAAGTTCTGACTACTTGTATGAGGGATAAGATAAATCAGCATATTCCCTTATTTAATTATATTTTCTCTGCAGTTTAATTTTTAAATCAGTTTTCAGGAATTCCAGAAAATGACTTTTTTTTTAAAGTCCTAGTTTGTTATTTTTCCTGAAGGCCAAGAAATCTGATCTCAAAGTCCTGTTGAGATTTTTCTGGTTTCATGCAGTCCATGCTGGCTAGTAATCAAAAAACAAAAAAAAAAACTAAAAAAACCAAAAAACAAAACAAAACAAAACAAAACAAAACAAAACAAACAAACAAATACCCAAACCAAAAAAAAAAAAAAAAAAAAAAAACCAAAAAAAACCCAAAAAAAACCCCCTTGCTCCATGTTAAGAAAACAAATTACAAAATTTAGCTGGCATTTCAGCATTTGCATACATGCTGCCCAAGCCTGATTAATGCTGACCACTTCTTCCAAGGCTCATGAAGATTGTTTAATATTCTTTCAATAGGCTTTTGATTTGGGACTATTATCCAGGCACCTGTACACTTTGTAGAAACGCAGTCTACATTGTCCAATTCATTAAGCCCTGAAATTTGTTATGTAACATTATGGCAGAGAAGTTACATCACTAAGCATTTCTATGTAGAAACCTTTTTTCTTCCTTTGCCACCCACTTTGTCATACAGCTAAATGATTGCTTTCCAAAGCATTCAAGGACAGGTACCATGCATTCAAATTCCCAACTACTATGGCAGGTTTTAAATGAAGCTTAAACAGTTTGTAGCTTCTTACACTCATCTGTCATACCAAGAGAGACACATTGTCATGCTCATTTTCAATATCCTTCATGCATTTGGGTTCCTTCTTGAAAACTGAAGAATGAGCTTACTTGACCACAACATTCTCTGAGTGCAAATACAACTCCTGATTGCATTCTGTCTCAGAAGCAAGATGGGGTTTCTTATGCCATAAAATCCTCTATTTTGAATTACTGCAGTCTTGAAGTATTTAATATTGTTCCAATCATACTAACAGATGGGCATAATTTTCTGACTAAGAAATTATATTTTTGACTTTCCTCAGGTGAACCTGGGTAAAGAATGTCTTCTTGATATTCTATTTTGATGCATTGAAATCAGCACAAAATTGTCCTGGCACAAAGTTCAGTTTATGCTGTCAAAGTTAGGCATTTTTTCCTTGTTATCTGACCAGTATAGGATTAGGTCTCTTTTTGGCCTTGTTTCACCTCTTTCTTGGTGTTTTATTTGGAATCCTCATGAAGTATTTGGCACCCCTTCAAAGAGGCAAAAAAACCCTGTAAGATGTTGACAGACTCTCTATGCTCTTAGGTTATGATTTGCTTTCATCCCTGTCCGATTTTTTTTTTTTTTGACACCAAAAATTTTCTTGAACACAAAAATTTCTGTTGCTGATAATCACTGCAGGTATTTCAAAGTACTCATTACTAGCCTCTTCACAATGATTTTCAAGGCCTTGTAACCAGATTGCATGACCTGTTTGTGCCTGGAGCTGAACAACTAGACTTTTTCCTTTAAAGTATCATAGATAGCAGTTGTTCCTTTGCCTAAACTTTTGATTGTTCTGTGCTTGTCATTATTCCATTGGCCAATCACAGCAGCTTGTCCTCTTTAGAAGGCATAATTTTGTAACTTCAAGTGATCCATATGCCAAAATATTAAGAAATAAGAGTGAATGGTTGTAAAAAAAAAATATTTTTTGCCAAAGAGTCAATACAGAAAACAACGTTCTGGTCAACCTCATTTTCAGCCTAGGGAAAATCATGAAGTATGTTTGTGAGCACATGAAAGTAACTGGGAACACTCAGCAAGGATTTACAAAGGTCTGTCTGACAAAATGAATGAATTTTTAAATTATTGGAAAGTAGATTTCATTTGTGTTGAGCTTAGCAGGGTTTTCAACACTGTTTTCCCACGTCAAAATTGAGTCTTTATAGTCTTAATGGGTATTCAATTAGGTGGGTAAAAAATTGATTTGATTAAAATTGATTAGAAGTTGGGCTATTCATGGAGGGCAGTAACAAGTGGAGTATTGTAAGAGTCTACCTCTAAGTACCATCTTCACTGGACATGACAGAAGAGACAATGTGGTGGACTCTTCAATCTCAGTACCAAGCCATGGAGAACAAGCTGATATGTTTGACAACAGAAGGGACATTTGAAAGGACCTAGACAAACTATGGGAGGACTGGGTTTATAATAGCCTCCTAAGGTTAAACAAAACAAATGCAAAGTCAAATATTTGGGAAGTAATAACTCTTGCAGCAACAGTCTTTCTCATTCAGCCTTGGGAAGATGGCTTTGGAGCAGATCTAAGAGCTTCCCTTCCATACACATGGGCAAGATTTTCAGAACATCAAGACAGGCTCTTCACATTGCTGTGTGATGAGAGCCAAGAGACAAGATGAAAGAAAAAGTATTTCGACTGGGTGTAAAGGGAAACCTTTTCACCCCAAGGAGAGCCCAGCCACGGAGCAGGTTGCTTAGAGGTTGAGCAGTCTCCATCCTTGGACATTTTTAAGACATTTTAAATGCCGAGCCACATGATCAGATTTCAAAGATGACTTTTCTTTGAACAGTAGGCTTGACTAGAGAACTCCAGAGGTCCCTTCCGACCCAAATTATCCTATGATCTTATAAATATCCCACCTTCTGTGAAGGTGCCAATTTTTCAGTTCTCTTAATCGTTTAAGGTATTTCTGTTTTTATTGGTATTATTTTACTGGTAATATTTTACTGGTATTATTCTGTTCTTAATACATCTCTTCAGGGGTATTTGCAGCTTGGTCCTGAATAAATGACACCAGCTTTCTGACATTTTCTCATGCAAAATAATCAGCTGTAACCATGCTGTTACAAAAAAGATCAAATTATAGGCCTTAAATGGACTTTGTGCCAACAGAACTGAAGAAGTGTTTCAGATGACCAACAAAATAAACAAACAAACAAATATACAAAATATCTTGAGTCATGTGTCTAAACTTGTATGGCTATTTAGACGTTGTAGGCTTTCCCAGCTGGCATCTTGCTATGCTCCAGACAGACACAGCTCTTCAGCAATCCTGTCTGCTGGTTCTACGCCTTAGATACTTTGAACTACTCACTCCTGTTTACCCAAATAAATCAAACTGTAGTTTCTGTGGATGATAACTGGAGATTAGACATCTTTTTATACATTTGAACACCTGCATCTGTTCATTTAATTGAAGTGCCTCTAAGTGAAGTTTAATCACAGAATTCTCAGCAGATCAGGGTCTCATTTTGGCAGTAGTCATAGAGTGGAGTTAAATCCCAAATACCTAAAAGCTTTTTGTATACAAAATATTATTTATTATGGATTTTTATACATAATTTTTTTAATGTTTAAATGAGTGATGAGGAAAGAATGAGACTTGCTGTGCGTCTTCAGATCCTTATGCTATATTTTTTTCAGAACTATGGGAATTTTTTCCTAAGGCTATGTTTGCACACAGTATGGGGTACATGCAGAGAGCCTGCACCTGTCATCTAAATTGCTTTCAAAGCCCAAGTGAACACTAGGCTATGTGGAAGTAGTAGTTCAATGCAGTGAGAGCTTTGAGTAATGCATTGACACTATAAATCACCTTGAATCTGCAGCCAGCATAGCTCCCTTTTCGTGATGTAAGTAGCAGAACAGAGATGGGGAAAACAGATGTTTTCTGAGATGCTATTGATGCTCATGTCAACAACAACAGAAACCACAGGGCTTAAAAAAATATACAGTGAAAGATTTTAAATTAATTTTTATGTGGAATAGCTAGATATGGAAATGGAAAAAAGAAGCCTCTCTGGATGAAAAACAACAGAGTTTAGAGTCAACACTATGGTCCATGTGTTGTGTAATTCAATAAGGTGGATTAGAAATTATTTAAATATTGTTAAAATAACTAAGAGGATTTCCATGCACATTTGAATCACAAGGTCAAAATTATCTGCTAGTATTACCAGATGATATTGACATGCTTAAATGAATCCAGAGAGACACTAAAAATGAATTAGTAAAAAAAGTGCAAGAAAAGGTAAAGAAAATCAGGTTTCACACACACAATCACAGAAAATCAATGTTTGTTCAACTTTATGCACTCTCAGTCTTACTACTCACCAAATCAGACTCAACCTAGGGAAATCAGTTTAATTTATTACAAATCAAATCACAGAAGGGCAATGAGAAATAAAAAACTAAAGGTTAAAATGCTTTTTCCCTCACCCCTCCTTTCTTAAATTCATTCCTGAAATCTCTATCACATTCTTCCTCGCAGCACTACAGAGAGAGAAGGAAGAGGGGCAGTAAATCACATTTTGTCTCTGCTGATCCTTCCTCCTCAGAGGGAGGACTTGTCACCTTCTTCCCCTGCTTCAGCTTGGGATCCCCCCGGCATGAGTCAATTCTTTACAAAACTCTACAGCATGAGTCCTTTCCATGGGCTGTAGTTCTCTGCAAACTGTCTGTGAGTCTCTCCCATGGGGTGCAGTCCCTGAGGAACAGGCTGCTGCTCTGCTGTGGGTTCAGGTCAGCCAGGGTCCACAGGTTCTTCCTTTCAAGACTACATAAGGACCTAGCCGCCTTCAGGTACTCCCATGCTCCAGTGTAGGGTCTACTGGTGGATGGTCTACAGGTGATTTCTGCTCCACCATGGATCTCCATGGCCTTCACCATGTGCTGCTGGAGAAACTCTGCTCCAGAGCCTGGAGCAACTTCTCCTTCACTGAGCTGGGTGGGTGTCTGCAGGGTTGTTCCACTCACATGTTCTCACTTGTGTGTTAAAGGCCTCAGTTAGTATCCCAGAGTTTTTTTCCCTTGTTAACTCTGTTATCTGAGTGGCACTACCATCATTGCTGATGGGCTTGGCCTTGGCTAGTGGCAGATTTGTTTTTGACCCACCTGGGACTGGTTCTCAGACACAGGCAGCTTCTGGCATCTTCTTACAGAAGCTACCCTGTTCCACTCACTACCAAGATCTTGCTGTGCAAATCCAATAGAGGTTCATTAAGGTCATCAGATAAAAATTTATTCAGGGAATAATAATAAAGAAAACAATAAAGACACACAATCACATGGTAATCAAACAAGTGAGGGAGACAATAAATTATAGCAAAACTTCTCTAGCATTAATTGATGAGTCATTTAAAAAATGTAGGTAAAACTTTGTAGAAGGAGAATACAGGCTTTGAAACTCATGAGAAGGGAGAAACAAAATAAACAGGATGGATATTTCAGGGGGATCAGCGAGACAGTACATGGCCATTAGGGAATTCATGGGGGGAGAATCCTGTGTGAGACAAAGGAAAGCATCAGAAAAAGAAAAAGGCAGGGAGGAATAGAAGGAAGGAAAAAAAGGGTTTATATTATAACTACTCATTTGCCTGAGCCCTCTGCCTGACCAATGCAGTCTACTCTATATTTATTCTTAAGGTTGTTTTTTTTTTTTTTTTAATCAGTTTCTGTATAATTTCACTCTCTGTCACATGCATGAGTGATGCAAGGTCTAAGTTCTAGGATATGGAAAAACAGCCATGGGTGACAGGGCTCCAGTTCTGTATGCCAATGATTCTGGAGACCAGCACATAAGTCCCTGCATGGGGGGGTTGTAAGGGTTGGTAGCTATGAAGTGGTCCCAGTGCATTATATTTCTCCCTAATGAATTTAAATTGATGTCCATAAGTATGTACATGTGATTCAATGGGAAATTTCAAGCTGGAATAACAAGCAAAAAGGAGTAAAATATGCATTTGTAAAGTTTAAAAAACTTTACAAGGGAGTGCAGGTGCCTTACATCAGGGCTGGAGTATCAGGTAAGCCAGGGCACACACTGGCCTTTGGGGAACCCCTGAGTTTGGGGTGCCCAAGGGCTGAGTGTGTGTGTTCTGAGTGGGTGCAGACCACCCAGCAGGACCAGCCAGTGAGTTGGGGACCCATGGGCTAGGCAAAGGTGGCTGGAATCTGGACAGGGGTTCTGGGTGGTCACCTGTTACAGCAGAGCTTTTTCAGTGAGCTCTGAACTTTCCAACCCAAATATCTGCACAATTAAGACAGTTCAGAGGGCATAAGGGGGGAAAAAAATTGTCTGGTGAAAGGATCCTGTAGATATACTGCAATTAATGTCAACAATGACAGTGTGTTATTTTTGTTTTCACTTTCACCACATACTGACTAGAGTGATTGTTTCAGTGATTTCTGTTTTACAATAAATCGGAAATTATTTTTCTTGTCATCATGCTGGCAGAAACAGCATGATGATACAGAAACAGGGACAAAAGAAATTGACAGCAGACACTTCAGGTACCTTTGTCAGATATGAAATATGCAGTATCCAGTAAATAAATCTGTTCCTAGTATCAAAAAACCACTGAGAGTAAACCTCAAAATTTACACTTCTTGAATAGGTGAACAAAGTCTTCAGAAGAATGTGCACCAAACATTGTCTACTCTTGCCTTGGGCTAGACAGGACAGCAAATATACATAATTAATATAGGATGCAGGATTATTTATTCCATTATGTGGAGACTTCAGGTCAATTTACAAACAAACCCAGGCACTAGAGTTGCTGTGGAAATACTTCTGATATTTTCAACAATGCAAGTCTTGAGGTGAGGTACATGTATCCCATATGCTCTTTCTGGACTTTGTCTTTCAGGAACAGATAGAGATGTGAATACATGTGACTCTGATTAGCATGGCAGTGCCAGTCGCAGCCTATCAATGTCTCAGCGTAACCGGTTTTGTTTAGAAAGCTCTATTCTATCTGATATACTCACCTGTGAAATAAAGGTATTTTGTAATTGCTGAGCAAATTTAAATCTCAAAAATATGAACAGATTCATTGAGGTTATTTTTTAATCAACACTCAATGGGTACAGAGAAAGGGTCATTTAGAAGAAAAGGATATGTTAACATAAGTCAGATTTCTGTTCTTTTGTGAAAGGGTGGCAGCTAGCAAGAGATGAAGACAAGTAACATAATTTCAGTATATTTGTTTGGGGGACTAAGTTCCAATGTGCTTACAATGCCAGTAATTGACAATCTGGACCTTATTGACTAAAAAAGTTCTTATTACTCTTTTATTCAATATATTTATGCCTAGTGGTACAGCACTTATCTGGGATCTAACTGTGATCTGTAATTATTTATAATATTCCCTTTAAGGTAGCAATCTAAATTAAAATTACTAGCCAGAAGGTTTTTTAAAAGAGCAACACTAACCTCCTTAGAAAATCACATGCATATTGATATAACTAGTTCATCATACATTTTCTAGCACCTTAAGGCATACCAGACTCTTTTTTCTATTTGTTCCATTTTCATATAGTATCTCATTGGCATTTTCTCTATTCTTTCAGGAAATTTTCAGGAATATAACTCTTTCTACAGTTCCAAATTGTAAGCCTCTATATAAATTTTATTTCCTTGTTTATTGATTTCTTACTTTATGTAAAAGCAATAAAATATGAATTTTGTGAAGCCACAGAACACTGGTAAATTTTTATATTATGTTGCACACAATATTGACTCATTTATTCCCTTATTAATGTGAAGTATTTTCTTTTTATCACTTCTAGGAAGGAGCATGATGAAAATCTGCTTCAAATCTCCACCCTGGTTTGTCACTCAGCAGGGAAATAAATAAATGTCTCCAATAACTTTATTCAAAGCATTTTCTTTGGTAAACACAATCAAGTACACATAGACACATACAAGCAATGAAATAGCAGAACATCTGGTGAACTGCAGGTGGGCCAGGAATATGAAGCTGAACCAAGTGCACAGAAGCAGGTTTTCTGATACTGAAATTGTATTAGATGCTGGAAGGTTTCTATATATGCGAGGCAATGACCTGCATGATTTCCACATAGGTTAGAATCAGCGGTGTGTCACGTTCAAGAATGTATTTCACAAGAGAGTGAAGCTGTAAAGGAAACAATTTTTTTTTTTTTAATTTTAATAATACACATTTTTGCTACAGCATCTATGGATGTCCTAATCTCCCCATTCCTTCCCTCTGGCTTCTTCCTGTAATATCAATGCTTTTATACATGTAACTCTGGTGTTGAAAATTTAGTTTCCTAAGTAAAAATTACTGTTACTTAAGATGTCCTCTTCTTTTTCTAGAATTTTTTTGGGGGTTTTTTTTTTGTTTTGTTTTGGTTTTTTTTTTATTACTAGCAAGTTGCAAGTATAGATTTGGTGGGGAAAAAGCAACTCTCACTAAAAGGATGTTTGAAAATTCCATTAGTATTTTAAGATCCCAAAGCTGAAACTAAAGCTTCCTAATCTATTTGTTGAATTCATCCATGACAATACATCTGAGGAAGTACGCATGAAAATACATTTAGGATTGCAAAACATAAATATTTGTAAAAAAATTCAGGAGTAAGATGCTTAATTTTATGTTGTGTATTTTAACCTTATTTAGTTCTTATTTAGAGCTATGAGGAGCAAGCTCTTTTCCATGACTCCTCACTTGTACTCTTGCTCTTTACTCTATAAGTTAGAGAAGGAGGTCTAAAACTTTTATGTCTTGAACTAAGTATTTTTCATGTGCCTTCTATAACATAGAAAAGTATATCCATCCAGATAGAGTTTGGTCACCTTCTGTACAAAGAAGTGTACAGAAAATTTATGTGCTTTAAAGCTTTGCTCATCATGCTCTGTACATTACTCCAAGCAGTTTAGTCAGCAGAAAGCACATGGAGATATTTCTGTGCTATATCTCTCAGGGTTTAAATTGAATTAAAAAAAAAAAAACAACCAAAAACAAAAACCAAAAAGCTAAACCAAACCATATTAAGCTAGTCACTGTTAATTACTTAAGTTACTGTTAATTACTTATTTATCAGTTAGATGTGTTAGATCAACCAGTGTAATTAAAGAAACCTGACTATCTTTTTGCTTGCGCACTTTGCTGGCAGAGATTTTTACCCAATTATGCATTTTTTGCTTATTTTATCAAAGGCTAAATCCTAAGGCCATCTACATACAAATATTTATTCCACTGATTTCCATTATTTCCACTTCAAATTTATTTAGTTCTACCATCTTGCACCTCTTCTATAACCCTCGAGCTGATTTATTTTCCCCCAAAATGACTTGAGGAGCCCCAAACAACCAAAGGAAGCCTGGAAATATTTTTCATTACTCATTCCTAAGTGATAATATCTTGCCTGACAACAGTCAAATATTATGGACTCATTTTCTGATAGCTTAAGTTGAGTCAAATCTGCTGAGTTTACCAACCAACTCATCTTTAAGTCGTTGCACATATAGTACGTTTTAAATAAGCTGAACAGTTGAATTGGGAACATCAGAGGGCTATCTTCACCCTGCCACTGTTTTTAGACCATAAACTGAGCATAATTTGACCTACTTTCAAATAACTTTACATGCATCCAATAAGCACACGAGGGTTTCAGACCAGCTTTATTACATAGCACACTTGAAAAATGATGAACACCAAAACAGACACCAACAAAATCACTGGACAGTGTTCTTATCAACAAGTTCAGCCAAAAATCTATTCCAACCTGTGTCCCACTAAGAACAGTGGAAACAAACCAATAATTATTATTTATTTCAATCATGAGCCAAAACGTATGTCATTTTAAGTTGTACCTAGCATTTAAATTAAACTACTTAATTTTTTTTAAATACACTTATGGGTTCAAATTTGAACCACTGTTATAGTTGTTAAACATGCTATTGATTTTCATTGGAGGAGGGAAACCTAATAAGGAAGGGAAAAGGAATAGTTCACCCTTTCTCATAGTGGCATTTTTTCTTTGCCCACTACATTACTGTTACTTCAATTCATACATCAGAACCTCTGTGAAGATTTTAGTATCAAGACATCGCATGGTATTTCCTCACCATCTTTTGAGATACACAGTGGCTTGCATTATCTTGGCCCCACTGTACCTATGTAGTTTCCTAACAAACCAGCTCTTACCCTGGCCTGTGTAACTGCTGCTGGCTCCTGGAATGCAGTGTGAGGGTGCAAGTTAACCCAAACATCTGCACGAAGACATCAGGGGCAAGTTATCCTTGCAGAGAGGTGGCACTGCATGTCTGCATCCAATCACATTTGTGGCAGTTCCAGGCTGCAGAAAACTATAGAGGACAGAAACAAAAGCCTGATTGCCTCTTTATTGACTGGTTTCTAGATAGTTGTGGGAAAAATACTCCCCCTGATCTTTGTTCTCCTTTCACAGACTGTATTTATATTCTACACTCTTCCACCAGCTGGAGTAATCTGTATGTTCACTAAGTAGGGATGCTAAGAAAACCCTCTTTCAGTCCATATCACCACAGACGATACTTTTTAGGGGTTCTAATTCTTACCTAATTTAGATCAAAACCATACAAAGTAAACAGGGATTTAAATGGAGTTACTTCTTACTTAAACTTGTGCAACTGACAGGGACCCCAGTAACGTCAAGAAAAGAAATCATTCTTACCTTGGCTGAACAAAATGAACACCTTTTTTTTTTTTCTTCAGTGACCCAGGAAATTGTTTTCTTCCATTAGTAACTGTTGTAGCTGCTGATGATCCTACCAGAGATTCCTGATTGCAATACTTTGCCGTGAAAGTCACTGATACTTCTACATTTTGATCAGGGAGACAATAAATGTGAGAAACCTAGTCTTTGCTAAAGTTACAAAAAGTTCTGATCATTCTGAACATGTGATAGGAATAAATTTCATTGCTCTTTCTTAAAAAAAAAAAGACTGATTAGTGAGTTAAAGAACAACAAATTTGTCAGAGCTGTTAGTTTTAAACGTAGATAGCTTTATTCATGAGTCTGTGAGTCTGCCTCTAGTCAATCACAGAGGTTTTGTGTTTGGTTGAAATCCTGCTCTACTACTTTTGGGCTGAAAATACTTCACCCTTCCTTCCTTCCGCCACTT
>JAHXMQ010012338.1:70908143-70974011 GCA_020466415.1 Ammodramus savannarum pratensis
TTCCTATACCGTCCTTGGCAATAAGGTATTTTGAATTCCAAGGGGTATTATGTAAAGAGTAATTATAAAGAAATTGTAGACAATTAAAGGGAAATTTGTATGAAAGCCAATGTAAAGTAGCACTCTAGGAGACAAAATATTTTCAAAGAGCTATGATCATAATGAGCTATCTTGTAGTACCATAATAAAGTAAATAAACATCTTTCATACACTTAGAAAACTTTTATACCTAATCCTTCCTCATCATCACCCAATATAGGTCATGTTATGCTACAAAATGTGAGAAATTGCCATTCTATATTAGACTACAGTTCCCGCCTGCTTTTCTAGACCTGATGCTGACCATTGGTGGATATTCAGGGTCAGAGCATATTAAACAAGGACATGGTACCTGAATACACAAGTCAGAATACCAGAATATTGGCTTCAAAGCGTACATTCTTTTTAGTGCATTCCATAAATAATGAAGGACAGCATCCATACAGGACATTGCTGATCTTTGAGCTTAAACCTTAAGGAAGATAGACTATTCTTGGTAGCTCATTGGAATGTTTTTCTACGAAGTGCTTTTTTGAGAAAGAATATAGAACCATCGTAAAGAGTTAATTAGCATTGTTTCATCAAACATCATGGCCATGATAGGGAGTGCACATGCTAGGAGAGAATAAAAGAAACAAAGGTAATAACATGGAATTTATATTGAACAGCAGACATAAAAGACAAATACCTTCCAAATATTTACAATATTTTTTCATTTAAAGCATCAATGGACCAAACAAGTACCTGAAAAATATAGTCCTCCAGAACCCAGGTACTGTTCTTTAAAAATTGCTCTCAATTTTAATATTAAAATTCCAGATAAAGTTGTTTTAAAATGAAGTTTAAAAATTAGGACTTTGTTTTTATTAAACTTTAGATACAAAGATGAAGATATTCATAAGTTATGCACCAAGTAAATTAAATATATATATTTAGATATAAATCATATTACTTATTAATGAAGTTGATAAAATATATATGCATATATAATAATTATAAATATGAATCAGAGAAGACTCACAAACTTTCCATGAATCCTGTGCTAACAGTAATCACTTTATTCCTCTGCAGTTATAAAGAAACTGTGATGTCTTTTATGGCTCCCAGCTATCAGCGCATAGTAACACCTTACAATGCTTAATGATTTGAATTTCAAAACACTATTATGGGAAGAAAATGTTATGTTTTTGTTACAGAGGGATCAAGAACAAATAAGGCATAGCATCTTTATAAAAAGGGGCAAGGCTTTGTTCCAGCTACCTGGAAATCCATGAAGCAGCCCTCCATCCTTTATAACAATTAAGCACTGGACCACATTTTGTCTCCTTCTTGTTGCTTAATGACTGCATCTTTCTTAGGGCCCATCTCTCTGTGAGGGGAGGATGGACCCCAGAATATATGGCCATTGCCAGCCTGCTCAGGAGATAACAGGAGCCAGACGTCAGGCCGAGCGCCGCCGGGGACGGATCCGCGCTGATCGGCACAAAAGGCAACACTTCTGCTGTGCCTGCCTAAATTACAGCAGGCCCTGGCCCACAGTATTAATTTCTCCCTTCCAAAAGAATGAAGAGGGCAGTAAATCTTTCAATGAAACTGGAAACGGCGCAGCTCTGTTCTGCACGAACATGTGAAGCAGAAGTTCAAAGATTATCCCTGAATCACAAGCTGATATAAAATCAGCCAGCCACCATGTTAACATTGTATGGTAACGCTTTAAACACTTTATTTAAGCATTTCATTTAGGAAACAATTACTGTAAGTTTTTTGTCTAACATAATTAATAGGTCAAGCAGCACTTATTAAGTCTTTAGGCATTAATTAACATTTAAAAATTATCACATATGACACATTAATTAGATATCAATCACTTATTAGAACTACTGACATTTAATAAGAATTTTAAATTATAGCAAACTCTCCTTCTACACATATCTTTCCAAAATACAAATACCTGCAAATAGTACTTAAGTTGTTTAATATGTTAAGACTTATTTTGTCCTTGTAATTATCACATAGAAAAATCAATCTCTGTGTATGCTTTAGTGATAAAACATATCTGTCTCTTTTCAGTTTACTAATGAATGACACAAAAGGAATAAAAAGCATCACATGCATATTAAAATTGTTTCTAAAGCACAATTGAAATTAACTGTACCTTTGTCCTTTTCCTGTGTCGGATTTGAACTTAATTTCCCCTCTGATCCTACTGTCCTGTCCTGAGGAAAGAAATACAAATGTCCAAGTTTTAATTGCTGACCTCTGTCACCCCTTAATTATGAATTCATGTATCCTGTTTGATATTCCCTTGAATAGCTGTCTCCTTTTGCTAAGATTTTGCCATCAGACACTTCACAGATACAATCTCTCTCTTGACCTAATTGAACTTATTATTAATTAAATTTTCTAATACTAACTAGGTATTTGGGATGACATATAAAAACTCTACAGGGTGCCCAAATTTTGCAAGACTAATGTTAATATTGGCAGCTTGACAAGAATCAGGAGCTGTTTCTTCAGCACATACTTTTGCACACATTTTCCTGCTAATATATGCACTCACCCATAAGATATGCAGCAACTTTGCTGAACAAATAGAAATCACTGGGTTTTTTTCACAGAGGTTTCTTGTCTAACATACACCTATGTGATGATTTATGGAGGGATTTTAGAATTTATAAATACAGAGCATTTCCCATATTTCTCAACACATGTGCTTAAAACATACTCTCCTTTCTGGAAAAGAAAAGCAGTATGGCAGTAACCTGCAGTAGGGGGACATTTGGGGCTATCAACATGCACCTCTATGAGCTGGCAGCATCCTCATTTATCTGGCTGACTCTGTTTTGCTTGGTGATCAGCAGCATCTGGTAGTGCTCCGCCCTGCTATCCACAAGAAGCTGCAGCCAGAGCCACAGAAGAGTGCAAGTCAATTATGTGAGCTATACCTGCATTGTTTGAGAACTGGCAGATCTGTACCACACCTCTGATGGCTTAATTGGGCTAGCACACATAACAAGGAGTAAAAGCAAATTCTCCAGATGTTCTGGGAATATACATGTGAGTAACCATACTGTCATCTTTCATTACATCTGTTAGCTGGATTAAGATACCAAATGCAGTATAACACACTATATTCTTACCTTTTCCTTTGAAGTTTTAACCAAGTCCAAAAGTAATTAAATGGCTTCATGCAAGTAATAGGTCGTATTTGTGATGAGAGTAAGAATCAGACTAATAAGGAGTGAAAACACTTTGATTCCCTTTTTTTACAGGCAAAAAAGGACAAAACAGTTGATCTGAAGGCTACATTGCAAGGAGACCTTGTAACACCAACTCTCACAACACGTTCTTGGGGATCTAAAGTAAACTACTTTCCTAGGACCTCTCAGTAGTTTACAGAGAATGAAATGAATCACCAATGACTAGTTCAAAGCAGAAACAAAATCATTTCTTAAAGTACAATCCATAGCGTTTAGTAAAATACCCAGACTCTCTATACAATGCACAGGGAGGATTAGATGGGATTCAGAACAGACAGCCTGCTGTGCAAGATTTATATAATAGAGAAGGTCAAGACTTAAATCCTGCACTTACATCAGACCCGGTTTACAACTCAGAAACTTCTCCTGCACTAATGCAACCTGTCTCTCCTTTCAAAATAACAGGCACCTGTTCCTTGTAAAACATAGAGGTCAGGGGATTGTTTTTCTACTGTTTAAGTGGGATTTAGATGGAAGGAATTCAAAGCCAAATAACTGGCAGTGAGATGCTGAGGAATCTTTACATTTTTGACAGTGTGTTACTTTGCAGAAACAAACGTGGAATGCACTGGGCTAGAGAGTAAAAGTGGAATCCCAGTGACTGCTGGAAGATAGGCAACCTACCTCTTGACCCCATCCCCAAGGACTGTTGCAGTGCTATATAAATCAAAAGTGAATGAAAGCCACAAAAAGGCCTAGCAGCCAAGATCAAAAATAATCTTTTAAAATTTTAGCCCCCTCTGAAATGTCACTTAGGGTGCTTGCTCTTTTCACTGCCATGCATCTGCTTGGCAGAAATCATTGCCTCTTGACATCAGGAGATCCCTATTTTCTCCTTTTCTCAGCCTATGTTTAAGACTGATTTGTTTTCATTGACTTTTAACTGACATTAGCTAATTATTAACTCTGCAGGATAGATTAAATTTTAATTTTAATGTCACTGTAAAACACCATGAGCTGCCTCAGCATGATAAGATGCTATAAAAGTTTAAACTGTTGTTTTAAGTTAGCCACCTGTTCAAAACATTAAAAATCTACACGTTTAAATCAATCACACTGCACTGGATGCCCCATCAAGGCTAATGTTGATAAATTACACTCTTAGCTCTAGTAGATATAGAGTCATTATTCTCCAGAACAGTAATATATTGGACTTTATTTTGTAGAGATTTAGTTGAGATTGCATTTTCATTTTACAAAATCCTTAATACACTCCAATGAGTATTTTAAAATCTGCTATTTTGCCCAGCAATTATTCTGGCTAAACGGTGCCTTTGAGTTTCTGTCTGGCATGTGAGACATATGCTGGAATGCTGGAGATGTACTGTTCCAGAAAGGAGTTCATGGAACTACTCTGGGCCAAATCAGAACTGGATAAGATGACAAAAGCCCCCACACCATTCTGTCTCTGGACAAAACAGACGAATCTGCAGGCTGAATTTAATGAGGTTTTTGTCTTAGGTGTGGTACACAGATAGAAAAAAAAGTTACTTTTTCTGGATTTTCTACCTATAAAACAGAGCTAGTATTTTCCCATGCCTGTCTTCTCTCTTCACATGGTAAGTTTACTTCTGTAAGTACCATTTCTTACCAAAAGCAAAAGGGCTCTTTCTACAGCTCTGATAAAGGAAGGCAACACATTGAGACTGCATTTAGTAGACCTTGTTCTGCAGCCATGGATATGACTTTACTACCTCTTGTTCTTCTTTTGCTGAGAGAAGGTTTATAAGCAAGCCAAAAGACACAAACTTCATAATTTTATTATAGCTGGAACAATCTTCAGCAATCCTGTAGCTGAATGACCTATTCATCTCATCCATTATTGTCATTTAGAGGAATATAAATTCTTTTTAAGACCGCACGAAAAAAGCTGTATTGTCTGAGATAGGAGACACTTCAGTTTCCTTTTGTAATATGCCCCTGCTGATTCCTAGTCTAGGAATTCACTGAAACACTCCCCAAAGAGAACAATTTTTAACTTTGTTGTTGATGAGGGCAAAAAGGTTAAAGAGGATTTAGCTGAATGCCCAAGCTTAGCACAGGTTTACCACCCATAGCCATCGAGGACTGTGCTCCTGCACACAGTGTCTGTGCACGAGAGCCTGTGCTCTGACAGTGATTAGCAGTATCAATGCAGCAGCTGCATGACAGAGGAGCAGGGTGCTGTGAGCAGGTCCTGAGATGGAGGCACACAGAGCGCCTTGCAGCCCTGCAGGTGAAAGCCAGCTCGCTCTGGAGCCTGCTCCTGGTGCCCACATGGCGCAGGCCCTGCCCATCTGGAGGATGTGTGTGCTGCTGCTGCAAACACAACGTCTAATTATTACTTGTCCAAATTTTCAGTGCAAAGTGTTTAAAAAAAACCAAAGTCTACATCTGTCTGCCTCTGAATGCTGCTGTAATATTTTAATGCCTGTGACTACATGCTGCACGTTGTGAGATGTTCTATGAGGTTTTCAAGAGTTGTGTTGCAATGACCCAGAACATGGCAAAGAAGAGGTCAAGTAGAAGAGAAAATAGAATTCTAATACCCATGCACTAGACTCCAAGACTTTCATTTATCCAAATAAGCCTCCCCTAATTCTTACAAAAAAATCAGTTAAATTAAGCTATTAGATGATTTAAACAAAGTCTCAATTGCAGGCAGGTGGTGAGGTGGAGAATGGAAATTCTTAATATCTGAACACATTTCTTCCTAGTAGAGACAAGTCCTCTGAAACTTTGAAAAACTTAAGGGTATCTTTCTTTACATGTGTAATTTTTGCTTGTCCCTTTCTGTTTGGAATTTCTTCAGTAACTTAGTAATGGAAAGCTATATACTGCTTGACCTTTTTTTTTCCACAGATGCATGTGAAGTTTTTCTGTCCTAACATTTCTCTACAAAAGAAATTTTGTGTAAGCTACAAGAGCTACTACAACAAAAGGGATCATGGAGACCTGACATACTGTGTCATCTGTCATTTCTGACAAATGTAAATGCAAGAATAAAATCCTTGGTAGAGAAAAGGAACATATGAGTCAGGGTTGAGTGGAAGGGCATCAAAGGGTCTAGTTCCTGATACTTTTTCTTTACCTCTGTTGTTTTTCTCTGATTTATCTGCATAGTGTAGTTTCTGTTAGAGGAAATATATTCAACAGCTGAAGAGAGGTGGGGCAGATGTGCTCCAATATCCCCAGGTCTCACCAGCAGTGAGGCTGCGGATGTGTTCTCAGCAAGCACACACATCCACCTTGTATATCCATATATACACAAACAGGCACACAGATTAGACATACACAAACAGATGAGCCACAAAAAACCAGACACTCTCAATGGCCTCATCCTTCCTCCTCTCTGGCAGAGGGAGATGGAAGTCCACTGATGACAGTATATACATAAATAGATACAATGTGGATCTTTCCAGCAGCTGGGCTCAGACACTGTTGAGTAAATGTCCATGGACCACATAAAGTCTCACAAGCTGTCGGCTGGACATTCAAGACCCTGAGGCTGCAGTCCCACTCTTTTTGCTGATACAGGCCATTGCAGAAACACAAAATTGATGAGGACTTCCCCAGTCTCCACAGTGAGTATCCCTGTGCTCTAATTCATAGACATAAAGGCTGACCCTCAGAGACAAATCTATCCACTTCTTCCCAACTACTTTGTCTTGATCATTTCTAGAGATCCCACATTTCCTTGCACACCTGTACTTGTTCCTCTCGCTGCATCACAGACACATTTGTGTCTCCTAGTCTGACTCTGAACACACATGACAATATCCCTCTGTTCCCCTTCTCCATTCCCACATACACAGACTGAGTAAGAACCCTCACACACAAAAAATAAGAAAGGAATTTAATAAGAAGATAGGATGTGCCATGGTGGTTATGTGAAAGACATAGCCAGGCAAACAACATCCCTTTTATTCCCTTTGTTCTCTATTCACATTTCTTCTTCCCAAAGTCATCTAAATCCCTCACTTTTTTCCCTCCTCATTCCTTTCCTTCTCTAAATATCTCAGAATAAGCCCTGTGTCATGCTGAATTGTTTTCACTCACAGGAAACCTCCAGGTTTCACACGCCTAGGTAACAATCCTATTAGTTTGAATGGTTATCCAAAGAGATGTTCTGGCATGATTTAGTATCAGAAATAGTTTGACAAGAAGGATCAGGGAAGTGACTGTCCTTCTGTACTCAGCACCGTTGAACTTTGTTCTGTTTTGGGCCTTTCACTTCAAGAAATACATTGAGGTGATGGAGCAAATCCAGAGAAAAACAATGAAATTGATGAATGGAGTCTGTTACATGAAGAGTGGCTGGGCGAGCTTGGGTTGCTTAGTCTGGAGAAAAGGAGACTCGTGGGTTTTCTACAAGCACCTGAAAGGAGGTTGTAACAATGTGGAGATCAATCTCTTCTCCCAAGTAAGCAGTGACAGGAGAAGAACCCTCAAGCTGCACCAAGGCAAGTTCATGTTGGACTTCAGGAAGAGTTTATTTATGGAAAAGGTTTTTAAGCATTGGAATTGACTGCCTAGGGAAGTGATTAAGTCATCATGCTTGGAAGTTCAAGAAATTATTGGATGTGGCACTTTGTTCCATTATCCAGTTGACAAGATGATGGTCAAATGCTGAACTCACTAATTTTGCATGTCTTTTCCAACCATAATTATTCCATAATTCTGTTGTTCCCAATGACTCCTCATGATGCTTTCCGTGTTTGTAAAATGGGGCTGAGGCTCTCCAGGGATAGCCCTGGTAGAGGCATGTGTGGAATGTTTGCTCTCAGGAGCCCTTAGTTTGGGTTCCAGCTTGCCATAGTGCCTCCCATTGCCTCTCTGATTTCCGCAGATGGCCTTTGACAAGCCAATAGCCCTTTGTGAGACACCTTGGAATAGTTCACCAGGGTATTTTTTGGGGTGCCCCTTCTGCTGTTGGGATTATGAGTTCATTTGTGTGTAGGCAGTTGGTTTTTGTCATATAACCTTATGTTTAAACCCCTACCTCAACTTAATGATATCGGGAGACCCTATGTGATGGTGTTCACAGGGGTCTTATGTCGAGGGAAGAGACAAGGATTTGACTCCATATTTCAGAATGCTTGATTTATTATTTTATTATATATATTACATTAAAACTATACTAAAAGAATAGAAGGAAAAGTTTCATCAGAAGGCTAGGCTAAGAATAGAAAAGAAAGAATGAAAACAAAGGTAGCTGTCCCAGACTCTCTGTCTGAGACAGCTCTGCTGTGATTGGTGATTAATTATAAACATCCAAGATGGGCCAATCACAGATGTACCTGTTGCATTCCACAGCAGCAGACAACCACTGTTTACATTTTGTTCCTGAGGCCTCTCAGCTTCTCAGGAGGAAAAAGTCCTAAGGAAAGGATTTTCATGAAAAGATATCTGTGACAACCCTATAATCCCAGCTTTCAAAATTTCATTTGATTTAAACAAGTAGTTTCAGTCCCACTATTTAATGAGGAATAAGTGGTTTACTCTCATTTTTTGAAAAAGAGGCATTAATATCTTCCCTAGCCATGAGAAAATCTTTGAAGTGGTGACCGGAATTAAATTAATTTTTATAAGTATGCATTCAGAATGTATATAGTTTTTATCTTTTCAGTATCCAAGGATTATTCTGTTTGAGTACTCTTAAATACAATTTTCTTGTCTGAGGTAATTTATGCCCAAGAACTTCTGCAGAGGTGATAAGTGCTACATTCACCTTCCAGCATTGATTCAAATGTGGGTGGCTCATTCTATGCTTACCAAATGTACACCCTGAGCTCAAGTGGGTGGCAGATGCATATCACTGATGAACCATAAGTGTCTGAAAACAATTGGCTCTGTATCTGCCACACCTTTGGGCAATAAGTTACTCTCTACATATGCACATATTTCTCATCTATCTTTCTGAAAATATTTTGCCTAGTCCACAGGCAGCAGAATTTCAGAGTCTCTTTGGCATCTGGGCTTTTTTTGTTAGGTATGTTTGTACTGTTCCTTAATGATTACATTTTATGGTAATTGCCTTTTCCTTTGACAGACAGTCTTGGTCCTCTATGTGGTATACCCATTATCTTCAGAAAATAAGATAGAAAAGTATTCAGACTTTCAGAAGGTAAAAAGCAGACAAGAAATACAATGAGAAATTTGTGAAAAATAATAACTTCTTAGCAATATCCATCTAAATAAGAGTTTGGGATGAGTAAAATCTTACATGTTTTCTATTGACATCTGCAGAACAAGCTGTGCAGAAATGAACACCTGAAAATAATTATATGCTATGCAGTAAACATTGGGAGAACTTTTAGAAAACTACCCATAGACAGTTAAAAAAAAAGTCTAATATGTGTGTATTGCTTGACGAAATCCCTCTCTTGTCTGGTCTGCTTGTTGTCTGCTGCTTTTGCTGCAGTGCAGAAAATCAAAACAACAAATGAACCTACATTATGAAAGGACACTAGAAAGTTTCTAATGTCTTAAAATATAGAGAATAAAAAGTTTATAATGTATACTAAAAGTATAGGGAATAAAAACTCTTATTTAGTAAAATGTATGTCTATCAAGGATAATATTTTTGAGGGGTTTTTGTGGGTTTTTTTTATAGATCAGAAATTTCTGAATAACATTATAACTGTATAAAATTGAACTGGAAAAAGTTATTGCTTCAAAGGTCATCTACCATTAAAGAGAAGGTCTGATTGTAGTCAAAGAACCAAACGTCTTGCAAAGGTGCCCAAAAGTATTTTTTAGCATCTGAAAGTGCGGTAGAAAGTTCTGCTAAGGCCACTTTAAAATATTTTCTCGTTTAAGACTTGGGTGAAACCTATCTGAGTGGATCTATTGCACAGGTTATTACCATGCTGTATGCTCTGTCTTGATATGTACTAAATCCTTTTTTCTCTACGGTTAAAGAAATAAAATTGTAAATGAGATACTTGAAATAAACTTTTCCACTCTATTCAGCACTGATAAGGGCCTCAGCCAGAGTACTCTTTCCTGTTTCAGGGAAGATAGTTTAAGGATAAAGGAAAACAGAAGAGAGCCCAGAGGACAGCCACAAGAATTCTCCGATCTCCATGAAAAATTTATATAAAAGGAACAGTTTTTAAAGAAAAAAAGAAATGAATAGAAATACATAAAAGTAGCTTCTCACTAAGGCATTTTTTCCATAGTCTCCATTGTGCTTCATGGTCAGTGGAACAGATAAATTGGCTTAATTTTAGAGAAGAAATTTTAAATTAGAATTTAGCACTTTTTAAATGGTATGGTTTTGTGCAGAAAAATGGCCTTCCATGGAAGATAATGGGATTTCTTTTCTGGGCATTTAAAAGTATAGTACCAAAAAAACCCTCCTAAATAGATATTTGAGTCATTTTTTTTATTTTTGACAAATTCTTCTTTTTAATTTTTTACAGAAATAACCAGATGGGTGTTTGAGGTCCTTATAATCCTCACTTCTGTAGTTCAGTGAATGATTACTTGGCTGCAGCCATTTTGAATGCAGGTTCCCAGTTTAAGCTGGATAGATCTGCTAGGATGTCAGTGTGTTAAAGAGGAAAACGGTGAGATCCTGACCTGAGTCAGGTCAGGAGAGCGTCCCAGTTGTGCATCAAGCCCCAGAAAATGAAAGAACCTAGAAGAAGAGGATAGACCTACAGCCTAGCAGCTGATTTTAAGGGATCCCAGACATTTTAGCTTAGACTAATTTCTGAAGGTAATAGGAACCTTACATTTTCTAAGTTTAGGCATTTTCCTAGATTAATATCTTTGATAAAACTTCCCTTGTGAAGCTGATTTCCCAAATAACTGAGGAATGCCCATAGGTTACTTTTTAAGACACTGACAAGCAGACTCAGAGGAATTATTTTCTCAGAAAACCAGTGATGTGAGGCTTCTTAATTTGAGAATAATTTTACAAAATGCAGACATATGAATTCAGGATAGAAAACTCTTATATTTATTTTTTATAAAGCATGCATATTCTTATCATGATGCTGTCTTGACCATAAATGTTAGACAATGTGTAATATGAATGGTCATAGGCTATGGTGTTTTATGTTTTAACATTTGAAAATGCTATTTTTAGAGCTATCCTCATTCAACCTTTTAAAATTTTATTTTTAAATTTAATTTTTTAAAATGAAATCTCATAAGGTGTGAATTTAAAGTATTTACCATAGCCTAAACTATCTGAAATTCAATCCAAATTCTCATAGGTAACTGAACAATTGCAATCATTTAACTAATATGTGTCTGATAATACACACTCTTCACATAGAGATAGACATGAATTTTAGGTAACTCTTCCTCACTTCTTTATCAAAAGCATACTAGTAATTGAAGTTTTGCTACTATATTTTCTTTGTAAATATAGCAAACATATTGAATGTGCAGATATTTCATTTGAGAATCACTAATCATGCCTACAGTTATCTAGATGTCTCATAAACTAAGACTAAGCTTTAAAAACCCAGGTATATTTGGCTTCCAGGAATTCTTTCAAAGAGACAGAGAGAAAACTATTTCTTCTGCTGAATAATAGAGGTAATTTTCGAGTCAGCTTTTCTAATGCTGTGGTACAGTGTCTCAGATGATAATACTTGGAAACAAAGTAGCAACTCTCTGGAATGTAGGTGAAGACACCTCAGAGCCAGAGGAAAACTATGAATGAAACCATAATTTGATTTTTCTTCCTAGGGTAGATTATGAAAGAAATAGCTGATAAATGTTCAGTGTATCCAAGATTCGTGCAGGTTGACTTTATTACAAAAGAGTGTCAATTTCTGCCTTTAGAATAAATAAACAAAAACTCAAAAGCTGACTTATGTGGGTGGCTGTGCAATTCCCTTGACTGCCCATACAACATATGACTAGAATGAAAAATTAATTTACTGGTACAATTAATTCAGTCATATAATTCAATGTCTTCTCAACTGTTGCTGCCATTAGGTGTATTCATACAGATAATGACCATCACAGAGAAGCATTGTATATTGCTGCAAATAAAATCTATCCTAGAAACGTATTGCACCTGCTGAAGTCTTAACACTCCAGTAATAGACCTGAAATGGTAGTTAATTTTATATTTATATGCTTTCCCATGCAAAAGATCATAAACAACTGCACTTCTGATGAAGAAATTTTGTTAATAGGAAATAGCCTGGATCTTGAGCTCCAGGAGAATACCTAAAGATAATTTATGATGGGTGAAATGTATCCTAGATTAGATTTGCATTAAATCTATGGAACATAAATGAAATTCTGCAGCCTCAGGATTAAAAGAATGTATAACTAAGAGAGTCCTTTACTTAATATTTCATTTTTTGGTGTACATAACTACCTCTGATGTTACTTCTATGGAAGAATGCCATAAATTGCAAAGAATAAATTTGAACCAAAGGAAGGATGGAGGCATTCTAGACTATTTTGGTACTCTGAAACATTGTGTATGTCTGGCTGCTATTTTCCCCCTTTTCTTCCTTTTAAGTTCACGCAGCTCAATTACAGTTTTGCATTTGCTGGTTTAGAGCAAGGAGTAAAAGCTTTGAGGGTGTTCTAGATTTGTTTATCCTTAAGATACTGACTACAGAATCGTGGAATACTGTTTAATCTGATAGTTCAAAGAGCATAAATACAGTTTAAAATACTCTGCATGTAGGAAGAATGAATAGGTGGACAGGTGTAACATGTCTGACCTGAGAGTCTCTGGTGTTTTTGCTGATAATGCCATGGAGTTGCTTCAGGGTGAGTTGTGAAGAGAATATGAAAAAATATGTTTTGAAGACCCTTTGCTTCATGACCAGCTAGCGTCAAATAATGGAGCACACCAAACTAACACCAACAAAGACACTTTCACTCTAAGCCCACAGTCATAAGTAAAAAGGTGATACCTGTAAAGATTTAAAGTTCAAAACCATTCCTACACAAATAATTCTTTGCCTCGTAAAAAGAGAAAAACATAAATCCTAAGTCTTGCTGATATTTAGTAAATTTTAGTTCTGCATGTCTCCCAGGACCTCTATTGCAAAAATAAAAGAACACAGATGAAAAATTACTACACACAAATGCAAATGACTAGTTATTAGCATTCTGAGTGTCCAAGAGCATCCACAAGAAACAAAAACAAAAGAATATATTTTTCAACATTTCATATTTTTCTTTAAGAGTTTTTTACTTCCTTTCTCTTCTAAACATCAACATACTGTACCAATTATTTTAAAAGCTGTTTCCCAGAATGTTCATTGCTATTTACTAACAAAGGTTACAATTTTGATTTACCCCCTCCTTATTTTCTTCAGAGGAAGCAATTTCAAATAACAGTTTAATGAGTATCCTGCTATCTGAGACCTTTGCCTAGCCCAGGAGTTGTGCAAAACCAATTAGAAGTGTACATTTGCAAATTGGGTGCATGCAAGCATGACCAACTCCTCCTTCTCCTTCCTCCCCTGCCCTCAAAATAGGATTTCATTGTAAGTAAACTCAATTTGAAAACAATTTTTTTCTCTGAGAACCCATGTCCTAACCCAAATGATGCACAGATGAGTCACTTCTGGAAGAATATACAATGTGAATGTCAAAAAAGACAATCATTTGGAATTACTGTGGAATTATTTGTTGTTATTTTGTTGTTTTGGGGTTTTTTCCCTCATAATTTGCTACATGTTTTATTTATGTATTTATTCACATGAAGCCTTCTGTGAAGCTTCTGAAAAGATAATGGTCAGACTAAAGCAAGCCAGAAAGTTTAATTTCTCTGAATAAAGGCCAAGCACATTGGGTGTTCACTTTTTCACACCTGGAAATTCCACTTGAAACACCCAAATCTGTCCTGCTCAGCATCCAGGTGCTACTACTAGCATTAGGTGCCACTACAAAAGAGCATGTATCCTCTGCCTGTGTCTGTGGCTTAACTCTGCACTTGCAGCTCACCCCACACAACTCCTTCCTCATCCTCTACACAGGGCTGAAGGAGAAAATCAGAGGGTTAAAAGCTAGAAAATTCATGGGTTTAATTCAAAATATTTTAATAGGTGAAGCAATAACCACGCACACAAATTAAGCAAAACAAAGAATTCATTCACCATTTCCCATGGGCAGACAGGCATTCAGCCATTCCCAGGAAAAAGGATCTCCTGGCGTGTAGTGGTGGTGTGGAAAGACAAAGGTCATCACTCCCAACATCTGCCCTTCCTCCTTCATCCCCCAGTTTTATTTACTGAGCATGATGCCATAAGGAATGGGATAACCCTTCAGTAAGGTGAGGTCAGCTGTCGTGCCTGCGTCCCCCCACACACAACTCCTTGTGCATTGCCATCCCCATCGCCGGTGGGGGAATGAGATAGACAAGAAACTGACATTATGAAAGAGCTGTTCAGCAGCAGCTAAAACATCTCTGCATTTTCCACGCTATTTTCATTACAAATCCAGATCATGACACCATAGAAACTTCTAGGAATAAAATAACTCTACACTGTACAAAACTAGTACAAGACATCAAGAATAAATATCTAAAATGGCAGCAGATGACTATAGGCAGTCAATTGAGCAAAATCCATACCCATCTAAAAAGATAGGCTGTAATAAAACAGGAAACTGTAGTGTGAGGAAAAAAATGAAATTTCAATCAGCTTTTACAATAAAAATATACTTTATAAGAGTCATGTCAAGCAAAAGGACAGGCTTCTACTCCCAGAATCTTTTCTTTGGTGCAGTATACTATATAATCTTTTATGCCATAGTATCTCAATTCTAGAACATATAACCTGCAGTGGTTTGTACTGCTTATACTTTACACTGCTTTTTAAAGGGAGATAAAAAGAGAATTAAGCCAGGGCAAAGAATTTTGTAAAATCCAAATGCTGCCACTGTTTAGCAAAGGCATTTCTCCATAATAAGTTGAGGGATTTGCATATGAATGGTCCTACTCTGAATGTTTCAGATTGTGATCTAAGCCGAAGAATATATCACCAGACTGGCCTCAAAAGTCTCAGGAGGCACAAATAAGAGGTTTTTGTACTAATACCACTCATACTACTACTAGTAGCAAACAACCCATGCAGGGGGGAAACTAAGACAACCGAATACACACCTCAGGAGAGTTAATTATAAATCTCCTTTTGGACTATATTTGCAAGCACACATTTTTTTTCAGTGTGTGAATTTCAGGGGTAACAGAGGACACTGAAGCTAAACTTGCACTTGGAAGTACAAATACTGAAACAGATTGTTCTCTATTTTGTAAGGAAAAAAATGAGTCTTGGCAGTTCCTCAGTTCTTCACAATATGAAGCTAAAGGTCAATATTAGTTACAGTGAGGCAGCTAATACTGCTAAGTGCCAGTAAGTGGCCATAATGCACTTCAGTACACATAAAATAACCTCACACATTCCATACAGGTATAATCAGCAGGTCCATTAAGTGGCATATTAAATATAAGCCATAAAACAAACAGAAGAACATCAACTCTTTAATGATATCAAACAACAATCAAATCTTTAGGTCAAAATCATTGTCCATGTAATAAGACAAAGCGTCCTTTTTAATCCAAGTTCTTTTCCTTGTCATCCATGTTCCAGGGCAGAGTCCTTCACTCTTACAGGCTTCTCCTTCTGCAAGAGATGCAATTTGTTCTCCAATTTTTCTTTTTTTTTCAGAATTGTTTCCAAGAATTTCTCCTGGAATGAGACTATTTTCTTTTGAAGAAATAGTAAGAGCTAGGCTGACCTGAACACTTCTCCTATCTTTCAGAATGCATCTCAGTATCTCAGGTTCAATATCAAGAAAATGTTCAATCTGAGATCTGATAATGGGTCGGATTTTTTTTTTTTTTTCAACAATATCTGGGTTTGGGGTTTTTTTAGCAGTAAGTTTCAGGCTAGCCTCAAGATTGGGAAGTGTAGCCTGTTATTCTCTTCTGCTTTTATAATGAGAGATCATTTGTCCAGACTTCTGCTTACCCAAAAACACAGCATCATTAGTTTTTCCTTACTCTTGTTAATAATTGTTATTTCCAAATTACCTCACATCTGCCATTGTGTTACAGTGTAAGTTTTAAAACAATAAATCAGAACAAAAAAAGCACTTGTGCACCTAAAGGAACACACCTTTTATTTCTCAGATCCATTACATCAGCACAGTGTTATCCTTATCCTCCCTCCATGCTGCAGGTTTCATTATTTAATATCACATTTAAGGCAGAGAACAAACACTGTTCTCTAAGCTGTTGACCTGCCCCGCTGCAGGCATCCTGTCAGATATGTAACTTACATCTACATGAGAGCTCTTCATTTCAGTTGCAGAATAGTGAATATTTGCTACTTAGCACTTAGGTCAATAACAATTTTTAAGTGTTTTTAATACCTTTAGCAGGATTGTTTGGGGTGCCAAATATACAGGCAAGGCCAGAAGGACTGAATTGCATCTCTGGTTAACTATTTCAGAATTTGTCTGGTCTTTTTATTCTGATTACCAATTAAAGTCACCACTTAAAACTCAAAGAGCACCTGCATATCATTTTTTCATCTATGGTTATCAGGAGATACCTAAGGAAGAATAAGATTAACAGAGACATGAATTATACTTCCTTTCAAAGCTCTCACAACCTCCCACTCTCTATTAACATTTAAGGAAGTTCAGAAGCTGGACATTATCTCTATGTATGAATGAGTTTGTTGGGGCTTGTGTGCCTTCTAGAAAATAGTCTAATCACCTTCATTTACTGCATTTCGATTTGCCTTTTCAAATTTTGTTGAGGTATCTAGGGCTTGCTGTACATTGTAACCTCCTCAGAAGAGAAAATATTAAACAGCTGTTGGACCTACAGTGGTGGAAGCACTTCAGAGAGCCACAGGAAGGTTTCAAAAGCAATCCCACTGCCTTCTGTGTCTGTGTGCACAAGCAAGTTCAGAAGGCAACATTTTTCTGTTGCTGAGAGATTTAGGGTCACAGTTAGCCTTGTTTTCTTAGTCCTGTGATATGAAGCCTTAAAGAACTTGTCATGTTAATGGCAAGGAAAAAATAATTCTAGATATTAATGTCTTCAGAAAATTCAAAACAAATGCTATAAATCCCAAATTATCACTTCTTCAAACAAAAAGTGAAATTCTCATCTTTATGAGATCGAAACTACTTAATAATCACATGATGTGTTTTTAAGAAATTATTTAGCAGCAATGATAAAAATGTTAGCATCAAATAATCAAATTCAAAGGCCAATAGCTCATAACCTGTAGCTTTAGTCAGGCACTCAAACAACTGTAAGCCCTAGGCACAAGAAAGTTGACTGTGGTCCTTACTATGTGTTTCAATGTTTTCAAATAGCTTCAAGTGACTCTCAATATTACAGAAAAATGCAAAGCTACAGTATTTTTAAGAACTAGTTTACTTCTAGAGAATGAAAAATCCTCTCTTGCATTTATTTATAAAGTAAGGTCACAGAGTCTATGCCACAGATTTATCTTCACGTAAAAATCTCAAATATTTCCAGTCCAACTTATTGTTCAGAAATAAGTGGGTAAATAGATAAATTAGCAAACCTACTTTTGTACTGCCAGAATAAGGGAGCAATTTTAAGATCAATTCCAGTAGAATTTCTATAAGTGCCTCTTTCCATTGGTTTTAAAAGGATCTTGGAATGACCAGCTCAGAGTCCACTGGTCTGTGTTTGGTTACAAGAGATCCAAATAATGTACATGGAAAAATTTCCATCTCTCCTAGAGATGATTTTATTGATGTTATGTAGAACTGCACTTAGGAGCTATTACTTTGGGTTTTTTTGCCATTTTTCTATTTTAAACTGTAGTGATTAAGCAATAATGACAGTTCCCTAAAGAAAGATATAAAACAATACAGATAAATATAAAAAGGTTATTTAGGATACATAATAGATTGAGATCCTTAAAACCATCCTTATTAGTATTACCAGATTTAACATAAGTAAGCTAAGTATCTTGAATACAAGACGATGTAAATAATCTGGAAATAAATTCCTAATAAATAAGCTTTTTCTGTCCAAAAGGGAGATTATATAGTTTAAATCTCTCTTTATATGATTAGTGTTCAAATATTCAATTATTATGTGTAATGTTTTCTCTTTTTCATAATAGAATTTAAAGGGAAAAGACCTATTCAACAAAAATCTAATTTCTGCTCGTGTGAAATATTTTTTTGGCAAAATTTCTCAGTTACCTATTTGATATGACAGAGGAAATTCTACATTAAAAAACAGTGATTCTTTACTAGGTGTAAAGAAAAATAGACCTGAATAATCTATTAATGTTGGTTATAAACCTCTTGACATGTTCTAATGGCATACATAGCTAATAATCTTGTTCTCATAACATTTTCAAAGCACCTGATGAATCCTGTGAAGGATGGTCCAAGTCCAAATAAAAGGCATAAGAATAATATTTCAAAAACTGTACAGAAATTTGAAAATTCCTCAGACTACTTGAAAAGCCTATATAATTATTACCTGAAATTTGAATACTTCTTTGAACTTCACGAGAGTTTTTTGATTGCCAATCTCACTGGTGTAACAAAATCACATTTTGCATAAATCTGCAATGGATGTTCCTTTCCCTAGTTGAGCTATTAAAAAAAAAAAAAAAAAAAAAAAAAAAAAAAAAAATTAAATGTGAGAAGGTTCTTTTAGTTTTATTTGCATTCCTTGCAAACTAAATGACAGGCTCTGACTTTGAAGACATTTCCAAGATTTATAAATTCTACTAATGAAAAAAAAAATCAAACACTAATATTCCAACTGGAGTGAGTTTTATTTCAGTCATTCTGGTTAATATTGCTGTGAGAAACATAAGCAAAAATCTGAGAGCCATTTTACAGCTATGACTGATGTCACAGAACCAGAACATTTCTATCCAAATGATCATCATGGCTTTGATTTATGATTTGCCTTTAGATGGTCTCAAAGAGAGTAATGAATTAAACTGCAATTTGAAATTCCATAACTTTGAGTCTTTTCAGCAGAGTTATTAAGAACAGAAATATTTCGGTGTTGAAAGCCAAATATGTTAGTCCTTTTCCTCTCTTCTCCTCTCCTCTCCAGCTGAAGACAATTAGACATTGTAAGACACTTAGGAAACACTGAGGAAATAATTTTGTTACAGGCATAGAAATCAACAGCCTAACTCTTTCCTAGATTTTTTAAAAATAAATTTATGACAGATATATTAAAGAAGATATTGTAGGTATTTTCCAAGAAAACAGATCTATATTTTAACTTTCATTATATGGATGATGTCATCAGAATTATTTCATATTCACTCATCAGTTTATGGAAAGGTGTTTTTAAAGTGCCCTGCAATAATTGCTTTTCAATTTGTCTTTTTGCACTTTTTTACCTGAAGAGAAGGTCACTGGTAAATTTGTGGAGCTGACCAGGCTTTCAAAGGTTGTATCCATGCCTCTAGATTAAAGCAGATTGTGGCCAAATCCCTGGTCTGTTAATGCTCTAGAAGAAACATCCAAAATGCATAATCAGATAATAAATATATATATTAAATAAATCCCTTAGAACAAGGGTAGATTATTTTTTCCTCACTACCTGGATCATTACAATGGTGGATATTAATTTGTATTGTCTTTATACATATATATCTCATATTAAAGGACCTTAAATATTGCATATTGATTGAAATCACTGTTAAATCTCGTAAAAAAAATAAATTAAATTATCAACTTCAAATAATTAAATATTTCTATAGAGCAGGAAAAAGATATTTTTCCTGCTCTATAGATTATGAATTATTAAGGTTTAGTAAAAAATACGAGGAATGAAATCACTGTGTAGAGTCAGAATAATTTGCATATAAATTATATCACTTTGACAATTTGACATTAATTTTTTCTTGTCTAAAAGAAAAGCATGCTTTAAAAATCATTTTATGGACTCTTAAGGCTAGAAGAAACAAAACAAATAATGTCATCATACCTCCCATGTAAAAAAAGGTAATAGACTTTTATATGTGATCTTTCCATCAAGTTTGTACTTCTCATTTACCTAAACTATTGCATTGGAATGTTTCAGGCAGCTGAGCTTAATACAGAAAATTGAATGACAACAGAACAAACATCTCTAGTTTAACTGAGATTTTCAATAATCATCCTTAGCATTCCATTTTGAATGCATCTAGTTTCAGCTTCCAGCCGCATGACCTCATTAAATACACATAAATGAGATTTAATACTGCTACTTTCTGAAAATTCATCATGCAAACAATTAGTGAGAAAATTCGTGTGACTGTTTCTTTGATAAATTATCTAGAAAGACAATGGTTTTCATTTTAGCTGGATTTTAACAAAACATGCATCAAGGTTTTTTCTATGTTCAAAGGGATGAAGTAAATATGATAAAAAGGTTTTTTGTCCCATCCTAAAATCTGTGTCAGGGGAAGTGACATTTTCACTAAATAGTCTCTAGACCAGATGCTTAACTTTTAAAAGAGTAAAGATTAGTGAGATAATTAAAAATGACTGTTGGAGAACCTGAGATATTTTAGAAACATTTACACTGTTATACATATTTGAATATCATATTTGAACTCCTACAAAATAAGCTTTTATTATTGATCAGTATCTTTAGAGTGCTGACATCAAAACTGAAGATCCTTGTAATGAGCTCATTATCATGCTGTACTTATAAGAACACCACCTGGTTTTTCTCTGTGTATTAGTTATGCATCAAAAGATCAGTTTGCAGGCTTACCCACTGTGTCATATTTGGATTCTATTTTCCCATAACAGAATAGTGATATTTCCAGGACATCCACTGCATTCAAAAAAGGGTTTTATAAGTGACTTAATTTAAGGTGTTCTGCAGTGAAAGAGGAAAAAAAAAAAAAGCTGGCCTACAAATTAATCACTTCCCACAACAATGAGAAAAGACATCTCTAAAACAATACCAAAACCAGAAGTTACTCAGCTCTAAGTTGTGATATTGGAAACAGGTTTAGCGTAAGAGGATCACACTGCTGAGTACTTGACAGGACTGCTCTGAGCAATTGGGAAGCAGTGTTGTCAACCAGAAACAGCAAAATCTATCAAAAAAACTTCTGCTTCAAGGATGGAGTTTTAGTGACTAAGGTACCTGTTCAGAAACTTACACTGGACTTCCAAATATCACCAACTTGCAGAAAGAGCTCGGTAACTTCATCCAGCAGTCCTTTGGCCTCCCTTTGCTGATGACACTCATTAGCTCTTTCTACCATATTTACTTTTCATTAGACTTTTCAAATGAAAGAGGAAAAAAGGCAACTAATTCTTCAGTAACGTCCTTTCTTTATTCCCAGGATATGAACTTCAGCATTTAACTTAACAGAACTTTTGTTTCTTGATTTCATTGATATAATGTTTTAAAAAGAAGGCAATCAGAAATTTTAAGCACAAATAAATTAAAAATTACATGATTAATGCGAATGAAGACTAGATGTGAACTCTAAACCCGCAAAAGAATTATAAAAATATTTTATTGGCTTGTTTATCAAATACCAGTCACAAATGCAAACAAACAAAAGCGCTTTTGTAAAGACTGAAGATATAAATGTAAATATCAGAGTAAATGGTGGAATAATTTTCCAAAAACCAAAATATATTTCAAAATATATTCCAAAATATATTTTGAATATATTTTCAAAATAGCATCATTGTAATTAAACCGGAATTCAGATACAAATTCCTAATTCAACATGCAAAGTAGCTCTGGATGAATGGCTCTGTATAAACGGACTTTAGTACCTGCCAGTGCAATGAGCAAATAGTTTAAGGTTTGACAGTGAAAAGTTAGTATTCTATGCCTTTAGTAAAATACATATATGTACAAAAATAGAAATGATTTATATCATAATTATTCTGCAATATTTAGAGAGAGAGACTTCACTTGCTACCACAAGTATATCAAAGCTTTTGTTGATGAATGTGCACCCTTACATCGATGAATTTCTTCCTCACCCATTCCTTTAGTTTCTCTAACATCTTTGCAAGTCTGATATTTGAGTAGCCATGTTCTAAAGGGAATGAGCATCCTAAAGAGGAGACACTCTTCATCCTGGAAGAAGTATGAGGATTTCAACAGATGACTGTGGGGTGAAAATAATAGTTTTAGCATTCTGGATGTTCTCTACGAGAGATAAGTGTGTAAGTGTGCTGCTTTATAATTACATTCCCTGGAAGAAGTTAGATTTATAGAAGTAGTCACTGTCTGCCTCTCCATAGAATGGCTTCTGTTTGCAGTGATGCTTAATTTGAATGGTGATCTGTAAAGTTCCTGTACAGAGAAGAGAAATCAGCATATACCAAGGTGTCACCAAAATTCAAAATCACTTAGAATGCTGTAATATGCAGTTAAAAACTTGGAATATTATAAAGAAATGCCATGGGGCAGATTTTCAAGTTCAGCAAATACAAACTTAATAATTTTAAAGGATTTAGAGGCCCATGTACTCAGATCTTGCCAAGTAGATTTAAACAAAATTAAATTTTCAGTTAGTTACTTGTAGGTTTGTCATTAAGAAACATTCATTCAGATAATGCCCAACCATTCTGACATTTGGCTGCAATGAAAATTCAGTCCAGGAAAATTAAAAAAAAATTGTCTGCAGGGACTTTTTCTTCCTTATTTCCACACACATGGGAAATTCTGATTGATACTTCCTTATGTCTAAGGCCTAAAATAGTCTATGGCCATGAATGTTCATGTCCTCTACACCCTTGTCACATCTTTCTTTTATAATTCATTCACTTCCTTATTAGTTTGTCCTATAATTTCCTCACTTTTCCTCAAATGCAAAAATAAGAAAAAATTGTATATTTGCTCATACATTCTTCACTTTTATGTCAAGTGCATATGCATACATGTATTTCTTCTCTTACTCTTTTTCTTTCACTATAAAAAGAAAAAAAAATCACTATAAAAAAATTTCATTTTCCCAATGCAAAATATTTAGACTTTTTCCACACTAAAATTCTGTCAAAAAGTTTTGTTGAAGCTGACACATTTTTTCGCATGCTAAAATTTCATCTAAATGGCTTCTTCTTTTCATAGAAAGCTGATCAGTAAAAAAAAAAAACAAAAACTCAGAACTTCAAAACTGAAAGGAAAAATAAAACCTCCACCAAAATCCACCATGTCTAATATTTCCCATCAGATTTGCTCTTTCTTGAATATGCTTTCTGTCTCTGAGATCATAAATTTTTCATTCTGCCTTACACTTGCCCCACTGCAGCAGGATGGACAGAAGGACTATTTTTCCCCAGTATAAGAGTTTTGTATTCTGTCAACACAAAACCAAGCAATGTGCATAGACACAAAATCTCCTTATATTTTGTCTATTAGCAGTGGAAGAACTGAAGTTCTTACATAGTCACTAGCAAATATAATACGGGTTTTTTTTGATTTTTATAATATTTGAATTCTTCCAGTGGCACCGTCATCTCCATTAATGGAACATGTTGGGTTTCTATGAGCAGATATGTCTTAGAAAATCAAATCACAAACACTTCTGGTGTAGAAATATTTGGTAATCTCTACCATTTCTGTGTTAGGTCTCTGTGTGGTATTGTTTTGGCTTAGGCCACTTCATCCTCCCCCAAATCATTCACAGAATGGTTGGATGATTTTCACAGAAGAGGATGTGACTATTCCACCTCTCTGTCCTGTTGTTTGTTTTGGAAGCAAATAGAAATTTCAAAAGTTTAGCATGTCCAACCAAAGTAAGTCAGCTGGCTTTGGTGTTGAAGAACCATCCCTGGCACTACTTTGTTGATTATTAACCTCTCAATCAACCTCCTGGGACACTCAGACACTTATTCCTTGATATTTCAGACTTCATTAGATATTTTAGTTTATGTGCTCGGATGTTTGCAATTAGTTATTTTCAAGCCTGCTCACTGAAACAGCATCAGGGCAGTCTTACAAAGAGGTAGTGCAAAAGTAAATAAATAGCAGCTTAGCTGAACATGTAAATCACAGGAAGAGGAAGCAGAGAAAGGAAAAGTAGGTCAGAGAAAATGCTGGTCTACTGGAAAAAAATTTGCTTTTGAATGAAAAATACTGAGTGATATAAACAGATTGTAGGTTTTGTCCAATTTTTTGCACAGGTATTTGCACTTCCACAGCCTAAGTTTGGAATAAATATTATTGTAGGTAACTGTATGCAGTTGAAGTAATAAAAAAATATACATGCTGTGTTAGTCATATTTCTTCAGTATTGACTTGCTATCATAAAAGACAACAAAAAAAAAAAAAAAGAAAAATTGATAAAATTACAGTAAGTAGCTGCACATTTTCTCAGCATTTTTTTCAGAATATGAGTAAGTTTATATATAAATGTCCAGATCATTCTGGATCTATGTAATAAAACTGGAAACATCATAATAAAGACGAGCATTGTGTTTCATCATAATGGAAAATAATACCTTATCAGTAACCTTAAAAGCAGAAAACAGACATTATTTCATAAAATAACTTTAAAGATTACTTTAAAGGTGTATACTCCTCACTTTAAGTTAGATTCCAACTAGTGCCCATAAAAGCCAAAGGAAAAGAGATCTGCATTGCCCCAAGCAAGGAGAATTTGATTCCTATATTTCAAAACACTTTCCCCTCATATATTAAACTTACTGTTTCTTTTGGTTTATTTTGTTTAAGCATACTCAGGATGCCTAAAGCTTTTGAGCTTTATATATTTATGCATTAACCTTCAAATAAATAAATACCATGATAGAAATGCACTCAGGCCTGCAAGAATGTTATTTCATCTGACTTAAAACATTTTATAAGAATTTATTTTCCTTCTTTCTCTCCTGCTTGGATATATTTACTGTTTAATATCAAGTACTATAAATAATATTGAACAAATCAGGCTGTTAAAAGTTGACATATACAAATATGAGCACATGGTTTTTTTTTTAATCAGGTCCCTGATTCTCACCCAGTCATTAAGATTCTTAGGGTCACTAACTCCAAGGAAATACTCCAATTTTAAGATGCAAAAGTGACATTTATTGTAACATCTTAAGTATAATCTGAACATTTAAATTATTTCCTTAATATCAAATAGATGCAACAAATATAATATCACATTTCTCTCAGAGAAAAAAATTAATTTTTAGTACAGTTTTTTTATTTCCCATCTGTCAGCAATAAATTCAGGATTTCAGCTGCACAGACTGCAAGAAACAAGATAAGTCCAATCTTCCACTGTAGCCTGGACATGTTCAGATAGAACATTATATGCAAAGCATATGAAAATTAGACACCATTTTCACATATTCTGCATCTTAGCTACCTGAAGAACTTTTTTGAAGAGAAAGAGGCACATTTTTGGTCTCAGGGTGGAGTGAATTGCATCAGAGGAATCTACTTCTCTGTAGTGATTACAAAAGTAACATCACTAGCTACCTCTAGGGTGGCTATCAACAGAGCAGATGCTAAGTTAGGTAAAGTAAATCCCACTTGGGAGATAACAGATAAATTTACATCCAGAGTAAAAATGTGAGCTTCTGCTAAAAGTATTCATGATATAAAATTTAACCTTTCTAGAGTTATAATGGAATGAAGTAGAAATATGGTTATCCAACATATTAATCATTATTGTTGATGAATCTCTGGAATTGATGTATAAGAATGGGTCTGCAATGAGCCTAAAAAAATCCATTCAGGATTTTCCTCTATTATGTACATTTTTCTCTAATTTTAATTTTTTGAAATGAGGAATTAGTAGAGAAAATCATACTTATATCATCAGAAATTCTAATCTAAGCTAGTTGGGACAGAGAAAAACCTCAATGCAGAGTACTACCAAAAGTCTAGATGATGCTCATTAAACCAACTTCCTTTGTCTACTTTCCCTTCTATTGATAGCAACTCTGTCTAGAAAAAATGTCTGGAATTAAAGAAGAAAATATCTCTGTTAGAAAAATGTCCTGTAAATTAGGATTGGTTTTGTTATATATACCAGAGAAGGAGAATATATGTGCTTATTTCTCTGGTTTTGTTTATACTTCTTTTGAGAACTTACCTGCCTGAATCTCATCTTAGCTGCAATTTGTTTTATATGTCACAGATTCATCAGTCTTAAGGATTATATTTTTAATTGAAAGTATCTTAGCAGAAACAGATTTTTTGTTGTAAAATGCAAACCCTATGCTTGCCACTGTGTTGAATTCTCATATGGCAAAATTCATTGCGTAAATGTATGTGAGGTATATGAAATGCCAATATTTTCCATATGTAGATTCTACACACTTTGTCTATTATGTTCACATATGGTTAAAATTTATATAAGCTAAAAAAGCATCCTGTTACCATCTCATTGGAACTTGCAGTACCTAACATTCAACAGCACTAGACTAACAGGACTCCCAGATCAAAACTAATCTGAATACAACCTCTGCCCCAAAATCAGATACATAAACCATAGTAGGTTAAAAATTTACATCTGTTTCAAACTCCAGTCTGTTGAAAATTGTAGCCTTCTTCACTAGCTAAAAATGTTTTCAGCATTGTGTTGAGTTTTCTGATGAATGTTGTTTCAGATGTGAATTTTCCATAACTCTATAAATAATGTATTTATCCTCCATCAAGTTAATTGTCCATTTTCCAGTTTCAAGAAATATTACTAATTGAAAAATTTATTTTAATTCCTACACCTCAGTTTAACTTCCAATTTAGGTCCCAATATGGGAAGGTAGCTGAAAAATATCTTAAATTCTCAAATTCGATTGAGAAATCAGTCATGACAGTCCAAAAAGAACTTTTTTGGAAGATAACAACATTTTTGTTTGTTCCAAACAGAAATAAAATATTTATAGGCCTTAAAATCAGACAAAAAGAAAAAACTCTCAAACTACCATCATGGGCAACTCTTTACTAGTAAGTTTGTAGAAGACGTGCAAAAAAATACAGCACAAGTAATTTACATATGCTTTCCTAGAGTTTTTTTTTCAGAATGAAGACTATGAGAATCTCAAAATAATGAGTTGATATTTTTGTTATAATAGAAATCTGACTTTATGCTTTGTTATTTGAAAATTCTCTTAGCCTCTTTCTTGTTAAAATCAGAATAATTTCTAATTATTTAGCCTTGTACTTTTCTTGTTTATAAGCTTATTTTCATAATTTCAGTTGTCAATTCATCTGGATTCCAGATGAATTACCAACTAAAATTACTGAAAATAATTGGTTTAATTATATACTGAAAATAAACTGGTTTATGTTGTTATCATTAAAACTTAACATCAGTGCATTGCAATGGTGCTACTATGATGTTTCATTCATATAAATTTTCTACTAGCTTTAGCTTATGCTATCCTAAAATAGCTAAAAGAGTTAAAGCTTGAATAAGAGTTGATGCTGATTATAACTTCCTTAGCCCACATGTGTGTCTTCAGTGCTTATATATCAGTCTTCTGAATCATATCTTTTCACGTGCCTCTAAATAGTACATGGTTTTGTCTACCTACATGAAGCTTTCCTTAATAGAGACCAGCTGCTGTGCTGTTCATACCTTCTGGTTGAAAGGGTATATCCTTGTGACAGACTGTAAGACATCTTGCTGCTGTATCAAGGCCTCTTTCTCAAGACCCTTCACAGGAACAGTTATTAAGTCTTTATTTCTTTTTGGGTTTTTTTTCCTTAAGATTTTTTGTTTCTGCTTCTCAGCTTAAATTTGTACTTGAAGTTTTATCGTCAGGGTCCATCTTTTTTTCCAGCTTGTACAATACTCACCTTGTGTCCTTTCATGATAAGAGCTTTCAGGCACTTAGAGATAATGTCTCTTTTTAGCTGCCAGTAGAACATTTTCTGTGTTAAATGTAATTTTTAGACACTGCATAACAAGAAGACTTCTCAGTTACATTTTTTTCTTCTAGCCTGTTATTAATGAGCAATTATTCACTTGCTATAGGATACAAAGGATAGAACATTCATGCAGCAGATAAAAAATAAAATCTCTTTGAAAGCATATAATACTTAGGTCTGTCTTTGTAGGAGCTGTTATATATATAGGAACTTCACAAATATTACCTTTGTAAGGTTGCAAAATTATCAAGGTCTTTTTGTCCTTTACTAAATCGTGTACATATTCATCTATCAAGGTTCTGGCAAAACCTGAGCCTGACTTCTGCAGTCCTGAAAAGAACAGCTTCTTGAGTCTGAAACAGTTGGTCATAGATCCACCATAATAAGGTATGACCTTGTCCAGTTGTAGAACAGATATATTTTCCTTTTGTAAATGACACAAAAATAATCAGTTTTGGATGGCCCACTTATAGAAGTTGTGCAGTTTCATCTTCAGGTGGCCTTTAAACTCTCTCTGGATTTGTATTGCTCTCCAGAAATATACCTATAATGGACAGTGCTGGTCATCTGTCTTTGGTCTGATTTTTTCAGATAGAGGCCCCAGGCCACTGTATTTCATGTGCTACGTACCAAGTTAAAATTAGACACATATTTATATTTAATTTCATTTTCCTACATAACTTCAGCTTTTATTGACATGACATTCTTTTTCCATGAAAAAGAATGCCTAAGATTGCTATCATGAATTCCAATTCAATTAATTAAAATTATTAATTGAAATTAAAGTTTTACATATTTCTTTGGTCATACATTCCCCATTCAGGTGTTTTTATTTCCGTAATAGGAATACCTAACAATGGATTTTAATCATAAGAAAAAAAATATCATGCACGAGAAAATGTTCTCCACACATCACTAATACTGAAACTGAGGAAAAAAAAAACAAAAACAAAAAAAAACCAAAACAAACAAACAAAAAAAAAAACCATAAAGCATAAATAAATTTTATCTTATTATGTGTAGTTTCTAAATATACTTTTAAATTACATGGTAAGTGTTCTTTATCTCTCTGTTCCATGCCTGCCTTGCTTTGTTTAAATGCAGCAAATTACCTCACTCATTCAAAATGGATTTCATCTTTTCCTTCTATTTTTTAAACTTAAGTAGCCATTTAGTATTTGTAAATGATGAATGAATTTAATTTGATTATGAATTTTTCTCTTAAAAAATGGCTAGTTTCTCCACTGCATTTATATTTCATAAGTCTTTTTTGAAAATAAGTAATGGTTCTACTTTTTAAAATGGTATATTCCTAAGCCAATACTCTTATAGTAAATTAAAAATGGGATGAAGATAAAGTTAATTAATATTTTGGAGCTAATTATAATAACAGATTATTGGAGATACGGATTGTAGTTATATAAGCGTCTTGCTAAGCAACAAACTACCCACAAGCTCTAACTCATGAAAATTTCACAGAACACTGTGAAAGGCTTGGGATTTTCAGATGCCTTCTTGAAATTGAACTTTCTAATCACTGAAATACCTGACATGTAAGAGTAAATAGAGATAGAAGTAATATGCTGGATGCTTTGCAGCTTGCTACAATCACCTACTTCTTTGCTAATAGCATGTAAACTGCTGTCATTATGAATGGCTAAATCATTCTGACTCATGAACACATTGAAAATACTGCATAAAAGAGGCAGATACTAGAAAATTTAGTTTCCACTCATTTGTTGTTGATAGATTCCATACTGTGAAAGAAAATAATTTCAGGGGGATTTAAGTATTGTACCCATGAACAGGGCTGGTGCTGAGTCACAAATGTTGTTTTACCCCTTAGCATTGCATTCATTTGGTATAGAAGCCTAGAAGTCAAATACAATCATTCCACTTCATGGTTATGTGGTTCTTCATGGAAAGAAGTTGTGTGTGCAGCCACTAGTTTACAGCACCTTTATATAGGAGGTTTCTTGAGTGCAGGATTCACATCCTGATGCTGACTTTGGAGTCATAGCCACTTAATGATTTTACCATTATTATTACTATTATTATCCATCAGATTTTTCTATTGCTATTATCATTACTAGGCTGATGACTAACATGAGTGAACAAGAAATCTGGTTCAATGACATCTTCTATTCTGATCTTATTAGTGCAGAAATCAATGATTACAGTCCCTGATGAGTCAACTGTTCTGCCTTAGGTCCTTAAAATGAAAATAAACATCTCTAAAACGTGTAAATTATTATGTGCAAAGAAATTTTAAAAATAATTAAAGCATAAACAGAGAAAAAGCATCCTTCTAGTTATCAGTAATTTTGAATATCAGAATAGATCTAGTTACCTGATCATTATCAGAGGACCAATGCTATCATTTTCTTATCCTAGAGATAGAATTGGTATGGACATGAGGTTAGCAGTGGAGATTATCATATTAGTTTATTTCTGTCATTTAATATGACTCCTTGGGGTTTCCTACTTCTTTTCTCCCTTGAAGTCTGGAGACATTTGAAGAAATAGAATATTTTCTACCATCTGTCTTGTAGACAAACTAAATCTCAAAATCTGAAGAAAAAAATAGTAATAAACTTTATAAGTACGTCTTAGCAGCTTTGCACCCACTTTTACCCTGGTGATTTCCAAGTTTAAAAAATAGCACTAAAATAGGTGGGGTTTTTTAAAGTTAAATTCTATAATATTAGAAATTTATTTGATTCCTTAGCAGTTTAAAGAGAACAATATATTTTTCAAAAAGATTTTAGAGTATTTATGAGGAACTTTTCTAAAAAAGACACAGATTTTTCTACTATTTTTTCATTAAAATTCTCTTTGAGATGATATGTTTTTCATCATTCAATTAAATTAGCCAACATCTCAAGAAAGTACAAATTTTAGATAAACTCATTCTTTTCTTTTTTTTTTTTTTTTTCATTTCTTTTGTTAAGCAACTAGAAAATTCTAATGTGTAAATCTAAGGTTTTATGCAGCCACAGATGAGTCTCCAGTTCCTGGGGAAGGACTTATGTCATCTATTGATACTTCCAGCTCCAATATTTAACAGTATGAATATATTGACATCCCCTTGCACAAGTATCCTTCTCTAGGTATAATATGTGATAACAACAGGGAAAAATTAGCATGCTCCTCCACATTATTATTTTAATTGAAAAAGCAGATGTTTTCTGTGTGAAATAGAAATAACTTGTGCTTTATTGTCCTTTCTATGTACTTCAATCAATCTGAATTGCAATTAGTAGACTGAATGTCAAAACCTTTGGCATGGGCTAGGATTTTTTTTCAGTGAGGTTTTTATGGCTGTTGAGCATCTGATATATTTCAAATGCTGTCTCTCACCAGCTCTGAATGTGGAGCTAAATAACAAACATTCACAGAAATTGGCTCAATTATATGATTGTCAGATATAAATGAAGACTTCAGAATATGGTTTGCAAAAAACAGAGTAAACCAGTTCATTTTCCTTGCATCATTGTTGAGGGAACAGCTTCAAGGTAACATTTCTAAACTCCTTGGATTTTAAACCACGCTCCTGGGTCTAAAGAGGAAGATATATAACTAACAGCACGAGGGACCCAAAGAGTTTGTGATTCCAGCAACCACTGAGATGTTATGTTGCAAAACAGAGCCCAGAGAGACTTTTCTTCTTTTACTCCTCTTTAATCAGGTCTTTATTTTTCCCTAAGACAAAGTAAATAAAGTTACATTTCACGCCGTCCCCTGCAGGCAAGTCACACATGATAAAAAAGCAACAGTGAGACACTAAGAGTTGTTTTCTTCTAACAAAGAATTTACCCGTCTAAATTTACTGGTAAACAGTAAGGTAAACAGTAGTATCCTCAAAGTTATATTTTCATTCTCATTCTCTACTTTATGGTAGCAGTAATTCCCCAGTCCTTAGTCTCCTTGTGTTTTTAAAGGAAAAGACCACATAGTATTTCTGTGCTGAGACACAATAAAGCCATACACTGACTAGCTATAAACAAGCTTCTCAGGGAGAAGGAAATAAAAAGAAATTAGCCTGTGGAGTCCTACATGCTGTGGCTTGACCATTTTCCGTGCCTAAACTAGCTTAAGTCAGATGACATTTGCAAATGAAGTGGAGGCATAGGGTGTTGAAGAGCCAATTTCCCAGCTATGTGGAAGCCAGAAAGAAATTAGAAGTTACTAATACAATTGACAAGTAAGAGAACTGCCCAGTATCCATTCCCGTGCTTGAGGCCACTGACACTTGAAAAGCCAAGTAACTCTGAACTTGTGATGGGAACGAGCTTTGGTCTGTGGATAACAAGCCTTGCTAAAAGGAAGAAATCATATACTGGAGAAATTGTATACATTACTGCTCATCATCAGCCAGGTAGCATAAATAAGACCAAAATCTGTCTCATGCAGAAGCTGCGAGTTTTGCATGTTAATGGCTAGTTCTTATGCTACATTATATTTTTATGTTGTGTTGAGAGAGGAATGGAAATTGATTTATAAAATCTGTCTTTTGATAAGGTGATAGACTTAATTTTGATAAATATTTATAAACTTCTAGTGAATGGGTGTGAGGAAATTTATGTTCTTGCAGTTTTAATGACACTTCCTTTATCTAATATGTGAATTGGAAAAATTACTCTTCCTTCAGCAAAACAGAATGTCCAGGAAAGGCACAGTCAAAATGAACTTGCCAAATTGTTTGAAGCCAGAAATTCTCATATGAAACTTTTGTTTCAACTTATACTAAAAATTAGAATTCTGAGTAAAAGCTACCATTACGATTGAAGAGGATATATAAGTAATTAGAAATAGGAACATAGAGTAGTGCCTGACATTATTAATGCCTTTAAGATCTTCATGTGCTAGGTGTTTGGAGGTAGTATTAAAGAAAAGGATCTATCTGTAGCAAAAAGCAGATATCAGAGCAGTTGATTTAGACCTTGATTAATATGTTGTTGCCCAAAAAAAAGATTGAGAAAAATATTGCTGGAAGCAAGGCTGGATCATGGTCCCAGTTTCTCACCACCTAAGATAAAAGTAAAAAGGTAATTAATCATATTCTGAAAGCTGGCTCAGATAAGCAATATACATAAAATTTTAACATCTTAATCACAATCAGGAAAAAAAAAATCTAACTCCAAGTAAATGATTATGCTGACAACAGAAAACTTCAGTCAATTGAAGACAGCTCCCATTTCCATACTTAGCTGATCAACTCATTAAACTGGAATGGGGGAAATAATATTTTGGTTCTGGCATTTGAATGTGACCACATCAAACTAACACAGATAAAGGAAGAACTACTTTTGAGATACCCACAGAAGTTCCAGACCTAAGGAACGCCTCTGTGAGTTGCGAATGCCCTGGGATAGTTTCAGCAGGTAGTAAATGGTCTACTACAAATTTTGAGATGTGAAGATAATTTCAGATCTTAGATGTTTTCACTTTTCTTCATGAAACTTGGAAAAAACATCTGGTAAGAACGAAAAGAAATTTTAAAGTGAGGAAAATTAGTGTTGTTTCATGACACTTTGATCTGGTGGCTAATATTTTCTTTCCATGTTTCTAAAGCTTATACATGTGTTAAGGAATTGATGGGTGCATTTTGAAGTCTTGTCAGCCTCCCAAACCCCTGGTGTTTCTCTAACAAACTGATATCATGAACACCAAAAGCAAAAATGCTAATGGAAAATCAGTTGTTGGTAGTTCTTGATAGCGTGTTGATAGCATGTGGAATATGATCTAGTATTCTCTTCTTCTTCAAATGAAGAAAACATGCCTTTTTATTAGTTTTTATAAATATTTGATATCTTCAAAACACTGTGATGTTTTGAAGTAAATTTAAGCAGTGTCACCAGAACTGGAGATAATTATTAATGTGAAAAAGATTCGCTTCCCATACAGATTTGGTGTAACTCTCAGGGGAAAAGAGTGAAGCAGTACAATATTTTTAGTGCATATTCAGCTTGAGGTTTTAAAGAGCATGGCCTGTTTTGGGGAAAGGTTAGGTATGAATTGATTCAATATATTATCATACCAAGAAGCAGCAAGTGTTCTAATGAATATGTAGGTGATGGTATTTCAGCGGCTTTGAATATTTTTTTCTCTTCTCTCAACCCACTATTGATCAATTGTAAATCCTAGAAAAATGCATCTGGACTTCTCAAAGCACACTCTTTAATTCTGGCCCAGAAGCTTTTGTCACCTTTAGATTTTTTTAATAAAAAAATGCTTGCCCCTCAAAATATCATTTGTCTCACTCCTCTCTAGACCTTGCAATAGCTCACTTGCTTCACTTTAGAAGTTTTTTGGAGCACTTGTAATGCCAAGTGTGAGGTCACAAGAGGAACATTTTTTCCAACTGAGATTTGCTAAAAAAAAAAAATTAAAAAGCCAGCCTGATGCTCTAAGGGCAGAGCAAGACGTCCACTGAAAACACTATTGTAACGAGGAAGGATAACACTTCTTATAAGCTGTGATTCTCTGGCTTGGAAATGGGGGTTTTTATACTTTCATAAAATTGTAGCATCGTAGAATGGTTTGGGTTGGAATAGACCTTAAAGTTCATCTAGCTCCAATTTTACTGCCATAGGCAGGGAACACCTTACACTAGCCCAGGCTGCTCAAAGGTCCATTCAAACTGACCTTGTAGACTTCCAGGGATGAGGCATTCCAAACTTCTCTGTACAACGTGTTTCAGTGTCTCACCACCCTCACAGTGAAGAGTTACTACCTCATATGTAATCTAAATCTATTCATTTTAAGTTTAAAGCCATTTTCCCTTGTCCTATAAGTACTGCCCTTGCAAAAAGTCCCTCTCCTACTCTCTTTTGGGCCCCCTTTAGGCACTGGAGGGCTGCTGTACAGTCTGCCTTCTTATGTTGGGGGCCTCAGAGATGAACAATGAATGCAGGAGGACACAGAGCTGAGCATACTACTTATCTCTCATCCTTATTGCCTTGAACAGAAACACCACTGAACTCCCTAGAAGTTCATAGGAAAGACAGAGAAACCACAGGAGCCACTGCTACATGCAGCTTATATTTCATCAGTGTGCTTTTTGACACCATTTTTTCCCAACCTATACAGTCTGATCTGGCCTCCCGTGCAGTTTAAAAGATATACTACCTATATTTCTCCCACAAAACAGTATTTTTCCTTTTCATCTTTAGCTTTCTTTAACTCTTCAGTTTAGAGAGTTACCTTTCTAGCAATTATATTTCTCACAAAAGAGGACAATCTTCAGAAACTTCATGTATACTTATCTGAGCAAATATTAGCATGGTTTTTTGAGGTGTTTCCCATCATTTCTTAAAGTTACTTTTACAGAAGCCTTAGGCAAAAGATATTAGTGGAGAAATTAATAAAGTTATTTTTAAATAAATTATTGCAAAAAATATATTGCAAAGAAAATATTTTAAGCATAAGAAGCAGTCTATTCTCACTTACCAAGATACATGAGACTTTAAAAGTCAGTTACACAAAATCATACATATTTAATTTTGTCTTCTTAGACCTTTAAACTTAACTACTAAATATTAAACATCTTAGAAAAGTAATACCTTTTTACATTACACATATTTATATGAAACAAAAAAAAAAATCCCCAAAAATAACTAAGAGAATAATTTAGAATATTTCTTGACTTTTTTCATACCTCTTTTTTGTTAATTCCATAGCCAGATGCTGTCTTACAGAACAGCTGGAGCTATTCAGTAGATGACAGTTCCATAACTGTTAGTTATCACTCCTCACTTGAGATGTGATAACTGGATTCATGAATACTGCTGGCCCATTTCAGGCCAAATAAACCAGATTGTTTTAAGGAAGCAATGCAATTCATTTAGGCAAATTTAATTTACTTTTAGTGAACTGAACTAAGAATGAACCCAGAAACTTACATGCCATCTAATTCCACCACAGTGCAAAACCAAAAAATCGCAGGACTCCTATAGAGATGCAGAAGAGAAAGAGAGCACTTCTAGAAGGTGATTCTCTCCATCTGAATCACTGTCTGTAAATATTTGAATCTCTTTATCAGCTATTGAGAATGCCTGAGCTACTAGTTTAGATTAAACAATCATTAGGAGCATACAAGTTGATGCCTATAGATAGAATAAATTAAAGTCCTAAAGATTGCTTCACATATGAGAGTGATATGCGAGGTGTTAAGTGGATGAGGAGTAATTCCTTCTTAAACAATTGTAGCTGTAGCAGGCAAGCTCTTTATAACTTATATATTGACTTTTCAATAGACCTCTAAGACAAAGTCATATTGTCACTGCTTGCTACCCATATTAAATGCTTACTCTTAAAATACATTTGTACGCTTACATCCCTTTTAGAGAGAATACCCAGACGTAAGAGTAAGGTTTTGGAAGGGGTTGTGTGACCTATGATTATTCATTTACTGTGCTACTACTTTGTAGGATGTTGTTCTATTCCTCTGTGTAGTAAATCCATGCCACAAACTAGGAAAAAGGAAAAGGTAAGACACGTGTTCCTCTCTCCTGTTTACTTTCCTTTGATGACTTTGGGAGGAGTGGAAGGGCTAAGCAAAATTGAAAGAGAATAATTTCAAGCAACTGGATCATGAAGATAATTACTTTTATTTGTATTTGTTGCTATATTAATGTTGTCATCATTATTTAAAGTAGATTAAGTATGGCTACATCTTCACTGCAGAATGAGAATTAGCTGAAGTGATGAGGGTATTGAGCGTCCTAATGAATAGCTCTCTTTTGAAATGGTGAGCAGTAGACACAAGCTATTCATTTTGTTTGGTTGGCTGGGTGGTTGGTTGGGATTTTTGGTCATTTCCCTGCAAAATTATCCAGTTTAACTGGATCATTGTCTTCAGCCATAATCTTTCACTGCAAATAGCAGACATTGTCAACATCAAGAGAAGAGAAGAGAAGAGAAGAAGAGATTAGTAAGAAAAAGAGGAAGAAAAGGACATGCTAATGCTGCTGACCTGCTACTGTACAAACAAGTGCAGTGGTAACTACAGGATTGTTTTTAAACTCTTTTTTTTCTCTATTGGACTGTACATAGATAAGACAGAAAATAGCACTAGAAAAGAATGAGCATGACTACAGAAGTCTCAAAACAGGTATCTATGTGCTACATTTAGCTATATTACCTTAGCTTTTTATTTCAGAGGGATTTTACAACAGAAAACTATTCCTTATCCTGGTTTTACAGGAAACAGAACAACTATCTTTCTGATTGTTCCCCTTAAAAGTTTAATGCATGAATAACATAGATTTCTTAGTAGAAGGTCTTATCAGACCTTCTGTGCCAAAATATAAGACAATGACAGTTGTTAACTTTTAGGAAAATTACTTGAACATGAGAGAGAGAAAGGGTCATGACTCTTCCTGTATACTGACATTCCAACAAGTCTGAAAACATGTTACCTTTATTTGCAAGGGCAACCATAGATTTCAACCTTTCTTTGCTTCCACAGATCAACCATTTCTGTTCTGTCATGAAAGTGTCAACTCGTGTGTAATTAGGTATAAAGAGGCATGTGGTGCCAATATGTAATTCTGGCACAGAATGAGGAATTCCTGGAAAAAAGTGACATTTTCAGGGTAATGTCAACAGTCCACATAAGCCTACCATTGCTTGACTTTTTTACTGGCTTGTGGGTAGGCAAAATGCCATCCAAGCAGACATTCAAGACTTCAGAGGCAAAATACCATGTATACATTCTATGTATTTTCAGGGAGCACCACTCCTATCAAGAATGTCAACTCATCCATCTGTCACAAAAATCCAGGCCTGGAGTTATGGGAATGAGCCTCAAATAACCCATCAATAATTTGGATTAGTATCTAACAAGATTCTTCTTCAACAGAGAGAAAATTTTTGGCCTACTGCCCCCTGTCCAGGATTAGAGATAATCATTTTAACAAAGTCTTTAGTTAGTTTCTCATCTCTGCAAAGTTATACATGATAGAGAACGGTGGCTATGCACCTGCTGCAATGCCCTGCCAGCACATTTCATGCTTCAGCTTTCCCACAAACTGGTTTCTACAGTGATTAATGGAATTAGACTGGGAAATATCATGCCTAAAGGAAAATGCAGCAGAAGTCACCTGGTTTTAATTGGGTTAGAAAACAAAAATCAGCCAAATTTTTCAGGATGGTTACAATAGCTCATATTTCTGATGGTAAGCTGAAGGGTTTTACCCTGCTGAGGACAGTATTGTGCAGATCACTTGTTGACCCAAACACTGTTGCTCTGGAACCAAAGACAACATGTTTCTCACCATGGAGCTATGCCCAAGTTAACTAACCCTGATGAGAATCAGCCAATTAAATAGGGCATAATGCCCTATTTAAGGAAAAGTGCAGTATGTTTTGTATGTTCTTGGATTATTATACTTTACGAAGTCATTGAGACACATGGAATCTTCCAGAAAATAGGAAAACCAAAATCCAAACAAACCCACAAAATACCAAAAAAAATCCCAAACAAAAACCACTCCAAGGGTGGAAATATCCTAGTGAGAATAAATGAGCATGTCCAAAGAGAAAAAACTTGAAAGACTCACAAAATATAGAAAGATTTGAATGTTAACATTTAGGAATGGGCTGTGAAATGCGTTTGAAGAAGTGACAGCTAAAAAATAATTTCCAAAAAAATTTGAAGAAGTGACAGCTAAAAAATAATTTCCAAAAAAATTTGAAGAAGTGAATATGGTTTCTCTTAGGTAGAAAAACCTGAATTTCAGTGGCTGGGCAAAGAGCCAGCACCTGTCTACAAGGACACAGCCTGCAGATGAGAAATATTTTCTAACGCTCCTCCCCATCCCCCATTTTATTCTGTTTTTCTTAATAATTTTTATCACATTTAAACGGGCAAAAAAATGCTCCTTAAACTTTCTTTGGCATGGAATGCCCCATGAACATACTATTATACTCTCCAGCTTCCAAAATTGTTCGGCTAGAGGCATGTTGTCTGTTGAGAAATTTGTCTGACTCCTGGTAAATTCAAACTTTACTAGGGCCCTGGCAGGGCATCCGCCTACTCTGTTTGAGCTAAAGCATGTTAGAGACCTCTCTAACAGTTTAACAGCAGAGGAAATAAAGTTCTGATAACCAGGAGATCTCTCTGGCAGAGTTTATTTTACTACTTCAAGGAAACTCTTTTTTCTTTATTCAGAGCATATATTCTATGTTTTAGTCGACTAAAAAAAAAAAAAAATGAAGTTCTGTTTGAATATCATTCTTTCTTTGGACTGAAGAAAATCTAAATATGTCTACCCTGGCTGATTTTGAGTGTCCTGTCACACCAAAGTCATACAATTGTATTAATATCAACACCTGCAGATCGACAATCTGGTTGTACAGCTGGTGATGTTGACAGGAATTTGGCTTTCACAACCATGAGACCCACTTTGAGGACAGAGGACTGGAAGAGGGAGAAGAGATGCTCCTTAAAAAGTCAAGCCAAGATAATCTTTGCAAAAGGCTGAGTGATGAGAGCAGAGTGATGAGAGCTTTAAACTAGAAACAGCACAATTCATGGTAAAGTAGAGTTCAATAGCGCTGGAAAGCAAAGGTTCAACATGATGAACAAGGGAGATCTCAGAAAATATAGAATAGGGTGAAACAAAATTCATTACGTTTTCCTAGACCATATATATCTATTTGTTAGGCATATATGGTCTAGGAAACAAGCATTAGAAAGTGGAGGTGTGCAAGTGAGTGAAAGTTGATTAAAAATTTGATATGCCAGATTGCAGCCCAGAAAGCCAAATTTATCCTGGGCTGCATCAAAAGCAGCATGGCCAGCGAGTCAAAGGAGGTGATTCTGCCTCTCCACTCTGCTCTTGTGGGATCCCACCTGGAGTGCTGCATCCACCTCTGGACCCCCTACAAAAGAAGTACATGGAATTGTTGGAGTGAGTCCAGAGGAGAGTCACAAAATTGTTAAGAGGACGGACCACATCCTCTGTGAAGACAGGCTGAGAACAAAGGAGAAGAGGTTGCATGGAGGCTTCCAAAGGAACCCACAGGGAGGCTGGAGAAGGACACTACCTCAGGAACTGAGGTGATAATCTATCACCTGCAGTGATAGGAAAAGGAGCAATGGGTACAACTTGAAAGAGAAGAAATTTGTGTTCGATATTTTGGAAGAACTTTTTACTGTGAGAATGATGAGGCGCCAAAACAGGTTGCCCAGGGAAGTTTGTATTCCCAGACTTTGCCAGTATTCAAAGTCAGGTTTGATAAGGCATTGAGCAACTTGTTCTAGAGGGAGGTGCTCCTGCCCATGGCAGGGTGGGTTGAGACTAGACAATATTTAAGGCCCATTGTAAACCCTTAACATTCTATGATTCTATGAGTCCACAAAGCCATTAAATCATTGAGATAACTGAGACAAATTTCAGATTTAGCAGCATTCATTTTTCTCCAATGAATATAGAGGCAGCTGAGAAAACTATGCCTAACTTCTAGATTACTATTTAGAGATAAAACCCATTGTTGCTTTTAGAGACGTTTTACTTTTCTCTGGTACCTGATTTTTAGAGTGCTGAATATGCAGTTTCCCTGAAACCTACTTATTTGAATGATGTAGCAAGGTTTGCTTAATTTTGAAATAAAAAGAAAAAAAATACTTTCTCCCTTATATGAAAGGTGAACTGATATTGAAAAATAAGTCCTTTCACCACAGAGCACACACAAACACACACATGTGCAATGAATACAGCTATTGATACCAACAACTATGGATAAAAAATAACTCGTTCAAAACTACTGTAGGCTCAGTCCTTATGAGGCAAGAGGTTAATCTGTCTGTCTATATATCTGTTTTGTAACTCAGATGTCAGTCATGTTTACCTTGCTGAAAAGAGCAGAGCTGTAGCTGAGATGAATCCAGAGAACCCAAAAAGACAATGACCCCAAATATCTTCAGCTTGTTTTTGTTTTTTCAGTGCTTTGAGCAATAATATATCAAGTGAGAGAATCCTATTGTATGCACATAGATTGAAAAATAGTAATTGCATAAGACTGTATAATTGGTGATAACACAACATTTTGCTAAATATTATATATGGATTTGCATTTTAAAATACCATAAGATACCCAAACCTCATGCATAAGAAAAACCTGAGAAAGAGGTTAGCTTTGTACTCTCTGACTTTGACTTGACGCACTTGAAAATCAACAGATAAAAGGGAGCAAATTGCTAGGGATCCACAGTGAAGCTTTCAGAGAGAAAAGCAATTGGAGAATGAAAGTGAGACCTTTAATAGTAGTTCTTAACTTGGGCATGGGGATTCAAGAAAGAGAAAGAGAGGCAATTTCTGAGACCCAATTATGTGACTGCAACTTGAACTGCATGTGTAAGTGGAGAAGGAAGCACTCCTGTCTTTAAAGAGCTGGCATAATATTTTCTCTGTTGCCGACTTCACTAAACAAGGGAGTACTGTGGCATTTCAATGTCAAACTGCCTTCATGCATTCGAGATGTACAGCATGAGGGAATAGGAAGGTTTCAACAAGATTTCATTTGGATGTTGAGTTAGAATCTTCATAGGATACTAGGCTATTCCAAAACACATTATCCTCACACATGGTTTCTGTGAAGAATTACACTCAAGAGCAGACAAAAAAAGGAGTTCTTTACCTAGCTGAAAACACAGTATTTTGGTATTCTTTTCTGAAAAAGAGAAAATGTGGAGAAAAGAATCCAAAAAATATTCCCTAGTCTTGAAAAATGGGTCTCTTTGCATTAAAAAAAAAAAAAAAAAAAAAAGACCTCAGGCTTACCTAAGGACAGTTTTCACACAAAACTTGCAGAAAATAAAATCTCCACATATGTGTGATCATTATGAGGCTGTATAAAAGCATATTCAGAAAGAAAAAAAAAATTACCTTTTTTTATTCTGGTCTCAATCTTTAAATATACTCTCATTTTTATGTTCCTTTTTTGTTCTTTTTTTTTTGGATGTGGCTTTTTGAGTGGTTTTTTTTTTTTTTGTATTGTTTGTTTGTAATTTGTTTGGTTGATTTGCTTTTGTGTTTTGTTTTGCTGTTTGCATGTTCATGTGTGTGTGAAGAAATTAGAAAAATAACAAGAAAAAAGCAAGGGGCTTATTCATATCACTTCAGGAATGTGGCTGTTTCCCCTGTAATTATAATCTTACCTACACATATATTCTTGGCCAAAGCCAAAAACCATGATACTGACATCCATCATATACAGATGGACTTTTGATCCAATGTCATACTCCTCTTTTAATGTTCTTGCTGTAGCCATATATTTTATGGTGACAGGCACTCTCTTCAGCATATCAAGCACATTGATAATTCATAACTGACCTGTAATGGCTTCCAAGGAGAAACCATTCAAAGCCACAGTAAAGGCCAAGCAGTGTTCAAAATTTCAGTGCAGAGATTTAAGCAAAATCAAATTATTATAGATTCCAGGAAAAAAAAAAAAAAGAAAACAAAAACCAAAAACAAATAACCAAACTTGATCTAGTTTCATAAAAAACTAACTGAATCTGTTGGAATAGAATTAAATACTTATGTATATCCAAACTAATAACTTCCTCTAAGGAAACCAATCCCATGAAACCCACAAATTTCCTGGGTCATAAACATTAGCACATCATTTGGTGCTTCCAGTAATAGCGACAACAAAATTCAGGTAACTGCTTCTAATAACTGTAACTTTTAATAAAATTTTTAGCAGAGAAAAACCATTGTTGAGTTTCTGCATTACATGATGTATCTTGATGCATACAACAATAATAAAAGGAGAAGTTTTAAACATGTCACCACAGGCAGCAAGCAAAGACGCTAAGGAGGTGAGAGAAAGGGGTATAGAAGAAATATTTCTTCAATTTCATGTTAGTAAGCATAAAGGAATTAACAGAGTTGGTGATATATTGAATCCTATTACCTGTGGCAATTCTAATGGGTTTTTTTAGCTGGTAGGGATTTCAACAGAAAATTTTGCAATAGCTTTTATTCTCTGTGTGTGCATGTGAATATGCATGCATATAACACTGAGGAGAACAATATTATACAAAGCAAGAAATTTGTTGGCTATTCATTATTAATATAACACAAGACAAGAATATTCATGTGCTAGATGTTAGAAGACTGAAAAAAGGGCACTAGTCTTGTACGTTGCTTGCCACAAGGAAATTTCAGTGGGGCTGTGGCAAGAACAAAACTGCACCACTCAGGCACATGCAATCAAAACCTTTTTTGCTCAGCAGGATGGCTATAGTGACTGAAGAGCAACCTTGTAATCTAAGATTTGTATTCTGAGACATGCACACACACACACACACACACGCACAGACACATACACACATTTCACTCTGACGCTGCTCAAGGTCCCAGCTCCTCTGGGTTTGTTCATCATGAATTGATGATGGCCACTCCTGGCTAGCAGCCAGGGGAATCCATACTAAGGATACTGTGCAGGCACAGTATGCACGCTACTGAGAAGCAAACCTGCTATTATTGCATAATGTAATGCCAGGCTTGATGAACATCAATAGCTATTAGCACAAGAAGTAAATATGGCTCAGGAAGATTTTATTGACATGTTATCAAGTTCTGATGGGGATGGACCCCATTATCCTAAATTTTCTCCTGTCCATTCTTAAATATTACAGATAAACAATTCATTATCAACAACTTACCCAAGCTAGTAATTACTATTGTTAAGATCTGATCATTAGGACTATTAGGGAAATGCCTCTTCCTATATCAAGGTGCAAAAAAGACCATATGCCAAAATCAATAGAAAGGATTTCATGTAACATTAGGGAGGACAGCAGATGTTTTACACTGTATTTTTCAACACTCTGGCCTACGTAGATCATGTCAAATATTGCTAATGTTTTTGTCATACTGGTCAATGAGATATATATGGTATTTTTGGATTTTAAAAATATCACATATATTTATCCCCAGTAGTCACTCAGATTAACTTTACAAAAAAATTATCTTTGTTATCACCTTTAAGACTGAAAATAGTCAGCTTTTACTTGGAAAGCAGTGTTAAATGACAAGACTCCTAAAGATATCAGACTCAGTTTTGCTGAAAATCTTGTCACACGTTTTGAGGGAGTCCATGACTGTATAAACACATAGGGATGCCCATATATGTTCACTAATGAAATACGTGACAGGTTTTATATACGATCTAATTGCAATCAGGTAAATAAAATCATACAATTTTACAATTGATACAAATGTCGAAAGATTTTGGCAGAAGGGACATGAAGGATCATCTAGTTCCAGCACCCCTGCCATGGGCATGGACACCTTCCACTAGACCAGGTTGCTCAAACACCCATCCAACCTCTCCTTGAACACTTTCAGGTATGGGTATCCACAGCTTCTCTGGAAAACCTCTTCCAGGGCCTCACCATCATCTTAGCACAGAACTTCTAGCTAACATCTAACCTATACCTGTTCTCTTTTAATTTAAAGCCATTCATTCCTGTCCTATCACTTCAGACCTTGGTAAAAGTTGTATTGAATGACTAATTGGATTCTAAGAAATTGAAAAAGGTGTTTGAAGCTAAATGACAGAAATTACTGCTCCTGATAACTGTAGAATGTCTTCCTACATTTTTTCTCCGTAGTCAAAGATTCCTCTCTAAAGTGGTTAGTATTTCAGTTTCCCAATATCCAATAATTGTTGATTTTCTAAATTTCTATATAAAAAAGCTATTTGACATTTTAATCCTCATTTTGCCTCTTCAGTGCCAATATCAATGCATGTTAGTTGTCTGAAGAAACAGAGGTAATATACCAGTCTAGTCTGCCTTCCCATGGCTATTATTTAATTTATTTGATGGGATTTTTGGATCATAAAATGACTATGGTGTCCCCTTTGTTCTCCTCTGCAATGCATTTTGGACTACACAGATAAAGTAGTTCAATTCCATTGCTTTCTCTGTTTACCCATTACTTTTATTCCTTGTAAGTTATGTTACTGTTTTGAACACTGAATCCTTTAAGGCTGAGCCCAGTGCATATTATCCTGAGCAACCACAAGGTGTTTTGACAATACATCATGTAGGTTTCTTGGTAGTTTAAAAATTACTTTCTCTTGTGGACAAATACACGATACAAGTTTGAGGGCTTAACCTGGAAGGGGTGAAATGCACTGCATTTCTAAATGTTATTTTCCAACTAAAAGTAAAGCAAATGCTGAAAATTAGGACTGTATTTTGGCAAGAAATGAAAGCAAATACATTAAACATGGACTGAAATAACAGAAGATTCCTGAATGCAATCCATTATGCCCGAAGTCATTCTCTAGGTAAAAAAATGTGCTTCATACTAAAACCATTTATTTTTCATGTCTTATAATATTTTTCATGTCTTATAATAGGCAAGCTCTAAGCACAGGAAGGAAATCTGTGATAGATTTCCTTCTACCAAGTTCAGCCTTCCTCAGTCCAAACCTGTAGACAGAATTCCTTTGAGAAATTTGTCAGCAAGTGCCAATGACAGAGAAGTCACAACTGCTGATACTTCTCATGCATTTTTACATGGAATAATTGTCCTCTGAAAGAAGAAGACATGCAAACACAGAAGCCTCCAAGAAAACCTTAATTTACTAAGATTAAGTGAATATATTGAGAGTCATAGAGGAACTCTATCTCTTCTGTCCAAATCTAATTCTTTAATCTGTATAGAAAACAAAAGTTGGAAACTAGCGTGTTACCAGGAGGTGATTGTATAAGATTTTGTAGCAGCATGCTAACTTATCTGGTACATGGAAGAATAAGATAAATAACTCCTACTGTAAATTGGCATTAATTCATAGTTCTTTTCACTGTCCAGCCTTTCCTTTCATTGAAGGCAAGACAGAAGAAAAATATAGAAATATTTCTAATAACACATTATGGGACTGGCTCCTGGACAGTATGACTAATAGAAGAGTATTTTATTGAAATTTCTGGAAAATTATCAATCAGATAAAAAGAATATCCAGAAAAAGTTATTGCAGTATTATTCCCACTTGGTTACTTCAGGGCACTGGTTTAGAAATAGCTATTCCTCTGATTTTTGGCTATGATGTTAGATAGGATGGTCTAGGATGTTAGATATACAGCTTGAGCAAAACCATACTGAAACCCCAGTTAATCAAGTTTTAAGTAACAAAATACACACCTGTTTATTGCTTAACCACTGGGCACAATTTGCTGACTTTCTGTTGTTACCTTTCAGCTCTGGAGCATGTTTTTTCCAACATCTGACGAGTAATGTTCATTACATGTGTATTACAGCACTGTTTATGGCCATCTGTGATGGGTAGTTTGTTACCAAAGCAGTTAACTCATGTTCGCCCATTTTGATTAAAGCTCAAGAGCTACTAACGAAACTCAAGGTCATATGATCAGATGTATCTGTTTGCTAAGTGAACATCTTCCTCTGAGCTGCCTGTTTCTTCCTGTCAGAATGACTAACTCAGGCACAGGTGCAGGTACCTGGACTTCTAAACTTAGAGGAAGTCAGTGAGAGTCAGTCCTTGGCACCCAAAGAGTTATGCTATGAATAAACAGAATAAACAGCACTATGAGGGGAGAAACAGTGTAAACAACTTAATCTTGGAGCCAGGATGTTGACAGAAGTCTCTGAAGTCAGGAATTTAGTGTCCTGCTTTTATGCTCTGATCACTTTATGCACCACACTGCTTGTACCTTCCTGTCAAGAAAAAAACCAAAATATTTTCTAAACATAAATGTATATATATACACACATGTACATGTGTATGATAGGGTGAAACACACAGACATGTTCATACACACAATATATATACAAATATTTTTTTTTAAGTCGACTCCTCTCTGTAGTAGCTGTGGTTACAGCAGTTAATCAAAAATTGGGATCTGGACAAACATGTGCTGATACCATCTAAATTTAAGCCATGATCCTTTTGCTGCAGGACTGAAGAGAAGGGGAGGAGGTAGAACATACTGGAAAGTTACTAGCCAGATGCTACTTTGTCAAGCTGTCTTCTGACAGACCCTTCGTCAGTTTTTAGTGGGAAGACAGAAAGAGAAAGTAAGAGTACTGAGGAGGAAAGCCAGTTAAAAAAAAAAAACAAACATAAATGGACTCATACAATAGACAAAGACTAACAGTTGCTTTACTATGGTCGTCCTAGTAACAGGTGCAAAAGTAGTAGTAGTATGTCATTGTCAGATTATTTTCAATAGAAGGATAATTCATTATATCATTGTTATCTCTGTTGAAATCTCCTTTTTCATGACTTAACTGGCCTAACTATTCATAAAAGTGTCTTAAAAATAGAAAGACTCTACACATTTATCTATGTTAGAGCAGCTGAATCCCACCTGTGGCTGAGAGTCCCAGCTTTGGCACAATAGAGATAAACAGATTCTTCAATAATGAAGTTCTTCTTGGCTATCTTATGTGAGATATCTTGGGTGAGCAATCTGCTTTAGATTCTTTTTTACTAAAAAAAAGTGAGAAACTGCTTAGAGAAGATGCTCGGCTGCTAGATGTTGCAGTAATACTTTCCTTATTTTTTTAAAACCTGGCTTCTATTGCTTTAGTTCTTTCTACACAAAAGAAACATTAGACTGTTCTTTCATTTAGACTCTGGGAAGGCAATTTCACATATCAACTGTAACCAGATTTGTGATTGATGGCAGACATTAATATCCTCTAACATGAAATTATATATACAGATACATGCACGTATTTTATTTAGGTTCATTAATCTAAGTGGTTCAAGGACAGTGCTTCTTTATCAGGTTTTCATAAAACAATTAATTGATGTAAATTTGCCTTCTGTTCTGCACCATGTGGATTTGAAGGTTCATAAGATTCAATACTGGAACTCAATAATGAAAGCTAATTTCATGATTTCATCATCTATAACTCGAGGTTGTGTATTCATCAACCCAACTCCAGAGTTTTCCTGGGCTATTTTGAATAACTAATGTGGAATAAATCTTACCTTTACCAGAAGATTATACTCAGAAGGGATTGGAAAGGTAGAAATCTGAGTTTTAAATGTTTGTGACCCATCTGCTTTGTAGTCACTCTTTTGCATTCAGTACATAATGTCTGATATTTTGTCAGGGAGTTTATGCACAGCGCAGGTTTATAAAGATCCACAAATGCTGCATATCTCACTTTTCTTCTTCAAACTTATTCAAACTTTTGACTAGCCTTGGTGTCATGATTAATCCCTTTTTGCCTTCACAGACCATTTCTTCACATTATTATGCTTCACCAATGTGACTTCCTAAAAGTGTCAAAGAGGGAAGATGTATCCCAAACATGAAAGGCATTGTTTTGACTCCAATACAGTGATCCAGAGAAACATACAGAAAATATTTAAAAATATATTTTCTCTAATAAGCATAAAGGAAAGCATAGAGTCTAACATGAAACTTATCCTAATGTTGATGGCATACAGTTCCACAGATGTGAAAAAGAGTTCCAACATCCTGTACTGCAGAGACATTCCACTCTCTTATGCTGGGACAAAGTATGGTGCTTTAACAGTATTTTAGACAAGTTAACACTGAATATTAAAAAAAAAAATGTCATCAAATACTTGACAAAAGACTTTCATGGCAATCCCTCAAATTTCTTGTAGTGCATTTGTACATGGCTTTTTCTTCTGCAAAGTGGTGAAAGAATTAGAAAGTCCACTCTTAATTACATATGCCATGTACTTCTTCATAACAGTTTCTGATCTCCTTATATACATCTTCAACACAGTGATGATGTTAAAACACATTTTTTCTTTTAATATTTTCATAAACGGAGGCAACAACACACACAAAAGTGCACAGACATTTGTTTTATAATAGAAATGAGAAGGAACTGATTAAGGCATCAGTGTATGCAAAAAAAAAATATATATATTAATCACTTCCATTCTGTTTATCCTTTTCTGATCTGGAATTTCTATTTATGGCTCTGCTTCAAAAATGACTTATTTAGCATCATGTAACGGAGATCAAGTTTTGAAGTCTTTACAAAGTGCATCTTTACAAAGTAAAACTTTTTTCTTGGTTATTCTGAGGTATGACATTTATTCTAAGCAACTTATTGACTAAGACAATGGGGAAAAGGGAAGCTGCATGCACAAGAGTTATCTGTCCACACAAAAGCCTCATATAAAATGAGACACTCTTTTAAATTATTTCTAATAAAAAAAATTATTATTTAATTAATTTTGATATGTTATACATGATCAGATACTATAGCAGCCACTGTTTGGAAGAGACTAACTCTCCAGTCATCACTGAACTTCCCACTTTTGTGATATGGTCTGAATTTCATGGTGACCGTGACCTGGTACACCTGTAGTTCAATATAGAGCTTTTACAAGTGAGCCAATAACACCTTGTCTTATCATGGATACACTTCAAAGAAGGTCCAGCCCTGAAGTTAAATTAAATTTTAAAAATTGCAGTAATTTATTAAGCCTCATATTGGTATTTGCCTTTTAATGAATATTAAGATTTACCAATGGAGAGAAAACAAAATCATTCCTATTCTACTGTCCTAGGTTTGCTGTCATTGTTCACCATCTAAAAACTTCTGTTTCCTGTGGAATGTGAAGTCACATTGCATTTTCAAGGGTGCTAAATATGAATATTCACATATACATGCACAGCTAATATAAACCAAAAATACCTTATCTCTTTTTACATTTGACTTTAACAATATGATCAGGTTAATGATATATTTAAAGGTAATGAACCAGTTATTTTTAGACTAAGCAATATGCACACACACTAATTTTACTGTGCAAATAACTGCTTGCTCTCAGTGGCCTTTGTATTGCTGTTTGCACCTCTAAATTAGTCTTGAACAATTATTAGTAAGACCTCCTGGAATGTTTCTATTGATGCTTTCTAAAACTGACTGGTATTCTAAAGAATTCTAAAATCTGGCTGAAAAGTAATTTTATTCATTTAGTATTATATGCATCCTCAATGTGATACTGCAGAAAAATCAGCAATCTCATAGGGTTATATGGAAATTTCTGCAACAACCAAAAGTATATGTTATTTTTTGCCTAAGAGAATATTCTTTAATCTGATTAAATACAGGAAGACTTGGCATAATGACTGACAATAGCAGTGTGAGATTAACAGCTACGTTTTTGGATTGATGAAGATGAGAGAAGCCAAAAGTATGAGTATACAAACTGTACCACAAATCCGTGCTCCAGAAGCATTTTATGGTTTAGTATTATACAAAGAGCTTCCAAAAGGAAAAATTGGGGGTTTTGTTGTGTTATACAGACAGCAAATTATGTTTTCTTTCTGAGTCAATTGTGCCATTCATGTAACTCCTGACAAAAAGAAGACAGAAATCCCTTGGTATTGCCAAGTGAGTTCTGCAGCCAAAATTATTTTAAGCAGAGATTAAAAAAATATTGCAAATAGCCAACCTCTCATGTCATGTAAACATGGTTCAGAGGTAACAGAGGTATTTGTTCCTATGAGCAAAACAGATCATCAGATATTGCTCCTGTAGAATTGTACCTGTTTCCATGGTGGCTGCATTCAAATCTATCTAGTTATTGCTGCAACCCATGTCTTCACATATTCAGGCTTTATACAGCACCAAAAAAAAGTATCAAATGCCAAACAGAAATGGATTCCAAGGTGGACAACGCAGTTTTGAGAAAATGCAGCATTGTTCTTCTATAGACAATAAGCTGCTGTGTAAATCAGGACCTTTTCATTATTTTCCTAATTACAACTGTCTCTGGAGAGGTATCGGTGGTGAATATGCAAGGAAAACTTTTGGGTGACATGAAATCACACATAGGACTCGTTTTGAAGCTAACAATTGACAGACATTCTGCATAAAATTTGTGTCTAAGCTAGCAGGCATAGCTCACTCATAACTGACCATCACCATACTTTTGTTAGAGGCTGCCTCCTCTCAGTTGCTAATTCTGAAGACACTTTAATCAAAAGAAATTATGTTACTTCAAAATGTACAAATACCAAATCTTCTATAGTCCAGATAATTTTGACTGATGCAAATTACAGAGTACTTGTAGCAGTGTTTGTGTAAGGGGATCTACTGGGGAGAATAATGTCAGACAGAAGGAAAAGGAACAGCAGGGCTGAACTGGCAATGGTAACCTTTTCTGTTAATACAGCTGAATCTCAAAAAGGCTGTTTATCCACAGGATAGGGGAACCAATGGCAAGTATGCAACACCAGAAGCAGACAACTGACACTAGTTTGGACAGGTTGGGACATAAACATCCGTAGCAGTGCAATCCAGAGATCAGCAGTGATATAAAGCTGAGTAATGAGGTGCAGGCAGAGACAGATCATGAAGAGTTCCAGTGCTTTCGCCAGAATCCATATTCCCTTGCTATAAGCAGATATTGCATTATCAGATACAGCCAGCTCAGCAAGATGTCAAGGGTGGAGAAAGTCATTGCTGTGTTTTAGTGACAGCCATAGGTTTAGCAGTACCAGATGGGCAAACCTGTGGCTTCTGAACTGTTCAAGTGTGGATGTGTTGCAGAAACTGTGATGTGAATGGCTGCGGGCAAGCTCTCCTGGTGGAAAACCTTCTGGATCTGCACCAGAAGCGAGGAAATGAGCCAGCACTGGCTGTTTAAGCCAACATCAGCAGGTCTCTCAGGACTCAGCTGTCGGCTCATCCCACAATAAAGTAGTTCATAAATAACTGTCTAAGGAACACAGATATCTTCTGTGTGTGAACTGCTCTTGGCTCCTCTGCCATAGGAAGTACATGACTTTGGGCTATAGGAATATTTTTCAGTGTTGAGATCCTTGTAACCATGCCTGTACTACACAGCATTCACTGCTGACCATTTAAAAATATAAACACATCTCTCTTATGCTATGATAATCAGCGTCCAGCTGAAAGCAGAAGTCAACAATGTAGCTGGTTTTGTTGTGACACTGGTATAAATCTTTCACCAAATAAAGGTAGCAACAGACACATAAATCCTTTTTACAGAAAATTCAGGTCAGGGAATTTCTTAAGAACTTCCTCTTTTCCTTGTTCCCTAGCTGTGGTCTCAGCTCAAAAGTGAAGATGACCTCAGCAGTTAGCAGCCACAAAACTTCACACTGCAGCAGTGCCTCCTCCTCAGTGCTGTTGAGTGAAAATGCTCTACTTTATTGCAAGTAAAGAGTCAAACCAGACACCCAGATTTCCTCGCCCCCTTGTTTTTCATGGAAAATATGCTTCTTTTATTTTTTAAATTTTGGTCCTAAATTTTATTTTTCATGAAAAAAAACCCCAAAACATACCGGTTTTAGTTAAAAAATACACAAAGCCCAAAAACCACTTGAGAGTCAGTTTGATAAGACACACACTTGTTGCTCTTGTTGTTAATGGAAGTATTAATCAATTTAAACTCAATTTTAGAGTCTAGGAAGAAAAATAACAACAAAAATTGTTGAGCATCCTTGTAACTTAGAGCATTTAAACTCCCCAACATGACCTAAGGCGCAGTTCATTGCATTAACTTTTGATCCCAGGTGTTATTTGAGTGTTCTTAAAAGACAGCCTTCCTTGTTTTACCTGTTAGTGCTGAGGTTCATTGCACTTTAAAAGATTGAAGACCCAGGCATATGTGTACTGATGCAAAATGCCCTCTTTGTGTCCTCCTAATGATGAAGCACTAGCAGAGTTTGGACCCAAATAAGGTAGATTTACTGCCACCTTTGTGCTGGTGATGTTGAAAGAAACTGGATTGTGACACCAAAACTTGTTTTTGATCTCTACCCTGGAAACTAGATAGAAAATCCTACAGAAAAAGCATCTGCACAGAACAGCTAGGGATTATAGTTAGCACAAAATATAACATTTGGTTTCTTTATTACTAGTAGTATTAGGTTTGGCTTTTAAACTCCTTGGTGATGTTTACTAGTATCTCAATGGTTATAAAAATTCTGTGAAACACAATAAAATTTTAAGGTACCTGGCTAGAGCTTGATTTTTTGTTGTTGTTGGAGGTGGTTTTAGAGTTATTTGTATTAGTAGTAGCCAAGAACCTAGCATATTCTCAAAATAAACTGCTTTGACTTAACTACATCAAACTTTCCATGGCTTAAGCAAAGTATCCAGTCCTTCACTGGCAGCCATAGCTGCCAGAAAACAATGATACACTGCCAGTATAATTTGCAGATGTTGGTAATCATGAATTCAGTGTTGGGCACAAAGGAATGTGGAAAGAGGAATCCCAGAGGCTGGCCAGCAGCATTGCGTATGGCCAGAATTTGTCACTGAGTTCACATGTGCGCCACGATACTGTTTGTGCACCTTCTGTCCAGATATATTTGAACACACTAGGGAGTAAGTTCCTAATCATCTGTTACCTGATGCCCATCTGCTATCCCAAAGAACATGTGTCCTCTGCAACATTTACCAATATTTGCTCGTGGCTCATTACTTTTGCAGGATATGCTGTTTTGTAAGATAATAGATACTCATTAAAGCTGCTATTCCTATCCCCTCACCTTAGGCTTCTGAAGATCTGGTACTTGGTCTAGGCTGCAATACTGGTTCCCACTACAGTCAAATGAAAATGAAAACTATCTCCAAAGGGAGTTTTATCCTTTTCTGAGACACCTAAAAAACTCATGGTGAACTCTTCTCTGAAGGCAATTTTCTGTTTCCTCTGAATATAGAGAGAAGCAAATATCACTAGTTTAGGAAGTTAACCTACAAGAAAGACTAAGATTAATATTAATCTAACTAAATATAGTTGTCTATAACCTCAGGCTCTTTTTAAAGTCTTTCAGGAGAAATATGTGCAATGCATCTCATTTTACAGTTAAATGCCTAAAACAAGTGAGCTAAAGCACACACTCCTTCTGTATTGACTATGGTCAGGAACATAAATTCGCTACCACAGATAGTGTCAAGATGCCTTCCCCCTTTGCTGGAGGTTTAGTAATGACAACTTTGCATAAAGACCATTTTTCAGTTAAACTGTTGTTCTGTGAATATAATTACCTTTCCCTGTTCTGGACAAATACTATAGGGTGAAATACTGTTAATATGTAAATATTTACTCTCTAAATTCTTATTACTGAGGTTAAGACTGAAATTTCAGATTTCACTCAGCCTAAAATTCACTGAAAATTCCATTGACTTAAAGCAAGTTAGGAAAGCAATTTACATTAGTAGAGAACATTGTGTGATTTGGTTGGTTGGTGGATTTTTTTCTTTTCCAAAAGAAGAAATACATATTGTAATTAGGTTCTTCATATCTTAAATGTCCGAATATCAAGATTCTAGTGTCCTGGTACTCTTGGTATAGTGTTCCTTCCTTGCGTTTCCATAACAGTGCCCATTACCTAGAGTTTGTGAATGAAAACAGGAACAAAATCAGATCAGGAGGGGAATGGAAGCTACCAGCTGGGAAGGATGTTTTTTGTTTGTTGTGGGTTTTTTGTGGTTTCAGTTTTTTGTGTTTTTTTTTTTGTTATTTTTTCGGGGTTTTGTTTGTTTGTTTGTTTGTTCTGAGAAATGTCATCTAAACTTAAAGTAGCAAATACTGATACTTTGTGACTCAATTAAGCTGACTAATTTCTAGAAGTGGTCAACACTCAGGAATTTGTAACAGAATTCAATGTTTCATAAGCAATTATATCAAAACAAAAGTAACAACTACTTGTTCTTGAGGAAAAAAGTACGTTTTTTCTTGAGTGAGTCAAGTGTGAATTTCTTACACATTCCCTTCACATGTATCCTACAAAGCATATGAACTTTTAGACCCCACCAACTAAATCACACAGGTATGTAATTCAACGTGCTGCATCTTTTGCTTTTAGCCCTCAAAATCCTCAGGGAAAAAGACAAGGGGTTGTAGCAGAGTAAATCAGTGAAAGATTCTCAGCTGCTGTAGTGGACATTGTAGTAGATCTTGTGTTAGCTCTTGTACCAAAAGTTGTAAAACTTGCAGAGACTGGGATGTTTGTTTTTGAATTCATTAGGATAACACATTTGTTACTAAAACAAAATAAAATAACAACATCTCTCTCCCTCTCTGCCATGCCTTTGTCTCTAAGCTTGCCTCCTCTCAAAAGTCAAAATTTAATAGATGAAAGGAAACTTTCTGTAGCCCAAGTATTAAAGGCAATAAAAGCAAATGTGTCCATGAGTCTAGCTGTTAAGAGCAGCTGCACCAGAGACAGTTGACCACCAAATGGTATCCTAGCAACCTACAGTAGCATCGTTACACATACTGCTATCAAGCCAAATTTATCCTTTTCAATATCTTAGCTTCAAGAGATCAGGGATGAATACAGAACAAAGGATGAAAATGGTGCCTATGAGAAAGACAACGTGGGGTTTTAATTTAAGCAGAGGTTAGATGGAATGTCTGTGTAAAAGGAATAAAGAACATCACACTTTTTTGAGAAGGAAAGATACCTTCCTGTGGTAAGGCACTCAGACAATTATGAACCAATTTGCTTTCAGAATACTAATCCTGTGTATATTTTAGCTTGGAAAAAAGCTTGCAATATGTTGGCTCTTTAATTCCATTTAAATGTTTCCATTTAAAAGGGGAAGGATGAAGGGAAATAATTTTTAATTATTCAAACTTTCTAAATCTTAAAAAACAAATCTAGGCAATTCTACCTATAAATTATGGCTTTCAAAAAAAGATAGCTGGTATTGTTTCTAATATTAAATCTGATAATTACAGTTCTGTTAATAAACGTTCCAAATTGAGCATTTCCCTCTTTTTATACTATTAATTGCGTCTGTTCTTCTGTTATATTTAGAGTCATTGATCTTGCACAATCCGGATAATTTACCAATGTGCATAATGATCATAACTGTAAATAGCTTTGTCAGAGAAAGGAAAACTGAACCTATGTGCATATTAATTACAGGATATTCCCCTTTTTTCAGTTTTTAGCAAATATTGAAAAAACATGCTAAGAATCTAGACCTTACCCAGCAAAAGGGCTGGACTCACTTCCAGAGTAAATTAACATGGTTGCAGCAGACCTAGTTGAAATGAGGACCTCTGACCTCAGCTAGGGATTTGGCTGAATGTAACAAAGCTACTGATAATGCAGACAGAGCACGACCTCAAGCAGAAGCAGAAGTGTCTCCCTTCAGTCGCAGATGCACTGCCAAGCAAGCAGTATGTTGCAAATACGAAGACAGTGTGCAAAGCTACTGATCACTGATCATTTTTAATTTATAGTCCAAACATTATCCTTGCAGAGGACACACACCAGGGGTTTACAAAGCTATGCTTTATGATATAATAAGTGTTTTTGTATGCACCAGAAAATCTGTGTGAGAAAGATTTCCACATGCCACCCTGCAGTAGAGGGCTCTTTGGAGACTTAGCTGAGAAGAAAAAAAAATCCACATAAGAAACCCAAACCACTAAATTATTCACTTTTTAAAATGGCATAATTTAAGCAAGTTTTTAATCGAAAATTCAGTCTCTCCCTTAATTTGTATTTCTAATTCCTTTTAATGATCTGGTTTGGAACAGGCTATTTAGCTTCCTATCCTTTGTTATTTATGCAGAGGACACCAATCCCCCAGTTTCTCCAAATATTCTGTCAATCACTAGTTATCGCTGGTAGTACTTCTTCATAACATCAGCTGATATCTTTTTTAGCTTCCAAGGAAAGAGTCTGCCATAGGCATATTTTAGTCTAGTAGAATAATTTCTCCTGCTCTGCGCAGTTCCAAATTTACCTTCTACACTGCCCCCAAATGCCAGTGCATTTATGTAGCCAATCACAGGATAAAAAATCCTCATACAATCATCTTAAAACAGACACATTGGCTTCTTGTAATCTGGCTGCCTCTATGCAAACTGTATGTTTCTGATTAGTGTTCCCTGAGCAATATATCAAAGGAGCACTGGACAGGAAGAAGCCTGAGAGCTGACAGAAAAGCTGCCCTGTGTTAGTGAGCAGCCACATTGACTAAGATCTGTAACATATGTGCTGTGAAACAAAAATGTCTTCAGCAGTTTAGGCTATATCAGGGGGACAACAGGCCAGACCTCCTTAAAAATGTCTTAGATATATTCAGTGAGGCAATTTATAATCTGCTGCATACACATGAATACATATGAAGAGATATTAAAAGTTTTAGTAGACTCCCACATCAAGTGTGCATTTCCGAACATTGTTTGGATTTTCAGAGCCTGTAATTTCTGCTTTAATTTATTTTGTTAGTCTGATCTTTGTTAAGAGATGAGCTAAGGATGCAGTAATGCTGTTCACGAGAAAGAACATCCTCATTGGTAAGAAGATAAAACGGCCCTTAATTTCACATTCTTCTTGACAAAATGTTAGAGGAAACAGAGAAGTCCTTGGAACCATGGGGCAATACTAAAGCAGAGCAATTCAACAGAATTCTTAGAAAGGAATCAGAGCAGGCCTTTTGAGTTTTTATGTAATTCTAAATTAATGTTTCAAGGCTATTAACAACTTGGCAGCTAAGTAAGCAGAAGAACCACTTCAGAGAAACCATATCAAATAAATGCGGGAGCAATCCACTTTGATTGATTCGTGTAGGAATTTATGAAGGTACTGTATGAATTGTTGGGGGGTTTTCTGTAATAACAAAAACTGGATTTAGCAATTTGGGTGGCCATTTCCATATCTAAAATTCTGTGTTCACCTAGATTAAAACTAAATTCTGGGTAATGTAGCTTCCTGCAAGTGAAATTCCTGTAAGAATTTGGTGTCATCTCTTGGGCATTTTAACCTTGAGAATTTTTAAGGTGGAAGAAAGGCACAATTCCTTCAAGACTGCCTTTTATCTATATCATGCATCAGAAAAAGTCTGCACTTCATAAATCATACACAGTAAAGAAAATGTCCTATCTCTTGTGGGCAGAGTGTGAGAAAAAAAGAAATAAAAAGAGGGGGGAAAATTGAAACATACAAGAACCAAGAACCATACAATTTTAGCCACAATTCTAGTTTGCTTGGAAAAGGAAGTTCTACTCATTGACAGGCAGGCCTTCTGCCATCTGTGTTAAGTGGGTGCATTGCAAGCACCTGGAGCTACAGCAAATACTTTCCTTTTTAATTCTTTCTTGTAAAACAGATGGGAAAAAGCACAGCTAGTAGTGTTATGCTGTGTTTAAATATGAGAAGACCATAATTTAGTCTCACTGTTGCCTTTCAGCCTGACACCTATATATTTGGATTTCCATGTTTTAATCAGCAGAAACATGTCAGTGTGCAGGAGATTGTTGTAGGGATTTACTTGAAAAGATCTGGAAAGAGGCCACAAGCGACCTACTGCTTATGTAATGGCAGTATATTGATTAGAGATCATCGTTTTCTGAATGCAAAGCTCTAGTTTAATGAGCATTCTAAGGGTAATATAAGAAATCATGTTATCTCTAAGCCGTATGAAGGTATGGGACAAATAGATTCATAGATGCCCAAATTCAAATATCAAAAAAAGGGATAATTACAGCCTTGCAAAGCTGTTTCTTATGCATATGTCTCTAAGGCTTCTTCTAAAAACACCCCAACAAAATAACAAAGCAGACGAAAGTTTGTAAAATCCCATTTTCCCAAAGGCTTGAAGAAGAATAATAATAAAGTACCTTTGAAGTGACATTAGGAACCTAAAACTGAAAAGAGAAGCATGGGAAAATCCTGCCAAACAAACCAAAGCACTTGAGATTCTGTAGGGGACTAAGGGGTTTTGTCCAAAGATTCCTAACTGGTAACTTTGGGTATGCAATAGGCCAAGTTTTTTTTTTTTTTTCTGAAATAACAATAATCACTTTGGGACACAAAACACAGGCAAAATAAATAGCCATGCCCAAGTCAAAGCTGGAACATTTCAGTTCTCATCTTTTTACATAGTGGGGAGGGGATATAGATGTTATCTAGGAATTTTTCAAGGAAGCAGTGGTCCAGTTTGCAAAAGATGGGTAGAATATTCAATTTAGAGGAGAGCAGGCTGTTTTCCCTTGGCTGTTTCTATCCTCGCTATCCAGTGACTGTCTAAAGTAAAATGCACAAGGAGCACTGCTGTGCAGCAGTGCTGGTGGCTAAGGCATAACACTGACACACTAAACCTGTACATTTTAAACCTCTGCCTGGTGAAGCCTGACAAAGGCCTAAAACAGAGTTCTCCTGGATAAATGTTCTGCCAGTAGATCATGCAAATGATACCATGGCACAGGAAAAAAATTCTGGTATGATTTCTAGCTTCACAGAGGTACTTTGAGCTATCCCAACTCTTTTTAATTTTCTTTTACCTAAAATGTCCAAATCAAACCCCCTTTACAGTGCTCATAATCTGCTAGTGATCAAAAGCTGCTGAGTGAAATACCTTAATGCACCTTCAAATTAATTATTGCTCAAGAAGTCAGGATAATGGACTAGACAGATGAAGCAAATACGTCTTCCTTTGGATTATCTTCTAACCCAGTGTTCTGAAATTAAAGATAAACACAGCAGCAATCAGAATTTAAGAACTATAAAATTAATATGAAACACTTCCCACTCCTTGTATTCTGTTTTCTCGGTATTGAAAAGGGGAAAAAAACCCCACCAACCAAAAAAAAAAAAAAAAAAAAAAAAAAAAAAAAAAAAAAAAAAAAAAAAAAAGAAAGCAATAACTTTTCTGGTTTTATTTAGAATCAATAAGAACGAGAGAGGGATTCTTTTTTTATTTATTTATTTATTAAGTAAAAGTCAAGATTTCTCTGGAATAAGTAGGTGGGAATTGGTCAGTAACAACTGGAATGATGTTAAAAGCTGTTGAAATTTTCTGACAAGAAGTGAGAAATTCAGTACCATGTGAGAAAGGTCATCTATTTCCTTAGCTTTCGTTTTTGAATTTTAAGGTGTTTTGTTTAAAGTATTACAGCCTATATTTGGTAAAGATGTACACTATATATTATGAATGATGCATAGATTAAATAAGCTATTATTTCTAAATTAGCCAAGCTCATTTTTGTATTCAAATAGACTACTTGAATATTTTTATCTTAAAGCTGAATTTACAATTTAGGTAAATAAATATACAATATATGTATAGGAACACAAGTATTCATTAAACAATTGAACTTTTAGATCTGGAGTTAATTCATAAAATCAAGTATTGTGGTAAGTCACTAAAGGGAATTTGGTTTTTTCAACTGTTGAGAGGTTGTTTCTTAATTACTGGGGTCATAAAAGGAGACTTTAATAATAAATAGCAGAAGATGGTTGATGCTAACACAAATCACTTCTTCAAATCAACAGTTTCTAATGCTTTATATCCATCTGGTTTTAAGTAGTTAAGAAAAACTGATCTTCAGTATTCTTCCAGTGCAAAGGAAAGAGATTAATATTTATGAATTATGACTCAGATTAAGATTTATATATTCATTCCACAAAAGTAGGCTTACTGAATCACCATTTCTCCCCACCTGAAATTCAGGTACCTTTTGCTTGGAAAGAAACTGAATTTAAAAATACATATTGTGCGGTGGGCATGCTAAGTCTTAAAACACAACTTTTGATGGCTGAGTGGCAGTGAAAGGCAACTACCAAGTTTGCAAGTAGATTTTCTCTCAGGAATAACTTCCATTCCACAAACTGAACTTGGAATAACAATAACAAGAAAATTTTATAAAGTTTTTTCATTATTATTATTTCATAGTTTTCCTAAGGACAGTGTGTTCCCACTTATTATCATTATCATCATCATCATCATCATCACCATCACTAAATATTTGCATAAATAATAGAGCTAAAATCAGTGGGCAAAATGAAATAAAAAAGACTTCTTAGTTCCAAACTAACTTCTTAGATTTTCTTTCTGCTGATGTTTTTTCTTACTTTCTGTGCTTTCTTCAATATTACAAATTCTTCAATATCAGTATATAAGTGCCCGAGATGTTTTATACTACTCTGACTTATTAAACCACTTCTGACTTCAAGAATAACAATATTAATATGTAATTACAAATGTTTAATAAACCATATTTTTGCTCAGAGTTCTTGAATTTATAATATATTACTACCTGCTATATTTAAGGGGGTTTGTTTTATATCATGCATGTGCATCCCTCAGAAAATAAGGAGTCCAATGAAGTCATAAAGCTCTGATTTCCAAAAGATTTGAAAACAAGGTAATATTAAAGCAAGATAAAGATAAGGATTTTGAGAATCACAGAAGTGCTGAAATATAGTGTTATTTTTGTCATCTGACTTTATAATTATTTGCTAACAGCTGTGTAAGATATACGGGATTTATAATTCTTATGAATATGTATTGGATGAAATTCTACTCAGAATTCTTTGTATAGGGTGTTCAGTGTGGGTTGGGTTTTTCCAATTTATTATTTTAAATATAAATGTTTCACATATTTTGAAAGTTTTATGTCAGCATTTAGAAGTGAATGATGGGCATGGTTCTCCATTTTAATGGGCAGTAGTATAACCAAAGTTCAATCACTACAACTAAATAAAAGTGGGTATAAAATAGAAATATATGCAGTGCAATAAACACAATACACTTAAAGCTCTGGCAAAATACTGCCCTTTCTTTTCCTTTGCTTTTTATACAATGGAAACTGTAGCTTTGAAAATCCTGATGTATTTTAATGCAGTATGACGTTGCTGTGGCCAACTGGTAGGATTGCAAGAATTAGAAGGGACATTGTCCTAAAAACCATGTCAGTATTTCAATTACCTCTGAAATGTTCTGTGTCAGAATGCATCTGTCTGCAATCAGTAATGCATTTAAAATATTTCATGATCTAACTCTTTCAGAGTGTGATCATATGCAAAATAGTTATCCAGCACAGCTCTTTGTCTGTATAAGAGGTGCCTTTTTTCTGGAGGGTTAATGTAATTGAAATTGTTATTCAATAACAGTTCATTTTTTAAGACACTCTGGTTTAAAAAAACGTATTAGATTACTGAATAATAAAAAGTAGTCAAAATTTTGTTAATGTTTTCATGGGTTTGTATTAACTTTCTTTTTCCTAATATCAATGAAACATTTTAATGATGTCAAATACACTAACTCTATTGTTTTATAAAGCATAATGAAAATAAGAGGAAAACTACAGCTCTTGAGTAAAAGTAAGGCCATAAATTAAAATGGGATATCTAGATATTTTACATTAGTGACTACATCATCAGAGCAAAGGATCTTTGGATGGGTGGGAGTTTGAACATGAGTGTTCTGGGATGGATTACCCAGATTCAGGGGTCTGAGAGGCTGGTTTTCCCCCAGCAGAAAGGATCACTTAGAAATGGTGCATCTTCAGACACAGAGAATAGCTGACATGTCACTTGACTTGTGGCACAGTTATAGAATTGAAACAAGCCAAAAATACTCTTTGAAAAAAATAATTTTATTTATTAAAAAAAAACAAACAACCAAGAACAACAACCAAAAATTCCTCCATTCCTCAAAAGGAAGAAAAAGTGCAAACACATAAGCATGTCTGAGAAAAGCTTTTCTCTAGCACTTTTCTCATTATTTAACACAAATTTAAGCTTATTCCTTCCTCATTCCTGGTAAGGTTAACTGGAAAAAAAACTTCTATTTGCATAATAGTTTCAAGTTTTTGGAGTTTTTTAATTTCACATTTGCATAAAAATAAAACTCAACAAATTTTAGATAATTAAACATCAGTGAAGTTCTGAAAGTGTATAGCTTAATCACACAATGTTCTGTAACTGTTCTTCTTTGGAAACAAATATTCTTTTAGAGATACAACTACTAACTCTTATCTGAGATGTGGAAACTTAATTCTTGGTCGTAATTTAAACATGGGTTTCTTGTATCCTGAGATTTTCCTTATTCAGTTAGATATTTTTCTCTTCCTTCTGAATCTAAAACATATTTCAGCTTGCATTAAATTTATTAAGATATTTGTGGTTTGGAGGAAAACAATTACCAATGAAAATGATACATTTTCAAAACTGAAGCCAAGACATTTTGTAAAGTAGGGACCTGAGAATGCAAAGCTAACAAGTGAACAGTGGGAGAATGCTTTTTTGTGACTGATTGATGGCCAAAGTCTAATGATAATCAGATGATTGTGTAAAAAAAAAAAAAATAGATTAGGTGTGACAATTTAAAAATAATGCTGATTTATTATAACCTGAAGTTCTTCAGGATTGGGTGTCTGAGAAATCTCTTTTGTTATCCATTTCCTATACAAAATTCTGCTTCTGAATCTAATCCCTCTTAGCCACAATATACTTTTCAATACATTAATTAAAGTAAAAAATTTAGAGTGCTCAATCTGTCTGAAAAAAACTCAACCCTGAGATAGTCATACTATTTATTGAATTTGGAAAGCTATCTCTGGCTATCACAATAGAAATGTTGTGTCTAATTTTTATTGATCATCTGATCAATATTTCAAAAATTAATCTTTTTTTCAACAATTTTTTTGCAATAAATGGACAGAGAATTCCCCTAGATGAAACAGCAAATAATCTCACTGCTATTGTATTAGATAAATATAAGGATATGTGAGATACCATTTTCTTTGGCAGAGAAGTGAATTACGTGTCTTTACACAGTTTGAAATAAAATTAATTAAATAAAGATACATTTTATTACAATCTTTTTTTCTACTGTTTGGAGTAAAAACTTAAAAGCTAAAAAGGTTAGCAGCAACAGCATTTTGAGCATCCTAATTCATTACAGGTACATCTCAGAAAGCTTCACAAATCAGATTCAAAAGCAGACTTAGGCAGAGAAATTCAGAGTTTCAAGACACCACTGAACAAAGAAGTCAAATAATAAAGATTCTCAGTGTTACAATTTAAGTTTTGAATGTCTTTTAGTACTCCTTGCTTCTACATGCACTCCAAAGACTTATTCTGACTTTAGCTTACAGAAATTTTTCTAATGTGTCTATGATGATATGGTGTTCAGGGTCACAGCTTGATCCACATTTTTCTGGTCCTGTATGTTTCCATCAAGACATAGAGGAGGAAAAATGTGAATAAGGATTTTTTGCCCCTTTTCTCTCCTTACATATCATGCTTCCTGATATTATTGCAACAGCAATATTTGAAAGTCACAGTAAATGAATGTGATTTCAGTTTTATTTTTGGATCAAAAAATTGCAGAATCTGTCCAGTTTAGACAAATAATTAATACATCCTTAAACCTCTTGATGAATAAGAACTGAACATGTGTTTATATCTTCAAAAAGACAGTGGAAAGCACTTGATAGATTTGGACACATAGTCTTCATCCTATTTCTTTTTTTAAACTTTGAAATAGTTTAAGATATTCCACTTGGGTATATGTACACTTTTTGAAATGAAAGTAGCAAAATTTGCATGAATTCATAAAAAAAAAAAAATTATTAATTTACATTGTACAAACATCCAAGGAGGAATCAAATTATTCATACTTCCTTCTAGAAGTAATTAGGTACATTATCTGCTTAATGCCAACATACTTAACTGTATGAACTGGAAGTAAATAGACAAATGTTAATCAGTTTTCAGTGTGTCTAGCACTGAATTCCTCTTTTCTTAATACAGCACAAGAGGTTAAAGAAAAGCCACACTCTCACTAAGAAACCTGTCTATTAAAACATTATGCAAACATCTTTTATTTAGCCTCTTTTTTTCCTTAATTCTCAGTAGCAGTGATCTCTCTTCCTCCATGAGGCTGGCATGTCTTCAAAAACAGCAAAGTTTAATTTTTTCTAGAATTTCAACTCTTATCCTTTTTCAAAACAATAACTTTTCATAGAAGGGTTAGAAGACAAATATTTTCCCTCGGTAAAGAAAGTATTATTACCTCAGATTAAAAATCAAACAAGTAAAAGAAGACAAACTTGAATAGCATACAACAGTTCTCACAGAAAATTTAAATGTTATTCAAGTGAAAAATGAAATTGATCCATATTTGCCTTTGCTTAAGACTTCTGCCCTTGGAAATATGAGTGAGGTTTGATTCTGCTTTATGGTATTTTCCAATATTTATTTGAAAAATATAATGGACCCTTTGTAGTTCCCATGCCATAAATCTTCAACAACATGGAGAAGCTACGAAGCCACAGATTCCATTTGTCCTAAAGACACTCATTTGCTCCACATAGCCTTTCATTATGATAAGCAAAATGATGCGTGCTACTATCATTTTAAGATTACCTATTGGAAACAAGGTGCTGGATTCTGGTTTAATCTCCAGCAGCTCTGCTGTAAAGAGCTATAACCCATCATAGTTACAAATAAATCTAATTTCTGCTGGGGTAGAATTAATTTTCTTCAGAGTAGCTGTTATGGGGCTGTGGTGTGCATTTGTGGTGAAAACAGTGTTGATAGCACAGGGATTCTTTTACTACTGCTGAACAGTGCTTGCACAGAGCACAGACCTTTTCTACTTCTCCCAGTGAAGAGGCTGGGGTTGCACAAGGAGCTTGGGAGGAGACACAGCCACAGCAGGTGACCCCAGCTCAAAGGGATGTCCCAGATCATATGGCATCATGCTCAGCATATAAAGCTGGGAAAGAAGGAGGAAGTGGTAGCTGTTCAGAATGGTGGCATCCATCTTCCCAAGTCGTTCTTACACATGATAGATCTCTGCTTTTCTGCAGGAGACTGAACACCTGCCTGCCCATAGGAGATAGGGAATGAATTCCTTGTTTTGCTTTGTTTGCACGTGCAGCTTTTGCCTTTCTTTATCTCAACCCACGAGTTTTCTCACTTTTACTCTTCCCAGACTGTTGTAAAAAATCCCCGCAGCCATTTGACGAAGGTGAAGG
>JAHXMQ010012338.1:70987576-71178573 GCA_020466415.1 Ammodramus savannarum pratensis
CCGCAATTGATCCCACTACTCTAACACATGGGTACAGATCCCACAGTATGCCACTGTTCACACAGTGATGATGTAAAAGGTGAACGATGAAGACAAAGAAGTGTACTCTCAACTATGAGCTAATAAATCAACTTTTAAAATGTGTATAAGAAAAGAAAAGAAAGAAAATGTCGTACTTAACAAAGTGACAGTTTACTGTCCTGTGAGGTTGTCTCCTAATTGGCATAAAACCATGGCATTTAAAAATCAGACAAAAGCTTACCATAAAGATAATAGTTGAACTGTTGAGTGTAGCTATGCTAGATTACTTTGCTACAATTTCCAAAAGATATGGCAAACACAAGTAGCTCTAATGTTTCTTTTCATGAGTCAACAGCCATATAGCAAAGGGCTTATTTCACACAGACCAAAGCAATTCAATCCTCTCTGAGGTCTGGTTTAAACCAGTCATATAGAAAAAAAGGATCCTATAGCCCACTCTGGCACTGCTGAATGCACAGAAGAAATTTTTCATGGAATTTTCATATCTAGCCAAGAACAGTCATTCACTGAAATAGAACAAAATAGTTATCCAACCTGGGGATTAAACCTCAAAACTGACAACAGATTTTAATTAATTAGTCATACTCTGTTTTGAAGATCTTGACAGCATTTCATCTTTTCTGGCTTGACTGAGTAGTGATTACGAGGTCCTTATGTAGTAACTAAATGTCATGTACATGGTTTCATTCAACCAAAGAAATGTCACTATTATTCAGATAAATAACTTTAACCAATCTTATGATATTGATTCTGCAATTACTTTATTATCTCATGCTAATCAATCTGGGGAAACATATAGAAGCCTTCCTCTTAAAGGGTGAACAGGTGAGTGTAAATAAGAATTTTCTATGCATTTATCTTTGTGTGAATCTCCCAAGAGATCAGACTTCCCAATACTGCAGTTTTCATCTCCAAACTCTGCATTAATATCTTAAACATTGACATATTTGTATAAAATGGTTTGCAATGGGTTGCATGTTTTATCTTAGATGTAGAATTAATACATCTTTGGATGTTGAGTTCCAGAGCAGGATGATTTATTAATTTATTTATTTAGTAGCTCAATAAAACATTCAAAGGGCAAGTCTATGCTTATCACAAGTGGGCAGCTTGTAGAGATTGACATGATCCTAAGGCTTTCAATACTCAAATTTACTTTGTGCTAGCCACAGGTGTATAAGAACTGCAATTTGTGTAAGCCCCAAGAGAACTAATTATGTGTTAAGAAGAATGCACATTTTACTATGTAGCAAGCAATACAAGAAAATTACCATGCATCAGGTTTTTGAGAGACAGAACTTTAGGCAGGTAACAGGTATAGTTCTGAACAGATTTATTCTGAAATGAACTCCCTTGAAGGCTTATCAAAAGTAATACTTTTTTTTCATTTAAATATATCTTCTTTAGAGTGTTGAGATTTGCCTCTGAATATTCTCTGAATTCAAATAATATATGAAGGTCTTCTAAAAAGTCTCAAGCTTCAAAAGACAAATAATTTTGTTTACTTTACTGGCAATATTAGGCAGAGATTAATTTTTTATGAAATCAACAGCTCTTTATTGCAAAGCCAGTGTCCAATGACGTTAAGAGAAACTGATTATCTGAAAATTCTTCATCTACAGAATTATTACATAACGTCATATTACAGGAACAAATGACATGAAAATTTGTCCATACTTGTGGTGGGTTGACCTGGGCTTGATGCCAGGCACTCTTCAAGCTGCTCTATGAATCCTTTCCTCAGCAGGACAGGATAGGGAGAGAATAAGGTAGAAAAATACCATCATGTATCAAGATCAAGAAAAAGCAGACAAAAAGAAAAGATTTATTTTCTACTTCCCTGCCATTTCCCAGGAAACAGGGTTTCAGTAGATGGGGAAGTTGCTTTGAAAGACAGACAAAACTTCCCACTCCTACCCTTTTCCCTTAGATTTGGTTGCTGAATAGACATCATATGGTATGGGATACCCCTTCAGTCAATTTGGATCAGATGTCCTGGTGATTTCCCCTCCCAAGTTCTGTCCCACCATCAGTCTACTGGTGGGAAATGTGGGAGAGGCATAAGTGATGCTGTGCCAGCGTGGGTCAGCAGTAGCCAAAACACTGGTGTGTTACCAACACCTTTCTGGCTATTGGTACAAAGCACTGTGAGGGCTCCTGTAAGGAACATTAACTCCATCTCAGACAGACACAATACAAAATTCATGTGGTCATCACTGCTATAAATTATTGTAATTTAAATGTATAAATTATAATTGTGGCCATAAGAACAACACTCAATTTGTTAGCAGTCTTCCATTGTCTTTTTCTTGAATTTTGTATCGATGTGTTTGTAAAGGTGTATTTGTTATTCCATGGAAGACCTGAATAGCAGATCTCAGAAGGACTTGGCTATTTTCACAGAAAATCTGAGAATGATGTGAAGATGGCATGTAGAAGCACAGGCTGGAAGCAAAAAGGTATAATACAGTCCATTGTACTGGAGATAAATGAAGGAAAAAACACACCAGTTTAAAAATAGCCTTCTTGTCAGAAAATGTTTTCCTGAAAACTGCTTCAGAACAAGAGTGTTAATATGTTCTGAGAGCAGACACCAACCTGGATATGTTATACAATAGGAAAGTGATCTACAGTTTTCAAAATGCACATTATGAAGGAGCAAGGAGAGACAAATCTGAGCCGAGCTCTTAGGTTTACAGAAACAGCAAAATGCTTTCATGTCATTCAAATGTGTTCATGGAGTTCATTGTCAATGTATTCTTGTGTCCTGTCTAAACTGCTACAGGGGCTATAAAAGCCTGTGGCAATCACAAGGCCTACGGCCTTCTACAGAATGCCATCATCAGAGGACCTAGACAGATAATCTCTTTCTATCCCATAAAATGAAGATTTAGCTGACAGCGTGTTTTATTTGTCACTATATTTTTACTGAAGATGTCCTCTAGGTTCACTTAGTAACAAATCTAGCTCAGATTTTCTTACTAGGAAATTGTCTGTGTTCTAAGTAACACTGAATACTAAAATGCAGCCTGTAAACATAGGCTTACTTGTGGCTGCTGTTGAATAAAAATTGGTCATTCTGATACTTGTGCTAAAATCAGGAGCTAAAGACATGAAAGTTCATTTTGGAGGGTATTCTGATTAGGAGACTGACATTAAGACCAGCAGTATCTGGCTTTCCATAAATCTGCTGGCATTGAAGCTGCTGTTGACTGGAACTGACTTCAGATACAAGGTGTATAAACAGAAGTAAATACAACAACTAAAAATATCCATTCAGAAATCTAGGGAAATCAAATACTAACTTGCACTGTCTTTTCCAGTCTATCCTTATCTGAACATACTGAGTTCGTGTGAAAGCCAGAAAATTTTTCCAGGCTTAAAAGAGACCATGTCATGACTTCAAGCAATATAACAATAACCTCCCTGGCCATTTTTTGTGGCTGAAGGTTTTATTCTCATTTTCTATATCTGTCAGGAAGGGCATATAAAGAAAAAATGTACCTGTGGCTCATCACAGCTCTGTTTTCTCTTCTGGAACACAATTTATCGCTATTCAATGACTCTGTAAAGTCCTGTTGTTTGGAAATGGTGTAACTGAAGAGTTATTTCTGTATCTTCTGCATCCATCTGCATCTTCTTATGAGGAAAGTCTAAGGGAGCTGGGCCTGTTCTGTCTCAAGAAGAGACAACTGAGAGGGCACCTCATCGATGTCTCCAAGTAACTGAAGGGAGGGTGTCAAGAGGATGAAGCCAGGATCTTCTCCATGGTGGCAGGCAACAGGGCAAGAGGCAATGGGCAGAAACTGATGCACAGAAAGTTCCACCTCCATATGAGGAAAGACTTCCTTGCTGTGCAGTGACTGAGCACTGGAACAGATTGCCCAGAGAAGTTGTGGAGTGTCCCTGACTGGAGAGATCCAAGAACCTTCTGAATGCAATCCTGTGCAGTGTGCTCTAGCATGACCCTGCTTGAGCAGGGAGATGACCCACTGTGGTCCAACCTTACCCCTTCTATGATTCTTTCTCCTCACCTTCATTTATGAATATGGTCTATGAGGCTGATCTTTGGCACACCTCATCCCTAGTTCATCAACAAATACACAGAGTACCATCCCTCTGATTTTGCAATTCTACCCTTATATATTCAAATCAGATATTGCTGTGGTAGAGCAATAATCAAATGTCTTCAGAGAAAATTTAAAACATCCCAGGAATCCTTTGAGGATTAGAGAGACTAGTGAACTGACATGTCATTTGTGTTTAACTCCCCTAAGTGATTTTGAGCTTTCATGGTGGATTCACCTAAGTGAACCTAAGTCACATCATCTCGAGCTGGACATCATTCTGCAGTTTCACAATGTGAGGGTTGATTCAAGCATTTTCTTCAGTACACAGAGATATTAATCAGAGAATTATACGCAGAGAATTGTACACAGAGAGTTATAATGTACTGTGTACATTGTATTCATCAGCCCTCCATATGTTAGAACCAAAACAAAAAAACTCACTGGATCTAAGTTTCCCAGGATTTCTGATATCAAGGATCCTACTTTGATGCAAGCAGCTAAAAAGCCTCTATGGCTGAGTTGCTGCATATGTAGGCTAAACTCATGGTTTGGTCAGCTTGACACCTTCAAAACATAGAAACTGAAATTTTACAGGTATCACAGCAAAACAAAAAAAGTCCAGTTTCTAAAAATTAAAGCTGAAGTCACAGTTCTTATCAATCCTATTAGAAGGGTTTTGCTTCAGTTTGTTGTTTATGAGTTAATTAAGAGCTGCAACTGTTTTCTCCTATATATCTTTACATAGTGATGTGACATACAGTTTCTAAGAATAGTTACTTGTGAGACATTTGTTGAGTACTTGACATTCAAAACAAGAATCATACTGAATTGAAGTTATGTTGACACTGCTGTTTTTGCCTGATTGAAAATGTGAATTATGTTAGTGAACTCACTTTACATGACTATCCTCTTCTATTAGCTTAGCATTATCTATTACCACAAAAACTCCTGCCAGAAAATGTCATACTTACAGATAGTGAAGATATATTATGAAGGAAAAACATAGGCACTGCTGAAGCCAATCTGCTTCTTAAAACTGGTATCTGCTACTGTCTTGAAGTTTTCATTTTTTAGCTGCAGTATCACTCATACTTGACACAGTTCCAGGTACAGATATGGGGTTCTAAAAGCATCAGAAAAGAAAAGGAGAAAAGGGGCAAGGAACAGCAGAAACACTTTTTCTAACATCTTACATATCAACATTTCATTTCAGCGTTGTAAAATTATGATTTGCATCCTGTGAAGGTGATATTTGTATATGTTTCTTCAGTGGCTGCTCACAAAACAGACTCTACTGAATGAAGATTGATATTAATTCCTTCTCTGCATTCTTTCTGGGATCAAAAGATGGACTTCTTCGAAATATGGAAGGAGATCACAGTTTTTTACAGTAATATGAAATTGATGACTTTCTTTCTATAATCCATTAAAGCCTGAGCTGAACCATCAAATTAATTTTGATTGTAATCCCAAGCACTTCAAATCCAGTTGTCCATTAGAGGAATTTAAATTTATTAAGTCAGTCAAGATCTCCAGCTCTTCATTTTGTTTTTAGTGACCTAAAAAAAAAAAAAATATTAAAGAATTAAAGAGAATATAATATATTTTCACCAGGTAAGAATTCATTTGGATATTTGGATACCTGGTTGAAAAGCACTACAGATATTTTGTAATTTTTTTCAGTTCTTCACCTTACACAAAAGACAATAAACATTCAGCATCTTTTTCCTTCCTTGCTCTTATTGATTTCATCTTTATTTCTGCAAACACATGAACTCTTGGTTAACATTTTTCACTAGTATCCCTAATTACTGTTTGCAACAGCATTTAATTATTCTGTGTATAAATGCAAATATGGTTTTCTGGCATTCAGCTTTGTGCAGTAGTAAAGTTAAAGCAGCAATTTATTTACAATAGCATGACACATATAGTGCCAGGAAAATCTAAATCACACGCAAGTTCAAGACTCACTAAATGTTCAGGAGTAGAGGGTAATTCAAGGTGTTGCTGAATACTCCTTTAACAGGAAATACAGGAAATATTGTTTAATGTTGCAAGAAAAGCATTTAGGCATAATTTAAATTTCCAAATTTAAGATCTCCCAAAGCATACAAACCTGAATTTTTAATGGGGGGATTGAGAGCTTGTTATTAGGAATGCTGAAGGCTCATTTAAAACATGTGAAGGTTACTGAAATTCAGACCTACGTATACTTGTCAAAATAGGTTTTCTGGTTATTCTGTAATAGTTAGGAATACTTTTCTTTTACTCCCAAAATATCTATCTGTGTTAGATTTATGATCTGGAAATTCCAGGATTCTCAAAACCATCTACAGAAAAAAAAATCAGCTGTAAGTCAACAGCATATTTGTGTTCACGTTTCTCTGTTTCTTTGGATTTCAACTGCACTGAGTTTTAAAGCATATTTTAAGAGTTTTTAAGATTTAAGAGGGTTTTTTTTTCTTTTTCTGTGCCTTTTGTATCAGTATAATTTATTTAAATCCAGCTGCCCTCTTTCCATTCACCAGCTCATAATGATGCTGAAATCAAGGATCATAATCCTTAAAGACTTATTTCTCTCTACTCCATCCTTTCTGGGAAAACAAACAAACAAACAAACAAAAATATGAAAAACTAGTTTAAACAAAATCCTTTCTGATTTCATATTTATGAAAATAGAGAATTTTCCTAGCTTGTCTTGAGGGGATGTTCAAGATTAAGCAAAGCAGTATAAAGGAGGTGAGTCACTGTATTGTGTGACATATTAATTTTTTGCCTTCATATACAAGGAATTTGACTGAGAAGTTAATTTCAGTGATACCATCTACTCCAAAAAGAAGAAAAGTATATCTAATTCCTCCTCTCTGCTCTTATCTTTACAATGAGAAGAGGAAGAGAGCATATATTAGAATTTAGTTCAAAAGTAGTAGCTCATGTCCCTGAGTTCAACAAAGTCTCCCAGAAGTGCTAGTTTAAAAGAAATTTGCATAAATAACGTAGTTCGCTCACATTTCAGACTGGACAAAAGTCTTTAATGTATAACTCTCTAAGGAGGTTCCCCTTTTGCAGCCTCCCTGGCACCATGAAAAGTTTTGGTACGTTGAGAAAGATCATTATTTCTTTTATATGGTTCTTTAGAACTGACTGTGTCTGTTGGTTTTTCACAAAGTATTGAGCTGAACAGTAGGGAGAATCAGCAGCAATTCTGTCTGTCCTAATGAATTAAAAGAATCCACAGAACTCATCCCTGTTCTGGAATTCAATCATCTCTTTTATTGAAAGTGAAAATGTTGTCCCTTGAATGGTGTAGTCTGGGACATTTATGTCAGGTCCATATTTGGAAGTTAGAAGAGACCCAGGGTCATTCCTAAAAAAGCAGTGGCGTTTTCCCTCAGTTCAGGAAGCAAGAGCTTAGCAGTTCACACTTGAGCATTTACAAGGCACGTATTCCCTTTTTTTCCAGAAAACATTCATGTAGGTCTTTAATTCACTAGCAGGCTGTGGAGCTCTGGGTCAGATGAAATTATCTGAAAAGAGAGTGTGAATTTTCCCAATGAGCAATGTGGCACAATTAGTTTAGAAAATACTCTGGAGTAATATTGAGTACCCAAAATAGACTGTGATAGACAAACTGTGGTAGCCAAACTCTTCCAAAGAAGAGCAGAGAAAAAGTATTTGGCAGTCTTAAAAATGGTAGAAAGGGATTTCTTGGTATGTTGTCTGTAAGAAAAATGCAAAAGATCAGCCTTATAACTGTCTTCACCTCTGAGTTCCTCCTCTTATGGATTAGTGGTAATTATTTCTATAGACATAATTTATTTCTTTGTTTCTTTATAATCTCTCAGAATGTAAAGCAGTCTAACTAGTAATAATAATTACAGCATTAGGTAATTATTCTTTCTCTTTCTCTCTGTCTCATTCTTATGACTGTCATTTCTGTGATACAACTTCAATGATGAACTTTATTACCTTAATATTTCTCATTTTGCACAGACTGCTATACAAATTACAAGGTAGGGAAGAGAGAAATAAATCACCCTAAAGAATTTTTCAATCTTTTCACAAGACCAATATTTTTTCTTTTAATTTTTATTTTTTTTTAAACAATCTAAGCAAATTAGTTGAAATTGCTGAATATCTATGTGGCATGTTTTAAGCTTCAATACTGAACAAGAAAATAAACCCATTCCTTTTATAATCCTGCACAGAAAAGTATTAAGATATACCAATTATGCAACTATTTTTGGAAGGGAAGAATATAATTTTTGTCATGTGAGGTGTCACTTTATGACCAGGTATTTGAATTGTGTTACGTTCTTTCAAGGTACTTGGAATTCATGTGCTCTGCCTGTTTAGTTGAACACCAACATCAGGAACAGTAGTGGGGCAATCCAAAGGTCAACCTTCTGAGCTACCTGCTGACCAAAAGAAAATAATGAAGGCCAGGACAAGAGAAGGATCAACTTTGTTCTGGAAATTACTATCATGCTAAGGCCTGGAAGCTTATTCAGAAATTGCCACACCATGACCAGAGCAAAAGAATGACCTAGAGGTCTATTAAAAGTGCCTGTTTAGGACGTGATACTCTCTTTAATTTCTATATCCTACCTCAGGACTTTTTTTATTTCTTTAATATTCAAAAATAAACCTAGTATTATAAGGACATGTTTTAAAGCTTTAATGCTGTGTTTGCTCATGATTGTTGTCATTCTGTTACTTTTCATATCTAGTGCAATGAATCTTTCAAAATTACTTTGAATTTTTCAGAGTGACATTATTTTATCATTCTTACTTTTCCCTTTGTCCAGCACTTTCTGGTGCATACTGTCCTATGTCTGATGCTGTGGAAACTTTCCATATGGCTTGAAAAAATATTTTTATAAGCATTTGGGCTGAAGAAAATGTTAATCCATTACATGAGAGACAGGAGCAATCATCACAGTTATGTTTTCTCTGCTTTTTAAAACATGGCTTCAGCTAAATTTCTTGGGTATGCCCATATCTGTAATTTGACTAAATAAAGTTAATATATTTACTTATGCTACCTGAGAGACTCAGTGTCAAAATGTGTGCCAAAAATTTCTAATGAATCACATGTGTGTCTAGCACATAGGGATGATTTGATCAAAGGAAGACATCTATATCTTAATTGACCTTCAAAAGCTCCCTTAATTAGCTTTGAGGAAGAAATGGGCACTTTTAAATCCAAGTTCATGACATTTTAGATCAGCTTGGTAACTCAGCCTAAACAAATCCTGAGACTAGTTTTAGTTCGTTGCAGTTTTTTTCTCCCTCATTTTATTTTAAAGAAGCCACATTATCACAGGCTTCTTTGTGCATCTTTAGACAGTGTCCATGCCTACATCTGTAAACAGGACAAAGCCCAGCCCTGGCTTCTGGAGCTGGTTCTTTAGCTGGAGGATGCCCAGTACCCAGGGTTGAGTGTGTGCAGAAATGCTTGAGCAGTTGAATCAAGCCTAGAGGAACCTGCCCAGTTCCAGCAGTAGCTGACCCAGGTGGTTTCTGACAGTTCATGGTTTCTGAGACAGGAGGCCTCAGATTACCCAACTCTCATTTTAGGCATAAATGTCTTTCACTCTGCCCTTTAAATGCTCCCACAAAACCTGATCACAGAAACTATAAAGCTGATCTTTAAATGCTAGACCAGGTACAACTGATTTAACTGTCCCAAAACAATGTATTTTTGTGGTGGCATTCTTGCCTCTTTGATTAAAGGCATACCACTTTTCGTTTGCAAGATGATCTGAATTACCCTCCTCTCCAAAGAGCACTGAAGAAAGGAATTTTTAGATGCTACCATGTCAGTACTCACTTTAAATTTATTTTTTGCAGATCATGGAATCAGCAGACACTGACAATTTTGTTAGAGATCTCACAGGAAATAGTGAAAACTTTAAAAGTTCAAAGTGGGTTTACTGAAAGGAAAAAAAATACAATTACAGTTCTATTGCAATTCAGACATTCCAATACTTTATTTCTCAGTCACTATGACCTAACCATTTGTGTTTTTTTCTTAGAGAAACTTGAGTTCACAGACCATTGACTGCATGGCCTGCAACAGCCACTCAGAAACCATTATGCTTTTTATGCTAAACTAATTTACACATAAAGATATTAAGACACATTTGGGAATGAAATAGGCCCAGCTAGGGTCAGTAAAGGTGTCTGAGATGCATAGCAGATTTTACGTGTAATGAAAGCATGGAAATGGTTAAATTATTTAGTCAGGAAAAGGGAAATGTTGAAAAGGAACGGAATCAGGTTATCTATACAACATAAAACATTAGGGAAAAAGATCAAAAAACAGTTACTATAATCTGGCTTGTCTCCCAGTATATTTAAACACCACAATATGACAATAAAAGGAAAATAGAAGACAAATATGCAATGTTTTATCAAGTATGCTTTTACACCAAGTAGTCTTAGTAAAAAAAAAAAAAAAATCTGTACTGCAGAAAATAATGAAAGAATTGCTTTCAACCAGGTCTTAAAAGTACAGACAGATAATATTATACCCACTAATAATATTTTTAACTACAGTGGCTGAGATAACGATAAGGCTAATCAGATCTCTCTTTGAGGGGTATACTCTGGTACCATGCTGCAGTCAGGAAGGAATTATTTGTATCCTGTGTAAACTATAATTTAATGCATCTAGTTACATGTCCTGTGGAGGAAACTTCTGCTGAAACATTATATGGAGGCAGTACTAAAATCACGCCTTTGCACAGTGACTGTGATCTAGAATAACCAATTTTAGCCGTGACATCTAAATTTAGTTATGGATGAGACAGTTAAACATGCTATTGAGAATAACAGTGTAGATTATTTTTCCTAGAAAATTGCACTACGTTACTTACAAAAAATGTTAAAAGAGAAATTGTTTTAATTTTAGTTTGCTTAACTTTTATGTCTTAAATTTAGACTTTTACATAAAACTTGTTGAAAAGCAGTAAAATGCAAAATCACTGTGGAGAGGCCACATAAAACAGAAAGTATTTGGGGCCAATGCACATTTTTGGCTTGCACTCATTGTAAAATCATGATTTCCTGGAATTTCTTATAAATAAGACAAAAGCAATAGCAGCATAAAAATTCTGTTGATAACATGCAAAAAATCTCAAAACTGAACTGATGTTAAATGCAAGATTTCCACATAGTTTTTCTTTGATTAAGTTGTGTTGTAACTCAGATTCTAGAAATTCAGCTAATTTATCCTTTTAAAAGAGGTACTCTTTTAAGATGTCAAACTTAAAACCATTCCTGTTGATTAGCTTTGCTTTTTCTCTCACTTCTGAGAAATAAGTTGTTTTTACAAGGTTCAGGGTGAAAGAGAAAAACGGTGATCCTAATTTCCTTGCAGTTTTGCAAATTTCAGAATTACAGACAGTACAGATATATTAATCTAAAAAATGCTTAGTACTTTTCTCTGCTACATCAAAGACTGGTCTTGACATGCTACTAGTCTACAGAATAATAAAATCTTTGTCAAAGCTCTCAGCAACAGTGTGTGTCCCTCTTTTAACAAATGGAGAAATTGAAGCACAGGACGGTGAAATGATTTGCCGAGGTAACCAGACAGACTGATGTCAGGAATGTTGCTAGAAATTAGGCCTCCTGGATACTGCTCCTCTGGGACATGCACTTGGAGCTCTCTGTGACCAGAAGATAAAGCTGTCCAACTGTTGGTCCTATTGAACATGAAATTTCAACTCTATGTAAAAAGTAGACATTAGTAAAGAATTATTTACTGCATTGTACTTCAGTAACAATAGAGTTACACAGGGATAGGTATAATCACCAGATATGAAAAATTAAAATTAGGTTCCTACAGGTAGTTTCATGGTCTATGAAGAAGGTGGTTAGGTAGCTATTTGAAAGCATTTGTTTTGCAAAGGAAGTCAGCAGTTACTATGCTTACATATAAAAGTTACTGTGCTTGTATATGTTCTGTGTCACTTAGGCAAAATATGTGGAAAACACAGTGAGTCAGACTGGGACTTCTCCTTTGCAAGGAGAAACATAAGAATCAGAATATATGTGCAACACAAATTGCTTTTTCTGAACAGCTCCATAAATATGCATCTATTTAAAACCACGGGGAGAAAGCCTAGCCCAGATCAGCTTCAAATCAGACTTTCATGCCATGTACTAAGCATCTTGGGGTGAAAATATTTCTGTGGAAGAAGCTGCTCTACCTCAGTAGTAAGGCTCTTAGCTACAAAGTATTTTCTATTTTCTTCTTGGCAGGGGGGGCAGGGAGGGAGGAGTTTTGTTTCTTCCATTATCATACTCAAATTGCTTGGCAGTAAGAAAATTATCTGGATGGAAGTTAATGCATCTCCACGTAGACATTGTGTAGCTCCTGATCACAGTAGGATCACAGTGTGACCTAATGCGACACAATTGTAACATCACAAACGGAAACGAAAACAGGAAAAGCGGAAGCAGTCATGTCTACAAAAGGAAAATGTTATCTAATATTCTTCATGGGTGAAGAGATACAGCAGACTGAACAGAGGTACTTGATGCTCTTACAGACGCCCAAAAAAGTTCATCTGCCTTCCTGATGCCCCTGCAAAAGATGGGAGTCACTGTTGGGCCCTGTCACACCTGCCACTCCCCAGGGGATGTTTTATTCACTGCATGGCATCTAAAGAGACACCAGTTACCCGTGTCAGGCATCTGAATTGCTTGTCATATTTCTGTGCACAGCTCTGGAGAACATGCAGTCAAAATATATGGAGCAAAAAAACATCTATCTACATTTAATGTGGAGTTCAGTAAGTAAGGCTGCATCTAAATTGCTCGGTAAGTGTCTCTGTGGCTGGCTGGCAAGTCCTGATCCCCTTATCATTCAAGTCAGAGACCTGTTAGCAGTGCAAAGTGGTGGCTCTTCAGTCTGCACATCTGAGTTTCCTTTCCATAAAAGAAGTTGTTAATTTTTTCAAAGGAATTTATTTCTAAGTTTTAAGCCTTTTCCAGGGGACATTTGAGTAAAGTGTTTTTTTACATCGTGCTAAGAATGTGGCAACTGAAGTAGACTTCATAATCCGGTTGGATTTTTAAGAAAACTGCAGGAAAAAGGTGAGCAATGAGACTTGCCTGTGTGTAACATGCATGAAATTGGTATTCATTATGGCAAACTGTCTGTTGCACAAAAAGACACTGATCTAATATGTGTCAGGCCATAATACAGAGAATGGAAGATTGCTTGCTCTTTCCTCTTCATGCCGGCTTTCTCAATACTTTCAATCAGATTTTCTGGCGGCAACTTCGGCAGCAATAAAAGTATAACAGAAATTTCTCTTCATTTCAAACTGTTACAATAACAGATTAAAATTCCATACTTTGTCAGCAGTCAAATAAAGCAGATAAACCTAGGTAGTGTGAAAACACTGCAAGGTTTGTGAACACTGGACTGAGTAAAGTATAAAATACAAATTCTAAATAAAGGTAATTCATCAGTTAACTGCAGCATGCATCTTATGCAATCATTAACTTCAGATTGTTTAGATAAATCACAAAGTTCAGCATATTTATAAGCATGCAATTTCAAGACAAATATGAAACTACAAAATTTAAATGAAGCCTATTAGGCCTAGCAAAGGTTAATTGATGGATTTATCATAGGATGTTAAAATGTACCAAGAAATAATAAAATATTAATGAATCTAATTCATATCATAAGGTGCTACATTTGTTCTAAATTTCTAGTGCAGTAAATCTTGAATCCCAACAGGAAATTGTGCTTCCTTTGTATATCTTCATTGATGAAGTCCAGTTTATGCTGATCAAAACAGTCAAAAAACATCAGTCAGAAGTTCAGCAGAGTTCAGCCATCAAGAAGATAGACAAATTAGCAGTTATTGAATTACTTCTATGCCAATTATATTAAAAGTTGTTTGCCTGTATGCTGACACTGTTAATTTTTTTTCACTTGTTCCATATGCAGACACTATATATCACAGGAAAACCACTTCAAAAAGAAAGAAAAAATCAAGAAAAAGCATGTGCTTAAAACTAAGCTTATTCTAATATGTATTGAAATTCCTTGATAATATATGATCCTTTTTTTTTTATTTACAGTTTTCATGTTAATCCAGCAAAATTATAAAACAATAATAATAATTTCACAATGTAAATAATACTTTATATTACATCATACATATTAAATAATACACAGATGCTATTTTAAGCTTCTTTCTCTATTTGTCTTTTGGGCTGCAAAAAAAACCACTTTGTCTGGAAAATTTTATTCTTGGCTTACCTGCATTCTCTCTTAGAGCACATGTTCTAATTAGGACTATGTTACAGTAGTCAAATAAATTTCCTAATCTCAGTCATGCAGCAAGGTGGAGTACAACAATTCTCTTTTGGACATATTTTTAATATTTTAAAATTTTTCTAAAAACTAGATATTGTTTGTTTGTTTTAAACAAAAGTGTGCTCAACCACATATTCTTAAATAACAAGGAATTGGTTTAGCTTTACATCCTTCTATTTCTCTCTCTCTTCCATGAGCTGGGTTTCTCTTTTTCCTCATCATTTTGTCATAAACTACTGGAAAGCTTGGAAACTGAGGTTCTCATCATAAAAAGTTTCCCAAACTTTTTTTTCCACACCTATGTTGTGACTCAAATGACAAACTGCGTTATAAAGAAATAAACTGAGATAAAAATATTCTGAGTACTGCCTCTAGTCTCCCTCTCTGAAAGCCAAATAAACCATGCAAATATTAGAAAATTTTTAAATGAAATTTTCAAATCATTTATAGAGTTGCAAGTTCAAAAACAACTTTCTCAAAACTACTTAATGTAAAATAACCAAATGATCACATGAGTGCAAGAAGAGAAGATTCTTGATGCTTGTTCACTGAAACAATTCATTCGGTGAATTTTTCCAGTGAATTTTCTAATTCTGTTAGTATTCACAGTACCTTGTAATGCAGATAGGTATTTCAGATTTCATTCAGGAAAATATTACACATATTTTTCTTCCCTTTTTCCAAGGAGATTAAAAATTGATACATACTGAGCAGCTTATCTGTGAAAGTTCTTAAATATTATAACAGATAGGGCTCATACAGAATGGGAATCAAGCTCTTCCAGTTTCTCCCAACAGCTTATAGTAATTTATGTACAGTCTGTTGCATTTAACAAGAATTTTTGGAGTAACTTGAGCAGCTTGTTTGTGACAATATAATGTGAAAATCACTTGTGTCACTTCTGAACAAAAATCACCTATAGGTGATTGCTTCCTTATGAAAGAAATATTCAGTTCCCCAAAGTTCACCTTGAAAGGCAGCATTTTCAAATTAATCTACCCAATATTTATGCAATAGAAATTTAGTTTGAATTTCTTTTCTCTTTATTCATATCCAAATGGAACAGAAGGATTTCCTTTTATCAAGATGCTTCCAGAGGGTTTTATGCAGCAAGAGTTAATAAGATATTTCTTTTTTTCTGCATATTGAAATTCTAAAACATATATAATAATGGCTCAGCTTTTCCTTTGAAATTGCAGAACCTTGTTTTTGTTTATGATCTGTCTTGAGTCTGTATAACAGACTGTCCAGACCATACAACAGTTTGTTTTCCAGTCTGCTTAGATGATGTAGTGTTATCTGCAGTTGTTTGTTTATTTGTATTTCATCTTTAGGAGAATCTGGTATGCACCAGACAGCTCTGTTTTGATAAAACCATTTTATTACAGCTTGGCATTTCTTTCTTAGTTTCTTCTTGTGCTTTCTTTCTTTGTTCTACAAAAACTAAAGGAAGCCTGGCCCAGCCTTAACATTAGTTCACTATGCAATGCTTCTTACAACTTACAAGCTTGTTATTTCAGAATGCTACAGAGGATACTTTTAGCAGGGTAGTTATTTCCTCCAATACCTCACTTGTAGTACATAAGGAGCCTTGCTTTATGTTTAAAATGAAACACGGGTAATCTGTTAAAAATATTAATACTGTTAATCAAGTTGACAAACATCTGTCAATTAATAATTAAGGATAAATCATAAGCCATCCTTTCAGACTCATTTTAGAATCAATCTTTGCTTGTTGGTTGTGCAATGATAGTATTTATACTGGGAAGAACAAACAAAAGAAGCCTTTTAAAAGCCCCTTATCTAAAAAAAAAAAACCCAAACCAACACCCAAATGAAGTACAAATATTTGAAAAAAGAAGTCATATCCTCCTAGTTTGTAAATTACTCATCTAGACCTGGTGAAATTTACCCTGAGAGACTTCATCTTGGTGAAGCAATAAAAAAAAATATTACTGCAGGACAGTCAAGTCTCCAGATTATTAACAAGTCGAAACCATGACTTAGAAGAAGGAATATTCAGAGTGTTATAGGGCTATCATTATATTTTAAACCTTAGAAAACTTCTTGGACAGACTGTCTGTTGTTAAGGAAGAGACCAAGAGGCTATGTAGCAGCCAAAACAGATTTAAGAACTAATTGTGCAATTTCAAAGAAACTTCCATCTGTAGTAAGGGAGAAAAAATTTTGTTTTCATATACCATAATGTGAGTATGTGACACTGCCACACATCATATTCTCACTAAAAATGAGTGAAAATTCATCAAAATATTGTGAGTTACCTATACAATTAGCTAGAGATTCATACTGAAAAAATAGGTATTGTGGTGTGGTGAAGTCAAAACAGGAGGTAGTGTCAAGTGGTATCCCACAGATGTCTGCTCTGAAACTGGAATAATTTAATATTTCAATTAATTATATGGACAGTGAAATAGAGGCAATGTTTATTAAATTTAAAAATTATACCAAACTCAGAACAGATCAAAGCATATTGAAGTACAGGGTTGGAATTTAAAATGATTTCCAAGAGGAGAAAATAGTGAAAAGTAAATAGAGCACAATTCAAAATGGGACAAGAACAAAATAACACTTTAAAGTAGATATAAATTATCTCATGTACAACAGGGAAATCACTGAGTTAGACAGCAGTGCTGCTAACAAATACCAAAGTACTCATCTGGCTTAGCTACTCATAGTGGGTGTCTAGCACAGTTGGACGTACCCCATAGAAAAACAAGCCACCATTGGCCTAGTGTCATATCCTGAGGTCACATCTGCATGGCTCAGTAGTGCTGCAGCATCTCAAATGGCCCTTGGCATCTGTTTGTGTAGGCAAGAAGCAGAGTCTTAAATAACTGCAGCCAGTGGAGCCCAGAGGGTGCTCAGCTCACCTGAAATTTGGCACAGACACACTGTCAAACAAACAGCTCTCCAGGCTACACTGGGCTGGATTCAGTGACATCCAGATGCTGCTTCAGGAGAGCCCAGGTTTCCCACAGGTGTTGTGTCATACCTGGCAGTCCCATCTAGGTCTTTTGGATACATGGGGTATTTCAGATGACATTAGGCACTGATGTGTGGGCAGCTAAATCAGACCTTACATTTCCAGTGACCCTTATGGATTCCCATGACTTTGTATTGTCTATAAATAGAGAATTTCAGCTCTGTGTGTGTGTGTGTCAGAGATGTGACAGACACATTTATGTTTATGCAGGTGAAAAGAATTCCAGCCTGACAGGATGCAGAGACTCCATTTGGCTATCTCACCAGGCCTGAGTAAATATATAAGAAAAGATGAATCTAGGGAAACTTTTATCCAAAAACATTTCAGTCCTGAAATACATGAAAGATTGCAAATGAAGGCTAAATTCCTTGTCTGTGTAGCAAAGACAATAATTATGCTCCTAAATTGTAGAAAGCTACTGTTTAGGCACAACTTTTGATCTGTAGAGAGGGTGAAATTTGTCTTGGAATATTGTGGAATTTCTACCAGTGGAAGTTTCCAAAAACAGTAATTGACATCCTGCAGAACAGCCTGGCATCATTGCCAAAAATCAGCTGTGTACTTTTAAAAAATCCTTAACTGTGTGTGAAAATATTGTGATGGTTTAGGAATCATATTTCTCAATTTGGTGCTCCCACTGAAAGTGCTCCAAACCATGTGCTGCTTGCTCACTCTTCCCCCTGCAGTGGGCTAGAGAGAAGAATTGGAGGCTAAAAACATACTCTGGTATCTTTTGTGATCACGTGTTGATGAAAGAACATTACTATAAACAGCAGTGAGGTAAGAAAATGAACACTAACAGCAGCAATTTTGCAACAAAAGCAGACAGGAGAGGCAAGTGATTCACATCCAAATGCTCACTGTGGAGTCCAGCAATATCCTGGCCCTGAAGAGAGCCCTTACCCCAACACCAGAAATTACGGGATGGGCTATAGAATAACTGTGGGGTCCTGGCCATGCCCCCTCCTGGCTGCTGTAAAAATTAACCCTGTCCTGGCCAGAACCAGGACAGTTATCTTGTGCCATATACTAACAATTTATTATAACCTATGTGTTACACACGCAACAACTGGAGCCAAGAGCTGCACATAATATGACTTTGTATCACTTTCCCAAATCCTGTTTATAGCATGAAATATTCCTACAGTGTTGATAAGCATCTGAGCATTTTTGGAGAACTTGTTTCTCCTCCTGAAAGACAACTCTTATAATTCCCTTTGGGATCATGTTTTTGATTGCCATATCATGGTTTGGGACTAATTGGCTGTCTCTTGTGCCAAAGATCAGCATGCTTTGCACAAGACTGGCTTTGCTCGTTTGAACCTGTAGCTGTCGCTTTCTTTCCTAATGGAATAATCATCTGCCTTTGAAGCTAGATCCCCTCTGAACCAGTAGCTTCACAGTCTGACTCTGCCTCTTACAAGGCTTTGCTAAACTGTAGCTGCTAAGCAGTGTGGGCTCACTGAGCCGAGCATCTGCCACGAGCTATTTGGCACACGGTCAGGATGAGACTGCTACAGAGGCAACGTCAATAGACAAACCAACTTCTGGAGTACATGTGCGTCCCCTGCCTTTTCTATATGCTGTGTCTATGTGAATTTTACGTGCAATCTGGCCAGCAAAAGTACAGACAGACATTTCCGTGCTGTCTGGTTCTTTGCTGAGATTTTTTCTCCAGCAGATGTTGGCAGATCTTCCCACAGACTTTGTTGTAAGTACCAGATCTGTGTCTTCTTCTTCAGATAAAAGAGAGAGAAATTCAATGAGCTGGCCTCTAAAAACACTGTAGAGCTCTCCAGTTAAGTCCAAAACTAGTCTTTGTCTCTGGACAAGCACAGTGTAAGATTCTGTAGAGCATTTCCAGCAAGTTCAAAGTGTTAGTTAGCCAATCCTTTTGCTATGCTGTCTTCAGAAGATAATAGATAAAAAATTAAGTTTTTAAAGTGCATTAAAATTCTATGGATGAGTTCAGTTCCTGTGTGTATTCTTTTTCACATGAATAATATCACATAGGCATTTATTTTAATACTGATCTTCCTCCACAATTAAGGAGGATGCCAAAATATCTGGGAAATGTTTTCCTTTTGTAATCATGGTGACCATTCCTTATGTCTTCATTTAAACAATTCTAAACCACATAATTTTCTCTGTAAATTTATCTTTGAGCTGAATGAAGAAAAATGCACATGAATTTAACATAAAAAATATTGAATAAAGTTTCTGATGTAAAATTAAAGCAGTAATTACCTAACTATTATTTTTACCCTTGTTCTGCTTGGTTAGCAGAGGAATAGTTCCATTGCATAAATTTTTTCCAAGATATCCAAGATATATTTCCATATAATCTTTTCCAAGATTATAATTTATCTACTTGAAACATCAGAATTTATTAAGGAGTTGACACCAGTTCCTTCCCATGAAAGCCAGAGACCAACAGTGACCAGTCACTAGAGAGTCATGGCGCATCTTTTTTTCTTCATGAGGAGAACCCATACAGAAAAGGAAGAAATCTAAAAAAAAAAGAGAAAAGAGTGTGTGTGCTTTTTTATTTTTTCTTCTACAGAACTAATAGGTTGTATCTCAGAATGATTCAGTTGAAGTGGATTCCTTCAGAATATCTGGGGTCCTTTCCGAAGCTCTTCTGAAGATTTATGACATTTCTCATCACAAGTTTAGACTCCACACTAGATCTCAGGAAAGTTGTCTGTCTACACTCTAAAATGTCAGCAAAATAAATGCCAGACACTGGAAGGTGTTGCTGTATCTATCAGTCAAGACTATAATTTGACATTAAGAAACAATGAGGCAGCATGATGCCCCACTATTCTCAAATCAACTCTGGGCCCACGACACACTTCTTTAACCCCTTCTGCACAACCCACTTAGGCACATATGTCCTCTTCTCCCATCTGCTCAGCACTTCACCATTGCCTCCAGTGTCTATGTCTAATTCTATGACTGGATGCATGCATAACAGCATTTAAGTATCATAAACTCCTACTCAGATTTTTTTTGTTTTCAGAACACAAGTTTTTACTTATGAAAACTTAAGATCTGAAAGTCTGCTGTTATATTTCAATGAAAGCTTAGATGCCTGAGCCTATCAAAGATGGGAGCCTTCACATATATTGGTTTACTGGACAACAGTCATTGATCAAAATGACAGTCCAAAACATAACTATAGAGGACAGAGTTCTTTCTGCTAATAAAATGTAACGGAGTCTCTTATATTTATAAAAGCCCTCAAATGCTGTCATAAATTGCAAGCAAATACAGTATTTTATTTCTTTATGAGTCTTTTTGATGACTTAATTGGCTGAAGACTAAGTATGGACTATGGAAGCAATTGTAATAATTCCTGAAGAAACACGAAACTAAAATCTTTACATGCAGCTGAACCTATTTTTCTCCTCATAAAGTACGCAGATGTATTTCCATTTAGAGGTTCGCTCACAAAAGTTAAGGTATATTGAATGAAATTCCTTGCAAAAATAGGGTAGAGAAGTTGAGAGAAAATTATCAATAGCAAGGTAGGGACCAAGTAATGCAAAATTTTAATTGGATCCTGCAGACAGACCCTTGGAGAAAAGATATAGAAGTTTAAGCTGGTAAACCCTTTTTATTAAACTCTCTGTTGAACTATGAAAAATTAAAAACTAAATGCACAATTAATTGTCCTGGCCTCCATTTTAATAAGCTGTATGAGGAAGGAAGACATAATTAGAGTAGAACAATGCAGTGTGTTAGGAAATGGGTAAGTGAACTGGAGTGAAAATGCAGCCAAATGGGTGCAAAAATAAGTACTATTAGAATATTGGAGCTGACTCATCCCTTCAGCAGGTGATGGTGCCTGTGGCACTGTCAGGATCACTCCTGGCACTTGAAGGATCATTTTGGAGGGGAAAGCAACAGTAGGAATGCAATAGTGGCAAAGATGGAAAGTGCATGCCACAGTAGTTCCCCGTGTTTTCTGAAATATCTACACATTCCTAGTCATAGTGGGCCTGACAAAGAAAAAGCTGCTGTCACAATCCTGAAGGGGTAAGTAGGAGATTTCTGTCCTGCAGTAAACTATGCCAGAGACAAGGGAAACTGGAAGGGAAAGATAAGAGGAGAGCAGATGTTTGACACTCGGTACCAGAGAGGAAGCCTATACTGTGGCTGCTGAAATGGAGAGATCCCCTGTGAGAACCATGTCTTAGAAAGCAGCTGCCAAGTCAAATAGCCATTAAATCTCAGCAGAAACAAACATCATCACACTACGCTTTGCCTCTTTAACAGACCCAACAGCAGTTCACACTGGGCTAGTATCAACTGCACCATACAAAGCCTGCACGAAAATACAGGCCAGAGTGACAAAAGCCTGCTCTTTCAATTAAACTGTTTGAAATTAAATGAAAAATATACTGGGGAAAAGGAGTGAAAAAGTTGGAAATCTAGCTTGTGAATTGAACCTATATTCTTTTCCATGGATAATACCTTATTACTCTGCTTTGTCTCCACATTTTTCTAAGAAGAATTTAACTGGCATTATATCTTTGCCAGTGTAAAATATGTCTTCCATTTAGGGATCATGGGGATCCTTCCCATCTCTGGTCCTTTCTCAGTTGCTCCTGAATTCCTGGGCAAGAGGGCATGTAATTACTTCATGGATCTGGCCATTCTTTCTGTGCAGACAGACCCTGTCATAAAGTAAGGGAAATGAAAAACTCACAATCCTTCCTTCCACAGAAAGCAACTGTTATATATTTTGTTGGGAAAGGAAAAAAGGCCAGCTATCCCAAGGCACAAGTCTAACTTCACTGTGGTAATCAGCAACCAGTATGGAGTAGTAGGAGAGAGATGGACTACTACACCAATTCAGCTGATACCTAGAGTAACATAGACAATTTCCTCTTCAAGTCAGAACAGAGGAGTTAAAAGCAAGTAAAAACTGAAATAGAAGGTTCAGATTTTGGACTGTGCAACCATGCAGAGAGAAAATGGAAGTCAGCATTAGTATCAAAAAGGGAGGATGTGCTGATTAAAAAAAATTCCATGCTTAAAACAAACAAACAAACAAGCAAAGCCATAGATTTTTTCCCTCCTTCCTCTGTCCATTCTTTACCATAATAATCCAGGATATTTATACTGTATGCTGTATCAATCACATTTCTATCCTGCCTCTTCCAAGTGGTAACACCTCTGTTTCAGTTGCGGGGAAAAAGAAGGTAGGGTCCTACTCACAAATACTGCCTACTGCTGTTGCAGAGCATCCCTTTTTCTAGTCTGGCTAATAAGTGGAGCAATTAAGTTCCCTTTCTCCAACATGAAACAGGAAGGACATAAGGCATACTTCTTGAAAGGCCATGACACTTGACAAACACAGAAGATGACTTGATGGCCACTTATTCTGGTTTATTTCAGATAAGCTGTCCTAGAGAAATCTGTATAAGAAGATCCAGGATTGAGAAAGCAACTAGTAATAGCTACACAGGTACAAAGTAGAAGGAATAATTGCTCTCTGACTGATAGATTTGAGGAAAATAGTCTTAAGGATAAAAGACAAGAGAATTGGAGAAGTGCTAATGACAAAAAAGTATTAAAATGATACCTCCTTTGAGACTGGAACAAGGACCTGATGAACTGCTGAGGAAGAGCAAGAAGAAGTTTGCAGAACTTGGAGAGAAGAGACATAATAAGGAATTTATAGATGTCCTTTGGGTGCCTACTAAGGTGAGGCCAAATCATGTATTGCTGATTGAGGCTACAGACGCTTTCAGGAGCCAGTGCATTACTTGGTATGAATAAAAAGGACATATGGGAAAAAAATTGCATGAATAGAGTATAATATGAAATTAACTGTAATTGGGGTAGATGTATGACTAAGGGCAAAGTGAGAACAAGCAAGGAAAATGCCGTGGCCCGGATCCAACAAAATATTTATGCTTTCAACTTCTAACTGCTAACATTAGATGGTAATAGCTTTCACAGCAGGTAAGCTCATAAATCATTTGTTGAATCTAAGCCTAAGGCTGTTGCATGCTAATCCAATGATTTTAAAAGTAAGGTTTACTGAACGTATTTACAAATTTTAAAAATCTAGTTAATAGTATCAAAATAATGCAGACTGAGGGAACTGCTTGTTCCTACTGGAGAAGTGATAACTTTGGGGAGAGTCAACAGCAGTCCTCCCTTTCTTATGAGGAAATAAATGAAGAGGATGGAGCCAGGTGCTTCACAGCTGTTTGAGAGAGAAGACAAGAGAGAGTAGGTGTAATTTGAAACAAGACAGGTTCAAGCTGCATGTCAGGGAAAACTTTTTTTATGATGGAGACAGTGAAATGGGGAAACAGGTTATCCAAAGAAGTCATGTGTCCATTCTTGAAGATCTTCAAGGCTCAGCTACACAAAGTTTTGAGTAACCTTGTCTGGTCTCAGAGCTGATCCTCCTCCAAGCACGAGGTTGAAATAAATAGTTTCTTGAGGCCCTTTCCAAATTCAGACATATGATCCCATGGAAACATTCCCACCACTTCAGTGTGCAATTGCTGCCTTATTTTATCTAGAAAATATGCTAATTCTATCTTTTATATTTCATGAAGGCATGTAGCTATGCATGTTTGCTCAAACTAAGGTGTTTTCATTCATTAGCAATCCTGTTTAATAACTTTTAGGGCAGGAATGGACATACAAGGAACTGGAAAGCAAAACAAATAATATTTTTTAGTGAGCTTGTATGTACTATGTGTATGTACCAGTGGAATAACTGAAAGAAGGATCTGGGGGTCAGTCAGAAGAGATGAAAAAGAAGAAGTTAATAAAGTAAATGAGGTTCCACATTGAAATATGTTTCACATTCATGTGAAGCAACTCAAGATTAGAGAAAAAATTTGGCTTGTATTGTCAATAGTATCAATGCTATTGTCTAAGTAATCTGCCACAGAAAATGGACGGAAGCCTCTAAAACATTGAAAAGCAAAGACCCCTAAATGTTCCCAAGTTAGTGATCAGGAATTTTCTGGACTATTTTCCTACATAGGGCCATTTAAAATACACATAATCTGTACATGAAAAGAGCCAATTTAATTTCTGTAGGTTGACAACTTGGATTTTATGTGATATAAATTTTAAAAAATGTAGAAAGACTAACAATTTCAAACAATGACTTTGTCATGTCACCATGACCAATAGCTGGTTCCATGAATAAAACAAAGGTATTTTATTACTATAATAACTGAAAAGTAGACATAATTATTCTGAATCAGCTATAGACCTACCAAGATGATTTTCTGATATTGATATTTTTTTCTTCTATATTGATGCATTTATAAGGTAAGTCAGTCAGTAAGCACTCTCAGAATGTGCAACAGCTCTTTAGGAGCCATTAAAGCATATTGAACTAATGACCCATGGATAATCAAAGTGTCTCATTCACTTAATGATGGATCCTTCATTCTACTTCCTTTGAACATATTGCATTTGATTTTCCTTTTGGTAATAAAAAAGTGGACATTAATTATCCCAAATACTATAAAAACCCTATTGAAGGCCTGCATTATAAAAATATTCTTTTTATTTTGTTTTGATTGTCTTTGAAGATTTTTTTAAAATAAGAACCATTGTTTTTCCTAATTTGTTTTAAGAACCCACTTCTTTGTCCTAGTATAGTTCAGTAATAAATACTTGAGTTGCAAATTTTTTTCATCTTTTAGTTCACTGTCACTGTCATTAATGAAATAGAAACCTCATGTCTGCATTCAAGGCAAAATAGATCCTTGTTGGGGAAAAAGTAAGAAAAACAGAGGCGTTTCCTTCAAATCCTGACTTTCAAAAACATTGTTCACTGGCAAAAACATTTGAGAATGGCTGCAGAATAGGATGCTCAAAGGTATTGATGGAACACCTGATGATAATCAAGCAGACATCTACTCTTCCTCTGTGTACTTTCTAAAGCTAATCAACAGCAAATCATCTTCCTAATCAGTCTCGTACCAAAAAAAAAAAAAAAAGCCAAGCCCACAGAAAATAAAGCAAAACCAAAGAAACAAACAAAAAAAAAAAGCCCAAAGAAACAAAACAAAACAAAAAAAAAAAAAACAACAAAAAAAAACCAACAAAAACAACACTGCCATAGATCTGAAGAAAAGAAATACCAAAGGTGGAATGAAAGAAAGTTAACAGATGGACAATTAAATACTGGAATACACAGAATATTTGTTGCAGAATCAAGGAATCTAAATTTCAAATATATTGTGTTGCCCAAGCAACCAGCTCTCTGTGGCTAAACAATTGAAACTTACATACCTATGACTCTGTGAAAAATGTAAAGTGATATCATCACGCTTTTTTTGTTGGCTTGGGTTTTTTTCCCATTGCTTCCCAGGACAAGAACATTAAACAAGAAAAAAATTTAAAACGTTTCTGACTCCGAATATTCAAACCTGTTATCCAAAACAGTAGTAGAACAATGAAGACCATATGGAACAGGTCTGGTTCTGACTTTTTTAACTTCTTGCTTTGCCTCCTTCTACTTCACACTTCACATTTAATTTCTTGGAGGATGTGTGGGGGCATTGTTATGGTAAACTGTCAGCATCTGGAGTCCTGCAGTGAAAGCAACATGATGTTTATAATAATGGTTTTCTTTTTATAATTTTAAGGGATTGTCTATATTGCTACATAACTACTACATTTCATGATTATAATAAAACTTTTCTGGAAAATAACTGGATAATAAATATTCTTTGTCCCACCCTTGCCTAAGCTCATATGAATAAGTCATTGGATGCCACCATGCAATTTTCTGCCTCCATGTTTTAGATTGGTGGCAGACCTATTTTATAATGGGAGATGACTAGTTGTGATGACTCTTTCCAGATTTTTTTCAACAAAATGAATCCTTAGTCTTTCTACCCCTAAAGTTCAACAGCACTGAATCTGTTAAGTCTTAAAATTATGCCATAAAGCCTATCTGTTTATCCAGCTTTTCTCCAAGGGGTTTGGTTAAAGAGCCATAAAGTTTTGCCTATGGCAAATCAATCTGCTTTCCTCAATATCTACAGTATGTCTTACTCTCCCTCCTTTTCCTTGAGGGACAAATACAGGAATGCTGTAACATCTGAAGTAGCTTATGTTGTTTTCTAACAAAATTGTCAAGACTTTGTAATATAACTAGTTTAGATGACATATTTGCTTAACCACAACAATGAAAAAATATGAAAAAGTAGGTTGTGGTTTTGTATTGTAAAATTTCTGATTTTTAACACTGAATGAAAATATGATTTAGCATTTCTGCTTAAATTTACCAAATTTCTCCCTAAACAACAATGTATTTAATGGAAAGAAAAAGTACCTTTTTCTTGCAATCATTGTCTGCCTTAAGGATTGGTAAATATTCATTTTACTCCAGAAAGTTTCTAAGCATGACTCACTTGCCTAAGTGTTGAGAAAAACTGAAAATTTCAATCCCAGTCCCAGTTCAAAAGTCACGTGTGTGCTATATTAACCAGCTAATACACGAGAAATATCTTTCTCTCTTAATACCATTTTAAAAAGTGGAGATAAGAACATAGCTCCCAGGGGCAGCATCCTTGTATCCCATCTGAATATAGAGAGCTTCAATTTTTATTTCAGTTCTCATTGTCTGCCAGTTATTGTATTAAACATCAAGACTCATGCATGGATTCTGAATTCCTGCAGATAGAGGATAAGAAGTCAAACAAGTTCCTATGGAGATCTGTTGGATGCTTCTGAATTATGACAAAATTATTTTATTGGTGTACTTAAACTGTTGATTTTTTAAACTTAGACATCAAAAAATTTAAACAGGATTATGCATGAATAATACTGTAGTTAAAAGGAATTATACTGCAAAAAGCTGGATTTTCTCTTTCCTTCATGCAGGGAGAATAGAAATCTCCATACTTCTGATGATACTGTCCACACTCCACACTTTTGTGGATCTGTGTTTTCTTGAGAATGAGCTTCAATATAACTTTAATTTTACACACATTTGTTATTCCTGACAATTGAAAATTAGTAATACTGTTCCTTTACCCATGATCCCTAAATTGAAATTACTAACTACTTTGCCTAAAAGGAACACCTAGTAATTTATTTATTCCAGCCAAGTTATTTTAGAATTCTGGGTTTCAAAGGACAAGCATCATTTTAAAGGAAAAAGCCCACAGACTTCCTACAAATGATTTTTATTTGCCAGATGTACATGCTACTACAACAAGTGCCTAAACCTGAAAAAAAAAATATTGTGCAGCATGTCAGAGCTTTTATTCTGTGATTGTAAAATATCTGGGAGGTTTGCCAGACTCAGTCAAAAGAAGAGCACAGCATTTTCTCATCACTAATAACAATGACCTGAAGTCACGTTGAAGATTGTAAGGTCAATTTCCCTCTTAAATTGAAAAAAGAAAATAGGAGAACAGATGTGGGTAGTTGCTTCTGTATTTATAAATTGCATGACAGCTGGGTTAGGCTGTATCATCTCCAGTTTCTATGCAGTTAAGGTATTTTTATTGAATCATTCATACTAATCAGATAGAAGTCTTAAGGCACATTTTGAAGCTATTACATAACATAGAAAAAGCCACCAACTTCATAGTGTACATTCAAAACTGAACATTTTTCTTCATTAAATATGTTCAGGTAAGTTTACTAAGTGGCATGCACATTCAGAGAATTTTCTGGGTTTGAATGACTGGTTCTGAATTGATGCAGTATAAAGGCATGTGATGTTAAAATGAGTTCATTTAAAAAAAAAAAGAGTGAAAATACATAAAGTTTTAACTATTTAATACCAGAGATTTGTTTATTTGGTGTGTTTGGACATGTATGGTTTAATTTGGGTTGGTTGGTTTTGGTTTTTGGGTTTTTTTTTGTTAGTTGGTTGCTTTACTTTAAACTATTTTTGTAGTTTAAAATAGCAGAAAGGGTATCTGAGCAATCAACACCCTGATAACAGTTATTTCATCATTTCAGGAGCATATAATGCACAAAAAATCTCATTTTTGCCTGATTTTACATATTAAGCTGACCATTTTATCAGATACATAATTTCTTATTACTGACTCATTATGTCTGTCTGCTGAAACACAAATTTGCACACGATACACACCGATATTTTTGGCTACTATTTCTTTATATTACATTTACATTCAAATGCCAACCATCTGCTTGTGGTTGACAGCATCTAGGCAAATCTTTCCTTTAAATCCCAGCATTTTATTTCACCCTTATTGGGTGAAGCATGTAAGTCACATTTCCTTGCTTTATACTGAGCAATCCATTTTGTCTAACCTATGCATTTTAACATTAGACATAGTCACCTATTGAGCCTAGACCTAGGAGAACAAAACAGAACCTCATGAGCATAGTTTATCTGAAAAGTCCTATATGTCTGTTGCGGAATGAGATAAATCTTTGATGATGCCTTCTGGCTCCCTGACATTAGGAAAGACTAGGTAAATAGTTAGACTTAAAAGATTAACTTCTAACACTGGTATTAGAGTACCAAGCGTAAGCTTAGAAGTGAAGTTTCAATTAACTAAGAGATAAAACAGTTTTCTAATCTTCAGCCAAGCATTTGATGCATAGTTTCTCTAACCTACGTGATGTATACATCAAGTATTTCAGAAAAATATTTTGGCAAAACACTTTTAATAGCTACAAAACAACAACAGACACACTGCTGGCTCACAGACATCTTGTTGTCACCCAGTCCTCCACAGAACTGTTTTCCAGCAGGTCAACCCAAACAGAGGGTTTGGTGGCTGTTCAGAAGTGGCAAAGGGAAAAATAAGATAAACAGAATGAATCAGTTTTATTAGAGAGCCTCCTCTCTCCTCAAGTTTCAGAGAAATTGGTAAGATAAGTTAAAGCAGCCCTCAGGCAGCTTAAATTTGTGCAATCAGCCTTTACACAACAGATTGTCCAAACTCTCTTTGTCCCTGGCAATATAACAAGGGCCACATTTACAAGTGAGTGACCTGCTTCTGAAAGAGAACTGAAATGTTTAGATCCAGATAAGAAAATAAGAATACTTTTCACATTACTCCTCACATCCATTATAAGGCCTTTTTCAAGAATGAGAGGTTATTTATTACAAGTAGTGCAAGGAGAGGACTCCCACGCCACAGTCAAGGTCCCCATGTGCAGCACCATGTGCACATGGCTCTTGAGCCCAACAGGGGTGATGGTTTTGCTCCCTTCAATCGCTAGGAGCCCCTAAAGGAGACGGAGGGAACAAGAGATTCCTGGGTGCTTTTACAAGACCAGCAGCAGCATTTCCTCCTCCTGCAGCCCTGTCAGCCTCCCAGCTGTGCTGCATCGGCTCAGTGCTCCTATTAGGGCCCCTGGGCACTACAGTAAATAGTGAGCATTAAGGGATATAACATGCAGCAAAGTCTAACAGTGTTCATGCGTCACTAATTACCATAATGAGAAACTTGCGGCACATCAGCCAAGAGGAATTTGCATTGATTGTTTTTTTTCCCCTGTTCTTCAGCTAGAATAGGAAGAATTCCCTTGGATCCCCACTTGACCTTGAGGGCTTCCTCTCCTCTTTCTGCATGTAGATATTCCTTGGAGGTACATGCAAGGCAGAGAATAAACACAGATTTAACCCCAGAAATTATTTGTTTTTTAACAGGGCTTCCTACTGAGAGTGTATATGTAAATTCTAGTTGCAGCCAAAGAAAAGAAATGGTCAAATTTCATCTCATTTCATTTGGCACAGGCACATTGAAGAGCAACTGCTGTTTTCACACTGCTCCTAATTCACTGTTAGGCCCTGCTGCATGCTAGCTATTGATCTTAGACGTTTCTGCTGGTGACTACAAACAGTGACTCATGAAGTATGCATTCCTATTCCACTACAACAGGGTTAATATTAGAATTGCTTGAAGAGTAAATGCTCACAAAACACCACTATTAGCTAGAACAACTTCTTAACAACAGGGTGTTTTGTTAAAACCTGTCTTCTGTGATGAGTCTAGCTTACCAGAGAAAAGGCAACAAAAAAAAGGTTTCTGGAGCACAAGATATGATACTGAAAGGCCTCCAAGGCCATTGATTCCTATTCTCTGCTCTAACAGGCATTTCCTGTTTCCTATAATCCATTCAAAAATGTATTAAGCTCCACTTTAAAGCTACTTAAATTGTTTCCCTCTTTTACTCTTATTGGAAGGCAGTTCCAGACAGGTGGAAGGTGGCTAGACAGTTGTATTGATCTCTAAATTCCCTGGAAATTCTATTTATAAAACGTTAAGCATTTTGTTAAGGATTTCAAAGTGGGTGTTTCTGATGGCTCAATACATAACAATTGTTCTGCTGATAACAATCCTGTGCGTGTTTCATTTATAATGATCCATTTTATTTTCCTTGTAATAATAGCATATTGCCATTTCATGCAGCTGTTACATGCTGTTATGAATGTTCCACTGCCATTTTTTAACATAATTGACTCAGTCCTTTGAGTTGCCAAGCACCTGGTCTCTGATTCCAGTGAGAGAGCCTTAAGCAATACCCTAAGGTAAGCCCTGTACCCAAAGACCTTGTTTCAGGTATACATACTTCTTTTTCTTAGTCATGTATTTTACACCGATTCTTACAGGCTAGTTGGGATGGAAAGGGGCTTCTGGAGATTATCTAGTTCAGCCTCCCTGCTAGAGCAGCTTGCACTGGCTGATTTTGAATATCTCCCGAGGAGTAGAATCTACAACCACTCTGGGCAGCGTGTTCCATGAGAACATGTCTGTCACTCTCACAGTGAAAAACTTTTCTGTATATTCAGATGACACTTCCTATGTTTCAGTTTGTGCCTGTTGCCCCTTCATCTGTCACCAGGCACCACTGAAGAGAATTTGGTTCAGTCCTCTTGAATTCTGCCTTTTAAATGCATTTATAAGATCCCTCTTCTCCAGGCCAAATAGGGCCCAACTCCCTCAGCCTGAGGGAGATGCTGCAGTCCCTTAATCATCTTCAGAGCCCTCTGCTGGGCTCTCTGCCACAGTTCCTTTTCTTTCTCTTTCCTTTTCTGGAATGGGGAGCACAAAGTTGGACACAGCACTCTGGGTGAGGCCTCACCAGGTCCGAGTAGAGGGGCAGAATCAACTCCCTCGACCTGTTGGCAATGTTCTTCCTAATGCAGCCCAGAAAAAAAACCTGCCTTCTTGGTCACTTGGGCACACTGCTGGCTCACACACATTTTGTTGTCCACCAGCACCCCCCCAGTCCTTCTCCACAGAACTGCTTTCCCGCAGGTCAGCCCCCAGCCTGTCCTGGTGCCTGGAGTTGGTCCTAACCAGGCGCAGGACCCCAAACTTGCCTTTGATGAATTTGGCTGGGTTCCTCTCCAGCCTGTTCAGGTCTCACTGAATAGAACAACTTTCTGGTGTGTCAGCCACTCCTTCTAGTTCTGTATCATCTGCAAACTTGCTGAGGCTGTGCTCTGCCCCTTCATCTAAGTCTTTGATGATTAGGTGGAAGACTGGATCCAGTAGTGAATGCTGGGGAACACTGGTAGTTCCAGGCCTTCAGCTAGACTCAGTGTCACTGACCACAGCCCTGTGAGACCTACCATTCAGCCAGTTCTCAATCCCCCTCACTGTCCACTTCTTTATCCTTCTTTTTCTCTATGTGCCTACAGATGATATCTGAGATGAATGGTTCCATCACCTTACCAGGTGTGTAGGTGAGGCTGACAGGCAGTCAGCTGGCTGCACACCCTGCTCACTGCCCTAAGGAGCTCAATTTCTACTTTTTCATCATCACTCCATATGAGGCTTTCCTTGAGCTTCACATTCCCCAGCAACCTGCCCTTGCTGGTGAGATTAAGGTCCCCCACAGCACCTCTCCTCATAGCCCCTCTATTACTTTGAGAAGGAAGCTGTCATCAATGCATTTCAGTAACCTTATGGATTGCTTATGCCAGGCTATGTTGTCCCTACAACAGACATTAGGCTGGTTGGAGTTCCCCATTCAGACTAGGAATTGTGACACTCCTATTTGTCTATAGAGGGGCTCATCTGCTCAGTCTTGCTGGCCATATGGCCTGTGGCAAATCACCTCTCCCTCCCCTCTCTTTAATCCTGATCCATAAGATCTTGGTCAGTTCCTCATCCATTCCCAGGTAGAGCTCCACACATTCTAGCTGGACAAAAAAAGTGAAAAATAAATTATTGTCGATGGTTTAAAGAAAAGTAAAACTTAGCTGTACTTTTTTTATGTACCTGAACATAAAAAGGTAAATACCATGTATGGTAGCAGTCTATTAACTTCCTGTAGTCACACTCACTGTCATGGCTCATTTGACTGCTCATCAATTCTGAAGAGTGGTTACAACAATGACATTTAATCAACAGTGGTCTCCACAGGATCTCCATGAAGGCAGGTTCTTACTTCTGTGTTGTTTCTTAGCCTTAAGGATCCAAGCTGATGCAGCATTTGGTCTGGCCTTACATTTGAAGGAAGCAATGCTCTTACACACTTTTTTTTTTTTTTTTACAGAAAACAAACGTTAAGAATGCAATTGGGAAACAACTTAACCTACATATCAAACTTCTGTGTGAGTGCATTCTGCATCTCACTGGTAGATAGAATACCTGATGATTTTGACTGTTCCTTTTCTATATCTGTCTCTGACACTCCTACCATTATTTATTATTAAATGAAAACCTGACCCCTTTGAAGTTAATGGAAAAAAAACTTCCTACTTTTAGTGTGAGTTATTATCTTTCAGTAAGGTTACTGCATGGATCGAATCTTTGTGCTACCAGCAAGTGCTGTCCCTTGACTTGAAAAGAACTCTGCAATCATGTAGATGCTCATGTTATTATATCCTGTTGAAGGATGTGAACATTTTACTTTGAAAAACAGCCTTAAAAAATAACAGCTAGTAATATATCTCATTGGACTGCTGTGAGATCATTCATAGAGTAGAAATTAGTATTTGTACTGTGAAGCACCTTTGGATCTTTGGATGAAAGATAATGTGTTTAAACATGAAGAATTAAAATTAATCTCTCCATGGAATTTTTTAGGAATAAAAAAGACGAGCAATACAGTTTAATTAGTAAACTAATAAAAAATAAAAATGCTTAATAATGTACAATTTATATTTCTCAATGGAAACCAATATTATGCTTAGATTATAGTCAAGATAATATTATTAATAGAATAACTGAATTAAATTAATCATGACTGAAAATCTGATTATCACAAGGGATCATGCTGCTACCATAGACTTCACAAACCTTTACTTTTATCTTCTTATTACCACACCAAATTTCTCCCTATGTGCAGAGGGTGTACAGGATTTTCAGTTTTCAGCATCTTCAGACTGCTGCTTTGATATTCTAATGCACATCTTGTGAATGACGGGCCTCAAATTAATTTTTTCTTACGAAGAAGAGACTACAGACAAGGACAACTGGTTTTAATAATATTATTTACAAAGCCATAATATGCAATTTGTTACTTGTCAAAACAGCAGGAATTATGCTCTCATTCTATGTTAAATATAATTAGCTAATATTTTCTAAAGGGTATGCAGACAGAAAAAGTGTCCCATATTTTTAACTTTGTTGCAAATGTCATTGTCTGCCTTCATTTGTTCTTGCCCTAAGAATGCAAAAATTTAAGTTATGGTTCCAGTATGCTCAAAAGAAATCCATTATTAAGAACTTGTATTTCCTCAGCCCTACATGAATTCATGTTCAATATATGTACACATCCATAAGGATATTTTAAAGGAAATATTTATTAATTATGTTGTGAATAGTGAAGTATTACATAAATTTTCCTCTGAGATTGTTAAGAAAAAACAACCAATAACACAACCTTACCCCCCAAAAAACCCCAAACTTCTAGCCTTTGTATATTTTAAAAAACTTTTTTCCTCAAATAAATTATGTCTAATGTACTATAAATATATTTCTTTTGGCTAATTAAAGCAGTTTCCAGTATATTTTTTGGGACAAATGCATTGCTTTGATGGTCTTGCTTAATGGAAAGGGGTTCTACAAGTCTTTTGTAAAAATAAGCCATACCCTAAAGAGCTTACAGTAAAATTATTAGAAAGGTACATGAAATAAAAACAGGAAAAGAAGAACAAAATAACAGCCTGGTGACATGCAATATATTGTAATCTAGAAAAGTTGTGGGTACAATTTGTAGTAAATCAGGCTAGATCTGCTCTTCTAACGGCATCCACCCCAGGGAGGGGAAGCTTGGCAGCCAGTCTCAGAAATGTCTCCTCCAGGGCAGATTAGTCTTATTTGCATGAGCAGTTCTTGGCTTTAGGTTCTTTTTGGGCCTCACATAGTTTATACAAACCATCTTTAAATAAAGAGAGAGAGAGGGAGTGTGTATATAAATACATATTTGTATTTCTGTTGGTCTGACTGTGTCAGTGTGTGTGGTGTATATATAGAATTATTGATCTGAGGTTTGAGGAAAGAAGCTTAAATAACATGTCAGAAATAATGAGAGAATTGTGTTTTGGCTAACCTGAATGTTTTTTTAATAGCATTAAAATGTGCCCATGTATCACATGTTTTGACGCAGTGGTGAAGGACACAGGAGTGTAGGAAGTCCCCCAGCCTGGTAGACCATAATGGACTGGGCAGGGCAGGGGGATCAAAACCCCTCTAATCTGTAAAAAAACATTTGTTGGGGTGTGAAATCCAGAGACACATACTTGGATTTAATTTAGGAAGGAAGTGCTTGGGTCAGAAGAGAACTTGCAAACAAATACTTTTAAACCATGGGCAGTCAGTACACTAAGACTGAAATTGAGCAGGAGGAAAAACTTACCTCATATTTAAATAACACTAATGAACTACAAGAAAGCCACTGGAATCACACATTTCTATAAGGATCAATAGTAGGATAGTTAATGCAAAATAAATATAAAAATGTCAAATTCATTTCAGCTAGATTCAAATGTCTAATAAACTTTAAAATTATATTTTTTTCTTTTTAGAAAAAAATAAAACCTGACTTTAAGAGGTTGAATATAGAATCTCTCTGGAGACTCTTTCACTCCCAGTGAGAGACACTGTCTCTGGAGAAACCTGTTTTGCTGTACTAACTATGGAAAAACCTAAGGCAACTCCAGTCTTAATTATTAAGTCCTTGATTTTAAACATCTATAGATGGTTGTGTACCTGAGTGAGGTGATTATGTGCTACAACCCTCACTCTTGCTTGTCTTTATATCTCAGGGAAAGCCATGCCAATTGCAATTCATAGCAGTGGCAGATGTTCCAGGGGGGATAAAAATGAACAATACCCACTCAATCAACCAAAAAAAATCCCAAAACCAGAGTCAGCAGGTGAGGTAGGAGCTACGAAGGAAATGGAAGAAAGGGGTACTATGACTTCTACCCAAGCAATAGAGATCTCATCAAGGCATCTACCTTTCAGATTACAGACCGTGTGGGAATGCAAAACAATAAAGGACTCCACTGCATCAGCTGCTGAGATACCCCCAATACTTAGCTAAGATTAAGGGAATCATGGGGGAAGTAAATGAGTCAGGGGGAAAACTGATATGGCAGTTTAAAGGCCAGAACACAGATCTGAGTAATTATAAAACCTGATCTGGTTGTTTTTTTATGAATTTTATATTAGCTCTCAAAGATTTGAATGCTGAAGCATTCAAGTCCAGGGAAAAGAAGCTAAAAGACAGGCTTGTCCTCACAGTGCCCAGGCAATAGAAATAAGGAAATAGTAGTAGGTAGAAGAAATAAGAATGCATGCCCAGTGCATGCCAGAGTCTCTTCTCCCTTACTTTTCTTTTGGTGTCATGATGTTTCTATTCTTGAGCACAAAATACAAAAGAGGCTTAGTGGAAAGAGACCCCCAAATTCATCACCTAGCTCCTCCTTTTCCAAGAGACATAGTTGGAGGTCCTCTATGCTAATATGGCAGATGAATTTTTTCTTGGAAAAGTGATTTAACCAAGAGGATACAGCGTGGAAAAATTTACATCTGTGATCTCTGCCAGCCTAAATATTACTCGTAAATCTTGCATATCCTTTCTGCCCAGCGCAAGCAATCTGGTGAATCTGCTTGGCATGTGTAGTAACAGGATATTAAATTGAAAAAAATAATTTATCTTGAATGGAGAGTCTGCCATTCTGCCATTTTCCTAGATTGAAACCTCTCAGTTCTGCCCAGTGTGTTTTCTAGATTCTTACATACCTTTAAAGATCTTAATTTCATTCTCTTTGTGCCTCAGTTTTCTGTTTTCTGTCTTAAAACAATAATTATGTTTCCCTGAAAAAGTAAAGAAATTCATATTTTTAAACTGCTCAGACAGTCATCTAGGGCAGACCAAACAAGAACCTATATAAAAAAAGGTAAAAAACTAAATGCAACATATTTCCAACACACATCTTCTATTTACGAAAACACAGAGCATAATAAAAACTAGCAGACAGAGCTTTCTAGAAAACCCCTTACTGCCTAAAAAACATGGAAGTTGTTTGATCATACTACAAATATTACTCAAATGTTTCTGTCAAGGTCAGATTCCGGCAAGTGTCATTTTCTATTTGCTACATGAAGTACTATGTGTTCAAGTTACTGTGCAACTACCCCAGGGCTTGCAGAGCTGTTGCATGTAACTCTTCAGAACCATTTTGTCAAACATTTTTATCTACATTTGTTGTTCCTTTGTTCTGGCTCTATCTGTGCTTCTTCCAGATCTCCATCTCAATTATGTTGGCCCAGTCTCATTCTGAGTAAGTTCAATATGCTTAAAGATGCATAAGTTGATACCTGTTTAAAGGACACTGGAGATACTTGAAGCTACACAATCATTTTGTATATGATACACTGTGCAAATGAAGGCAGGCAGAAGAGTGTATAACTTATAAATGAGATTCCAAGGAGTGTATCCCAAACGGATGCTAAAGAATACCAAGCATGTCTATGAAAACAAAAAAAACGACAAACAAAAAGCCCCAATAAAATTTTTGTTATTTTAGGTCATCTGTATATAGTGACTCATAGTTCTACTCTGGAGTAAAACTTATCTGCATTTCCAAGGTTGAAGATCACTTGAAAAGCTTTTATATAATACAATATTTTACTATTATGTTTTAATATGCAAGAAACCTTGTAATGAAAAAGCTACTTTATGTTAACTGGTGGAACCCATTAAAAATGCAAAGTTATTCATCCCTGTCTTTTACTTTTTCAGTAAAAATAATACTTTTGTTTCACCAAAGCTTCCAGCTTTCTGCATCTTTCACAAACTTTTGTTTTACAAGTTATGAGCTAAATTTTTCATTTCTGATGATATTGTTATCACAAAGCCACTCTCTGATACTAAGATATAATAGCTGATGCATTGGCTATGTCCTATCATTCAACTGCCATTTATTTTATCATTTCAAAGACAATTTTTAAAACACAAGAAATCATTGGCACACCAACATGGGGAGAGAACTCTAATCTTAACAAGATATAATCCTTTTACAGCTGTCATTATTTTAATCTTCTGTAGAGAAACACCAGTTAACCTGGCTGCTGCCCAGGTCACCTCTCTTTTGCAATGGCCAAGGATGACAATTTTCTGAAGAATGCACTGACACTCTGCTGTGGTCTGATGTGCTGCTGAATGTGGGACACTGCAAAGCTAAAGTGGGAGCAAAGGTCATGGATTAGAATGAATTAAGCAAACGTGGATTAAGAAAGATCAATGAGCAGGGACACAGACTCATCAGGCTCTGTTTAGATAATCTGCTTGCTCTGACTAACATTTTCTTCCAATGTTACAGCTGAAGAAAATTTACTTGAAGCTCACTCTTGTCAGCTCCTGAGAAACTATCTGTAAATCAGGCAGACGAGATAGTACCCTGAAATGTAAAAACTCTGCCAAGGACTGATATTGACCCTGATCCCCAGATACTACAAGTACTGTGACTGAAAAGACAGGTCTGAAATCCCAGATGATGAAACCATCAGGTCAGTAGCTCTGGCTCAGTCAGTGTATTACCAAGGAGGAACAGAGAGAGGCAACAAATGATACTATACTAAACTGTGGAAAAGGGCATTCTCCAGTGCTATCGTTTATTAGTGATGACAGAAATGTTGGCAGAAGAAACCTGTCATTTCTGAGGAAATAGCTTGTAGAAAAATATAATCCTAAAAACTGATCAGAGAAAATTCTCAGGGTCATAAAAGCTGTGGGAAGAAGTTGAAATGAGTGAAGTTCCCATAAGCCACACAGACAGTAAGGACATGAAAAGTGTGAAGAGAAGCATTAGGATATCTACTGACTCATATAGAAGAGAGAAGTCTCATAAGGAGTTTGATTTGTCAGTCAGTAGGAAAAAAAACAATGTCCCAACTCCTGTGCATAGGACTGACATTTCCTACATTGAGATCAACTTTTTATTGGTATATATTCCATTCACTTGCAAAGTTAAAAAAAAAAAAAAACAAAAAAAAAAAAACAAAAAACACCAAAAAACAAACAAACAAACAAAAAGAACAAACGAAAAATGCAAAATCTACCAAAGAATTGAAATGAAAATATAGTAGACATCATCCTATAAGAACCACCTCAGAAGTGATGATGTGTGCTGAACATGCCTCACCCAGTGTGACCTTATAAGATCTCAGATCCTAACCTCAGATCACTTTCGCTTCCCTAAATGACACCTAGAGAATGATAATTCTGTATAATCTAGAAACAGAAGAAACTTGTATAGTCAAGTTGCTTTTTTTCTGTTGCTGCAGGATTTTTCTTAGTGGTGCACAATAACTGATTTGTCACACTAGCTATGTCACACTAGTCACAATGGTACTAAAGAATGTTACAGATAAACCTGTAAGACTTCTGCTTAAGTAACAGTGTACAGATAAAAAAACTACCTTTGAAATTAGGAGAAAGGTTGATTACTCATAAAGTTACTGATGATATAATACTTCCCTCTCAGGGAAGATCTTAGCAACTGTAAACTGTAAAAAAATATATTTAACTTCCTATCTCTGTTCATGATTCCACAGGACAAGGCTGATTCCATACAAAGGAAGTGTGGGGTATATGAAGAAGATATTAAAATCAGAAAAATATTTCAATACAATCCCTTGTTCACATAATGAATAAAGCACTGAATTTGTCCCTTATAGACTGCTAGAACAAAAAGTGACTTGCTTATGTCTAGAAATATATCTCTTCTTAAAAGAATGAGAAACCTCATGATTTATGTTCACCTCATACTCAATTTGGTTTTGTATTTTCTGAGGGACAATAAAAAAAGAAAAAAATAACGAAGTCAGATTTTTTTTTTTTCCTTCTTGTTTTCCCTTATTCTGGCATTCAGTGAAAGACACAGGAAATAATTAACACAATGCTGGACCTGAATTCAGTCCAATGCAGCTATCATAAACCAGATCTTATCAGGACAAGGATTCACCAGGTCCAGCATCCTTCCTTCGACAGTCATGAGTATGAGGGACGGGCATGCCCAGAGTGTCCTTTCTCCTGGCATGCACTTGGTGCAGTAAGAGCCCGAGGGACTACCTGAGATGAAGGCTCCAGACTTCTGTGCTCAATAGAGAAAATGGGGCTGACCACAGTCCTTTTAGTATTCTAATTACACTGTTGGCTCCTGAAACATCTTGCAGCAATGAGTTCCACAATTTAATTACAGGCGTGATATGACAAAGTACTTCCTTTGTTTATTCCAAAACTGCTGTACGAAACTTGCATTGGGGGCTCTCTAGATTTTGCATTGTGAGAAATAATGAACAGCTGAACAGTTCACCATGCATCTGAGATAAAGACTAAATTATCACTCTTCAAACAACTTATCTGGTTTCTCATCAGGATCTCTAAGAAAAGAATACTCTCAAAAATGTACATAAACATATGGAAAATGTATTTGTGTGAAAATCACCATATCTTGAAAGAAGAGAGGGAGAGAAATTATAGTAGCTATTTGCCTTGAGCTCATGGTTTGGGACTTTTTTTTTTGTTTGTTTTATATTGACTAAGGAAGCCTTGCTTCTAGTCATTTGCACAGGGAAATTTTAAATTATTTAGTTGTAGGAATATTCTCAGATATGCACATTTTTAAAAAGTATTCCGTTAGTGTAAGAGTAAAAAAATTCCTGAAAGTACAAAGTTCATAACGTATATGATTACAAATTCCTTTTGCAATTTCCATAATGCCTTATTCACTCCTTGATATTTAAGGGCACTTATGGAAGGAATGTAAGTGTTATTACAGTGAGTGGCATCCCATATGGCAAGTAGGATCAGCTGCAGCTTTGCACACTGTTGTCATTTTTCTGCTTGTACTACAGTCTTTGCATGATGTAATGTTTTTTTTCTGTGGTTGTTCAACAGTCTACCATTTAAGCCTTCCATGTTATAAAATGCCATTTTAAGGAGTTGCAGCTGAACCTGCTCACCATAAGTCTGCATTTGTTTCACAGCTGTCTATCACACTGTCATCCCACAGGTGCATTCCAACTTTACAATTTTCCTGGGCCTCATCTTGTGATGTAAGAAAAATGTATTATGCAAGATGAAGAAATGGCAGCCAAAAAAGTAAATGCTGCTAAATGTCATTTTACAATACAACCTTGGCATGCAAATGCAGGTAACCTTAGAGGATGATAATATTTGCACTCTCAGCTAAATATGATGCGCAAATGATAGTGGAAAGGCCAGATCCTGAAAATAAAAGTCCTCTCGAGAGTAAGCAAGAAATAGAAGTGAGGTGTTGGGAGGGGGGGAAGGTGTGCAGTGTCCATTAAAATAGGAGAAATTTGGGGGTTTTCTATGCTGCTGATCAACTGTCTTAAATGAAAATTTTGGAAAATAGAGTTCATCTGGAGGTTATTTTCTGACTTAAGTGGAATTCTACAGGTCTTTAGATGTAGTCCTGTTGCTCCATTCTTGAAGAGTATCAGAAAACAAGCAATGTAGACTCTATTGGCAAAAAAAAAGGAAGAAAATATATTAAATAATAATTTAAAATTTAAGAATAATCACACATTTAAGGAAACACTTGAGTATTTCTTTGAAGTTCAAACAACTATGAAGAACAATCTCTCTTCACTTAATTTCACTACAGTTGATCTCACCCTTCCTCTTTCCTTCTCAACATGCCATGCCTGTTTTTCTATCTGCAAGTCATCAGCAGTGATGTGATCACAATAAGATTCCATTTCAAGGTCAAACACTGCTGTATGTCTACATGAAACTTCCCTTTGACTCACTTAGGCTGCTGACATACACAGGCACACTGGGAGAAAGATAATGGAAAATTAACTAAGGATTTTTTTTTAAGTGGGACATGTGATTGGACAAAAAAAAAAAAATCAAATCTCAGTTTGAATTTTAGATCTCCATTAGAAAGCTAGTTTTATTTATGAACCAATCAGGGAAACTGAAAAGGTCAACAACTAAAAAACTCTTTAATAAAAAAGTGTTTAAAAAACACTTTTCTGAATTAGAAGGGTAGCATTAATAGAAATATTTCCAGTGTGCAATCATATAGAATTCCAATCTAATGTTATTTCTAAGTCAAATAAGACTTCTTGGGTTTGACATTTTGAAAATTAAAGACGGGGTAAATGTGAAAATAACAAAAGTTAAACTCGAATGTAAAGGAAAGGGTAAATTTAAAATACAAATACACTTTAAATAAATCACCATAACTTGTTCATCCTTTTGGAGTATAAGGCATTATAATTGAATACATTTAATCCCATATTCTCATTTCATATAACTTTGGTGCCAACACTAAGTTACAATAAAAACTAATGCCTTGTTTATTTTTAAACTAATTGAGAGTAGATATGGCTTGATAATTTTTTGTAAATTCTTCCCTGATTAATTATTTTGAAACTGTAATAAGAAAACATGGCTTTATAGACAAGATAATAGAAAATACTGAAATTGGTTTCTAACTGCAATTGAAGTGACTGTTCCTTATCAAGACCTTTACTCCTTGCTTTACCTTGCTTGTTTTCACCAAATGAAAGACAAAGTTCACCAGTAACAAAAATCTCTGCAACAAGGAAAGTTAAAATCCTATTCATTCATTAATGTGTGTATTTCATGTCTTACTCAATCTACTTTAAGTACTGATTTACCAGATATTTTCTGACTCTTGTTAATAACTAGAAAGGACAACCAAAATATCTGAAAATACGTATCTTTATTTTCTGTGCAAACAACAAATATCTTTCTTGACAATCTTTCTTGACAATACTGTGGTTTCGCTAATTAATTACCCAGAGTAAATTTCACTGATTTGAAACAAACACCTAAGGCCTATTCTTTTTTTGACTTGAAAATCTGAAAGTCTCTTAAAGAAAAAGATTCTTAGAGAAAAGTGTTCAGTTAGAATTATGTTAATTTTGTGCAGTTATGACCACTTGCTTCTTTTATATGTTTCATATTAATTTCCTATTGAGGGATTTGCATTTAAATAGCAACAGCTGCAAGATTTATGGCTTAAAATACTGACAAAAAATACAATGGAAAGGTATTGAAAAGTCTGTTGCAATTTCATGATGCTGGCTTAAAATTGTACTTTCCTCTTAAAGATTTTAATTCCACTGGTAAGCTTGCTTGTTATTTATACAGGAAACAAAACCAGTTCCTCTTTACAAGCTTCACTTTCACCTGTATAATAACAGCTGCAGATACTGTCCAAGCTGAGACAGAATAGGTTAATTCTTTTGATCACTGATTTTTGTGTTTCTGTTAAATTTAGGTAAGTTGGAAAACTAGAAAAAAGAGAGCTCCAGAATGAAAAAAATAAGTGAATGTGATTCTAAAGAAAACAGAGATTCAAAAAGAAAGTGATGACAGCAGGTTACTGAAAAAAATATACAATTTGATATCCCAGAAAGCTTTCTATTTTTCTTTTTTTTTTTTTTAAATTTTCAAGGCTAGTTTCTTCTTTTTTCTAAATGATCATTAATAAACAGGTCTCATTATGTTACAATTTCTATTGAAAATAAATTGTATTGAGAACATAACTTTTCCAGTAATTTTCTACCAGTGAGCAGTTTCTTAAAATCATACTTGCTTTTCATCCAGCTTTTGAGCAATTTACTTTTATATAACATCCATATTTTCTTAGTATTCACTAAATTGCTGGAAATCCATGTATGGTCACTTAACAACAGTTATACACGTAAAATTATATTCCTCAATGTATAAGAAAGTTTAGCAAATTTGGAATGAGAACTTTAATGAACATTATCTTCCAAGAGTAGTTACAGCAAACACAATGAATAGTAACACTTAATGCAGACGACCACTGCTATTACTGAAAATGTAGTGTTGTATTTTTTGATGAGCACTGGGAAGAGTAAAATCAGAAAACAGATCAGCAAATATGAAGAGCTGATACAAAACATAACAGGAGATGAATCACTTAATTCAAACAATATCTTGATGGATGTGGGAAAGACTTCATTACATAAAAAACACTCCTAGTTATTGATAACACTAAATAGATTAAGTAGTTGGGCACTCAAACAGATATTTGACAGTCATATGGAATCCTCTATGGAGTCACAGAAAATCACAATCCCATGTGCAGTGGGTTGATGTGCATGGACAGAGGAAAGGAGAAGCTTCTGGTCGTATTTTCCAGCTACAGATTATTTTCAATAACTTTTGGGGCTTGTAAAGAAATAAAAGAATAAAAGCTACAAGAAAAAAAAGTCAAATATTTATCACTGATGTGACAAAACTTACAAAGAAGGCATCATATTCCAGAAAATTTTTAAAAACTTGTATTAATTCAACATTAGTTAGAATTAAATGCTGTTCTAAATTAAGAATCTCTTATTAAAAACAGAACTTTTTTTTTATCATCTAGAATTCTTTTTCATAGCAAGTCTAATAATAAATGGGGAAGACATTTAAGCAGGCTGAAAAATTGTTAAATGAATGATAATTTTTTACATTTTGTATAACAAAAGAAAAGAACTGAAACCTTCTTCTTTAGAGTACTTTGTGTCTTGCATATAGTTTTTGTTTAGTAATAGTATTTTTCAGTGCACAATGCTTATGTGTAGAACTTCAAACATATTGCATAAATTCTCATGTTCAACTATTATGATTGATCTTACCATTACCTCCAGTTGTAGAAATGCCAATAATTTAAATTCAAGTTTTTGCTGCTAGTTTGCCTTTGAGAACATCAAGCTATTGAAATTCTATCTTTCTAAAAAGAACTACTTCTTTGCAGTGAAAAAATTAAGGATCCTGTTACTCCATCTGTAACAGTATTTAGATTCTGCAGCAAAGAAATCTAACAGATCTGGGCAAACTGCTCAAACAGCTGACAGTGAACCATTGAAATAGCTCAGACTCCAGGGTTTGAAATTCTCCTTTGGCTCGACATTGTCTCAACATGTTATAGAGAAATTCAGAGCTCCTCTCTCTCAAGGTCTGAGTTGGGATAAGGAGTAAATAAATGTTCTTTAGAGCACTCTTCATCTCAGGAATTTTGTGCAAGTCATAAGCAATTCAAATGTGCCACAAAAACTGAATATTAGGTTAAATGTTTTATGATTTCATAAGATAGAAGGGAGAAAAATAGAACACCATTCTCTAATAGGATTCTTTAAAACACTTTCTGAAAAGATCTATTCTTCATTTTTCCAAATAATCCAGAGTAGAAAGTACTTTGGACCAGAGAAAGTTTCTGCATCCAAATGTCAACAATGTTGTGGAGTGAGAAGTCCCAGACAATTCCAGACACAATATCTGCTTCTAATATTCAGCATAATTGTACACGCCTGTATAATATGTCAATTTACCCAGGATGGTAGTAGGGTATACTGTGTCTTCTTGACTGAGTGTCTAAAATGATTTTGCATGAAAAACTTCTCTACTTCTGGATGCAAATAACAATCACAAGGAAGTTCAGCCCTGACCTAAGTGTCAATGTGCTCAGTGCTATACAGCCAGAGTCTGCACACCTTCAACTACTAAAAGAATCTGTGAAGCAGATTTGCATGAGTTTAAAGAATTATGAATATGGTCTAAGGCACTTAGTGCATTGTATCACTGGGTGTATTTAAATTCTTCCCTGTTTTTGATATCTAGTTTCTTCTTGCTTTCTCCAAGCAGATGCTTGCTTCAGACTGCTAATCTGTGAAAAAAAGATCTGGGCCAGAACTCAATGAGGAAAACTAATAGAAAAATGCAGAGCAAAAACAACAGACCACCAGCTTTAATTAGTAATCTACTTGTTGTAATGTAGTCTGATGTCAAAAAGCAACTGTATAAGTATTACTTCTTTATAGATCCAAACAATAGCATAAAATCATTAAAAAATCTATAAGTGACATTGTATTATGTCTTATAATTTAAGTAGTTATTACTCCACAAGACATCTACTGTGCTAGTAGACATTAAGCAACCATTAACAAAAACAGAGAAATTTCATTAGAATGGAACTGCATTATAGGCTGATTTATTTATTTATTTATTTATTTCGTCTGCAGTGAATCTTTTAGCCTAATAACACTAATGACAAAGTTTACAATTTTTACTGGCCCTGAAAGATGTCAAAAGAATTTTCCAATGAAAATGTCTTACCACTTTATCCCCCAGCACCAGACCCCAGCAGCCTTGCTCTCATTTTTTGTGACCTACTGCCACATGAGAAAAACTCCAACAATCTTTAATTTAAAAAAAAAACACTGCTGACCTTAGGTACAGCTTTTCAGTACACCAGTTCCTGCTTATACATTTCACCTACCACAGGCAACTTTTCCCTGATGGAGCTTCTTTCCCGGCATACAATCTTCTCCAATTTACCCTCATGGGAACTTCTCTCTATACTGTAATCTCCACATAGCCAGGAAATGCATCAATGTTGATAAAATGTTTTGGATGCACTGGTTGGTTCCATGTGTGGCACTAGCTTCACCCCACCCCTGCTGTCATCCCTTATATAGTCTTTGTAGTTTAAAAGGTAATGATCATTTTTTAACTTACTCCTCCCCAGTTTTCTATCACATGATATTAATGTGTCCATTAGTGGTGCTGAAGTTACCTGTAGATAAAGAAGTGTCTTTCTTATTTAATAAGGTTCAGCTGCAGCACAGACCACAGAATGTGCTCATCCATTGAAATGGACTCATTATCTTCACAGGATAGTTTAAATGTACATATTATATTAATTATTGCATTAAAACTTTTGGTCAGGTTGTACCTAAAAAGCATCTAGTATGGAAATGTCAGCTGTGATAGTAAAATAATATATTCAGTTTAGGGAACTCTTTTAGTTCCACATTGCCTTTTTGGCTAACAAATATTGCTGTACTATTCTTAGATGTTTTGCTTACAGAAATATTTCAGAAATTTAGCATTAGCAGCTTCTTTACTTCTCTTGTCTCCCCTGAGAAAAAGTTTGCAGAGAAGCGCAGTTGGTAAAGAAGCACCTTCCAATACCTTTCCAGTGTGTTTTACTCTAACAAGAGAAAGATTGGTGAAACAACAGCTGCTCTTTTGTCACTGAGAGCAAAGGGAAAGGATTTTTTTCATTCTTTCCATGGTATATAGAAGACCACTGAAATTTGAAGATCGGAGATGTGATTCTCTGCCCTCTAATGTGAAGAAGGCAACAGAGGTCTGAAACCAGAATGAAATTCCCAAGTGCAGGCACATGAATAATTGAATAACAAGCTGTTTAGAGAATACTGAAGAAGAGATTTCAGGGGAGAAAAAAGGAAAAGAGGAAAAAAGATAGAGATAAAAAAAAGATAAATTAGATTTTATTTTTTTATGAATAAAGAAAAACTTTCCTAGAATCATAGAAATCAGTAAAAATCACCAAATTTTGGGGCTTTTTAAGATAAAAATATTGAATTTTATTGTGTATTTACTTTGGTTGGCTGCCAGGTGCCCACACAACCACCTTCTCATTTCCTCTCCTCAGCAGGATGGGGGGAAATAAAATGAAAAATCCCATAGGTTAAGATGAAGGCAAGATTATTCACCAATTACCATCACAGCCAACACAGATTTTACTTGAGGAAGTTTAATTTATTGACAATTAAAAATAGACTGATGCCTCAGGTTTTAGCTTTTATATCTTTCAGCTTCTGTTCTGCTTTAGTCTGTAAGTCTAGGGTGCATATTAGGGCATAGTAAGCTCGCTTCACACAATAGGTAGACAAAGCAATTACTCCTTTATCTGGGGACCCAAGGACATCTGATCCAGATCTCAGGCCCAAGAGCATAAACAACAGTGGACTGAAGAGAGTAAACAAGAAGGATGGAACTCCCTGGGCTAAAGCTGTAATTGGACTATTACCTCCAATATGCTAATGGACCAAAACTCATAAAAGTGTGAGACTCCGTGACTGATCATCCATTTTGTGGCCATTTTGGATTGTGCTGCCCAAGTTGGATCTATTGAGGCTTCTTAATATATACCTACTTTATTCTTTAGCTCTGCCTAGTCTCTGTTCTAGGTCAGTGTTCACAAGGTATCACCATCACAGCCAACACAGATTTTACTTGAGGAAGTTTAATTTATTGCCAATTAAAAATAGACTCAGTTACTCAGAAACAAAAGCAAACCAATCCCCCTCCCTCCCTCCCTCCCAATCCCCTTTTTTTCAAGTTCAAACTCTCTTTCTCATTCCTGACTATTGGACCTCCTCCTCATGCTGAGCAGTGTGTGAGGCAGGGAATGGAGGGGTGGGGTCAGCCCATAGCAGCTCCTGTGTGTCATTCCTTTCTCCTCCTGCTTTTCTGCAGTTCTAGTATGGCCCCCCAGCAGTTTCAGCTTTCTCCATGACACATCCATCTGCCCTGGCATGGAGTCCTCCATTGGCTATAATGTGGATCTTCTCTTCCCTCTGTTCCGCCACGGGCTGCAGGGGTACAGCTGCCTCACCATGGTCTTCACCAGGGGCTGCAGGGGAGTGTCAACTCCAGTGCCTGGAGCAGCTCTGTCTCCTCCTTCTGCGCTGACCTAGGTGTCTGCAGGGCTGTTCCTCTCACATGTTCTCACTCCTTTCTCACACAGCTGCTGTGCAACACTTTCTACCCTTTCTTAAACGTGTCTTGCCTAAGGTGCCACAGAGCCCCTGGCTGCAGGACCCAGCTGTGCTCTGTGCCCTGTGTGGGTGGGTTGGAGGCACCTGGATCCAGCCGTGTGCAGCTTGGGGCAGTCCTGGGCAGTCCTCACAGAGGTCCCTGGAGACCCCACTGCCTGTGCCTGGACACCAAACACAACAGTTCATATAGCAAGCAATTTTGGTTTAATGTGGTTTAGTTATAAAACAAAGCAAGTAAATCTTAATAATTTCTCCTCCTGTTTGTTGTGATCGTGAAACTTAATAAATTTAATTAAAAGAGACATCTTCTCAGAAATTCTATTGCTTTGGATGAATTCCCATTTCTCCATGAAATACTATTTTTATAAAAAGTGGCCAATTATTAGCAAAGCATTATGCCAACCTCTGCAGGCTAACTAAGCTTCATTAATGACAGAAAAACAATCTTCCACAAAAACTTTAAAATTGAAATCAATATCAGAATTTTCCTGCTTATTTTACTATTTAAATACTATTAAGAAAGACACTATGCTGTTTATAGCTGGAGTAGTTAGCTTCCTTCACACTGGCTGATATGGGGCTATGTTTGCAGTTGTGCTGAACACAGGGTTGATAATACAGAGATGTTTTTGTTATTGCTGAGCAGGGCTTACACAGAGCCAAGGCCTTTTTTGTTGGTACTTCCACACTGGCAAGAGGGCTGGGTATGTATGGGAGGTTGGGAGGGGACACAGCCAGGACAGGTGACCCCAAATGACCAAGGGGACATTCCAGACCATATGACATCATGGTCAGTATGGTGGCCCACAGAATAGTCAGTGATTACCTTCTACCTAATACATGAAATTACTCACAAAAGTAGACAAGAACATTTTTTCCACTTTTCAGAGAGCTGAGTGCTAGGTTGTCCATTTTTATGATATTGCTAGAGGAAGGCAAAAATAAGAAATGTCTTGGATATGGGGTTCTGAAAAATACTGGGCTTTCGGTGCAACAGTATTTCACACCATGTCCCAGTAAATTACATGCTCATGCACAGCCCTTGAAAGGGCACATGGAGAACTGGGTTGGCTCCCTCCAAGTGCTTGCCTTTAAGGAAGAGAGGATAAATGTCTCTTTGACTTTTAAAAAAATAGATAAAAGTAACAATAGTAGATATTATAATTAACAATGATCACTTTCAGAATACCTTACAGCTTCAAAGCATGAAACCATTGAAACCATCAAGTAATCAAAGTTTACTTAGTGAAATTAACATAATTCAATATGCAAAGATGCTGAAACAAAAGAGGAGTTTTAAAACACACAAGCTAAATCCCTGAGCCCACCTGAGAAACTGCACAACTTTGTACTATCTTTGATGTGTTATGTAAGCTGACTGTCCAAGAGCAGCAGAGTAGACTGGAGGAATAAATCATTTGTAAAAAAAAAATACAGTCTCAAATGCAATCCAGGCTTTTAGATGGTTCTCCAGAGGGTCAAAATCACACACCTTGATGTTCAAGCTACTCATGCTACTAATAGATAGGAACGAATTGACCAAACAGACATTAAGATTTTGTCTTTTTTTTTTTTTCTTGTAAGCAGCATTTTAGTGCTAATTGATTCTTAACATCTTATTCACTGTATGATTCTGCATTTTTATCCACTTAGAAGTTCCATTGACTTAAACAGGAGTAGTGAGTGCACAAGGAATGGAGAATAGGGCCTTTGAAGTTCAGTATCATTATTTAGATTTTAGGCATGCCTGGAGAGAACACTCTAGATTAATAAAATGCTTTGCTTCAATTAGATCTGTGTCTCCTGCATCCCTCCCCAATTCCCTCTGCCCTTGTTTAACATACTCCCTTATCCCTTCACATTATCCAGACAGGTGCTCTCTGCTACCAAAGTGTTGCAAGTTTCACAGAGAAGATTCATTGTGGGGAGGCACAGTATATATATTGGTTTCTTGGCTGGGATGTACAAAGGGAGAATGCATGAGTCTGTGTATGAGTCTGATTTGCTCTCCCTGAATATATTGTTTCAGAGATTCTTTAAAAATATCTCTAACAAAAAATAACCTCAAAAGATCTTTTAAACAGACATATTCACTTCTGTGTGTTGCAAGCACATTTTCACTATCTAGCACATAAAATTTAAATCAAAGGAATATTACCTCTAGCTGATTAATTCTGGGGGAGAGGGAAAAAAATATAAAGAAAAAATATATATTCTTTAGTATATATGAACTCAGATTCATGCCATGATTTTCTCTCATTTTCCACTGTATTAAGGCCCCTCATTTCAGATTTCCTTGAAAGAGCTTTAGGAGCATAATGCAATGGCCACTGAAAACTGACACATTGTGCAAAGTGGGGCCAGGAAATTATAAGTTTCACATTGAGTTCAATGGAAAAGTCATAAGGCCCTGCTCCTTCTCCCTTGGGGTATTTTTCTGTTTTATTGTCAGTACTATAATGGGCAATCAGTTCCTGAAATGGTGCCCTGCTGTCTAGATGAAGCATTTATAGGTTTTTTAAGCAGTCCATTTGAACACTGCAGAATAAAAAAAGTCAGCCCTTGTAAGTTCAGATTTTAGGGCTCTGATCCTGCACTGAGCCATCAGCAAACCTCCTGCCCACTTGGAATTCAGAGCAGGATAAGGGTCTTGATTTCCACATTTTCTGCTGCAATTCAGACCTTTATTTATCATAGCTGAAAACAACACTACAAATAAAAATGGTTCTAAAATCCAAGTGTCTGTCCCTTTTAAAAGTTAACTTCCCTAGATTTATGCACATATATTTACATAGTAATCCTCTGAATGGAGAAACAGTTCCTAATGAATTAGGGGATTACTACAAAAATATATAAATCATCACAGATGCTTTCCATGCAGAAACATAAAAAAAAAAAAAAGTTCAAAACTCAAATGAAAAAAATCTGTTTAAGTGCCTAACATCACAAGCCAGATCTAAAAAAGAGCTAGAACTTATGGGCCAGATTCAATATAAAATTTAGGCCTAAAATGAAATGGAAAGAATTTAGGGATCACTTAAGGTTAGTCTAAATTAAGATTTAGAAGCCCAAACTTGACTAGAGCCCAGATCATTATCTAGGTCATCTCTTTTCAGCACTTGTTAATCCTTACTATACCTAAATCTATAAAATGCCTTCCTGTGAGGCTTAAAGTTTACTAATGCTAAAAGTGGCGATACTTGGCCAGTCCTGAGTACTGAAGATATATGCCCATTGCCCAGATTATAGTCCAGGCTTTATCAAGAGATATTAAGTCAGTGAGCTATCTAATTCTCCAGGAAAGTCTGAAAATACTGCTATGCTGTTTGCTGGGTTTTTTTTGTTTGTTTTGGGTTTTTTAACATAAATTTAACAGCAGCCACAGGAAAGAGGATGTTCCACCTGCCTGCAGATACAGGTGGAACCTCCATGAAGCAAGAGGCAGGGTATTGGAATAGATAGAAAGTTTATGGGTAACTCCCTCCTAGTTTTTAGCTGGAAGAACTAAATATGATGTTTTTTATTTCAGGTCTTTATTTCTAGAACTAAATTCCTCACAACCAAATGGCATAGGAAATACATTTGTATTCTGACATAGAGAAATAATTTAATTTCTGTCCCACTCAAAGGACAGTCAGAAAACATTTTCTATGGTCTTTTCCAGTTACAATGGCTTAATTTCAAGAGCCAAAGCAAACATTTTTCAGACACTGTCCTCACCAAATTGTGATGGTGCTTCAGGTAGTCACAAAGCTTAGTGATTTAGGCCACTGTTGTATGGAGGAGGAATCAATTGCTTCAAGATTTAAAAATCTCTTAGTAGACCAATGGTTTGCTGCCAGGATACAGTTCAAAAGGCAGGAAGTGCAATTTATCACTTTTCAAAATCATTCCCTTTGGTGTTTATCCCCCCGAGGTGTTTAGGCTTTTAAAATCGGCATTTCACTCTTTTAATCTGAATTCTTTAACATCGGAACAAGAATTCATTCATAGGAACCAGCTATTTACTCTCAGATGAATGACATACATCTGAGTTCATGATACCATTTTCATTTTGGGCTCAATTAACCTTGTCTCATATAAAATAAAAAAAAAGAAGGATAACAGCATAAGCAGAACAGAATTTTCTTTGAAGACTGTTTTTTTTTAATTTTTTTTTGACATACATTGAAAGACTGAGGACATACATCCATAGATAGATGTAAAGATGTACAGGCATCTATCCCAAATTTAACCTATCTGGCTATAAGCTGACTCCAGTTCCAAGGCTGGATAGTAGTATTAACATGGCACCAAGATCAAGTTAACCAAGAATCAGGCGACTCCTGAGAAAAGAGAGAGTCTTGGCAACTTTGCCATTTTGAAAGGTTTGAGACTATTTCAGACACTACCTCAGCCTCAATGAATAGTTCTATTCAGTAGCAGGTGATAATCCTTAAGAGCAGGACCTATACACACAGAGAGAGCTAGTAGAGACACCCTACTGTGAGTGGTTTTTTGGCAAGCCTCACCAGAGACTTTGGCAGCCTCTCTTCCTCTAAAGTGAGACTGTGCTTTTGCATGGTTGTATTCTTCATGCAACCAAATACCAATGCCAACCCTAAGAGCATGAAGAACTGATAATAATTATTGTTTTCACTGCTGGATAGCAGAGAACAACTGCAACATCAAGAAATATCATGCTCTCTGAGCATTATTTTAGAAAATATATCTATTTCCTTAAGCTTAAGTATTAAAATCCAGTTATCTGACAACACATTTGAATTGTGTTTTCATTATACACATGTACATTTTGAAATGGATTACCATTTTTAATTATGGCCCCATGTGGTTATGTGAAAGGAGTAATTAGTAGCTTCCAATAAAAGTTTTATGTTAATGCTTGTGAAATAATGTATTAGACAATTTTAGAATAAAATAAAATAAACTAAAATGTGGAATGTCTTAAATATCACAACATTTGAGTCCAAACAAAATATATCTTTTATTCAATATTTTCTACTTGATGTCATGTTTGACAAAGTACTTTCAGTAAATATGCATTCATATAATTTCAAAGCTGGAAAATGTTTACTTGCTTGGGTTGAAAATATTCCTTTACAGTATTTCTAGCACTCAACCTAGCATCTTCTGGGCTACCTAGTAAAGTTTTTAATTCTGGAAAAAGGAGAAAATAAGTGCCACAAAAAATTGTGATGAAGAAAAGACATGAAAGAGAAAGAAATCTAAACAGAGACATGAAGGGCCACAGGTTTTACAAATTAGGGGCAACACACCAGGTTGGATGGGGCTTTGAGCAACTGGTATAGGGGAAGGTGTCCCTGCCCATGGCAGGGGAGTTGGAACCAGATGAACTTTATGGTCCCTTCTAATCCAAATGATTATATGATTCTATGATTATCTATTCACAAGTTAGCCGTGAAAACTATTTCCGAGTTTTCTAGCAATGCTCTATCATTTGCATGCAACATATTACATCTAAAAAATCACTTAGGTTAGGTACTGCCTGACTTCAACTAGTGTTAACAATTGTTGAGGTGGGAATAAGCAGGGTTTTATTGCTTGTCCACTTGCCTACAGGCTGCAGCTCTTTGAAACATATTCTCTTTTTGAACCTTGCTGTTCCAAATCAGGGAACAATAAGACTTGTTCACAAGAGGAAAAGTCCCCTGCCTCTAAAAAAGATAAAATGTTCATGGCAAGATGACTCCAAAGAATTTCTCTGAGACACTGACAATTTGGGCTAGCCTGAAGGCTTTGCTCTGTTGAACAAACACAATTCATTCTGTTTTGTGAGGAATGCTGCAGTGAGTATGCAGGGAACAGTGAAGTTTCTGCTGGGTAAGCTGAGAGATTCTTTCTCCTAGAGTTCTGGATTGTGATACAGGAACAGTTAAAGCTGCTAAAAATATATGTGTAAATGACTAGTCTTAATTTCAAGATCTCAGCAGCAAATGACTCACCTCATGCATGACAGTAGTTCCTAACCTCTTGATACTGGCTTGATGTTAGACAGACTAGAAATCTATTGGAGAGAAATGTTATTGCAGAGCTCTGAATTATGCATATTCTAGATGAACCAAGGCTGACAAGGCTGTGTAGGTGGAAGATGTCACTCCTACTGGCTGTGTCTTCATTACTGAAATTCAAACATTAGCTCTTTTTCACTCTAAGTCTTTTGTTTACAAATGAATAATGAGAGCTCTAATTTGATAATTAATTCTTACTCCATGTATTTTTGACTGTGTCTTTTGTTTACTTGTAATTGGCATACAGGGGTTTCCTGGTCTAAGGGTGAAGGGAGAAGCATACACAACAAATGACAGATGACCTAACCACTATTTATGTTCACTTTTGGTGGTTTTCTCCTACATGGAATTAGCACATATGAGTTTACTTGTTATTACAGTTTTAAATTATTTGGGCCAGCAGATGAAAAGCAAAGGAGGATAGTGAGGACAGTGGTTCTCTTCTTATCCCTTTGCCTCTAGCACATGATCTGTGGATTTTTTTTCCCTTCAACAATCTACACATCAAATATTTATATTCCTAGTTCTTTTACCCTAATAGAGAAATTCAGTTGGTATTTCCATGGTAAATTCTACTTCTTCAAGAAAAGAAGAATCTCAACACTCCAAATCATCTGCTTCTCAGAAAAAAAAAGAATCCTGCAAAATGTCTTAGAATATAAGAATATTTTCAGCAGTTTGTAGGATTTAAACACAATTTGAAATTTTAAACTTAGGGGTCATTGTATGGAGACATTACTATTTATCTGTTTCTACAGTTTCTACTGAAGTAATATTACCTGATACATAGTAGGTTTGTAATTGCTTCATGAGGGAGTCTTGTTCCCTGATAGACTATTACAGCTAGATCATGCTTCTGTTTTTCTCTTGCATCTGATTTAGCTCCCACTTTATTGTCCTCTAAGATAATGACATTGCACTTGATACAACTATTTTTATTCTCCTTCAACACCACAGTTATCCACAATATTCTATTTTTCTCAGATCACGATCTTCCATCGAACTGGTGATCCCTCACAATGCTGTTTATGATGTTTATATCAAGATCCTCAATGGAATACCAATAAATTTTCCATCAATGATATTCCTGGATCTTGATACTTTTCCTTCTAACATAAACTCTTTTTTTTCTAAAGCTTGAATCTCTTTTGTTTTGATTCACAGAAGTATTTTCAGACAATGATCCACATTGCAGAAGAGGTTGTCTTGAGGAAGTGTCTCTTCAGATGTACAAACAGGTGGCAGCTCTGATACACCACTGCCTGGATGTCACTGAGAGACTCTGTTTATTTAGTTGTACCTGACACAAATTTAGCAGCTTATCAAAGGAAGAAAACATGATTTTTTCTTTATATCTTATTTTTAAAAAAAAGTTACAAACCCAGTAGCAGCCCATGAACAATATTTGTAAATTTAATGACTTTGCAATAGATTGGTGGAAGACTTAGGGATTAGAAGGTACGTCTGTGTTAGGAAGCAGTATAGTGCAATTGGGATCAATCTGTGGAGTGAAACCATTAATTCAAGCACTCTGCAGTACAAACATTTCAGATGGGGTACTTTAGAAAAGCTGCAGAATTCTCTTACTTGCGCTGCCTGAAGTGCAGGGGTGGGCTGCTATGGCACAATTCTTCACCTGTCTTCTATGTACCCCATATCAGGGAATAAAATGTATTCTTCATCCATCCCTTTAATAATTAGGAAGACTGGCAAAAATACAGGGTGAAACATCACCCTAGAGATAAAGTGATGCACTACGTACTGACTCTGACATGTAATGAGAGACATCAGGGTAAATCTGTGTCTAAGAACTCTTCGTTTTTAACCAAAGATGTACCAGCAACACCCACAACTCTTACAATATCCTGTAAAAAAAATTGTCTTTGAATTTGTATTACCTACTTATACAAGTTAGAAGCTCTAAAATATCTCACAGAGTTTTATATAAATTTGAATTTTGAATGTTTTTTATTTGACATCTTTCATATAATTACTAACTTGTTTAAATATCACTGTGCTATTGCCTGAGATAAATGCAGCAGAAAATCACTATGTTCAATGTTATTGTCTTACAGTTTCATCCCCTCTGTCAAATTGAGAACTTCTGTTAATTCTGCAGGGGAATTTTTATTTCATTTTCTTGTTCATTCTAATGTGGATGAATAAATTGCTGGCTATCTACTTACAGATATAGAATATTTCCTGTGTCAGTTAGCCAAGCTTAAAATGGATCTGTGCACTTTTGTCATTGTCACAGAAAGGGTTTTTTCCCTACTGCACAATAATGAAATATAGAGAAAATACACATTAACTTTTCTCAAAAATTTATTTAAATGATTGATAGTCAAATCAACTGCTGTTCATTCTAAGGCAAGTTCTCAAACTTAATACAAACTAACTTTAGGAAAGAACTGAGACATGCTTAAATCAGACTTTTTCTTCAGAAGAGCTTGGGTGCCAAGCAAGAATTCTACACTTACATCCAACAGCTGTGGAAGAATACAGCACAGTGCTTGAAGTACTCAATAGCAGGGGGAACTGGGCACTGACTTCCCTACCCAATTTACATTAAAGTGCCATTAGATTAAAAAAGTTATGGTGATGGCAAGACTATGGACCAGAATGCAAATCTGACTCCTCTCTACTCAGTGCAGTGCCTTACAGAGTAGGAGAACTAGGTTTTATTGCAAATCTCCAGCTGTTGTGGCAATTGCTCTAAACATTGAGCTAGTCATATGAAAGGCAGACTCCTACGTGAGGTCCAGCCTCATGCAGGCAGCTAAGTGTGTCTCAGAGTTACCTTCTCAAACTGGAAGGGAAAGGGTATTCAGACTTTTATTTTTATAACTTCAAATATACTGATCTTGAAATCTCTCTGTTTAATACTCCAGTATCTTTACATTCTGTTCTTAGGTGTCTAATTCAGCAAAAATCAGTTCCTGGGATACAGCAAATAGCATATACTAGCACTCAAGCTTTCCTTTGGAGCTTATTCTTAGGCTTCAACAACTGCTTTAGGTCTCCGTGTGGGAAGGTTTTGTACCAGTGACATTTGCAAATCTCTGATATCACTTAGGAGGTGACTAACTTTCCACTGGTAATATCCTGCTTATAACTAAGCTCTTGCCGGAGGCCATGCATACTAACACCAAACTTCTCACAGCATTAAACTGGTAGGTGTCTTGATAATTAGATTAAAATTTCATAAAACAGAGACTACTCAGTGTTCTTCGCAGCAAAGCCTGAAACACATTCTGAGTATTTCAGATATGCTGGAACATCTACAAAAACTTTGGCAGGACCCCAAATCAGCCAAATCTTTGAGGAGGACCAGTCTAGACCTTTCTGCTAGAATGACCTCTCTAAAAGAAACTGAAAATACAGGCTTCATCAATTCTTTCAACTAGGATAGCTAAATTTTTGGTCAGAAAGACTCAAAATTACTAGGATGATTAAAAATATGTTCAATTAATAATTAACTTATAAACGAAACCATTTTCTCCCACTTTAGTTCCTCTGTGATCTTAAAGGTATGTCCTTGCTTCTGTATTTTATTTCAGTCATTCTTGAAGCTTCCCAGCTGGAGCAAATGCCACAGTCCTCTGTAGTTAGTAGGGACACTGCTTCTGTTATCCCTGAAGTCTCTAACAATGCTTTCGGTATTCCTGACCTGCAGGATACCAATTCATTGCTGTAACTCTCACTGCCTCCTACTTCTCTCTCACCTTTGGCAAACCCCTGCCCTTCCAACCCCTGTGCTTACTCATATTGCTCTCCAGAAAAAAATCTAAAATCTCCTAAAGAGATGCGCATGGCCCACTCATTTTGAAGGAACAGAAACATAATTTTGAAAAGTTAATTAATAGAAAATAAGGAGAAAAAAAGTAAAAGAAAATTATCTTAAGAATTTACAATTGTTAACCTTACTCTACAAAAATGATCTAAACAGAAGGCAAGTAAATTTCTAGGTTATCCCGTTTCTTCATGGCCCTCTTACACACCATCTCCTTGTTCAGTGTGCTGGCAGTTTTGCATCCCAGGCCTATCACCCAATACACCCTTAGACTTCAGAGCAAGGAGAGTATCTAATTCTGCAACACTGCAGCAGTAATCAAGGGCTGCAGTATTAATTTTTAAAACTACTGCTCTCTTAAAAAGGGTGCCCAGAGTCCTGAAGTGGCTAAAGAAAGATTAACTCCATGGCTACAGAAATTGTTTGAGACACAAATTAAACAAAGCTTAATATTTGAACCTATACTCAAACCAGGTTCTTTGCTTGCTAGATTGTTTTCCCAAGCTTGTTTCTGCCAACAGCAGTTACAGCATTGATTTCATAAAGGGAGTATTAAACCATTGATTTTATATGGGCATTATTTGATCTCATAGGAGAAATGAGGAAAAACATTTCTATGCAGAAATGTTTATTCATTGGTATTCATCTCTTACAGCTTTCTGTACTCTGTGATAATATGACCTTTGTATTTTCTATTGATCACCAGACTTGTGTTCAATATAATACTTTATTTAAATAATAATGTATTAAGACATATAAGTATCCCATATGCTAACTTTCATTCCATTTGTTTCTTAACTTATACTAAAGGGTTTGGATTTGGGGAAAAAAAAAGTTAAATATGTCCTTGAAAACTTGTAACTAGATCTTTATAAATATTACAAAAACAATAATTTTGCATTAGTATGGTGAACAAGTAGCAAAGTGCCTGAAGAATATAAATTGAATGTTCTCTAGAAGAATTGGTAAAGGTTAAAATTCATCATTTTAACTGATAGGCTTTCTTTGGGAAATAACTGATGCAGTGCATACAAAATGCTATGATAATTTTGTGTTTCTCCTGAGTGTTTTTTTTTTCCCTTGAAAAATAATATCTCTTCAATAATAGAGCACACATTTTTTCATTCATTCTATAGCTAAAGTTTCCAACAGTGCTTGTCTTCATACACAACTGATAGGTTTTTCCACTTCAAATGAAATCTTTTTATGTGAATGGAGTGAACTATTCTGTCCAGGAAAGGAGAGGTAGCACTCCTATAGGAAATACACAGTGATTCAGATCATTTTAGGAAAAAAATTAACCTAGACATGGTATGAAGACTGGTTGCTAAATACCACATTTACTACCAGTTTCCATAGTGATTTTCAGACTGTAGCAGGCTGGAAGGTAAACTAGAAAAATGGGCATAAATACAATTTATGGTAGAAATAAGGTCAGTATTTAGGAGCATCTGTTAGTCCCAGGCACTGCACCAATGCCAGTAACAGATAACTTTTCAGAGTCCTACCATCTACTAAGAGAAGCAGAAAGGCATCGCTATCTTTCTATAGTTAGAAAATTGAGTTACAAAGAAATTGAAAGATGTTTCTTTCACAGTCATATAGGAAGACTGCTACAGAAATGAACTCTGATCTGTTGAGTTTCAGACCAGGTTATAAAATAGGCTTCAATTTTCCATTGAGTAAATTTACCCCATTTAACTATTACTCACACTGCAGATTAACCTCCTGTGCTGACAGCCAGAAGGAGCAGACTTGCACGTAAATCCAGTATCAATTTGTGGAGATTAGCTAGTTCCAAGTAATATTATTTCCTTCTATAATGTCAATATTTCTGCCCACAAAGGAGTCTCAGTGCATAGGGCATTTTAAATTTGGGATCCGAAAATGGCTTTTAATTGCTTTGCCAATTTAAAACTTGTGAGCATGATTAGACTGTAGCAAAACAGGGACACCCAAGTCCAGTGCTGGCAATTAGACTATCATTGGTTCAAACATTTCTGAACTTTCTCTGTGAGATATTAATTGCCAACTCTGAGTTTCAGGTAAGCTGTCATCTCCAGGAACGAGCTCTGTTAGACAAACCCTGCAGCTCAGCAGTGAGCACCATTTCACTAGGCTAAGAAAAGAGCTACAGATACATGCACTCAAGCCCATGTTCAGAAACTGCACTGTGCCACTACAGGTTAGGGCTTTCTTAATTCACCTTCAGACAGACAAGTCTTTCTAAAAGTTCACCATGAAAGGCACAGTGACTCTGAGTATGTGTTTGTGTGAAGTTCACCCCTAATCTTTACATGAGCTAAGAATTATTCCTACTCCTTTTATATATCTTTTTTTTTCCCCCCTTGTTCTCTTTCTGCAGGCTGTTCAGATAAGGATTTTCATTGTCATTGTTCCCACTCTACTCTGAATAAGTGGAGTGTATGAAAAAGCCAAAATCACAAAAGGACTCACAAATACTGATGCCACCATTCAACTTGAATTTAAAGTTATCTCACAAGGACATTGCTAACATTTATCCTCCTCTCTGTAGGCCAACAAATTAAAATATTACTTGAAGTCTCAGATCAGTTTCTGCAAGAGCGTTTCATTTTGACTGATGTCCTCTATTAATATCAGGGATGCTAGTTAGCTTTAAGACACCCCAAAGGGTAGTCAGCTAGTTAAAACTCCACATGAACCTCATGCCAGCTGTTTAGCCCCTTGAAAGTTTTGCTGAGCATTGACAGAAGACCTTATCAATCATTACAACTAAGTGCCTTCAGACTGTCCCTTCTAAGGGAAGTCAGCTGAAGTACCATCTGCTACTTTGCTTTCAAAACTCATTGGTCTCTAAGCCAGCTGCTTCACTTTTGAAATTACATTTCTTTTTTAGGAGAGTGATGGGCTGATGAAGAAAACTTTTTGTTTTAATAATCAGCAGTTTCTATGATGTGACATAATTTTTGCAGTGCTCTGGGCCTTTTACAAATCAAAAGGAATCCAACTAAAACAGTAATTAATGTCAAATTACTAGTCACATACAGTCGTATTTAATTAAAAAGTTCTAATCTTTGATTAAAACTCCTCACACGTTCTTGAGACTGCAAACTGTTGTCTAAAAAGAGAAAGTAATTGGGTACATAATCTATTGTGTCTTCTAAATGACACCTGCTAATTGTCTCAGCAGCAAATGGCAACGATTTAATTTAGGAAGTCAAAAAGTTTATCTTACACGTTCAACAGCTTTTTTTTCTGTATTATATTCCTTTACCACATTAGAAAGATCTCTTCCTGAGTGATCTTTATCCCTCTAAAAATTTTCTGGTCTCTAGCAGCATGATTTCCTATAGTAAATTCAAAAGATATTATTTACTGGACCATTCATTTAATGTGCAGTTAATGTTTTAAATGCCATTAATCTCTTTTTTTTTCCTAAATATTGATTTATCTGAACAGTGGATGCTGCAAATAGGTTTTTATACTCATAGCTTACAAGGAGAAAACCAGGAGGAGTAAGCCACAGAAATTAGCTCCACAGGAATTCTGGAATTCAGAATTTCAGCTGGTGAAAACTGGCAGCTCTAGCCACACACAGCACTATATTGAAGGACCTTGTCCCTTTTTCTCATTCTCTTGGGGTCTTAGCTTCAGTACCAGCAGTACAAAGAGCACTGTAAAGGCAGAAGTGCCTCAGAGGGAAGAATATTCCTTACCAGCTTCTACTCTTTTTTACTTTTACTCATCAGTGAAGAGTGCAACTGTGATTTAGCAAAAATTATAGTCACTATTATGTTTGTGTTTACTGCAGAGGTGCTCTTTTTTTCTAGGCTTATGGTTAATCTGCTAGCTATATTTTTTCTTTCTGTCTTCTATGGCATGATCATTTGATATCTGCAGTTTTTCTGAACTAGAACTGTGACACTCCAAATATATTGGAGTGAAATTCCCAACAAGTATTTTGTCTGCTTTATGTCTTATTTTGCCAATATATTAAAAAGCCCTTTGGCATGTTGAATGAAGCATTCTCAGAGAAGAATGCCATCACTGTCTTTTGACAGCATATGTTTCAAAGCCACACGTAATCCACAGAGCCAAAATGGTAGGTGAAGTGTGTCTGCAAATATATTTTGGTTCTGATGGCTCCAGACACCAGTGAGCTGTGACACCTCCAGTCAAAGCTACCTACTTAGGCGCATTTTCAACTTTCTTGCAACTGAAACCACATCTGGACCCACCCTAGTATCAGGCACTGGGATGCTGCCACTACAAAAGGACCATTGCTACCCAAGTGGTGGTTGTGAAGGTGTCCATGTGGAGTGGCTGGATGGCATCTCCTAACTGAGCTGAGTTCTACAGAGAATTCTAAGTCTTTTTCATCTATAAATTTACAAAGAAAGGAAAGAACTGCTTTCACTGCTGTACAGACAGAAAAACTAGAGCACAGTAAACAGAAAACAACTATCCAAGATCACAGGCCTCATCATTAGTAGATTCAGCAAAATAAACTTGTATCACCTGATTTCCATATTCCTTCTCTACAGTCAAAATATAAAAACAGCTATCAATACATGTGGATGTATAGAGACAGATAACAATATAGGTAATCTAGAAAGCTTTCCAACTTTTTTTACAGTAAGTTGGCTGCCGCATAGGATAGTACATAAATGCAGCACTAGTGTTGACTACATTTTTTTTAACATGATCAACTTTCAAATATCTGAATTTGAGTTCCTTGGACAAATAATCTCTTCTGACTTATCTACAGTTTCTTCAGTTATTCATCTTCTGTTCCTGCCTGCTTCATGCCTTCATTATCTCTCACCTGCTGTGACCTCTTAGCCAGTGTAACCTTCTTCCTTCTAATCTCTCTCCTCCAGTCCACTCCAAACACTGTAGCCAAGGTTATCTTTCTTGTTCATGACTTTGATCATGTCAAGTCCTCTCTCGGTCCCTTGGGTGGTTTTCTGTCTCATTACTCTACAATGTCAAATTTCTCCTCTTCAATTTTGAGGCTTTGCAAGAGTCTGCCTTACTCCAAAAGTGGACTGAGTCCTTACTCCTTCCTGGTTGTGATACAGTCCTGATTACTGTGTGTATCCATATCTCATGCATGACTTCTTTTTCTATTCCCAAAACTGTTTACAGTGCCTAAAATATCCTCTCTGCTCTAACCTGCCAACCAATGTAACACTCCTCTTTCATGTTTCTTTGCTCATTCTGTGTAAATTTGTTTATGAGTGCTTTGGAGCAAGAGGCTTGTTTTTGAAAATATGAGGTGTTTGTGAAGTTGCAGGTATAACAACAAAGTTGACAAAATAATTACGAAATTTACTTCATCCACTTGCATCACACTGTAAATAAATATACAAAGTAGCATTTAAATATATTCATACTAAGTAAACAAAAGAAATGTCTCCAATTCTCTTCTTCAGATTTACAGTGCAGCAAAGGAAAGGAATAGTGGTTACTATGTGTGAGTCAGATATAATTGACAAATCTGATTCCTTCATCAGCTTGCCATTCTTTTGAAGGCTGACCACAACCAGCTGGTATGGATTTAAACCACAGCCTGAACTTTATGGTGGAGTAAATTTTTGATTCTCATTAAGATGTGACCCCTGAAAAATTATATGAGCTCTGTGACTTTCTCACAAGAGTCTTGAGCCATCCATTCATTTTGAAATAAATATGGTGCCCTTCAACAAAACAGCTTCTACAGGTACACCTAAATCTGTAAAGCACAAAAAAAAAACATTGGGCAAAAGTTTATGGCAGCAGTTTGATTTCTCCCCTCCTTAAAGAACAAACAAACAACAAACAAAAAAAAAAACCACAAACAGAGCAGAACCTTTTATTCCTAGGAGTTTCCTAGGCAAGGGGCATTTCAGTTTGTTTATCACACAAATCTTCCCCATAATTCAGCTATTAAGCTACAAGACTCTATAATCTATTGTCAGTTAAATTAATGTTTGTAAATCTTTACTGTTGATGGTATTATAATACCAGAAACATCTAAGGGCAACTGCTATCAGTTTTATTGATAGAAGCAGTGGGAAATTGAAAGAAAAACCTGCAGCAGCAAATCAGAAACTCTTTCTGAAGCAAATGCAGTGTATGAGATAAATTTCTTTTAGTTTAGCTATGAAATGAACTAACAAAAGAAATAACAAAAAATTCCTGGCCACACAAGATTTGCATTTTGATATGTAATTAACTTGATTAATTAGACATATGGTTCTTAAACTGTAATGAGTATACAAATGAGAAAAAAAAAAAATTCTTTATCTGATGCTACCAAATGTGGGAAAACAATCCCCCTCTCCAATTTATCAAAGTAATTTGAACAGAAAAAGAGATAAAAATGTGTAATTATAAAGTGATATAGGACTTAATCTGATTGAGAGCTCAACATACAACACTGGTCACCAGCTGCTTAAATTCAGACATGCTTTCACATTTGTGACACATACTCCACGCATCTGGAGACACATACCAACTTCATCTATCTGCTCTAACAGTGTTGGTGAAAGTTCTTTTTATTATTCTTTCTTTGAAATACATCAACAATGCTAGAAAAATTGACATCTATAGTGAAAACTTGTAGTTAAATTCGACCACACCTGCTAATGTCAGGTGTAATTGCACTGGTTTTAGTAAAAATGTACCAGAGATTCTACTCCCACTCTGTGGTGCTAGTGAGTTAGTGTTGATAATGACCAAATCTAAATATTTTGATTGCAAGTATTGGATTTGAAAAAGGAAATTAAAAATTCAAATTTCACTGAAACAGACTATCTTTTCTTTTTCAGTGTATCTCTGAACCAAACTGAAGCAGAATTTCAGTGTGGCAGCCAAGTATTTTTACATACTTAATTTTAAATAACTTACATTATCTTTTAATAGGATATTTCTTTTTACTAGCTGGTATGGTAGAAATCTTACAAATTAGTAACCCCAAACAAAAATCATTGTCATGCTCACCTATAATAAAATTTTAAAAAAATCACCTCTATTTTGACTACCACAGGGCATACTTTTGCTGTCTCCATAGTGAATGGCAAAATTATATAGGGAGGCAGGAAGGAGGGAGGGAGGGAGGGAAGGAAGTGGCGGAAGGAAGTGGTGGAAGTGGCGGAAGTGGCGGAAGTGGCGGAAGTGGCGGAAGTGGCGGAAGTGGCGGAAGGAAGGAAGGAAGGAAGGAAGGAAGGAAGGAAGGAAGGAAGCTTGGTTAGTTTAGGATATGACAATAGTCAAGCACTGTTGTTTAGCCCATGGGTCTCAGTTTCCTTGTTACTGTGGAACACAGCAGCCTTCCATTTAACATTCCAATTTTCTCCCTGTGTGATTTTCAGTGATGTGACATTTAGAAGGGATGACAAAATCTCGATACTTGTTTATACCATAGGTCAATATTCCAAATAGTTGTCTTGATGCATTAGAAATGTTAGCTGCATTACTGTTAATATTGACACCTGATATTTACTTCACAGAAGTAAAAAAGGTCATGTTTTTATCATCTCTTTCTTCCTAATTAATTGCATAAATATGTTTAATACTGGACAAGACCTGTTAAACCAAATGAGAATTTGTTCTGTTCAGAAGGGTAAGTGCTAGGCCTTGGTTACACTATAGCCAGCTATGACGAGATTTAATAATTTTAAATTCATGCCATTTATGCATAACAGTAAGTCCCCCAACATATTGGTATTTGCCTAACTCTGCGTAGTAGTCATCTTTGTTCCCTTTATGTGATAAGGCATGAACACTAATTATTGTCATTTTTCTTTTATGGTCCACTGACGGGAAGGATGACATGTATTAGAATCTGCCAGAGAGCATCCACAGCTTCAACTCTAAATGAACATATTGAAAAAGAATAATGTCTCCAAACAGAATAAAGAGATTAATATTCAAATTTACTTTAATATTCAAATTTACTCACTACTTAATAGAAGCCCTGCACTTTGAGTATGTGGGCATTTAGTGATGTATTGTTTAGATCTGCAAGGTGTAATATTGTATTGTATCTTATTTTAAACTCTTTGAGATAGACAGCAGAGACAATAATTTGATCTCTTGAGGTGTTTCAAAATCCTCCTGTGAATTTTTGACATTTTTCTTTCATGCATTTACTCTATGATAAGTGGCTTTTCAGAGGTTTGGGTCCAATTCTCTTGGGACTGTAGCCAGTTGTTTGAGAAAGCTGCTGTTTACTACAGGACAATAAACAATGGCCCCTGTTTGTGAATTCTTTCTCATAGAATTTGTAAACCAAAGAGTTTGCTACATGAAATGATTTTGAAAAGTCACAAGCAAAACTTTAGAATTCTCCTCACTCATTTGTTAAAAAAAAAAAAAAAAAAAACAAAAAACCAAAAACCCCTGAAAGAAGTTGTGATTAAAATTTCATGAATAATTGTTTTTCTTTAGAAATTCAATTGCATGGGGACTTCTGTGATTTTCTCATCATATGAGCCAAATGATACCAGGATCACACGGATGAAGGCTGAAATATGGTTATGCTTTGATGAACTTTTAGTTGGAAAATGCAATAAGCAGCTACTTGGTCTGCAAGAGTAGAATCAGGACTACAGTCATAATATCATAGAGACAATTTATGTCTGCTGAAGAAGTGAGTGCTATACTAACATGACTAAAGCCTTTAAAAATCAGAGACAATGATCAGGAACACCACATTAGAGAAGAAAACAAAGCAATTGAAAATGCATTTCTTCAGCAGTTTTTTATATGATTATGTATTGTAATAAGAGTTCAATAATATCTGAATTGGGACATTTTTGTGACCTAATACATTTCATGCAGTTTAACATCTCATATTAGCAATTATTTTATCTTTCTTGTGGTCGTATGTGGTCTTCTCCAACCTGCAGGTTTTCTGATAGACATTCATCACTGTAGGATGAGAACATCTAATACTAGTGCACCAAGACTACAAATTAATCTACTTTAATTTTGTTCTGGCACCCTTGCTTGAAATAGAAGTGTGTGACCTGCTTCATCTTTACAAATTAAAATTACCTACATACTATTTTGCATATATTTTCACTAAAGCAAGCTAAATAAAGAGAAAAGCCTTGCAACTAAAGCAGAAACTTCCTGAAGTGTAAAATGGTCATTGTTTCTCATGAGATTTCATTCCACTGTATTGAGTCTGTCCACCAGAGATGTCAGTCCCTCTCCAGATAAACTGTATTTATGTCAGACTGTTCTAATGACACAACACCCCAAAACTGTCAACCAGTCATCACAATGGACTCGGCCTTTTTGATACCGAGTCATTAAGCACCTTCAGATAAGGGTGAGATGTTGAACTTGGCTGGTGTGCTCTGAGACAGACTTTGTGCCCTCACATGTCAGGTGGCAGTGAGCATTATGCATGCCCTGTAGTACCCTGGCAAACAGAGTTCCCCTGGCAGTGAGGGTGTGTTTACAGCATTACACAAACAGGATATAAGTGATCCTGATCATCATTCACCATAACCAAATGGTGTGTTCTTGTGCCTTAAAGATGCTTACATATGCTTAGTTTGTCTTTTTAAATAAGTTTTTAATTTAAAAAGCAGATTTTACTTCTTTGGTAAAGATTTAAAGAACACCCCTCCAAAAATCATTTCATTTAGGTTTGATATGAGTTACTGCATGTTAAACAGGAACTAGACATTAAGAAATACAGAGTAAAACAAGGATAAAAAACCTAATTATATAGTCCCCACATCTAAATAAATGTATTTAAAATAACTATGCTGTTTTAGTAACATAACTGACTCATTAGCTCTAAATTAAATATCTGTAATGTAAAACAAATCTTACCTTAAAACATTACCCCTCCCAATATAGTAGACTCTCCTTTATACACCACAGTGGATGTGCTTAGTGGAATAGGCAAATGGCAGAAGTTAGCCCTTTAAATATTTAATGCTGCTGCACATTAAATAAAACTGTCTGCAACATATATTTTGTAGTGATTTATTTGCAATTCAGATGTTATCTCTAGATGAATGTAGAACCGTTAAGTCGGCTAACAATTTTAGAAATTATAATAAAACAGAAAATTGTAGCAATTCATTTATGTTAATTTACTGACACTAAATTCCTTAGGGCAGCAGCCATGAATAGACTTTCTCATATAAAACTAAACCTGTTTTGGTACCTAACACATCAACATTAATGACAGAAACACTACCCATGATTTATATTTGCATAGATTTCTTTGTTTGTGTTACTTTATTTTTTGCATAGTTTATCCAACATATTTATGTACTCATCATTAAGATGTTTTAAAGGACCAAATTTCCAGGACATGGACATTAAACAATTTTTAAAAAATCAAGCCTGTTTTATATGTCTTTCTTAAAGATAGAAAAAAATCACTAAGCGTTTTTAGTGGTCTTAAGGACACAGTATTTCATATTTTAATTTTAGGATCTGTTTTTGTTATTGCAGCAGGTTTTAGGGTTTTTTAAATGTTAATTTTGCACCTTGGTTATTACATTCTGTTCTGGCTTTTTTATAGCACTGGCTTCTGACTAATCACTTATGACAAGACTGTAAGACAACAGTTTGCCTGCAGAAAGGGGGATGTATAACAGAACCATCCCAGGAGCAAACAGAGAAGGGAATTATGACTTTTAGAAACATTATTTCCTCTCTCACTTACCCCTGGCTCTAAGGGGGGCACAAACCCCTACTGCTCTGTGCTGGCAGCCAACTGTCAGTTCAGCTTATCTCAGATGGCCAATGTGTTGAGGGGATGAAGCCAAAGTCCTGCATGGCCTTGAGCACCAGCTGCCAATGTCCCATCAGGACAGGGACCAGTGGCCCCTCACAGGCTGCTGTCATCACTCTCCAGCTTTTGCTGTGACCTGAAGTCACATTAGCCCATGCCAGGAAGCAAGCCCTCAAGTCTCCCTTATTTTCCTGCACAGTGGGGATAAGAGTATTTGACAATCCTATTTGGTGCTTATGCCACTGAAACCAGTATAGAAATCTCAATTTGGTAGTCAAAGAAGGCAAAACAATAATCTCCTACCCCGCTACCCAGTTGTAGATATACTGGACACATTGGGCAAGAACCTCATTTTGCAATTCCTGAGAGCAAATTCCTCATAGATGGACTCCTCCCTGGATTCTCTTGCCATCAGGAGATGAAAGGGAGCTTCGTACAAATAAATGGCTTGTGTTGCACCTACAGACGTGTCAAACTTTGAAAACCTCATGCTCCAGACAGCCTTGCCTTGCTGCTAATTGGTATGTTTTTCTTTAAAAAGTGAAGATTCTAACCTTTTACTTGACAGATATGTGGGCAAAATGCCACACAACATTTTGAAAGCTTATCTATAGTCTGCTGCTTACAAGTCTTGTTTATGTTGGAGCTCACACAGGAGTATACAAATGAAAAGGGTTAGTAGGAACAAAACTGGATGGTTGGTTTCAATAGACATCTATTGAAACCAATTATCCGGTTTTGTTCTTACTACAGAAAGTCTAAATATGTTGCTCCCTTTAAAAAGGCATACAAATGTAACACTTGACTCACAGATTTTTTTTTTTATTATCATAATTTATTCCTAGTAGTGTCCCTGAACTTTTGGGATAGGGTGCAAAGACAGTTTTATTACCTATTTTGGATTGTTTTTACTTTAGGTTTTGTTTTTTTCCTTCTAATCTTCTGAAATTGCAGTTAGGAGAGAGTAAATGGGATTCCATCTCTCTGAGAGATTTAGCAACAGAATTGTTTACAGAGTTGCAATCAGTCATGTTTAAAGCAGAGCTACTAACTACATAACTAAGTAAGGGAATACTTTGGAAACAAAAGGGTTGCATAACAGGTAAATTTAGCTTGTAGAATCTTTAGTGTCCAATGTATAAGAAATTTTATACACCCTTAGGAGAGTTTGAAATTTTGTCAGGCAGTACAAGATGCTAGCTTAGAAAAACTAAAATGAAAAAAAATGGAAATAACTAATTAGCAGAAATCTGGCTTAACTCCTTGGTTGTTGCTGTTACTGGTTTTGTTTCCAGTATGAACTTTATCTCCTGCAAATTGATCTACACAGATTACTTGGCACTTACAGTTCAGGCTTACTTTCTTCAGGGAACTGGAACTTGATTTCCAGCTGCACTTGGAATTCAAAAGTTTTAAAGTTTTATCTTCATCCCACCTGGCGAATTTCTGTGGATCAGGATTACCTAGTACTTTACATGTGAATTATTCTGGAGTCTTCCTCAATCTTCTGCTTTCTACCAACATTGGAAGGTGGCAGCATCAGCTCTGCAGACACTGGTATTCCTTCACATGAAAATTGTTGACACTCACATGTCTGACTGATGTTACAGTTTTTAATCTCTAAGCAGTGCTCTGTGAGGAAAAAGTGATGCACTGAACGTTACCACACTGCCTTGGTTAGAGCCAGTAAACATTAGCTCCCAAGAAATTGTAATACCGAAATACGAGAAGAGAGAAGAGATTCAGTGACAAGCTATACTGAGATTTCAGTGAATTCCAATGTATTAATTATTATTATTAAAATTAATATAATGATATTGTTACAGACTTTCATGTACAAGAAGCATGAGAAATATCCAGTAGCTTTCTGAGATGCTGTTGGGTCAGTAATTTTGTCTGATATATTTTTATTTTTAATGAAGAGAAGGATAATATTTGCTCCATACCAAATCTCACTGAGAATAACCTTAAAGGTAGGATATTTTTCTTAGAGTTCCAGCACATGATTTTGCCCTTAAACAGCTCCCATGAAATATATTTATCAAGAATTTTAGGGTCTTTTATTTATAAAGACTTTAAGGTTAGGGTCTCCATTTTCTTTGATTTCACTAATCTTTCATGTAATCGGATATGTTTAGAAATGTTACTTCGACTACAAAGGCCTACAGTGACAGAACAAGGGAGAATGGCGTTAAAATGAAAGAGGGTAGGTTCAGATTAGGTATTAGGAAAAACATCTTTACTGTGAGGGTTATGGGGCACTGGTACAGGTGGACCAGAGAACTTGCTGATCCCCATTCATGGAAACAGTCAAGGCCTGGCTGGATGGGATTTTGAGCAACCTGATCCAGTGAAATGTGTCTGTGCCCATGTAAGGAGTGTTGGAACTAGATAATTTTAAGGTCCCTTCCAGCCCAAATCATTCTGTGATTCTATGATTTTGGCTTCTCCAACTTTGTCCTCCATCAGTACCTCTGTCTGCAAAATATAAATCATTTAGCCAGATCTTTGAGTTTCATCTGCTTCTACCTTTTCCTTAAAGCTAGCACTATCAGCACTCCCAATAAAGTTTTAAATCTCAAAGATAAGATACTATCCAAAGCAAAGCTTGATAAAACATCCTAAATAAGACAGAATAGAAAAGGTGCAGATGAACATCCACTGGCTCATGCTGATGTAAGATGCCAGGTCTTCTTGTCCATGCATGGTCCCAGTCTGGCAGCTCTGCAGGTTTGCAGATTATGCACAGTCCACTCCCCAAGCCCAAGAGAATATTTTCTTTCCTTCCCTTCTGAGACTTTATAGTGTACTTCTGTTCCCTGCTTTTCTCAGCATTTATTGGAGTTTCTACTCACTTCTGATTTTGTTTTCTTTCCCCCTTCCTCCTTCTCCTTTTTATTCTGCATTAAATTTCTTTATTTGACCATTCCCAAGGAAGGCACAATATTTCCAGAGTGCAGCCTATGCCATAGGGGAACAAGACAATGAAAACTTGTCCTGTCCTGTCACATAATCTGTGAAAGACATAGGAGACATTAGCAATAACTGCAATAAAATTAATTCCATCTACTAAACCAAGTATTTAAAAAAAAATAATTATGTTTATAAATGTCTAAACAAATATTTAAATCATTATATTAATTACAGGTCTATGTGTTCTAATCTCTAAGAAACTTGTCACAAAGAATTCACAAAACAGATTTTCATCAGTGAAGTATTTCATTATTCTGTGAAGTAAAGCATATTGTTCATCTCTATATGTTTTGATGTAATTTACTGTGCAAACAAAAATTGTCAGGTTTGAGAAAAATCCATACAATATTTGCTTCAAAAAAGTTTTAAAATGCTTTGGAGAATATCCTTTATTTGAAAACAGAGATATTTCCTTTCCTTTTTCACAAGACCTAGTGTCTGTATTTACAGTATATTCCTATTTCACTGGTACGGGCAGTGAATGCATTATGTTAACATGCCAGTCATACAATCACATCACTATGCCATGTCCTAACTCCAGCACTGGCATCATGTTATAATCAAATGGCCAGTGTGTTTTCTTTTAAAATGTTTTCATTTTTTTAAAGGAAGCTATGCAAGTAAAAACACCAGCCCCCTTGACCATTATCTGAGTGTCTCTGTCTCTTCATCATTCTGCCCAGCAGCTCTGTGCGCTACTGGACAATTTCAATCAAATTTGCAAATGGTTTGAAGGTGGTTTTAGTTTAAATTTCATTTCAGTGAATGGGCATGTATGCAATATAAATTGATACCCTGAGAGAAGTCAAGGTAACTGTTGTACCTTTCCAGGCAGCTGCTGCCTGGCCCAGCAGCATATCCCTCTCAGCCAGCCACTCATAGCTGCAGGGCAACCATCAGACACAGGAGGAATCTGGTACTAGTGGCAGAGAGAAAATTAAAAGACACATCTGTAGGAAACCAGTTTTCAGTATTTCAATTGCTCTTAAAGAAATTGTTTTTAAAAAACTCATTAAGAAAACTTCTTAGTCTGTTTGAAACACGCTGAGTTTTATCTCAGTGTGCCCTGTTTTAAAAAAAAGGCGAGAAATGTTTCTGTATATTGTACTAAATAATCATTAAATAATGTGGCTGAAAAGAGGCAGAAGAATACAGATCCTAAGACCTCACATCTGGCCTAAAACTCACCCTTACTGTAAGCCCAGTAAATGCTTGTGGGTGTATGTATGTTTGTGTTTCCAAAATGACCCAGGTACAACTGTAACCATAATATTCCCAGCTACATAGAAGCCATAGGTATCAACTATTTCAGTGAGAATTTCACACTTAGTTCCTACTCACTAATTCAGTTTGCCTGAAGCCTTTTAAAGAGTCCTGTGCCCTGCTTCAGCAGCCTTTTCCTACTCCTCTTTCTTCTTGGGTCCTATCCTCCCATTAGCCCACTAACACCATTTGCAGACACTTACCCTCTCTTGCCTTTACCTACTGCCCCGTTATTTTGTATTCCCTTTCTCAGCAATTCTCTCTTGAATGTGTCTTGCTGGTGTGACCTCACAATTAAATTGACATAAAACTGCTTAAATACAGAGCAACAAAAGGGGTTTCATCTGTTGTTCTGTTACAACTTTGAAACAATACTAACAAACAGAAAGAAGTCTTTGTCTATGCAAGTTGTACTACTTTGCTACAATGGGATGGATCAAATTGGTGGAATGGTTTCTATTGATTTCATTGACTTTCTGAACAGAACTTCTCTTACATTTCTCTAAATGCAATACAATTTCTATTTTTGTTATTTTAATCCATTTGGTACTACTGCTACAAAAAATAAATCTTTCCACACCACAATTTGTTGATCACCCTTTTAGTCTTTTTTAAAAGAGAAACAGATTTTGTACATTTTATTCCTCAAACATAGTAACTGGTCTTAATGGCTGCATATTTTTAACAGTTCATTTACCTCATTTTCAGATTCTGTAAGAATGCTTGATGACTACCATCTAGTTAGATGCTTTCTGCTCTTTAAGAATATCACTACTGACACCTTAAACACACCCACATCTCATCTTTGTTACTAAAAAGAAGCTGACCTGAGAAAATGTCTTCATTTTCTATGAGTATTAGAGTGCAGAAATATAATTTCACTACAGTACTTTTTGGTTTACAGCTATGGCTAAATAATAGGCTGGACAGTTTTGTCATGGCTTCCTCACACAGGTAAAGCACATGTTTGTTTATTAGCAGGTAATTAATTGTCTTATATATGGCTCAAATTTGCTCCTTGGCCTTTCTAATTTTACTTCTTTCTATTGTTCTCAAGCTGATTGGATTTGGGCTTTCTCAATGATACATTTAGGCTCAAATACCTTAAATACTGAACCTTGACATTTAACTATATTGATCTTTTCCTTGCCTTCCTATTTTCTTTTAGTTGTTTAGGGATTATTTGTTCTGAGACTTCTCTGCTATGCTTAAGCACCCTCCCCACCAAGACAATAGATTTTCATTTCAACACTTCTGACGGAGGGTGTTTCTTATTTATTTCCTTTTTTTTTTTTTTTTTTGAAAGAAGAAAGGTCTACCTGTCTTTGCTAAAGATAAAATAACAAAGTACTGGATTTCATCATGAACACTTCACAAAAAAAAAACAAAAACAACTGAATACAGTTGTTATGTTTTCAATAAATTTTAAAAAATGTTTGGAGATGTGTTCTGTTACTACTTGTTATTTAGGTTAACATCAAACTACAGCTTTCAATAAACAAACATTTAAAGTATTGAAAAGTAGCATTCCAAAGCATAATTTAACTCCATACATAGTTAATTGTTAGGGCTGTTATATTGGACTTTGCTCCTCTGTTGAGCTTCTCCTTCATAGAGTATTTAATGTGCTTTTATTGATTTGGCAGACAGTACAAGTCTTCTATGTGTGCATTTCTAATATTAAGGATTTGTGATTTTTCTAGGTATTAGCCTCTCCACAGACCAGCTTTTTCTCCAAGCACTTTTTTTATTTTGTTTTCTTTTTCGTTTGTTTTTTCAGCAACAAATACAAACTATATATTCCACATATAGTGACATGGCACAACATACAGGTATTAATTGCATTCATGTGCATTACCATCATACCTTTAATTTCCAACTGTTCTTTGTGAAAAATACAACAATTTCGGATGAATGAATATGAAATTATGATGCCAGTCTAAGCTATCAAATATGAAATGTGTGCTAAAAATTGATGAAAAAGTATTATAGATATACTGTAAAATCATCAAACTAATAAAACATTCATTACTTGCACAGGTGGATTAAAATCAATAAATGCCATTTTGTTGTTATAAACTGTCTGATGCAACAAACATATCAGCCTGACAGAGGCATATATTCATAAGTAGGCGTGATTTTTTTTAATGTATTTTTCCAGTTAGGCATTTAAGTCTTTAGTGAGTTTAAGAGCCACAATTTGTAAAGATGTGAAGATGGCATGATTTCCAAGAAATCATTAGAAATAATTAATAATCATACCTGAGAATGAGTATTAACATGCAGCTCTGTTCAACTTAACACCACAAAACCAAGTGACTTGTAGAGCAAGGAGTTTCATTTATCATTATCACCTGGCACTCAGTCAGAGGTTTGAAGATCCAGTGCTAGTGTTTCAGATTTTATTTTTCCTCTAAGTATTCCACGCATGTCGTTGGTATCAATGGATTGTTGTAAGCTGCAAGATGTTTGATAAAAAAGACAAGTTTTACAAGCAAAGACTCGAGTTACTTGTACAAAGGGTTATATAGTTTTTCCCTTAATTCAGAGTCCCAAGTACTTGTTTTACAAACTGCAGAGTGCCTTCAAATGTATTGAATTCACTGTGGAGTAAGAGTATTTATTGTGTAATGCTGAGTCATATAAAAAAAAAAGTACTCACCAGGCTGAAGAAAAAAAAGTGAAGACACTAACCTCCTCCAAAAAAAAAAAAAAAAAAAAAAAAAAAGAAAAAAAAAAAGGAAAATTTATCCTGGGTTTTGAGGCTGTTTTTTAAACTAAACACGAGAAACATTGTCAGAAATATATTACATATTATATGCCACCGTAATACAAACCATTTTAATTTTTTTTTTAACTCCTGCTGGTGTTTTCATGCTCTGAAAAGAAACTATTGTCACCACAGGCGCACACACTTAGGCACAGTGTAGAGCCCACAGTATGTAAGCACAGAGACACACACACTCTCACGCCCCGCAGGATGCACGCACACGGGATATACCCCAAATGCAGCAGTACCTCTGGCACGCTAGAGGGAGCCATTACACAATTGCAATGACCCTTTCCCCCCCTCAATTAGGAGAACTGGCGAGGAAAAATCTCTGGACATCCTAAGACATCCTAAAGGTTTGGCATAAGCTGCAGAATAAGGAGAGGAAAGCAGAGGACTCGAGTTGCAGTCAACCGAGGTCTCCTGATAGCTCAGGCGCTTACGCTGGTGTTTGTTCCACTTTTAATACCGTGCTGCTTTTATAGGGAACTTCTCCAAATACGTGACTTAGCCGAGCACGCCAAATTCCCTCAGCCAATGTGAAGCCCTCATGCAGAAAGCAAAGCCCATTTTGTAAACATATCCTTTATTTCATCTGTCCGTCGCTCTCACACAGAAAGTTGGCTCGGCTGACAGTAGTGTTTTTCTGCTGCCACTAATGTATGTATAGTTTATTTATACACTGCATTTTAACACGGCATTAGCTCTATAACGGTTACCAGCAGACTCGCTCTGGACGGCAAACTATCTGTTTCACAGCTACAAAGAGGTCCTCAGGACGAGAAGATGGGTCTGGAAAGAATACTCATTTGAATTTATAAATCTGCAAGACTTTTTCCAAGTCATATTATATTTATGGGCCTAATAACTCAGGACTGAAGGTTATTCTATTAAGCAAGGCAAACGAGCAGCTGCCTTAACTGACTCTTTTAAGAGACGCTCCTAAAATAATTCAGGAGCGTCTTATAAGTGCTCCAGAGTTGATTTTCTTCCTTTTTATTTTTTTTTTTTTTCCTCCTTTCCCCTGAATGATTCTTGCTACTTACACGCTCGTCACAAATGGCAGCTTCATTTCCGTACGCACAGGTCGAGACCAGCCCTCCGGCAATCCGAGCACGCACCTTTCCAGCCTCAGTCCTCACCCCGCCACCGCCGCCCCCGGCCGGGAGCCTCCCTCGCGCGCCGGGGGCGGGCGCCGCTACGGCCCCCGGCCCCTCACGGCGCGGCTGCCAGCGCCGCGCTCCCCGCCGGCAGGGGATGCGCTCCCGCCCTCGGGAATTGCCCCTCCGGGAGGGCGAGACCCGCTCGGGGCGGCTCCCGCAGGGCCAGGGCGGAGGTGGCGACGGGTGTCTCCCCACCCACACGTCCCTTCTGTCGCCGCGCATTCCCGGACTGGCAGTCACTCGTGAACCGCGTGGCGGAGCCAAGCCTTCGCCCTCGCGGTGCTCGGGGGCGCCGCGTCCCCCCTGCTTCCCCACCCGTCAGCGCGGAGGACTTGTTAACACGTCTTACAAATAAATAAATAATTAAAAAAATAAATAAACAAGGGCGGCAGGGAGGGCGGATGAGGGGCAGGCAGGGGTGAGGGGCCGGGGTCGCGGCGCTGCGGTTCGCGAGCGGCCAGACGCCGCAACCCGCGCGAGCTACTCGCGCGCCCCGCGTCCCCCTCGGAGCCGATCTAATCAATGGCACCAAGCGCCCGCCGCGGCCCCGCCCCCCGCCCGCGTCCTCCCATTGGCCGGGCCGCGCCGGGGCCGGCCGGCGCCGCCGCCGCCCATTGGCTGGCGGGGAATCCGTATCAATGTTTAAGCCGCGGCGTGAGGTGAATAGAGGCAGTCGGAGAGCGGCGCTGGGCGAGCGCGGCGCGGTGCGGCGGCCCCGCGAGTGCTGCAGTGAGGGAGGCGAGGAGGGGGGAGAGAGAGAGAGAGAGAGCACGAGCGAGCGAGCGAGCGAGCGAGGCAGAGCGCGGCTCCAACTGTTGAATTTTCACTGAATTCTCCACTTACCTGCGGGCGGCTGGTGAAATGGATCTGGTTTATCGGAGATCGGCGTTCGCTCCGCGTGCTGCCTGGCTAAGACTGGCGACCGTCTGTTTGCAAGGGGCCACCCATCAATGAGGGAGAGAAGAATAATTGCTTTTTCTTCTTTTTGCGTTTGAAAGCCTCCCTGCCACACGTTGCAGAATTAACTGTGTACTTTGGGTCCGGACTCAAATAAAGGAGAAAAAACAGTGCAGAACTGAGGCTCGGAACTAGATCCGTGAGCTATGTGTTGGAAACCTATGTTTTTATTGCGTTTTTTTTTCTTTTAATGTGAAAGATCTCTGATATATTTCACACATAACACTGAGGAAAGGTGGTTAAAAACACTCAGCAAAACAGGAGACAGACGCGCCTCTGTGCCAGTGAGTGGATAACAGCCTTGTTTTCCTGATCCTCAGTCTCCCGGAGAAAGAGGTATAGTAAAAGTGTAGCTGGATCCGACACCCCCACCTTCTCCTTTTTTTTTTTTTTCCTTCTTTCTTCCCTTCTTTCTTTCCAAAATATAAATCTGATTAATTTCTTTCCTGTCTATAGAGTGAGTCAGAGAAGCGTTAGGAAGAAGCTGCAACTAATGTCTGTGAAGGGAGGAACATGAGGCGATAGTGAATGTGATTTGTTCCGCTGGATCTGACTCATCCAAGCAGATTGAAACACCTGCATTTCTGGATTTGCCATTCATTTATTTCAGGTTGTTAAAAGAACCTGAAATAATATTTTGCTACCCTTCCCCGGTATTTACCTATACACTGTATCATAGGAAAGGTGTATATCAGAGAGGGGCAACGCATCTGGCATTGCTGCTGCTCTTCTCCCCTGTACCAAGATGCTCAGAGAGACTGTTAAAGCTTTGAAAGGACTGCAAAAAACGCATCACACTGATCGCGGAACGGTATACGTTTTAATATACGCGAATTAATCGATTAAAAGATCGCCCACTTTATTCATCACCAGGATTGTTTTTCCTCCTCTTCTCACCTCCCCTAAATGAAGAGGGCTAGGCAGCAGTGTCATTGGAAGGAGAAGCTGAATAGAAAGAAAAGAGAGGCACTTGATAGCGCAGCCCTGTGAATACAGAGACTGTTTCCCTTTTAGCGAGACTAAGAAAAAGAGAGAGTGTGTGTGTGTGGTGGCTTTTCTTACTTCCCCCGCCCTCCCACCCCCTCTCTTGCTTCTTTTTTTTTTTTTTTTTTTTTTTTTTTTTTTTTTTTTTTTTTTAATCTATGCGTCCAGCCATGGGTTGCCTGTTGCTTTCCTCTCGGCTGGAGAGAAAAGCAAACTGGAATTAAACTGCACCAGGAAAAGTGCAGCTCCTCAGACACGCATACGCACACACGCATAGATACACGGAGAGAAAGGATGTGGTGGTGGCGGCGGCTACTGGCCTGTCTTAAAGAAACCCAAGCGTGCTGCTGATTGAGCTTTCTCTCAAAATACATATTTACTGCTAGTGATGAAGGTGAACTGGTGGGTTTCTTAATTTTTTCACCCCAAAACGGCGGGTGGGAGGCTGGTAGTAAAGCGGGAGGAAGGAAGCTATAAATCCAAACACTAGTTTTTGCGGGCGGGGGCGGAGTGGTGTGGGTTTTGGGCTTTTTTTTTTTTAATGTGTTTTGTTTTCCCCTCTTGCCCTGCAATCCTCATTCCCTCTCCCTCTGATTCGGGAAGGAAACAGTGACCCAGGGTGTGCGAGACAGAGAGGGGGGAAATACCGACGGCAGCGAGATGCAGCTCTCCGCCGCAAGCAATGCAAGATTAGATCTCTAAATGCAGCAAAACACTCCCTGAAAACCAACAACCCCGCGGTGCAATCAGACATTTCACTGCCGCTCACTGCACACGAAGAGGGCTTTAACAACAAGCTGAGACTTCTTTTTTTCCCTTCTGCCTCTCTCCTACCCCTCCACTCCATCAATCGCATCACAACCGATGAGTAGCAAATAAGCTTTTTTACCTCTGCTACAGACCTGTGACCATCCCCTTCTTCTATGTATATATAAATACACATATTTAAGAAATATTTCTGATCGTTTTTAGAACAACAACAACCTTTGCCGCCGGTTTTTTTATTATTGTTATTATTTTTATTATTCTTTGTACATCTGCGGGGATTCAAGGATCGGGAACACATCGCCTGCCCGGAGGAGAAGATATTTTGCAAATTTTCTGATTTTTGAAACCCTCCCACTGCCGAAGTTGGACAGACGAAGTAACTGAGAGGAGACTGTAAGCACGGCAAGCTCTTGCTGAAACGTTGCCGAAACTGCTCCCTCCCCTCCCCCGACCCCCTCGATTGCTCCCTCCCTCTGAGCTACATGGTCTATTTGCTGCCTCTCATCCTGTGTCTCTGCAGATGTTTTAGAGCAACAGGTTCAGGAACTTGAAATACAGGGGTGGGGAAAGAGAAGGGGGAAAAAAAATCAAAACCAAAAAGGAAGGAAAGAAAGAGCCGTCAGAGGAGGAAGAGCAGCCCCAGCGCAGGAGGCAAAGAAGACGGGGACAACCCTGCTCGTCGCTGCTGCTCCTGCCGCCCCCACCCCTGCTCGGGGATGTACCTTTCCATTTGTTGCTTCTTCTTCTGCTGGGCTTCCGCCCTGTCGCTGAAGAACCTGAATTACTCGGTGCCGGAGGAGCAGGGAGCGGGCACGGTCATCGGGAACATCGGGCGCGATGCGCGGCTGGCGGCAGGCGCGCCGGGAGGCGGGATGCTGCCCGCGGAGCGCGGCGTTCCCGGGGGCGGCCGCGGCCCCAAATCCACCTTCCGGGTGCTGGAGAATTCGGCCCCGCACCTCCTGGACGTGGACGGGGAGAGCGGGCTGCTCTACACCAAGCAGCGCATTGACCGTGAGGCGCTGTGCCGGCGCAGCGCCAAGTGCCAGCTGTCCCTCGAGGTGTTCGCCAATGACCAGGAGATCTGCATGATCAAAGTGGAGATTCAGGACCTGAACGACAACGCGCCATCATTCCCCTCTGACCAAGTGGACATGGACATCTCCGAAAATGCTGCACCAGGCACCCGCTTCCCCCTCACCAGCGCCCATGACCCAGACGCTGGGGACAATGGTTTGCGCACCTACCTGCTCACTCGAGACGACTACGGCCTCTTCTCCCTCGATGTGAAATCCCGTGGTGATGGCACAAAGTTTCCGGAGCTGGTCATCCAGAAGCCATTAGACCGCGAGGAACAGAGTCACCACACCCTGGTGCTGACGGCATTGGACGGTGGTGACCCACCGCGCTCAGGCACGGTGCAGATCAATGTGCGCCTCATTGACTCCAATGACAACAGCCCCATCTTTGAGGCAGCCTCCTATGTGGTAGAGCTGCCAGAGAACGCGCCACTAGGCACGGCAGTCATCGACCTCAATGCCACTGATGCCGATGAGGGTACCAATGGAGAGGTGCTCTACTCCTTCAGTGGCTACGCACCTGAGCGCGTCCGTGACCTGTTTAGCATCGACCCACAGAGCGGCCTCATCCGTGTCAAGGGCAACCTGGACTATGAGGAGAGTGGCCTCATTGAGATTGATGTCCAAGCTCGGGACCTGGGGCCAAATCCCATCCCTGCTCACTGTAAGGTCACTGTCCGCCTCATCGACCGGAACGACAATGCTCCCACAATTGGCTTTGTCTCCGTTCGCCAGGGAGCTCTGAGTGAGGCTGCCCCACCAGGCACTGTCATTGCCCTGGTGCGGGTCACCGACCGAGACTCAGGCAAGAACGGACAGCTCCAGTGCCGGGTGCTGGGCGGTGGCGGCGGGCCTGGTGCCGTTCCTTTCACCCTGGAGGAGAACTATGACAACTTCTACACTGTGGTCACCGACCGACCCCTGGACCGTGAGACGCAGGATGAGTACAATGTGACCATCGTGGCACGTGATGGGGGCAATCCCCCACTCAACTCCACCAAGTCATTTTCTGTCCGGATCCTTGACGAGAATGACAACCCACCCCGCTTCAGCAAGAATCTTTATGTGTTGCAGGTGCCTGAGAACAACATCCCTGGAGAGTACCTGGGCTCAGTCTTGGCCCAGGATCCTGACTTAGGCCAAAATGGGACAGTGTCTTACTCCATTCTGCCTGGGCATGTGGGAGATGTCTCCATCTACACCTATGTGTCTGTCAACCCCACAAATGGTGCTATTTACGCTCTGAGGAGCTTCAATTATGAGCAGACAAAGCACTTTGAGTTCCGTGTGCTGGCCAAAGACTCGGGTTCACCCCACCGTGAAAGCAATGCCACAGTGCGCGTCACCGTGCTCGATGTCAATGATAATGCACCCCTCATCGTCCTGCCTGCCCTCATCAACGACACTGCTGAGCTGCAGGTGCCACGCAATGCTGGGGTGGGCTACCCTGTGGGCACCGTCCGTGCCCTGGACAGTGACTTTGGGGAGAGTGGGCGCCTCACATATGAAATTGTCGAAGGCAATGAGGAGCACCTCTTTGAGATGGACCCCACCAGTGGTGAGATACGCACCTTGCACCCCTACTGGGAGGAGCTCAGCCCTGTGGCTGAACTGGTGGTAAAAGTCAGTGACCATGGCAAGCCCAGCCTCTCTGCTGTGGCCAAGCTCATAGTCAGGGCCTTGGCAGGGCCCCTGCCCGAGGCTGGCGAGCCGCAGGTGAACGGCGAGCAGCATCGGCGGCCACACTGGGACTTGTCGCTGCCGCTGATTGTGACACTGAGCACTGTCTCCATCATCTTGCTGGCTGCCATGATCACTATTGCTGTGAAGTGCAAGCGAGAGAACAAGGAAATCCGCACCTATAATTGTCGCATTGCTGAGTATAGCCACCCTCAGCTGGGAGGAGGGGGAGGCAGTGGCGGGGGAGGAGGAGGCAGTGGCAGTGGAGGGGGCAAGGGCAAGAAGAAGAAGATCAGCAAGAATGACATTATGCTGGTGCCCAGTGAGGGCGAGGACAGCCGGGGTCCCCTCAATGTCATGAACGTGGTGAGCAGCCCATCCCTGGCCACCTCACCCATGTACTTTGACTACCAGACCCGCCTGCCCCTCAGCTCTCCCAGGTCTGAGGTGATGTACCTGAAGCCCGCCTCCAACAACCTGACTGTACCCCAGGGACATGTGGGCTGCCACACCAGCTTCACAGGGCAAGGGACTAACGCCAGCGAGGCTCCCCCGAGCCGGATGTCCATAATTCAGGTAGGAGACTTTTAGAATACCCTGGACCTCACTTTAGACACTGGTTTAACTTTCCCTTTTGTCTGCAGTGCAATCTGCTGTAAGGCACCACTGTAGGAACCAACACAAGTCACTAAAGAGAGGTGGACTTAATGGAAGTGGAACCAGACAACATCTGGTGGGTCTGGTTCTGCTGTCTCATTGATCTTTCCCATGTGATTCAAAAGAAAATGCCCTGTGAAACACAGAGTTACGGCAGTGCCAAAGAGGTGCATGTGAGAATGTGGGCAGGCATTTAGCTCATTTGAGGCATGCTGGGGTATTTTCCCAGGAGACTGTCAGAGTTGGGCACTTCCACAGGTTTCACTACTCTTTGGTTTGGGGTGGAGAAGAGGGAGGGCATTTCTAAAGTGGTCATACCACCTGCAGTAACTGATAGGACAGGGAAGAAATTGCACACTGAGGACATCTATTGCAACAGTGTATTATAGCCCTTCAATCTTGTATATAAATATGAGCTATCATTCCAAGATGTGTGTTTTAATTTTTTTAAATTTCCTTCTTCAGAATATATATCCATAAATATATTTTTTGACAGTATCATTTGGGCCCCATTGCCTCCTCCTCTTCCCATAAACAACTAATTTTTCAGTGCTGAAAATTCTGCTTAGTCAAATAGAAAGAAAATGTATGTGGTGACTCCCTCCTACCTCCAAATGGTAACAAAACTCACATCCTGTCATAAACCAACGAAACAACTAGTCAGATTTCCAGTAGCCTGAGTCAACATTGATGATTGCTTTATAGTGAAAGACTTACACACTCTGTCTTCTACCAAAGCTCATTTAGAAATTGTAGCTGGGCTGCATTCTGCTGCCAATTATATCCACACTGTCCTCTACTGACTTTTGTGAATGTGAGAAATGGCAGAATTTGAACCATTGGATATAGGATACTAATCAAAGAATGACTTAATTTTTAGCAGGTAGTTGAAAGTCGAAACTCAGAAGATTTATTTCACAGCAGTGAACTTGCATAGTGAAGGTGAGGGCAGAAATTGGCTCCAGTTGATTTAATTTAAAGTATTACTTCATGATTAATGCAGCTTAATGTTCAAACACTACAGGTATGTTCCAAAGTGATTTTTAACGTTCGGATTGAAAGCAGGCTCTGGATAATGACTATTAAATATATTTGAAATGTCATATCTGTTTTATCCTGTGGTTCTCCTGATATGCTGTTCTGAGTCATAGGGGAATGAGCTGAGTGTATCAGAAGTGACACAGACTCATTTTGTGTATGCAGCTAGTGGGAAAAAAGTTGCACTGTAGTCACTTGATGTACCTAAAGAAGATTCATAATACCTTGGAGTTACCATGCCCTGTGATCTGTGAACACCAAATGTTCTGCTTGCCAGCTGTATCTAATACTTTAAACTGAATAGAAATGGCCAGTGGTAATTGACAGATTGAAGAACCAAAATTTAAGTAATCGATGACCTGGAAATGAAACATTTATAACTGGGAAAAAAAAAAAAAGAAAAAAAAAGGAAAATAAAACCTGCCTGTACAAGGTCACTGTAAACTAATCCTGAAGCGACTATTGACTTGTGTCGCAGAAACAATTTCATTTTATGCCTATCATGAATTTGTGTTGCTATCAATTAGGTGAGTGGAGCAGTACTTAAAATCTGAAATTGATTTTAACAAAAAGTGACACTTAAGGAAAGAGTTTAGGTTAGGGCACGACCAGAGATAATTTGATTTATTATTCATGCTTTAAAAAACAAATAACTTTCCATGACACTTGTTTAAGTAATGTCAACTTGGTTTTTTTTACTGTAAAATGGAGTTGTCAGAAAGCTAAAAAAGAAACACTCCACATTTTTTTTTCCTACTGACAAGTGTAATAGTTACTAAAAGACAGAAAATTATACTTTCCTACAACCATGTAATGTCTATATAAAGCAATTAATTAATGTATTGATGCTACTGGATAGTAAAGTTTCACTTGTAGTGTAAATCCCTATGGAAAATATGATTCCTTCTTTTTTACAGTGTTCACTGTATAAGATCAATCATGATTTTTTTTTTCCCTGAAATCTATATAAAGGTAAAAGAGGAATTTCCTCCCTTAAAAAGTGTGTTGTGGTTTCTATAAGAGTTTTCATTATGACAGCTATGGAAAATGCTGTCATAACTCCTCGTAAGATATATATCTAATGCTGGTCTTGTTTTCCCTCATTACCTACACAGTGTTTTGGAGGTTTTCATGGTCCAGTCTGTAGATTAGAAAACATTCAGTTCTACCTAGTGTACAGCCTGCTCAAACATACTTACTGATGCTATAATTTGTAGTTGTATTGGCAAAACAGACACAGTAAGAAACAGTGTACTTGGTTTCTATTTAGAAAAAGCTCTGATTTAAAGTAGCTAGAGGGGAAAATTGATCCTCTTCACTGTACTTTTGCATCACTAAAATACATTTTGTATTCTCCATCTCCACATCCCTGGAGTAAATTTTATATAAAATTTGCATTTAGAATGTAGGCACTACTTTATGTCTGGTCCTGTACTTCTGCCTCATGTAAAATTTAAACTGCAGACTTAAGAAGAAATAGTAAAGGATCAGCCCTCTCTCTGGATCTACTATATCTTGAATCACTCCAAGAAACCTGTGTCTGCATATGTAACTTACAGTTAGGAGTCAAGGGTGTAGGCAGTGGGAAAAAAATAAAATCCAGCTGCTTTATTGTCTCTTTTAGTTAATCAATCCAGTTAAGCAATTTTCTTCAGTACCTCTGTAAAGGGAAGGTTAACAATTGTGTAAGAGTTCTCTAACATATGTTCTGATTAGTTTTTTACGGATATGTTTTTGAAACATGATAATCCCATACTATGTAATTCATGCAATGGAACTGCATTTCTCCATTCTCAATTTCTTGGCAAATGTTTAATGGCACAATATTCTTTAAAACATTATATATACATACATATATATGTGTGTATATATATATCTACATACTATATGGAGATGTATATACATGCTAAATATTATATTATTACTTAGTACCTCCAATTGATTCTATAAATATTTAATAGCAAATAAATAATTTCTTTCTCAGTAAGATTCAAATTTTCTCACTCTTATTAGGAGTGCATATATTTTTTTCTTTTCACTTCCTAGTAAGATGTAGTGAAGCCAATGGGCCTTATGATTCCCTTATTTCTCATGAAAGTATTTTACCATACAGATAGCCCAATTTATATCAGCAAATACTTGTGGAGTAAAGTGTTACTTAGTGACTAGGGGTTTCAGACTGACCCAAAAGGACCACCAGTTGAATGAAATACTTCCTGATATGGGTAAGAGGGGTGTAATCCTGCCTCTCTTTAAGTGACTTCTGTTACACACTAATCACACAATTTGACTGCTTGTGTGTTTGCTCATTACTTTGCAGCATCCACCTATGTACCACAGTTGCCTGTGCTACTTATATGTGAGTCAGTGAACTTCTTCAGTACCATAAAAATGGAATAATTTGAACATGCATGCATACATATATGTGTAAAATGTTGGCTGAAAAGATGAGGATGCTGTATACGTGCGACTTTTATTGGTGCAAGAGACTTGCAAGTTCTTAAGCCCTCTGAAAATTGATCATTTGTGATTTGATGTGCACCTGAGATTGATGTGCATTAAGAAAAGTGTTTGGTAACATACTGGGAAGTTACACATTTACACTTCACCAACCCATGTTATATTGTTCTTATCTTCAGCAATCATTTTCTAAAGATAGTTTAGAAACAGTGCTTTCAAGCAAAAGTCTGTTACAAATATTTAAATATTGGGCAGTGCTGTACAGTTCTCATTGCCAGAGTCAAAAATCCATGTGACTTTTGAATCACTTAAGAGCCAAACTATTAATTTTTATTGGGAAGAAGGAAAGCAGGAGAAACTGGAAACTCAACATGGCTGAAAGAAGATTTCTGTTCACTCTAGACCTTAAAGAAAATTTGGCTCATCTCATTCTGGTGACCTACTCACCTGACTAAAAGAAACAGAATTTTGCTTTATTTTGAAGTGCAGAGATCAGAAAAAAAAAAGTATAAACATACATAGAGGTGTATCTCTTCTACCAAAATTTTGAGTTTGTTAGTTTGCCTTTTCCTGTGTGAACAAATCACAACTTCTTCTTGCAGATTTTCAATAGGTAAGAGTAGATGGATAAAGGAAAACAAATAGTTTCTTTACACAAGTAGCTTCTAGAATAGATTCCTCAATATGAAATATCAGTAGTGTAGAAAACTGCCTGCAATATGCAAGAGTAGTGTTGATCATCCTAGAAATTATTTATTGCTATACTTGTGGTGTAATTGGGGAGTTTTGTAAATGTATCAGGAATAAGGTGGGTGTGAATAAAAAAAGAGGTGGCCACAGCTTTTGTTCAACAACAGCTAAAAGTGAATGTGCAGAAAGAAGCTCTCAAGTTGGGGATCGCTCTATCTGCTGTACCAGGCACTCCCACAGCATTTCAAGATAAAGTACAGATCAATCTTAATACTTCAGGCACCTGATGTTTATGATGTGACAATAGATTAGTGTCAAGTCCCGGTGCAGCTTCATCTCCAGGTGTCTGGTAATACCTAAGAAGATAGAGTCTTCAAGGGAAATAAAAAACCCATGAGCCACATTAGTGCTGCTCTGTCTTTAAAGGAACTATTTCATACCTTGAGGAACTTCTGCTCAGAAATTTCAAGATTACAAAAGGAAATCTGCAGCTGCTGCATATAAGGAGAAGCAGCTTTCATCAGAGAAGTTGCACTCATCCTCAGTGATTTAAATTCCCATCTGAAAACAGAGGTATATATGTTTTATTATATCTCCTACTTCAACTGAGGAATACTATTCTCTGTTCTCACTAGAACTAGTACAAGGTAACATTTTTCATCAAGAGGATACTAGAGCACAAAACATTTGCAAGTTTGCAGGTTTGTACTCTATATATTCCAAAAATTCCCAGCTGCATATTATAGGGATGTATCTAAAGACACTAAGTTGCGACATTCAATTCTTGAACTATTTGCCTAGGTATCATTATTGTGACTTTAATAGTATTTTGCAAGACTAGGTATTTTGCAAAATAATTCTTTTGAATGCTTGCATTTTGTTAATACAGTCTGCAGCTTTGTGTACAGTCTGGTTTTGTACATTGCACATTTGTGAACAAGGTGTTACATTGTTCTGCAGCTTTACTTTTATTCACTGGTCCATTCTAGAGTTGACTATGTAAAAATTTCAGGATGAAACCTTTCCTATGCGTCCATGAAGCTTTGATTTTTTTTTTATTTTTTTTTGTCAGTGTGCACTGCATAGTATAGAGGCACAAAACACACACATTTTAGGACCAGATCTGGCAACACACCACTCACTGTGGCATGTGCACAGGCTGCTGAAATTGACAGAGAAAGCAGAATTGAACTCCTTTTTTGTGTTACATCTGTCCTGGTCTTGATCTGAGTTCTTTGCTGGTGATATTTATAGCACTATTATTTTAAAAGGATCATTCTTGATATACAGGTCTATTTGAAATATAAAGAACTTTCCAAGATGAAAAGCTGTAATAAAGAACAATTAAAAAATAATAGAGAAAAAAACAAATTAAGAATCTAAAGTGGAATATACATATTATGAAAAAGAAAACAGTCTTTCCAGAACAGAAATTCTTGTTAACAAAAAAATAAGTATAGTAATATCTCTGTAGAACTTGCTGTTTTATAAAAGACATGAAACAAGTTATGTAAGATTGAGTGTCACAGCTCTCAACTGCTCTTAAAGTTGTCTGAGCTTTCCACATCTTTGTGTTCACTGTCACTACCTAAACTTAGCTGGAAAGATCCCTACAATTTTCTGATTATCAGTGCAAGTTCAATGACTGATCAGTCCTTTGAAGAGTTATCTATAACAATGTATTTTCTCAAGTTCCTATTATCCTTCCCCATGTTGATAAAAGGAAGTTCTTACTCATAATGCAGTCAATAGCATAATTTTGACTTCATAAATGATTTTTGTGGTTCAAGAGTGAATCCTGATGAGACCTCTGTGGAATGCAGCTAAGAATATTATGATTGGGCCCTTCATTTTGAGGTTTCAGGGGTTTGTGTTTTTTATTTTTTTTTTTTTTTTATTTTTTTTTTTGTTTTTTTTGTTTGTGTTTTTTTTTTCTTATGCCATCTTTACAAACAATTAATGAGACTGGAATTTAGATGTTTTTGTAACTATGATTTGAAGTGTAACACAGCATCATAGAATGGCTGAGGTTGGGCAATACTTTCAGGATTCCAATGGTAAACCATCAAGTCTGAGGGTTAACCCAGAATAATCATGTGGACAGTGAAAAAGAAATCAAATACTCCATTGAACGTATTGCTGAACATAAGCTACCACATGTTTTCATATATTTCTGAAACTGTGAATGATGCAGCATTATTATTAAAACTTATTAAATATTTTTACATGGAAAATTAGCAATAGGTATGTGTGAAATATTCACAAATATTTCTTGGTATTAAGAAAGCATAGATACAATCTGGTTTCTCTGGTAAGACAAAAGTATCATTCAAAAATTCCTCCCAAGTCACAACATCTGGATGTGAACCAGCTGTGATTTAATTAAAAAAAAAATATTATTTTTTTGGTATTTTTTCCCCCAGTATTTTTTTTTTCTTCCTCTTTACTACCTTCCTCCTCAGGAAGCATTAACATATCAGCTAATATTTACATATATGTTTCTAAGTATCATGCTTAATTTGTTCTTTCTTTTCTTGTTTCTACAAAAGTTAAAAGTCTCAAGTTAAATTACCTTTAGGTTTTGCCAGGCAAGGCACTCATTCTACATGTATATGGGTTGTTATTTGGATTTGTTTTTGTTTTTTTCTGAAGAAAACATATATGTTGCATGGCAGAATTCTTCAGATACTACTTCAAGCCTGGGGAGCACCTGCATGTATGAAGAAAAGGCATTTTGACACTGGTATTAATGTTTTCCAATAGTTAAAGAAATTCAGTGATGAGAACTTAAACAAGGATTTGTTGACCAGAGCAGAAACACAGCTCTGTTTTTATCTTTAAAATATAGAAGCAATCCTCTGATGCCAAAAGGTCAGTGTGGAGCAGTTGGGAGAAATTTTTGCAGCAGAGAGCCTGAAAGCTTTATGCTTTCAATTGTATGGCTACCTCAGCTGTAAGAGAAGTGGTAAAATTAATGCTAAAGTGTTCAAAAATACAGGAAACAAGTAAAACTCTCAGGGGGCTGCAGACTCTTGCCTTAATAGAAAAAAGAGGAAAAAGAAAAGTAATAGAAAAATAGTACTAGAAAGAGAGTGGTAAAATTACTGAGGAAAAAAGTTCCTTGAGTTTAAGTGTTTTATTTGTTAACTTTTTTATGGAGCATCAAGGATATTAACAAGTCACTGCTTTTGTTGATGAGATGAAAAAGAGTAATGTGCAGCTGCCATAATTCTTAGCCAGGGTGCATTCTAAGCCCTACTAATCTATTTGTCATAGTGCAACCTCTGTCTTTCAGTCTGCTGTTGACTTTTTTTTTTTTTTTTAAACAGTAGAAGATTCTGGATTAATTACTGTAAATCCTATGAGAAAGGAAAAAAAAGTAAATTATTAAGCAGTTTTGATAAAATACTCAGTATTAAGTACTACATTCAAGAAGAAGCAAATTCTTATGAATGTCCCTGTTAATTAGGATATTAGACAGTGCTTTAAATAACCTTCTTGAGCAGTCATATATTTTCTAGCTAAATCCCAGAGGCTGCTAATACATTTCCTTCTTAATAAGGTCACATAAGAACCATCTCTTTCTCCTACTGGCTTGCTTCCACTCGGGAGTGGTATTACCTGTAGGGAAAGGTACCAGATCAATTCATTCACTTGCTTGACATTAAATCTCCTTTTTTTGTCCTGAAAACTGAGGAGTCCCTCTAAATACAAAGACAAAACTCTATAGTTTCAGTCAGTTACTAGTGTTATTTGTACAGAGGAACAACATAAAGATCAATTTACATCTCACTTTGGTTCACTGAGGGTATCTCCTTTTCCAACGTTCAAGACCATCAGTCCCATACTGGTCTATTTTCAATAGAATAAGGTATAAGCAATCTAGGCATGTTAAGTCCTTCAAATTAAGATATTTGATTTTAGCCATGGACCTTTCTACTGGCTCTGTGGCATACATATCAGATCAGAGTTTCTGACATTCATAAAGTACTTTAACAGAAAAGTTCCTAATCTCATCCTGTTCCCTGCTGGGTGGCTTTGTGCTGCAGTCCCTGGGGCCTGCCAAAGGAGAACTCCAAAGGGGAAGGGAAAAGTCTTGTCATAGGATGTAAATGCAGCATTTCAGCTGTGTGGGTGAGACCTCTAGTCGATGCATTGTAGATTTTTGCAGTGATAGTCATGCAGAGCTTTTTTCAGAGGGTAGTTCAGACCATCTACTGATCTGTGTATGGCATGTGTGTATTGCCTGGACTAGTTCTAATGACACTCTGATTATTCATATTTCCAGGCCTTTTCCTGGAACATTTCCAGGCACTTTTATTATGTTGAAATGGCTCTTACAGTTCATTGAGCATCCAACATAGTACTGTTGAATATGATTGGTGCATGTGCATATATTTATTAAAAAAAAAAAAATCAGGCAGTTGAACTGCATAATTGTGGGAAAACGAATCATAACAATAAAAGACCATTTAAGTTAACAAGCTTTGTGATCAAAGAAGAAATACAGGTTAGATAAATGAGACTCTAAATGTAACTAATCTACATAAATAAGCTCGAGTCTGAATAGAGGATAGGACTGTGTTAAAACAATATTAAAATGTTTTAAAAGTATTTTATTTTAATGCTTTTATCATTTCTAGTTTAATTTAATCATATTTTTAACATTTCTACTTTATAAAAAGACCCAAGTTAAGTGATAAACTACTTTTACATGCTTTTATGTTTTGATTAACAATGTTTACAATGCAAAAAAAAAGTCTAAACTAATACAAGTAAAAAAAAGTAACATCATAAGTTTTCATTCTGGTTTGACTGTGTTGTGTGTCGAAAACATAAAGCATTTTTAATGTCTTAATTTCAATTTTTTTATGTGGCAATGTTTTTCGATTGATTTTTAATTAAAGAAAAACATTAAAGGGAACATTTAAAGGACAATTTCTTGTTTACTGTCTTTATCAGCAGAGAGCAGCCTTTGTAGTGTTTGAAAGCTGGTGCATTAAAAATCAATTTCAAGTCTTCAAAGCTGTAAACTCTTGCTTGCTTTGTAGATATATACTGTTTTTAAAATCATTGGAAGCAAGTTGACAATTGAATTAAAACAAAAGGTAAATAATGGTTTCATGAACATTTGAAGGATTTTAATGTATTTTTAATAATAGCTACAGGAATTTTTTACAGCGACAGGCATGTGAATAACAATTTGTAGCTTTTAAATGCATAATTTGTTCCCAAAGACAGTTTTGTGTATTCTTTTATTAAGAGAATTTTCTTTAAAACTTCTCTTGGTGTTATTCTGTTGTTTTTACTGAATACTGTGATTCAAACACAGAACATGTCAGTCAGTTTCTTTACTTACTATATTTCTGTCTCGCTCTTCGCTGATTGCTAAGCAACCACATGATTGTTTAGCTAGGAATCAGTTTAAAAAAAAAGGTAAGCTGAAGTGGGCTAAACAAATGTTCATTAATTCTTAATGAAAATATTTAAATTCTATAAAATTTTAAATGTAACGAAGAAAGGAACATTGTCTTAACGATGTACCTCAGATTCAGCACTTGAGTGGCTGCCAGCAGAGTCAAAAATGCTCTTTTTGTGCAAATCTAGAGAAAAGCATGTCCTTAGTCAGTGCATGAGTAATTTTGAGGCCTGTGGAAATATACATATATATGTATAATTAAATTAATAATATTTCTTTCAGGGTAGGATCCTTAAAACACATAATCAGTGATCATTTTAATTTAGGTCGACAGAAACATAAAATTAAATAGATCATTTACAGGTGTGGGGTTGCTGATGTGCATAAGCACGTGCAGAATTCAGCCCAGAATCTGTTATTCTGTGTTACTTGAACTGCTCCCTGTTGCTTCTCTCCTTTGCTTTAAGAACGCTGCAAAGCTGCAATAGCTGTTAGTTTCACTTAGCCTCCAACTACATTTTCTCATATTCTGTTGAGATAGTCCTGATGTCTTGCTTTCTTGCAGAGACTTGAGTAATTTGATATGCATATTTGAAGATCATAAAAACAATCCAGCTTTGATGATCATGAGCCAGATTATCCAGCCACAACTGTAAAGTACCAAGTGTGTTCTTTTGTGATCTCTTCAACATTTCAGTGGATCAAATGACAATAAGGATATAGTGGAATTTAGAGTGCTTGGGAAATAATGAAATTAAAAGCCTTTTTAAAATGACAGCCAGACAGCTTAGAAACTATTATATTTCTAGGCTATGGGCCAGATATGTAACTGTGTGTACACATGCATACATCGATATATTCAGAAAAGAGAGCAGAATGGAATCAAAAGATCCATCTAGATGGATAAAAAGCATTATTAATGAGCAATGTGCATCTATTTTTTTTTTTTTTAATATTGTATATGATCTCAACAGAGCTGTGTCGCAGTGTTTGGGAAGATGCTGTCAACATGCACCTTTTGCTGCAAACTAGAAAGCATCAAGTTTAGAGACAAATTATGTTGTCATTTTTTTTCCTGAGGCAAGAGTATTGGTAAGGAAGGACCTCATTTTCCTCTTCGTGATGGAATCCTGCTATCAAACTTCAGGATTGAGAGTGATGATTAAAAGGAAATATAATTCATGCAACATGTGAAAAGGAGCAGCACTTAACTTATTCCACAGCCTGCATTAGTTATTAAAAAGCACATGATAATTTGCATCTCATAACTCCAAGGCGAGAAATATATCAGTCAGCTTTGTAGCCTTTGAGTGAAAAGGAGGTGAAAACAAGATGTTGTCTGTTATATCTTTCAATATACAGTCTAAATTTTGTCTAAATCTGAACATGTATTTTGTCTATTTAAACCACAAGTAGCTTCTTTTCAGGTGTAACAGGCGATAGTATTGCAAGGGGCAGAAGCAACTGTATCAATTTATTTTATTATGTATTCATTGGCCATCGCATACATGATCTTTCCCAAAAGTATATCTCTCATTATTGCAACAATGTGATGTAACAAAATAATAATTCCTTCTAGCATGAAATACCTAATTTTAAGTATTTTCCTAGGCTCATTTATTTCAAACAACCTTCCAGAATTTTGAAGAGAACTTCAATTTCAGTTCATTTAATATATGTATAGACCACAAATAGACTTTCCTTCATCCCCTGATATTGGCAAAGGAAACTTAGGAATGAATATCTGGATTTCCAAATTTTGACCTCTTGTAAAGCAAGAAGATGCTGTTTCTATTAAATTTAGGCTTTGGGAATTTTGGTTAGCAATTGGAAAAATATTTAGGTAAATTACTTGCAGTTATACTTGTCTTGCTGATACCTGTGAATGAAGAAATAGGCGCACATGCTGAATAGCCATGGGAGGAGAGTACTTTTTTAAGGGAAAGTTTTTGTTCTGATTTAAGTTTTGGGTTTTCTATAGTGTTTTATAATAAAGACAATTACATAGTAATTTGGGTTAGAATGCACGCCCAGTTCCCCATCTCAAAACCCAATTTGTTACTACCTGTGGCTATTTCTATTAAAAAAGAAACATAATTACTATGAGTCTCAGCAGTCTAAGAGTAAATTTTTGCAATTACAATGCTTCCCTTGGGCAGATATATGAAAATTGCAGATTAATTCCTGCCAGTCTATTCCTTGCACATTCTTAAGGTTACTGGTAGCTTGGACTATCATTATATTGGCGATGTTTATTATCCTGTGGCTAAGGTTAAAGAAGGAATGCTACTATAAACCCTTAGGACTAGGATGCTACACCACTGCCTTGCAAAGTCTCTCTGCTGAAGTGTGATCCACAGCATCCTAGGAGCAAGATACCACTTCTGTTTTCATGGAAAGTGGATGATTTTGCTGTTGATTTCAGCATTTCTTTTGCTTAGAAGGATATTTTGTATTTTATTGCTTTATGCCTTAAAAGATTTAAATTAAAACACCAAACAAACTCAAGTTTAATAATTCTTAGGAATTTATCAAGAGATTAATAAAGCCACAGGTAGTTCCTTAATATTTTATAACTTTTTTTTTATTCCAAATAGCACAATGCATGAAACACCAGTAAACAAAGATGGCCCTGAAATTATATAAATGAACAAATTCCCATGGAAATAATTCATCTTCCAGTGTGTTTCTCTACCTTTAAACAAGTTTTGAGAGCATATGAGTACATGAATTGTATGCAAAGGCTGTGCTCCTGGAGATGACTCTCTGCAACTAGGCACCTAACTCCATATTGAATTCCAGTGTTGGAAGTTGGTGTGGCTTCACATGGGCTCATGATCCACCTGCAGGGAGCAGCATTAGTCTGTGTTATGTATGATCTGGTTTGAGTCTCCAGGAAGAGCAGTATGAACAATCCCAAGTTATTTATTTTACATTTTTGCATGAACTTTTGTTTGAAATTTCTTGCACTTCACCTGGAGTGTTTTGTTTTCTTTTCCCCGTTTAAAAAATGTTTCCACATTTGCCACTTCTGGATTTCAACTTGGGGACATCTGTGATGTGGACATTATTTAGAGAAGGTTTCATTAACTATTTTCTTTGACAGGTCGTAAATTAAATTTTAAAAAGTAAAATATATATACATCCTTCAGTTGATGTTCAATGCATTCCACTTTGGAAAAAAGTGCTCACATACTGGTGCTGAGAATCCTGCTAATTAGAGAGGAAGTCCATAATTAAATCCCTGTGTTCTAACAAAACCCTCAGTCAAATATTAGCATTCATGTTCAGTCACTCTATCCCCGGTGAAACCTGCAGCAGTGTCCTAGATATTGACAAACCAACACTGCTTTGGAACAGAATGATGACTTTATCTAATCCTGGAATCTTTGCAGAGAACATATCTTATGTGAATCTTCTTAATTTTACGGAAAGATCTGATTTCAGAGTCTTGATATGGCAAGCCATAATGAGAAGGGCAATCCAGAACATTTTTTCCCCAGTCTTCTAAGAACTTATGGGTCAAATCAGAGCTTTTAAATGCCTATGAAGTTAGAGATTACCTGTGTTAAGTGGGTGTTGTGTCCTAGATGAGGTGATCCCTATAAAGAAAGGTAGCTAATTTTTCTTTTACTTGTTTTGAATCAATTTAATATACAGTACCGTCAGAAGACATTGCAGTAGGTTAACACTGAAGTGACAGAGTTGTGGATGCATGGACACAGCCCTGTGTAAGAATAGCCTTTCTTTTTTTTTCTGTCCAAGCCTACTTGACCACTGCTACTATGCTCATGTGTAATGGTGTATTCAGTCAAACTTTCCATTTTATGAGGTACCTCATCATAGACACATGACTGTTATGACTTTAAAATATATTTAGGGACAGAACCTCTTGCTAAATTTGTGCAAGCTTAAATTATTTATCTTATGTCACAAATAATAAATCAACTCATCACCATTTTACAGTTGAAAATCTCCTTGCATGGCCGTGTGAGTCTGTAAAGCTTGATGATCTACTATTCTGTCATAAATTCAGCCATTATTTTGGCATATTTAGTGCTTAGAGGAAATAATTATGCAAAGGTATTTGTGTGAAAGTAGGGTTTTGTATCTTGTCACAAAATGTTTAGAAAATACCTTGTTGAGTATTTTTAAGAAAAAAGTTGAAATAAAGAGTTGCATGACCTAAATAAGAAATTAGACAAAACTTGAAATGTAAGTTTTAACATCTGTGATATTTTTCTGAATTCCTAGGTAATTTAAGGGAATCATTGCTTTTCTGGTGTGGGATTTTAGAAAGAGAAAGGGCATAAGGCGGCAGCTGTAAAGAAAAGGAGGTGATCTAGATTTACCCCTTTTTTTCTGATCGCCACCTAGGAAGAAAGCTTCAGTGTTGCTCTTTGTGTGTGTTTTCTGTGCAGGCAGTGTGGCTTCAGAACCAAATCCTGCTCCATCTTTGTTGCTAATTTCTTTCACTCAGTAGGGAAGAGACACAGATCTGGAATTTCGTGCTGCATACAGCACTTGCTGCCTAGCTAATCACCTTTCCCCGTCACTGCCATTACAAATCTGTTTGAATGCAACTTTCTTCGGCATACAACATATGTATCTGTGGGAATGTAGCACACCATGTAAAGGCTCGCTTAGCTGGTAATTGAAGTAAGCAGACTGATCCAAGGGCTATTGAAACCAGTTTGAAAACACCCATTGATTTCACTGGACCTCAGGTCATGGCTTGTGGGAGTTTTATTGTTGCCTTCAGTGCAAGTGTGGGCTGGACAGAAAAAGGTAAACATACTAGATAGATGTTAACACAAAGTTAACAGACTTTAAATATCCAGTGTCTCTGTTTTCTCCTTACTAAATATGATAAGTACAAAACAGATTAACAGTTTCTAAAGGCCATAATTTGTTCTCCTTCTCTACCATCTAGTACTGTGGTGTTTATAAGCTTTTATCTGTTCAGAAAACATTTGGGTTATGTTGCTCTTAGAAACAGGAAATAAGCAGTGGTAAGAATAGGAAAAAAATTTCACGTTACTTACTGGCTTCACTGAGAATTTCTGCAAAGTAAGACCTTTCAGATGTGTCTCAAAATTAATAAAAAAAAAATAAAGCTAGGAGATCAACATTGAATGTGAAAGACAGAGAGAGAGAGAGAGAGAAAGAAAGAAAAGAAAGCAAGCAGTTGTTCTCATGCAAAAAAATGGGTTCTAAACATTTTTAAATTCTAAACAAATATTTTGATCATATCCTTACAAGTCAAGGCAGTATTTCAAAAGTTTTCCCTTTATTTTTAAATTTCCTCTAAATTCTAGACTTCATATTTTACATGAAAAATCAAAACAAATCCAACCGACAAATGCTATCAAAGACACACTCCTATGTGTATTGTTATTTTGAGTTCATGGTATATTCTTAGAATAAGCTGGATATTGTGATAAGTGCAAATTTCATTCTAGTTAGCTAATTGTAATTGAGTCTGTTATGCAGTAAACATAGTATCTGTTAGGAATACTAAGGTAGACTCAACATGGTGGGAGCCATAGATAAAAGGAGCATTAAAGCGTTTCAAATTCAATCATTAGGTTTCATTGCACCCATCTGCTACCAGAAAATATAATGGGCAGCTTGATTCATTGACCCTTAACTGTCATTTTTGAACCATGTTTTCTTAAATCCATATTTTCAAGTCAGACATAGAGAGGTAATTTGGTAAGAGAATACCCAGTATATTTTAATGCAATTACTTTTTTCTTTTCTTTACTTTTTTTTTTTTTTTTTTTTAATAAATAATCAGGTTTAACATGTTACATGTTCTACTAATCCAGTGAAAGTAGTTATTTCATATTGAATGTGGTTAAAAGCAACTAATGTTCAACTTCATTAAGACTTCTATTAAATTGAAGGTTTGCTGAATTTCTACTATTTTAATTCATGAACTATTACCTGTTAGTAATTATTTCTGGGGATTTCTGTTACACTAGAATTATACTTACATGTTTCATTTCCACAAAGACTATACAGCACAGCACAAGAGCTAAATACAGATTGAAACTGTGGAGTGCTTTATATTTTGCTTCCAAAATATATTTTATCTCTTTCCTTTTGTGTTCTGAAGCAGATATTATCTTTTTTTTTTTTTGGGGGTGGGGGAATGGTTAGAGAGTGAGGTGGGTGAAGTGCCTACATCTCTTAGCAGATCTATATGTGTGGCACACAAGCAGACTGTGTCATAAAATAGCAGTTTTACTTAGTGAAAGCAGGAAACAATGTGATAAATGAGCATAATTTAATGTTTTCTCAGCAATGGCAAACTATTATATTGTTCTGTCATCTCAAGTTTTTGTAATGGAAAAAAAGTGGTTACATGTATTTATTTACACAACAGGACATAATTCCTGAAATATTTATGTAATATAGAGACAGATGTATGTAACCTAGCCTTATAATCCCATTTCACAGCTTTCCCAAATACTGGGAAGCTCAATAAATGGGAAGCCGATTATATTGGCACTGTAACTCTATTAATAGGATTCGGATTTGCCTTATTGACAAGCCAGTACTGTTAATATGATCCAGTATATTAAATTGACAGGAAAACTGGAGCGATAGAATGTATCTACATCCTAATTGACAGGGAAGCTCTTTCAAAAGGTTCTTAATGTGGTTTTTATTGACAGAGTGGCTTCAGTAAGTACATATCATTGGTGAGCAGTGTAAATTTATTGGATGCAACTGTACTAGCAGATTCAGGTGCAGTTATTGTTTTGTCTTCCCATACTTCCCTCTTTACTATAAGTTGTGTAAAGCTCTCTTGTAAGACCTTTACAAATGCTTGTTACAACACCAGTCTAACTGCAGCGCTCACAGGCATTTGACAAGTTGTGAATTATTTTAAATGTGTTCATCATTTTTAAATGAATAGCGGCAGTGCAGAGCAATGCAATAATGTGTCATGAATTTCATTATGTTTATTTATCGACGCTGTGATAATGTTATTGTACTTTCAGCTTGAGCTCTTTCTGTGGTGTGATGTTTGGCACTTCTTCCTACATTCTTATCTTGCATCTTCTCCAAAATGTAGTTCAACTTCAGAACTCATATTACAATTCCTTTTTCCTAGTCACATTTGACAACTTTCCACATTCTCTTCTGGGACCATGCTAATTTCATTGCATTTCATGTTTCTCCAGTGCAAAATAAAATAAGGCTCAGAAACCAGAATTCATTGTAAAAACCCCAGCAATTTGAGTTTGGTTTGGAAAATCTTGATTTCCTTTTCCGTAGGAGAAAGTTTTGGTTTCAGTTTCCACAGTTTTTCTTCGTCACATCTTTCTTAGAGAGAGATGTCTGACCTTAAACACACATCCTGCACTGGTAGAGAAGCTGAAGGCTTCTGTTGAGCTGACTTCCCTGCCGACAAAGAGACAAGCTTGTTCCTGAAATGCTTAAATCTTTTATTTCATATCAGAAAGTCTGATGTGGGTCTGGTCTCACCTCATCTTTTGAATGTCACTCAGGTCTACTTTTTTTTTACCAGGATCACTTAAAATTATGTCATTCTGTAGCGACCTTTTTAGCTTCTTCAGTCTTCTGACTTGGTACAATCATCAGTGAGATGAGAGGAACCTTGTCTGAGCCTTGTGATTTCTAATCCTTGCATTGTGTTAAATTCCCACAGCCCAGGCTTCTGCCATCTTTAGTGTCCTATGCATTGCAGAATAAACTCTTGTAAAAATTTAAAAAATAGTTAATTTCATTAAACAAATCGTGAAAACAACTGAAATAATCTACAATGACTTAGTATGATACCCTAATCAATAAATCAACAATAATTAATTTTGGTAACAAACATGGTACTTGCTAAGTGAAAACAGTGCATCGATTAGGCGTTTGTACAGGGAGACCTGCATTCCTTTGCTTATGGGAGAGAATGGTGGTCTGTCCTCAGAGTTTCACTTTTCAGAAGTCACTGTGCAATTGACTGAAGAGCTCAAGACCTGTTCCTCTCACAGTTTCAGGAGAAATAGAAAACACAAGCCACCAACCAACACTTTAAGAGAGAATACAGCAGCTTCATGAATGATATTGCCTTGTGCATTTGACTGTTTTTACTGCCCTGTGTTTTCATTGTGCTTTTGAAGAATGCTATATATGTCAAAAATTCACATAAACACACTGTAGGACTTTTAACACCAAAATACACATCTTGCAGCAAGTGTGAAATTTCCCAAATATGTACAAGTCATATAAATTATATATCAAAAGCATTTTCAAAGGAATGAGAGTGGGGAGCACATAGTAGGATAATACTTTTTTAAAATAGCCTATTTAATTTTGTCCTTGAAGGGAGTAGAATAACCTATGAGAGGTTTATGGCCAGTTTTTGGTTTTGTTGTTGTTTGTTTTTGCTATTGGGATAGTGAATGTTCTTAATGAAATAAATCTTGTGGAAGCAAAAACTACTATTTCAGGCTAACTATACACACTCACTGGCAGTCTTATACTGAGAAGTCTTTGTGAAAAATTGTACTATGTTGAACCCAAACTGTTCCTAACAAAATGAAGACAATTGTCTGCTCTTTCAAAACTCAATTTGGCAGAATACAATTCTTTTGCCTCCAGAAGAGATTGCCATTATATAAGATCTTTGTTTCATGGGGGAAGGGTGAATACTTAGAATTCAGCTTTTAAAGAAAAGGCACAGAAGATGCTTGAATTAGATATTAAGTGGCAGTCTGATAAAGGTGAGAGATGTTTAATTTCATTTTTGCATTTAATGTTTAATTAAAAAGAAGTTAGAGTCAGCAAAGACATTTTGCTTTATTATAGTTCCAGGTATGAACACCTACATAAAATGGAGCTGCATTAAATAATTTCAGAAAATGTGATACTTCTTCTTGTAATTCTGAGAAAAAATTAGGAATATTCTAGTAATCTAATATTCATAAATCTGATTAATGTCTAAGCCTCTTTTTTTCATATTTTGGAGTACATCTTTCCCTTATATGACAATTATTTCTAAGCATAATTTGTCAAGAATACTTAAATATTGAATTTCTCTCTCTGTCCCTGTCTCTTTCTTTCTGACCTCCTCTTTTTCTTTGTAGGCATTGATTTTTTAATTTTTTTATTAGACAGACCTGTTGAGTTGCAAATTCTTTAAAAAAAAAAATTCTCCAATTTTATTCAAACAGTATGGGATACAATAAATATTGCTAGAAATCTTCAAAACTGTGGCATAAAAATGTTTTTATTAAAAAGTAAAGAGAAAGAGAAAAATAGCTAGGAACCTCTAATTTTTAAGAAACAGTCTGCTTTTTGCAGCAATTCTTGAAAGCAGAAGACTTGTGAAGTTGACTACTGTTCTCTTACTGAGCAATAACAGATTATTTGAAACCTGATTGATTAATATGATGCTGTAATTCTAATCCTGAATTTAAAAAAAAAAATAGTGTGTGCAGAGCCACAGTAGGACACCTTTGTATCTATAAAAATAGCATAGTATTTCAACAGAAGTAAATACATATACCTTGTGAATATGAATTTATGAAAAGATAAAAAAAGGATAAGAGATTAATATAGCCCATTGCTAAAAATATTCTCCATAATTCGTTGTGTAATGCTTGGCCCAGGCTGGTTAAAGCTGTTTCCAGTGATGAGGCTTTTACTGGTTTTTTTCTTATGAGTTTATTTAAGGTTAATGGATCCTATGAAGAATTTGTTTCTCATACTCTGTTCTTGGCTGTAGTTTTTCATTATCCTTTCTCTAAATTAAACTTTTGGAAACTATAGCAATTCCAGAATTAATTAGTAGAAACTTAACAGTTGACTTTCAAACTTTTGAATGGTTTTATTTCTGAATCTATAAAATTTAGTATTCCAAATTTACCATGTGAGACCTATACTTGGCAACAATTTCAGTTTATCTAGGTCCTTGTGTGGTCATAATGTACAAGTCCTGACAGGTGCAATAAACTGAATAGTTTTGTTGACAGTTGATGCACTTGGAAAGATATTCTATGTGCTGTTCATGAAAACACTGTCCAGTTAATGATTTTCCAAGTCCCATTATTGGACTTTAGCAATTATATTGTCACATTTGAAATTCCATACCAGAAAATCCAACCAGTTACCTGGGGAAGTTCTGGGTGCTCCATCCCTGGGGCTATTCAACATCAAGTTGGGTGGGTCTTTGAGCAACCTGAACTGGTGCAAGGTATCCCTACCCTTTATGGGGAGAGAATGGGTATCCCTATTAATTATGGGGTGATGAAATTTAAGGTCTCTTCCAACCCAGACTGTTCTATGATTCTATGAAAAGTATATTTTGCACAGGTTTAATTTGCCTCTTCTTTTATTTTCCTTCTCTTCAATTCACTGAAGTAAAAGATAACAAAATCAAACTGTATATTTTCTGAAAGGATGTAACCCTTTCTTTTTAAATTTTTGCAGCTTTTGAAAGGTTCCTATGCATTCTGACCTCTTTTTAAATGGCTTTTTTTAATGAGCTTCAGCTTCTGAGAAAGCTGTATCAAATGCTTGTATCTGTATTTTTGTACAGAAATCCTCAGACATTTTTCTGCAACATTACACTAATGACGGCGTTCCTAAAATTTCATATTTGATCCAGAGTCACATATTAGAACAGATAGGTAGAAGAAAATATTTGTAAAGGTCTGTTACAGCAACTGTCATAAAAGAATATCTGTTGAATGGTTTAACAGCATACTCTCACTGGAAATTAGCTAGTTCCACTAATCTGTGAAAATGAGGCATAAAACCAGGGCTGCTTCTCTAAAATGTCTTTGGACAGTTAGGTTGGTATCACAGACTTTAGTTTTCTGATGGCAGTGGACATTAATGCCTTTTTTTTTAATTTTAGATAACATTTTTCCTGCTACTGGACAAGCTGTGCTGTGGTAGCTGCTGGTGATCTAGTTGATACTCCAGCCCTCAGTCTTGAATTACAGAGATTAAAAAAAATCACATTTCTTTACCATTTAACTCTGGTGACTTTTGGAGACAGATTGTTCCTGGAGATTTTTCTGGAGGGAGGGTGAGAACAGGGGTGGAATTTTTTTTATTTTATTTATCTTCAGAAAATTAACGATGCTGGCATTTGAATAATTTTTGGTTATTTAGCAGCAGACTGCAATTCCAGGCAATTCACTTCTGACCTGATGCATCTTATTTAGCTTTAGCTATTGCACTGGACATCTTGCTGGTTGTCAAGTTTCCCCTATGCCAATAATGCTCCCCAGGAGTATGATGTACCTGATGATAGATGACCAAATGGGATAGTTTGTATTTCTCCGAGTCACATTGAGGGATTTTGGCTGATTAGCTAGAGTAGCTGACTAGAATTTAGGCGGTTTTCTGCAGGTGAACTGTAACCCCCCTTTAAACTGGAAGTCCGGAGTTTTGGTGATTTTGTTGTCCTGGAAAGGACTGTATATCCAGAGAAGAACAAGAGGGGTTTTAGACTTTTTAGGTAGTATTTGTTTCTTTGAGTTACAGCTATGCAATTTAAAGAGGTATGATTAATTCATGAGCTGGAATGTGTAATATCACTTCCATAAATGTTGAAGTGTAAAAAATTTAAGTATATGACCTCTCACTTCAACTGAGATTAAAACAAAAAAAAAAGATTTTAAGGGAGTTAGACATGTTAAACATTCATCTCTCTCATCCATTGTGAAGAAGATGTTTACATTTCTAAGATTGTTCTAAACTGTCAAACCTTAAAATGATTTTGTTTTATTTATCACAAATTTAATAGATATTTTCATACATGAAACAGCCCTCCCTTTGATGCCTGTATTTCAGAGGGCTGTTACAGCTCAATACAAACATTATACCTTCATAATTCATGGAAGAAGGGCTAATGCTTTTAGTAAAGAAAGAACAGTATTCAACTCTGAGCTCTGAGTCTGTATATGATCATCAAGTACTTACATTTGTTCTTTTGTAATAATGAACTTGCTGTAACATGGCACCCAATTCATAGTATTGAAGCAAAATGCAATATGAAGGTAATTGGTTAAATTATTATCTAGTTAAAGGTCTTTAATGATTACCATAAATGCAGAATTTCTCAGCAACTAAGATGTGGTCATATCTTTTCTTTTAATATCTGTGTATTGGCTCATCCAGGATGTATGAAATACTTTTTTGCTATGAAAAAGCAGAGACAAAAAGTATGACCGGTTCTTACAGTGCTCCAGTTTACAGTTAAGTTCTTAGAACCATCAAAAAGGAGGAATTATAATTATTTTCAAGACAGAAGTGTGACTTTTAATGGCAGAGAATTAATGAAAAAGCAGTTTATAGCAGGCATTTTGACTGTCAATGTAATGAAAAATGGAAATGTTGATTCTGGTAGCAGCTGTGTTTAGGAGGAGACAGATGTCTTACGTAAATAAAAGCATAAGGTCAGTTTTCCTGGATATCTCTATTTGAGATATTAGACATAAAAAAGAGACACGAGTTCTGCAGTTGCAAAGGTTTATTCAGGTTGATAGGTGCTGGGTTCTGTAAGTGCCATAATGGTTGTATATGAGTGTATATATATGATGCACAAAAGAGAGATACTAGCTTAAAACTTGCAAGAAGAAAAGAAATAGTGGAATTATAGATGCTTCCAAAATATACATTTGAGATATACACACAAGAAGGCTGAAATATAACTCCTTTTTTGTTGTTTCCGATGTTTGTTTTTTTCTAACTTGATACATACTATATGTGAAGATGAACTTTTATTATAATTGCATATACTAAAGCTAGGATGGATGTGAACATAGTATGTGTTATAGTCTTATTTTTTGAACAAAAGAATTTAGCAACTAGAGGAAAGTGCAGTGTACATTGATATACATGCTGAACGGAAGATGGTTCTATATTTTCCACCCCTTCTCTAAAACACAAATACATCCATGGTATACAAGCACATCTATTACACAAGTCCCTTGGGCATAACAGGTGTCTGCCCAATTTCTGTTGCAAACAGCAGTGACTTAAATTCTGGATAAAACTTTTTGCCTCTTTTCCAAGCTCAAATACTCCAACCATACAAGAAGCAGCAAATATTTCTAATTACCTCCTACTAATAAAACCAAAAGAAAGATAAAAAAATGGGGAGTGGGGAGTGACAGGGCAGTCCAAATATCTAAGATCCCAGTCACCTGTGTAAGCACTTGCTGTGTGACATTAAACCTCAGGCCCTCAGCTCCATTAATTGAGTGCTGGCCGTGTTACGGATACCGATCCGCTGGATGCTGCTGCAAAAGCCGGAGCTGCTGCGGAGCAGAGTGGTGTGATGTGAAGTGATGCAGAAAACAGTGGAAGCTCTGTCGCTAGGTCAGCTGCAAGAAGAAGTGACGTGCGTGAATGTACAGTATGCGGAGTTTTCTGAATGATGCAGTCTCTCTTTCTCCCAAAGAACTTCAGCTAATGATACAAGGGGAATTCAGTTCCCTTTGGCAGGACTCCATGTTGGTCTGGATCCTCTTAATACTTCTGCTTCTACAGTTGGCTCATGCTGCTAAAAATATACATGACAGACTTAATGAAAGTATCTTCTTTTAAAAACTACTTGTCAGCAGTGATCATTCAATATTCTCATTTGCATGTGTGGTTCTCATTATTCTGAAATAGATATTAATACTGATGAAAATTAAAGAGAAGGAATCCAAATATTTTCATACTTGCATTTTTCCAGTAGCATCTGAGAAACCCCACAGCTAATCAGCCATAAATTTTCTTGATTTTTTGTTTATTTTTTTCAATTCAAGTGTAATATAGCAGCATACAAAACTGTATTACAGCAGCAAGAGCTTCAGAATCCCAGTAGATGATGTAATTATGATTAAAAATTAGTATTATTGAATAATTCACTTTTTTAATATGCAAGAGTTATTTTTTTCTCTCATTTTCAATAACCATCAGTCTTAATATCTATCTAATGAAAAAACATAAACAGTGTCATCTGTCAGGTTACTAACAAAGAATGCCACTTATTGGAGCTTCATTGTTTACTTTAGCAGGTAATTTGTGGACCGGAATCATTTAATTGTTCTGAGCACATAATTACATGCCAGCATTTTCCAATTTAATTAAAATGTACAAATCTGAAGATTAAGGGAATTTTTGAATTATTAATCATTTCTCCTCTAGGAAATCTTGTTGCTCTGCAGGAGATTTGTCCAGTGTACAACTATACGTATTTTTTTCCTTCTCTTTCACAGACAGACAATTTTCCCGCAGAGCCCAATTACATGGGCAGCAGGCAGCAGTTTGTTCAAAGGTAAGGCCTATTAAATAACTTTCTTGGCTTCCCCATTTGCATTCTTGTCAAAATTGCTTTGCCAGAGAGTACAATTCAACTTAGAACAAGTAAATACAACACTCTCTCTCTCTTTTTTTTTTTTTCTTTTTTTTTTTTTTTTTTTTCTTTTTTTTCAATATGTTTTTCAGTAGCTCCACGTTCAAGGATCCAGAAAGAGCCAGCTTGAGGGACAGCGGGCATGGGGACAGTGATCAGGCTGACAGTGACCAAGACACTAACAAAGGCTCCTGCTGTGACATGTCTGTTAGGGAGGCACTCAAGATGAAAACTACTTCAACTAAAAGCCAGCCACTTGAACAAGGTGAGTGAAGTCCACAATGCCTACAAAAGCGTAAAGTCTAAAACGCCATTATCAACCTATTAGTATTGCAGTTGTGGTTCATCAGGAAGGAATAAACCACTGATATTATTATCAGAGAAAACAGTAAATCTTGTCACTGGCCCAGAAAAAAGAACACAGTATCTTTCAGAATGAACATGAAATGAAACCACAAGTGTCCAAAGCAGATTAAAAAAAAAAAATTAGTACTTTTGAAAATGATTAGAATATACTCTATCACCACTGGCATTGCCTGTGATATATTATATACAATCCTTCTGTCAAAGCCTGATTTGGAAATTCAAACTAGAAATGACTGCAGCACATAAAAGAACATCAGTCATTTATATTCCTCATGTAGTTTGGAGAAGAGGAAAAGAAAATGCTTCACATAAAAGACACAAGTAAAAATTAATGAGAAGATGTTTTTATTTCATGGATGCATTTTGCTATTTATAATGTTGATTTCACAATTAAGAGTACCGTAAGAAGTGTCAAATACTAATAAAATCTTATTTTCAGTATACCTTCATTCACATACTGTGAAGATAGCAAAGATTGAGACTGTCTGTGAAACAGCAAAATGACTTTTATCAGGACAATGACAATGTTCTCTGCCAACATTCATTCTGACAAACAAGCATAATTATTTCCTCAAACTGTGTCCAATTCTTTTTTTTTTCAGATGTGTTTTATCTAATTAGGAGGTCTTTTATTTCCAAAGATGCACTTCTTTTCTTTAGAGAATCAGACAGACAAAGCACTCAAGCATTCTCTGCCTTTATGTTTTGCTTCTATGCTGTCAACAATAAAGAAGTGCATCACTGAATGATTTTTAAATGTTTTTTATGTTTTCCATTATTTTACTTTGATGTGGGGAGGGTGTCTCAGTGTTAAAGATAGTTAGGAAATTATTAAATCAGTCAGCCTTAATACGAATTTATATTTCTAATTAAGCAGAAATATCTGATAAGCTTTTTATTGATTGTTGATTAATTGGACCCCGGTTTTTCACCTCTTAGCTTAGTCTGATGTGTAGTACAGTCATAAGGAAATACATATTCCATTTCATTTTTCTGATTGTGTTGAGATTGCAGTATAATTTTTGCAGTGCAGAATATTTAGAATGCTGCAGTATCATTTATTCTGTATACATTTGGAGGCTGACCTTATATGTGACCTTATTTTCCAAGTAATAAATGCTGGAAAGATTATTTTTTCCTGACCTTTTGCCACAGCAACTCTCTGCTTATAATTGGACATTGATCTGTATAAAGATGCAGTGCAGGATTTTTTTTTAAAGAAGCTATCTGAACATATGTCTTATTCTCTCAGTTTTGTGTGACATGAAGACAAAAATTCTGGATTTCCATCTATCAAGTATAGCTATGAAAGAGCTTTCAAATTTTTAAAGTTTCACTAGGAAACTATCTAGTATTCTGATTAAAAATGAGTGTGTTTTTAGAAAAGGTCTGTATGGCCAGTATTCATAATACTGCAGTTTGTCCAGCAGCATCAAATTCAATTCTGGTCAAAATATATGCAATCTAGTAAGCATATTATGCCAACCATTCCCATTGCTTAATTTGATTATAATGCAAAGAGTTATATGCAGGTTTGCATTTGTCATTATAGCTAGTTGAGCTGCCCTATTCATCGTGGAAAATTTATTCCAATCACTCAGATAAATTCCTCATGTTCTTATGAAATATATATTGAATTGTGGACATTAAGTACTGTCAGCCACTGATCTACAGCAGTGGCTGTTTATGTGAATTTCTTTGATGAAGACAATAAAATTATGGGGATAGAGAGACAAACTGGTTTTTCCTTTTTTTTTGAATATTTTTCTTTCCTCCAAAGATAATTACAAATAATAATGATATAAATGTGTTTGCTTGAATGAACTCTTCCGTCTCTAGTGTGCTATAATAAAATCATTGTTATAATATGAAAACTGAACCTGCATCAAGCACCTTATGGGATTTCAGGTCATCGCAGTAACAAATGTGGTGCTATGTGGTGTTCCCAATGAAATCAATGATTACTTGTCATTGAGCTTAGTATGATTAGGGCTCTTAGCCCAACGTAATATTTCTCTTTTGAAAGAAGATAAATAAAATTGTTTTCTCCAGTCATAAGCCAAGTTGAAGTAGGGTAAGAAATATGATATATGTGATTAGGGTAGAAAAATGATTTAATTTTTCTTTAGAGAAAAATTGTTTTCTGCGAAAAGGAGATGGAGAGCTTGCTAGAAACAATTGTCTCCAGCAATGCCTGAAGCAATATCAGAAGTTGTGGTTCTGTCATCATTCTGGATTATACAGGGATGGGAATTCACTATTTTGTAGGCATGTTCTAGGATTGATTATTGTCTTTTGAAGATATTTAAAATACTTTGGCTTCTGCTATTAGAACAACACTAATAATTAAATCTTGTGAAATTATTGAAAAATTATCTGGATTAACTGTGAAGTTAGGATCTTGTTGTGAGAATCCTAATTAAAAATGAGTTAAGTTTGACATACTCTTCATGGTGTTCCAAACATTATTGTCAGGCATCCAATTCTGCCCATGGCAATAATAAGCATTCTAGTTGTACCAGTGTTTTGACTACAGTTTTGAGCCACTCTAGCCCAAATTAAATGGCCATACTGTGATAAAAAGTGTGTTGGCAGTGCTACAGCGATTGTGCTTCTCTCAGAAACAAAGTAGAAAATTTTACGAAAATAGTTTTTTGTAAACAAGATGTCTTCTGATTTCAGCATGAGATGGAAAGCAATCAAGATTACTTAATGATTTTCATTTAATTAATGAAAACAGTGAATGATAGAGCCTGTCAGTTTACTATTGAACTAGTTGATTTCAAGGAAAATATATCCTGATAGCAAGTTTTGTCTGGTAGTGATTTTAAACATTTTCACAAATTAGAAAGGCAATGTAAATTAAATGTAATTAATCTGATAATTAATGAAATGCTTATGAAATGGCCTTAATGAAAGGAAAGCAGAACGCCTCCCCAAACTGTTAAAATTATCATGACAGTAAGTCTTGTGTTACAATAAGCACGTCCCACTTTAGATATCTCAGCCTTATACTCTCTTGCTGTTATATCCAAGCTACTTTCTGCATAAGAATATCTCTTATAGGCCCTTAAGCTTACTTGTGCTATCTTAATCAGCTGTCTTACTAAACAGCTTTTTCCATATGCCTGCTACTCTTTTAATAGAATGGTTTTGGATAAATTAGTTTTGTTTGCCTGTCTTTTTTTCCACTTCTATTGCTCATATTTTAAACCCTATCACTAGTTTGGACAGTTTGAGATCACCCTACACAGAAATCTTACAAGAATTATTAGTTTTGAACACATCTATTGTAGCATGTAATGTTCACTTTTTGCATTTAAATAACAGAGTAATTGTTTTGTATAATATGGTTTAAGAATAACAACAATAATCTGTATTTCTTTAAAAGGTATCCAAAGATGGAAATTAGATCATAACCCATAAAACATAAACAATAATATCTACAAGGAAGCAGTAAAACAGCAAGATGTTTATTTTATACTTAGTGAATCCTGCATATGCTTACCTTATAATCAGTAAAGAATACCAAGTTATGGACTTTTCTGTGGTTACTCATAAATTATTGCCTTTGTTAGATTTCCCCAGGAATTTTTAGTTTCTTTTTCTTTTGTTCCGTTTTTTTGTTTTTTGGTTTTTTTTCTGTCTGTGTTTTCTTGTTCCATTGTAAATCGACACTTTCATGTGTTTGTCAAAAAAACTTCAAGGGATTAAATATCTCCAAATTCAGTAGCTTTGCTGAGTTTTTGCTTTATCACTGTGCGTTACATCTTTCTTTCAACACAGTTTCTTGCCATTCACACCTGCATCCCATAGAAGAGCCATTTCTGCATATGCTCTTGCCTCATTAACAATAGTGTGGATCCTGAGAATAAAGAAAATAACCAGAAACAACTGCTTGGAGGAAAGGTGAAATGAAACTCTTCAGAATAGTTGTCAGGGTCTCCTCTAGGACCAAGGCTGCCCATCAGGCTTCTCTGTAAAAGAGCGCCAATTTAGTGTAGGGTATTGTTACTAGTATAAAGAAATGTAATGTATCTACATGAAAAAAGGGATACTAATTGTAATTTGAAAATATAATAGTTCTTTCTTCATCACAAAAAAAAAATACATTTGCATCACAACTGATGCAGTTTTGCATGTAAGTCTTAGAAATAAAAATTATATCAGTTCTAGAGACTCTCTGTGAACAGTTTGTTACCCTTTGTGTTTGCCCACTTAACGTGTTCAAATAACAAGTCTGTAGTAACTTGTTCATTTGCAGTCTCCATTTCTAAACAAGACTGATCCTAGAAATCAAGTATCCTGCATTATCCATCTGCAGCAGAGCAGAAAGTACAAAAAAAATTTACAGCAATTTTTCTGGACTATCCATTAATTTTCTTGGCATAATCTTGCTAGGGTCTTTTGGATAATTAAAATCCATTCTGTTTAACTGAGTTAGAATCAGTCTAGACTGATAAGTGCAGAAAGTTCATCAAGTACATTTCTGCTGTCTGACATCACCACCAATGCTTTCCATGCCATTGGGGATGATGAGTTCTTTTATGAATACACCAGCTGAATGAGATAATAGGAAAAGAAGATTGTGGAGAAATATTCCTTTTCAAAGTTTGCAAAATTGGTGATGGCCTTTTCTGAGAAACTGATGGAGGCTGGGAGTCTCCAGGAGCTGGCACAACATGTGAAATCTTTTGCTCAACAATGCTTCCTCCCATAGGTCTTCTCATCTGGACAGAACATCTATCACATTCTCTCTGTGCTCAGAATATCTGTCAGACTGCCCTTCTTGCTCTGACACCACTTAATAGTCTTTATGTCCAGCCCTATCATCCTTTCTTACTCGCTAACTTCTAACATGGTCAGGTAAGATGCTAACTTGCTGTTTACTTGTGCACAGTATCTATTTTCCAATTTCATCTGATGAATTGATTTCCAGGAAAGCTATAAGAGCAACTTAATTGTATTGAGGATCTCTTTCCTTTTTTTGGTATGTCTCAGTAGTAGAATCTGTTTCTAGAATTGCAAGTTCTGGAAATTTTTAGGTGAAGCCCACATAAAATGAGGTATTGAGTCTTGCATTTTCTGCTTCTGTTTGTTATTTTCTATATATTTTTCTCATCTTTTCTTTTGGTTTTGTGTTTTATGCAAGCACATGTATGATCCTAGATGAGGACTAGCATAGGTCAAAGAAAACTTATCTGTAATGTAGCTGTTTCTGATTGACCAAATTAGTTATCAATAAGCTGAAGATATTTTATTTTGGCCTTATTCTAATAATGAGATTTAAAGATTTAAATGTAGGTAGAAGTGCAGAGCTTTATGAAAAATAATACCATTCTTTGACTTCTACTCTGGTGTGCATAGCAAGTTCAATATGACACTGGAGCCACTGACATTACTTCTTTCCTTTTTTCTGCTGTGATCACTTGGTTCAGTGAAGCAGTACTTCTAAATATATGAGAATTACCAGCATTATTATTGGTTTCATACTACTTATAAGTCTTTGTGAATGGTGATATTGAAACTTCAATTGGGATTAAACTTTTAAATTTATATATTTCACTTTTAGTCAGAGGAAACTAATAAAAAGTTTCAAATGTTTTAAGTGTCTTGATCTCAAGCATTTTAAGATGATCTAGATAATACTTTTGCAAGATTTTGTTTCCTGAGCTGAGCTAGACTGTGCAACTATTCAATAGTTCCCTTTTTTTGAGAGATCGGAATTATATTCTCCCTTGTAACCAAAGTTAATGACCTACAGAGAAAAATGCAGGTCAGTTGCCTTTGCTGTACAGATGATTGTCAGCTTTTCTCATGTTAATACCTATTAATCTATGACATATCTTTTGCTGTATAATGTCTACAGCAAATTATATGATGGATTTAGACAAAATAAAGAGAAAACTCTCATATCTGCCAACTTTTCTTCACTCAGAGTATTATGTTGAAAATCTCTCATGGTTTAGCTTCTATTTTTAGACAATCTCCTAGTCTACCAGTCAATTTAAGTTCATCTTTTAGATTTCAGCTATATTTATACCAAGTCGAGATTTGTGATTGAAGCTGTGTGACTGCTTAAAGCAGAATCCAGTTTGTTTGGTGCTTCCCCATTATAGGTGGGAGGGCTCCCAGGCACAGCTTCACCACAGTGTGCTCTTCTCAGAAGTACACAAGCAGCTTTGTTTTTAAAGCAATGCTATCCAGGTAATGAAGGAGAAGTGTGAGGAAGAAAATATTTGTCCTAAAAGAGCAGGAAAGTCAGAAAAAGAAGTCAAGTGGCATTCTACAGTAGAAGGGATATATTCACTTAATGCCTCATGACTTCTCTGCCTCTATTTTGTTGACACAAAATAGAAGAGTGGTGCAAACATTCTAGCAGCTGAAGTGACAGTGAATACAGTTTGCATCAGATTGCCTTAGCCTATTATTGCTGCCTGTAATTGCCCATTATCCTGCATTTCAACCGGTGCTGTGTTCTGCCAAACTGGGGTTTTAATCAGGTGCATGTTTCATCACCTGGCAGATTATTGCCATCATATATCTGGTAGCTGTAAAATTTTGTGAGCAGCATATCCCACAATTAATGCATTTAGACAAAGATAAGGGGGGCAAATTTCTATAACTGACTTTCAAAACATGCATAAAGAGCTTTCTCCATCAGTAGACACAAATATGTCACTGTGGCAGAGAGGGATTACAGCCATTCAGCACAACTTCATCTATGCACCATTTGGTGTGGCATGCTATATTTTTAGGTCATGTCATTTCTCCTCCACATTATTTCTACTTATTTTATAATTTAAAAATACTCCAGTGGTTGAAAAATATGTGTATTTTTGACCTGTTTTGTTTTCATTGGACGCTTCACTATCGAATCAATTTAGATAATGCCCTTACTAACATCTGAAAAGTTCATGACTGCACCAATAAAAGTATTCATAAATTTCAGAAGAGTTTTCTTTGATGAGCTTATTTGCAAATTAATTCATACCATGCACTTCAAGATCACAAGTCTATTACCATAAGTCTCGTATCTGAGATTCTAATATTTGGTGCTGTAGCTGTTGGTGCTCATCTCTCTCTGCTTTACTTCAGAGGCAACAAAGCAGAATATCCAGAATATCCCTCCCCTGTCACTAGTGGAAATCTCATTACATCCTTGCTGTACTTTCTGTTTTGACACTGCCTTTCCTGGGGCTGAGCACAGTTATTGTACTGCAGTTTGTTCTTGAAAGGCTTAGAATCCATAAGTTATCTTTTCACTTTATTCCCACCAGAAGAGCAAGGGAAGGATTTGCAGCTCTCAGTAAGATGAGGTCCTTCTATGTCAAAATCATTATCTTCGGCTAACATTTCTTCTTTTCAGATTCTTTTTATAAATTGAAAGAAAAGTGGGGGCAAAGAAAGATCAACAACTTTTGAAACAAGGAAATCAGAAAATAAAGAGTTTTCATAGTATCAGGCTTTATGCATTTCCCTGGGTGATAAATGGATGTTCACTACTTGTGCTTACTTTTGTTAATGAATATTTTAGGGCATATATTCATATATTGGATGAATACTTAATATCAAGGAAACTATTGTAACAAGACTAGAGAGTCTATTCCTTACTCTTGCTCTATGTCTGAAAATGTCCTTGAATGGTGTACTTACAGGTTTCTTTAAATTAAGCTTACACAGAATTAGAGTATTAAAAAAAACCCCATACATATGAAGGTATGTGTGTTTGTTCAATATTATAGAGAAGGCAAAATAAATACATCTTCTCTCTTCATCATTTGAAATCATCATTTTATGATTTATGTATCTCCTCTTATTAAGTCAACAGAAAATACTGATATGATAAACCACAACAGTGGGCAAGATTTAACAAAATCCCATTGCATATTGCAGCCACATTCTTTTTACCAAAAAGAAGCAATGTTCTGCAGATGGAGTTCCCATGAAGATGACACATATTATTAGATGACACATATTAGTTGGAAATCTGAATTATTGTATTTTTTAATAGTTCTATGTCCAGCTGGGGAAGACAAAAGAGAAGTGTCTTAAATAAGAGACAGGAGTTAATTATTCCATTCAGCAATGCTTTAGCTGGAATACTATTAATTGTATTTTGTTCTTCTGGAACAAAGAGTGTCTCCTAATGTCTGTGCACACTAATAGAGACTGTCCTTTTCATGGCCCTTTTTCTGTTTACATACTACTTTTCTTCTATGCCATGGCTTCCAGAGGGAAAAATGTGGTTTATTTTAATTTGGGCCAGAGTTGCAGCATGCTCTAATTAGGGATACATCTACAGCATGCAGTTTATGGGCATATGTTAGAGATAGATCTGGAAAGATTCAAAATCAATAAAGAGGAGAAATAATAACAGGAGAAAATAAAGGTTTGTGAAACATCGCCTGTAGGTGAAGTTTGAAAGAAGTGTTTGTTTCGAATCTGTTTAAATGAACAAGGACTGGAGTGAAGCATAATAAAGGTCTTTGTGTATATGAATTTGTTATAAACAGGATAGTGCTTGCATTTTCTTTTCTTTTTGTTTAATTTTCTGGGAGAAGTATTTACGTTACATTTGAGACAGAACTTCATAATAAAGAGGGGTAGGCACTGTAGTAGACTACCCCTGTAAGTTAAAGAATACCCTTTCCTGGAGATTTTTAAAACAGATTAAATACACATTTGTCAGTGATAATCTACATTTATTTTAAACTGTCCAGGGCCAGAGGATCCACTCTAATACTGCTTTTTACGGTGCCAAAATGAAATATGGGGATGTATTGTACTGTCCAATCCTGAGTAAAACATACTGAAAAACAATATTTGCTCTGCTCTGTTCCTCATCTTCTTCTCTGTGAACATCTTCATCTTGAGGATCTCACCATGTTAGAGAATTGCAGGGAGTGTGGATTATTAGTGCTTCCCAACAATAATATGCAGCATTTAGCCTGGTCCTGGCTCAGAGGCAGAGCTGCAGAACGATTAAGCAATGGAACTGAGCGAGTCTGTGTCTCTGTAGGCAAAGTCTCTGTATTCCAGTGATACACGGTGCCATGGATCAGCCTCTGTGCACCTACTGCCCAACCAGATCTCCAGAATGGCAGAACAGCTGGTTTCCATTCCCTGCTGCTGCCTTCTCCTATTCCAGCTGCTGCACTCAAATAACCTCCCTTCCCCAAGTGGGCTTCATATGGTTTGAAAGGGACTTAATGTACCTCAGTGCATAGGGAACTTTTGATGCATATTTCATCATGTTTCAGTTCTTTCTACAGGGAGCACTGCATGTATAACAGATGTTCCCTGACTACTACCCTTTCCTGAAGGTGACATGCCCTTTTTTGTGTTTCATCTCTAATGTATATAGAGCTGGTAATGCCTGCATGGTACTAAAAAATAGTGCTCCATGGCTTCCCCCGTGCTGCATGCCAAGCTATATTTAATTCAATCTGCTCCCCTCTGCAGAGTGAAATGGAGAAGAGCATATGCCCAGTATAACCAAGTCACACTGTGGCACAGATAATACCCCTTTATTTAAGAAAAGTAATTTTTCGGTATTTTTTTAAATTTAGGACCCTATTCTTCCAGTTTTTTAAATTCATAAATTGTTTCATATAAATTAGTGGAGATGTTAATGTAATTACATATAAAAATGAATAGTCTTTTATTGCATATTGTTATTAATGTAGTTTTATTAATACTGTATTTTACAAATGTAGTATACATGTCTATGTATGTCCACATACATATTCATAAATACAAAAATAAGACATCATTAACTGATATCCCTGAAAACCAAATTTTGTTATCTATATAAATCCTAACATTATAGAAAATTTAATTTTATGCTTGCTTGTTTTAAAAATGCAACTATAAGAAAAATTCACAAATCTGTTTACAAAAAACATTCAATTTTTGTCATAAAGGTTGTTTTGGAAACAATAATAATTCCAAGGCAAAAGCTGTCAGAATAAAATAGAGTATGTAATTGTAAAGTGGTACTTTACAAATAAAGTTTTAAAATATCTATTTAATAATGTATAGCACTATCTGACCCAATTTTTATTTGAACAAATGAATACAGTTCTTACATAAAAAATGCAGTTTAAGTTGTGCATTGACAAAATCTCTAGACAGCTACAGAGCCCGAACAACCATTCAAAAGGTGTAAATCAAACATAAAAAAGAAAATAGAAACAGAATTGTATCTGTTCTGACCCTGTGGAGAGACTTTTACAGCACATCTGTAATCTTCATGGCCCTGGGAAGTGTATACTGGATCTGTGTGTGCTGCTGGATACGAATATCCCTCCACTCTGTGGGGTATTCCTGCACTTTATGGAATATTCCTGCATTTCATGTCTGATTAGTTTTAACAAGTCATATTTCTTTTCAGCATTGCTAATTTGATTTGAAGAAAGGATTCTGTCCCTTATCCTTATAGTATTTTGTTGTTGTTAGAAAAGTTCACATACATTGCTTCTTTTTGAGGGGAAGTACATGGAGTAGAGAAGGATGGAGACAAAAAGCTACAGTGAACATTGAAGCTACTGCTGTAAGGAAAGCTTTAAACTCAGCTTTACTTGCTGGTGTTCTGCTTTTTTACTTCTCAGGATTACCAGAGTACATGAATAACCAGAGCCCATTGCTGAACTGGACCATTAAAATGATTTTTTAAAAGCCAACCAAACAAAAACAAAAAACAAACAAACAAACCCAAAAACCCCAAAAAAACAAAAAAACCCCAACCCAACAAAAAATAGAACAACCCAAAAAAAACCCCAACAACAACAAAACAAAATGATTTTGGCATTCATGTTTGCAATTAAAAAAAAAAAAAATCAAGTATTTTGGACTTCCAAAATAAAACTTCTCTCAAAATTTGTTTTCTTCATTATATTGACAGTGAAAATAAAATCCCAGAAGGTGTTTAAGCCTATGGCATATAAAATTGTGATTTTTTTCTTATGGATACCTTTTTTTATACAAAAGTATTGATAATATTTATATTTTTGTTACATTTATAGTCTGTTTATTCATTCTTTATTGTTAATGAATATTTTCATTCCTTTTTTTTTTTTTTTTCCTGTGCATTCACTTTTTTTTCTTAGTTTATGGAGAATAGCAGAAATAAGTTGCTAAAATTTTGGCATGAGAGAAGAGCCTCCCAAACACAGTCTGGAGTGTTACTGATTAGTGTGAACTCACCTTCCTTTTGTTATTGAGAAATCTTACCTCAATTACTAATTCACCAGTATTTTACAGTGATTTCAGGAGATGTGTAACCTTCATAGATATGGCAAAATAAGCCATATTTAAAACCTCAAAATAAGCTACTATTTAAAGCCTGAGAACTTCATTGCTACTTACAACCTAAAGAGTACTTTAAATTCTTTAAAGACATAGATTCAGATGTCAGTAGAAGCTCAGATTTATTGTAAACTTATTAAATGTCTTTTTCTGATATGCATAAGTATGGAAACTTCTCACAGAGTGAGAGGAAGAAAAAGAAAAAAAATATTAACTTAGATGTTAAGGGTGTGGGAACATAACGGATAACACAGAGGAGAAAAGAAAACCAAACATGCAATCAAAACATTCAGATTTCAGAGTAAGTAAGAAACTGTTAGAGGTAGTGGTTTTTTGTTAAATTTAATTCTCTGCCAAAAAAGTGATAAAAATTTGTAGGTTTTTTCTAGAATCGAGCTGCATTTACATATTTCTAAACTGGAAATATTTCATATCAGAAAAGTGCTTGTTTTTTTTGCAGAAATTCATCATGGTCAGCAGAACTGTACTACCTTGCCCATATTGAATCAACACAGTATGCTATTTTTTTTGTATAAATTTACAAAATATATATTTGTATTTTTAAATCAGTGTCAGGAAATATAGTTTTTTTGCATAAGCCTTTGTATTAAATAAATAAGTTTTCACAAAACTTGGATGATATTTTTCCTTTAGATGTGTGAACATAATACTCTGGAAAATAGAAAAAAAAATTAAGAAAAATGTTTAAGCCAGCTAAAAGTACTCTTCAAAATCTTAATGAAATACAGTATATTCTAGTTAATGGCATCTTCATTTAGACTGAATTTTGCATTTCTAGAATAGATTTGAAACTAAGGCACCGGCTTTCTTCTAGATTTTTAGCCCTCTATAAATACAACAAGATGGAAAGACCTGAAGGTTTTGTTAGTTACAAACAGAATGCTTCCCAAACCTCTACATTTTCAACCCTGTTGAGGAAAAGAACAGCCACATGTTCTCAGGAACATTGTCCCTATCATTTCACCTACTATCTCACCTACATCTGAGCTAGTTGCGCTAATTCTTTATGGCTGATTGGCTGATGAACTCTGTAGAACTGCTGAGGAGTGTGGGGTACTTCCAGAGTATGATTCTTTTGATCTGTTTAAGATGAATCACATCCTCTTTACTGTCAGTAAAAGATGACTAACTGATATAAATAACTATATACCTAAACCTGTGAAAGAAGAATTTCTTCTCAGGTTTTGGGGGAATGAGCTTTCTGCAGACTGACTATTGTTTATTACCAGTTTTGGGCTTCTATGTTTCTTATTTGTGTAAGAGGTGTTAATTGATCCAGCCCAAATTTATTCTGGAGACATCATCACAAATTTATTTAGCAAATCTTTCCCATTTCATCAGTCGTGCTGTAGAGGTGTTGAATCTCTCTTGCATGGCAGAAATATGATTTCTGTTTGCATGCCTATTATTCCCTCTTCCACATATTTGCAGATGGGAACTGTTTTTTCCCCTCACAAAATCAGGCGACTGTGTAAGGTGCATTATTTTTTATGCTTCGCTTAAATATTTATCTACTTGGCTTTTGGTTTGGATTCTTATGGCCAAATTGGTAGTGCCAGAAGCAATGGAGTATGGTGTGTTGGAGGTTTAAAATTAGAATCTGAGATCAATCTTCTAAAAAGCCCTATGTGCTGAAATGCCTTACTGAAATGACTCACAAGAAAAGAAAGTCATGGTCTTGGATTATATGGACTTCTTAAAATCAAAATAAATTAACCTATTTATCTGACTGCTGGAACTATTTTAATTTCAGTTAATTAAATACCAAGGGATGAAGAAATATATTAATTTAAGGATTAATCTCTGTGTAACAGTCTGTACCTTACATAATGTTAATCTTCAGTAAATTTTTATCATTTGGTGAATGGAAGTAATTCATGAACTTTTTAAGCCTAGCTCCTTATAACATCTAAGACAGTTCTTGTATATTCATTAAATAGCAATGGATTCTGGAATAGCTGTTAATCCCCAGCAAATACATTTGAGAATCAACTGGCATTTCATAAACATACAGGAGCAATCCTATTAAATCTAAGTAAATATTTGTTTAAGAAACTTCAATTCTGTCTCCTCTTATCACACCCACGGTAGGGTGTGCCACTGTGACGGCAAGGTGAGCTTTATCTGCATGAGTACACCTGCCCCTCTCCTCTCAGCTCCATCAGCAGAGCCAGCTGCTGGAGGTGCTGCACACGCTGGCACAAAGAGTGTGCTTCTAACCTTCCTGCACTGTGCCCCTGAAAGAGATAAACTAAACTAAATATGTATTCGTATAACTACATGAATGTCAGAGTTTTCTGCCAAGTAGCTGTGAGAAACGGGGTTGTCATATATTTTTTTTCACACTTCTAGATGACATATCTTTGCCAGCAAGGCTTCGCAATATAGATCTGGTCTCACAGGTTGCTATTCAGCATCAGTGTTATTGATGGAGAGCATAGTCTGCTTTCTTGCAAGGCTCACACCGAGAAAGATTGAACTGCATTTTTGGCAAATTGAACACTGTTGTCAGGAATATGTTACACACCTTCTCATGTGCAGATTAACCCTAATAATGACTATTTAACTCTGTAAGTGCCTCTCAGAACTATCTCAGAAAAAAAATCCTCTATATTGTACATCACTCAAATACTTATGACTGTATTCTGCTTTTCTGTTTGCCCTTTCAGCTTTGTTAATGTAAAAACAAGTAACAGAGTAACCATCCTATCTGGATTATTTTTTTCACAATCTCTCAAGGCAGTCCCTTTTCTTTGGGAAATTTGAGTATTTTCTTCTGATGGTTCAGTTTTTCACCCACGAAAAAAATTTATTTTGTTGGTTTCTCCAATATTTAATTACTTCTATAAAGGATGAGAAAATAGAGAAGTAATTTATAAAACAAACAAATAAATCCTCCCCATTTTAAAACAAAAAATAATGATTTCTTGCAAAAATATTAATTAGACAGTTTAAATTACTACAGATTGGTATTTGAGAAATTAAGGGAAATATAATTTAGATTAAGATCCCATGTAATACTTTATGCTTTGCTATTTACAGCTAAATTTGTAGTTTACAAAATATTCTAAGTTTATATATTTTACAGAACAGGAAAGCCAAAGTGTTTATTACTAAAAATAGTGTAACAATTTCTTCAATTTACATCCTTGCACAGCTTTTAATATCTCTCTACCTTGCCTTGTATCAATAGAGCTAATACAGGCCAATTTAACCTTTAATATTCTTTCTGATTTGGGCTTTAGATCCCTCAGCTTTTTGAAAATTACCTAAGTTTTTTATTTACTACCATCAGAAAATTTCACTCTGAGAAAGATAAGAATTCAATATTATGATTATTGTATTCCTGGAAAAAATAGAAGCAATTTTCCAAATGAAGGGCTTTAAGCTTAAAGCATTTGATTATATGAAACTAAATTCTTAATAAGGAATTCTTTTAATTTTTTGGTACAGATAATTTAATATCTTTTATTAAACTGAACTAAGCTAGTACTTAAAAATAGCTCTCTGACATTCAGAATAATGGATATGAAAGCAAGAGTAATAAAAATTGCTGGGAAGGTGCAGTGCAAGCACTGATTCAGCAACCACCACACTGATTTAAACATTTTCTTTGGTACATAAGATATTAATCTGTAGGGCTTTAAAAGCATTTGAAAAGAACCCCACCTAAAAAGGGTTGAGATGTGGAAATTACACATGGAGTAACAGATTCTGACTCATTGTGCAGTCTAGGACAACAGTAGTATGTGTCTGTCCTTCACTTACAGCAGCTGAAGGTAATTCAATCATCCACCCAAATGCCACATTTGAGTCACCTTGTGGAATTTCCTGTTACTCCAGCCTTTGCACAGAGACTTCAGGACAGTTACAATTAAGAGGCTAAAGAAAAGAATGCAAGAAAATAAAAAAATAAAAAAAAAAAAAAAAAAAGGACATTTTTTGTCAAACCTGTGAGGATTTTTGTTCTGTGATTTTGTTTTACGGACCCTTAGCTTGTCCTGCACAACAATCTCTACAACTTTGGTGGGTGTTCAAACACCTTGCTTTTGATTGAAACCTGCCACCTGATAATTTCACTGGCAGTGCCTAGTTCTTGCTTTAGGAGGAACAGTAAATAATTGTTTCCTATTAGTCTTCTCAGTGACAATCACGATTCAAAAATCTTTTCATATCTTCCCTTTGTTGTGTCTTCTTCAAGCTGAAAAATCTAAGTCTATTTAATCTCTTCTTTTATGAAAGCCCTTTCATAACTTTGATCATCTTTGCTGCTCTTTTTTGTCTTTTCAGTTCTATTATATTCTTTTGAACATGGCATGAGCAGATCTGAATACAGAAATCTAGACACAGCAGCTATGGATTAAAAGAGTAATGTTTTGTGGTTTAATCTTTATTCTTTTCCAAAATGCCTTCTTTTTCTAACTGCTCTGCTGATGAATTATGAGCTGACATCTTCATTTAACTGTCCAGACTAATACAGAGATTAGTTTTAGAGTCCCTTGCTTGGGTATTAAGAGTTGTTAATATTTTCCATCATGTATATTACCTGCATTTGTTGACACTGAATCTCATGTGCCAATTACTACTTATTCAATTGCATGACATCTATCTGCAGCTCTTCACAGTCTCAGATTTTTGCTACTCACTTTTGTTTGATATCAAAGCTAATTTAAGTGATGCTGTTACAATGCTCAAATTTCGTATTTGGATTCCATATGGTCAGCTGATTTGTTAGGAATAATTTTACTCTATTAATCTTTTAGTTCTAGGCAGTTTAAATGACTCATTTCTATTCCCAAAATATCTGCATTGTAGGAATCACCCTGGGTTCCTTCTTTCCAAAAAATTTTTTTTTACTTTTAAAAAAATTATTATTTTTTTTAGGAGCGGGTACTTATGACCTAATTTTCTTTCAGCATTCTGTATGTGCAGATTCTCTGTTAGCCTCACTGATCCTCTGGCAGACTATCTTTTTTTCTGATTTTTTTGATAAAAGTCCTCATTAATTTCAGTGTCATGAACAAATAATCTTCAAAACCTTTTTCATACTTTCCTACAATATTGTAACATTTCATGTGTTGTACTTAATTCATTTTTCTTATCCTAATTTGCTCACAATTTTGACTTTTTTCAGAGTATCTTTTTACTCTTAATGGCCTTCTTCAGTCTGTTATTTTGCCATGCTGGCTGTATTTTTGTCCTTTAAAAGCGTTTTTGATAAGTGGTATACAGTTTCTCTGGAGTCCTAATATAGTATCTTTAGGCAGTCTGTCATGCTGTCTGCAAGGATTTAGTCTTTTAGTTGTCCTCTTCAATTTCTTCTCAAAAAGCTTTGTCATGTTCAGGTAGTTCCAACCTTTTTTTAGTTAAATGATACTGTAGCTGTTTTTTTTTTTTTCCTTTTCTTTTTCTCTTTTCTGTAGATGTTGATTTTGAGAGCTTAGTGGCCAGCATTACAGTGTAACTTGTAGTTACTTTTTCCACCTGGCTGTTGAATGCTAAAAAATAAATCAAGTAAGCACTGTTTATCCTCTCCTAACTCTTTCACTAGTTGTTATAAGTGCATTGTACTCCAACACTCCTATGTAGTTTGTATCTTGGAATTATAATTATGCTGGGTTACACTGGCTGTTTTTTTTCCTATTACCTTTGTGAATCATCTTTTGCATCACATTCCTCTCTTACAACCAGCTGCTGGATTTCTAATCCTTTAGACTTTAAAACAAAAGCTTAGACTCAAGTAAATACTTGATTTTGGTCTGGTTACCAGTTTTTACATTCCCTGTTCAATTAGGATTTTATTTGCTAAAATTTTTCTTTGCTATTCCCTCTCCAAGTATGAGCAACTTTTAGTCTGCCCTATTTTTTTTTCCTTTTTCACTTTACAGTTTGTGACTTCACTCTACTTGATAAGTTATCTGAGATTACAAGTTTTTCTATACCTGTCACTTGACTTCAATCTATAAAACATTATCGTAGACAATTCAAATGTCACCAGCCTTTGGTTTGCATAATGCCAAGTCTTCCTGAATATGCACCATTCATAACAAACATTTCCTTGGTTGCTATTTAAAATATACCCTCCTCTTACCAATTTTCAACTCAAAAGATTATATGAGCTTTAGCATCTAAAATTCAGAAAGTAGAAGCAGAATCTCTACGGAAATGTGGAAATGCTGAAGAAATGTGATGTCATTTTCAGTTCTTTCTAAGTCCTTTCTTTTCTCTCTTTCTCAGTAATAGAGGAAAGAAAAAAAGAAGACACATTTATTCCAAATCAATTATAGAGAGATCCTTAGCTGTCTCTTTTTCATCTTGAATTTTATCTCTTGCTTGTGATTCAATTGACTCAAGTCTGCCTCTTCATAATGAATTTTTATGAGAGAGAGAGACTTGATAGTTATACCTGTAACTAATATTCAAGTGAAATTAAATGTTGCACTTCCTTTTTTACTGGAAAAAACACCCACACCATATATTGGTTGTCTCTGATGACTGCCACCTATTTCCTATTTTCAGCTCCTTCTGGTTTTTATTCTCACTCTTCATGGGAGTTTTGGCTACTAAAGATAAGCTTTTCATGGACATATACAATGTCCATAAATAAATGGACATATACAATGTCCATTTTTTCCTTGGTAATATCACATAGCAAAGGCAACAATAATATTTTTATTGTTCCCTTGCTACACAATTTTCCAAATGCCTTGTATATTATCCTCTTGTCATTTTGACTCGCCTCACCCTTGGAAAAGTACTTTTAGAGATCTTTCACACCCTATTGTGGCAAAATTCCACTTAGGAATGCAAACATTATTATTACAATTTTCCCCTCAATCTAGCACAAATCTTGATTTTTTTCTATTTTTCCACAGTGAGGCACCTGTGAAAACTTGTCTAAATTAACCTTGCAGAGCTATTTATTTTATCTTTATTTAGGCTTAAAGTACAGTCAGTCACTTCGCCTGAGCTTAAATCCAAGTAAATCCAAAGTGTCAAAGTGATTAAGAGTAAAGAGAATCAGGACATTTTAGATCTGAATAAGAATTAGAAAAACAAGTAATGAAAAGAGTAAAACAAGAAGAGTATAAGAATATCTACTTAGTGATTTTATGCAATTGAGCAAATCTTCTTTGTCTGTCTTTTTAATTTTTCAGACTGTTTCTGTGTAGCCTCAGACAGAAGTAGGTGAGCTTTTACATGCTCTGGTGTTCACTATGGAGGTATTTCATCAAAGAAATGCCTTGACATGCTTTTCCACCTGATGTTCAAATCTCTTTTATGGACTGTAGTGGAATATCTGTTGGGGTTGCTGTAGCTCCTGACTAGGCTGCCATAGCTTTGTGGGGATTGCTGCAGCTCCTTGGTTGGGTCTGGTAAACACAAGGTCATTATACATGAGAGAAGCATGTTGGTAATGCATCCTCATTCACCTATTGCTCGGATCCTATCAGTAACACCCTCATACTCTTACTTTGTGCAAATAAACCATGGCACTCTCATGTCAGGGATTCTCTGACCCTGAAACTGAGCTCAATAGCCTGGCCAGAGGCATAGCTTGTACAGTATGCAGTACAGAAAAGTCACCTCCCTGTGTAACCACCAAGAGGCCATTTCACAGAATTTCTGTAAAGGTTCAAGGTAAAATCCAAAAAGAACATTATGCTAAGAAGAGGGATCACATAGCCATGTATCCTGGCCATGCTGACTTCTGAATCATGTCTGCAACATGAGAGCTGGATCAGGCCAAAGGTGGGCTTAGCACAACTCCAGCTGTATGGAAATTGCAGGTACAGCTTTTACTCTAGACAGTTTTCTGCTGTGGCAGTTTTTCACTTATTAAGCCAGCTAAAGAATCCATAGAAAAGAATCAACATTTTGAGCTCCACAGAGTGTCACTCGTTCTCAGACAAGAATAGGAGTCTCGCAGTTTATCTAAGGGGCTTAACATTTTTTTTTCCTACGATTCTCATTCAATTACAATATATATTTATTTAAAATTCCTTCATCTGGAGCCTTAGGAAAAGATTACTTCTTTCCATTTCAGTTTTACAAAGAGGTTAAAGTAACAGCTGAAACTTGCGGAATATTTGACCCAGACATGTCCCATTAATAGCTTGCTTGCTGATTCAAACGAGCGATGCCATCGATGCGGTATTCAGGATTTCCTTACTGAAAAGAATAAAACAGGTCTGAATGTAAAGTTATTGTACACTGCTCTGTCAGGTTGAACAGCTCAAAGGTAGACAAAGATACCTGCAACTCTGTTCAGCTGAGCTTGAATTCCACCCTGATGCATGCTGAGAGTTAACGTTATATGCTTTACTCTCAGCGGTGACTGCCAGCCGTGTAACTCTCAAGTATATCCTGGCATTTGTTCTATCCAGCAGAAATGGGTTTCATTCCAAAGGAGCTCTTCCAAATACTTCAAGGAATAGTGTGCAAGGAGGGTGAGTTCAGGGAAAAAAAAAAAAAAAAAAAAAAAGAAAAAGACAGTAGTCTTTTATATATATATATATATAAACAAAATCCATCCTCTATCCTGTTTCCTTGTGAAAAGCATTAGGATGTAAAAAAAAAATAAATTTTGAAGTCATATTTTTTGTGAAAAGACAACAAAAGGTACAGGACATTAATTTTGTTAAGAACAGTGTGCTGAAGTCCATAGGATTCAAATCTTACCTAACCTTTAATCACAATTCCAGGTGCCTCTTCTTGCAGGCTGTGAGAGCCAACTACCTCAGACATTTAGATATCAGTGTGAGAGTTGCCTGTGCTCAACTGTTTACTGGGAAAGTGTCCTGGATGTGACCCCACAACTCTGTTGGAATAATTTTATCTCACTGCCCCCTGATTTTCATTAGAAGAGTGGGAATTTGATATGTGGATGGGGAGGAGGAGACATGGTGTATCCCAGCAGATCCACACAATGCAAGTTTGATGTAGCCATGGAGGTGTTAATGAGAGGCTTGACTTTCCAACCTGTAGCTAACAGATGTGGCTGCTTTATTTAAAAAAACCATTTTCTGTGGTTTTTTACTTTAGTTATTTTTCTTTGATTGTTTCCTCAGTGCAGGAGAATGACTGGAGCTCCTGTTTATTTCTTGTGATGTGTCTTTTCCGTCAAATGACAGACATCAACTGAGAACATTTTATTTCTAGTCTTGAGAGCTTCACACTCATGAGAGTGGCCTAGAGGGACACAACTGTCTCATTGTGCGGTGAACAGAGAATTATCCTTGGATCCATCTTGCTCAGCAAAGCCGTAAATACTATGGCCAGGTTCTTGAACTGGTATTGAAAATAAATGGAGAATCAATGGAAATATGAGTTCTTGATATGACAAGTGGAGGTAGCTTGTCCTCTTAAACAAATAACTTGTTTTGTTCTGTGCTTGTGTCCTTGCCTGTTTTCTGTATAATGATAAGTACAACCATATGAGCAAGACAAGTTTATCACATCGATGATTGCTATCCAATCTGGCATTAAAAAAGACAATGCTTATTGAGGTAAAACCAAAGAATTTCAGTTCCTTTCTCTGATGAGAAGGATATCTGATGAGATCTTGAGACTTTGAACTACTTGAGTACAATTAGGGTATATAATTTGAGGAAACATAAAATATTTCTAACATACAGATATTCAGAATGTTTTTTTTTTTCTTTCAGTATCACATCCTTCTTCATCTGTCTGGCCTTGAATAAGCTGTTCTTTACCCTTTAGATTTTGTGACACTGCTCCAGAAGATATAAGACTGGGATCCATGAGTCTGTGGCCCATAGGAGCTCCACTTACACTGTCTTTGTAATGCATGTGGTCAAGCTTCAATTAGAGCTCCCAGGAAGGATCAATGCTAGAAGGGCATGAATGTGTTCAAAAGAAGGAAAGTTTTAACATTTGAAGGAGCAATAAAAATACAAGTAACAGTTCATAAGTATTAGATCCTGATAGCAAGGATGGGATCTCTCATAGTCTCTTCAAAATTAGAAACTTATTTTCACAATTTTATCTGGTTTAAATCAATTAACCATCCTGGTTCCATACTGTGCATTCTCCATTCTCTAGATGAGAATTTTAAAAAACAGAGGACTTATGTTCCCTCGGCAAGTTGGTTCAGGAAGGTGAACTAATTTTTTTTTTTTAATGTTGTTTTAGGCACTTGAATCTACTCACTGTAAAATTGAAACCAGGTAGAAACAATGAGTAGATTCCAGGCAGGAATTATCTGGCTTAGTTTTACATATTGTAAAACCACAGCCTAAAGAAAGGAGAAGCTTGCTTCAGTCGGAAGGTAGCTCTCACTAGGGACATTTCCTAGCCGAAAAAATTGTAAATCCATACTACAAAACTGCTTAAAGCAAAACTAAAAGATAACAAATGCCATGGATTTTTTTCCACATTTGAGTAAAAAAATTGTGCAAATTATCATCAAAACATCTGAGCAAATGAAGAAGTGGGCAGTCACTTTAGCCTGCTGCAGGTTAAACAGCTTTCTGAAACTAGGCATATCTTGACACAGAGATTTTTATGTGTTTTCCCACAGCTGCTGCAACACGAGAGAAGAAAAAGATAAATCTTTCCCTATGTCTTCTAAAATAATCACATCCCTTGAATAATAATTTGTGCTACATATAGGCATGTTGCAAGATAATCTCCAACTAATTACATTATCTGTAATTTTGGGATTTTTTATCTTTCTCATGTAAGCTACTTGTTTGGCACACAGAATGAGTGAATGTTCATTCTGCATATGCAAAAAAGCATAGCCCTAGAATTTAAGCAGTAGGTTAGATTTTCCAGTTACCAAGCCAGATATAGAGCAAGATGGAAACTATCATTGTGTAAATGATGAGACATAAAACTCTTAATATGACTGTGTATGTATTACTTCACATTTAAAAGTGCATATTTCATTTATAAAATTTACTTACAGATAAGATATTAGAAATTATACTCTTATTCCTTATGTAGTGATTTATGTTTGTTTTACAGAACTAACCAGATTACAAGTCCCTTTTTGTTAGTAAATACTCCAAACTTTGTCATTCCGGGCTGAGAAAGTAGTGCAGATTTCTGCTCAATTTTTACTTTTTTTAGGGTAATGACTTGCTATTCTACCATTTAAAATTTTTAGAGGTATATCAAACAATAATGCATTTCTCTTGCAAACTGTAAATGACTACCGTGAAATAATTATTTTCCCAGTAGAAAATTCTGACTTGCACTACACACAAACAAATTAAAAGAATTTTAAAGTTTCTAAATCTATAAAATTATTTTTTACAAATAAAATACACATGCCTTTGCAGTGCACCTGGTCATATGTCTTAAAAATCTGAAGTTCATAATAACAAAAAAAAAAATTATTTAATTAGCTTAGATAAAGTAAGTAGACATTCCACTTCAAGGTATGAAGTTTCTAAACATCTGTAGTATTAAAGGAGACACATTATGAATGAATTACAAATCTACATTAGGAGGAGTTTCTAGTTCCAACAGGGTGCAAGAAAGGTATTTTCTCCGTAGTAGAACAAAAAGAAAAAAAATCAGGCATGAAGACTGCCAGTACTTACATGTGTTTAAATTCTTACCACATCTCCAGTTGATTGACATCTTCAATAAGCTGTTAATGACCCACTCAATTTGCTTTAAATGAGCCTTAGAGTTTTAGATCTGGTGAGTTTTGTAGAATGTTGAATTAAGTAGATTTAATTGCCTTTTTTTTTTGGTTTTTGTTTTCATTTTAGTAATTCATCATTCAAAGGAATAGTATTATTTGCCACCATAATAAAGTTTCTCAGGAACCTTTCCTTTGATTTGACTTCTAGATGCAAAAGTGAGTACTAGCCATTATGAAACAATATTCTTCCCTGAGCTAGGCTTTGTGTATTAGGTAGCAGTTATTCATAAAATAAGAGTTTTTCTCATGCCGGCTTTCAGTTTTTTAAAGTAGTAATTTAGCAGCTCTCTTGGAAAGAGCTGTAAGCATGTTGGAAATCAAAGATGACTCTGGTTCTGTTCATGAGATGGGTTGGTACTGCATTTTTATTAGCATATTTTCTTGCCTTCTACTTTGATATTTTCAGTCCTTGGGGCACAGAGCTGAGAAATATAGATTGTAGCTATCATGCCAGATAAGGAAAACAACGTAAGTGATGATGCAAAATGTATTTTCTCTGACAGTGAACAAGCAGAGACTGGCTTGTGTAAAAGAAATTTTTACCATCTGACTGTGATGGGCTATTCTCACCACAGTGATACCTGCTGTGGAGCAGTGTTATATTTAGTTGCATTGTAATAGCATTTCTTTCAACAAGTGAATTGCATATCGTAGAGATGGTGGTGGCACAGGAAACCATGGCTATTAGTACACAATCAGCATTTTATATTCAGACATGAAAATCTGTATTGGTGCCAGACACTATCTAACCTGAGATTGTGATAGAGGAAATTATTGTTGAGAGGGAAGTGGGGAGCTGGATATCAAACTGCCTGTGAATGTAACACTTTGTTGCAGCAAAACAAATAGAACCCTAACTCTTCCCGTCAGGAATAAATAAACACTTAGAAGACACTTCCATTCGTGTTGGACATTCATATGGGCAGAACTTCACTATACAAAATCTGACCTCCTGATGCAGACTTGCACACCAGTCAGCTTTCCACAAATGTTTAGCTAGTCTGCATAAGGTGAAGTGGGTACAACTGCAGCTCTTACATGTACATCATGGAGGATGGAAGTCCATGTGAACCCGAGCAGTGGACACTCCCTGTGCCTCTTTGGATAAATTGTGCCATCTGTACTTCCCTTCAGAAGGAGGATAGCCAAGAACTGCACTCATCTGGTAGCCACTGCACTTTGGAGGAAAGGGAGTATGCCATTAGCTGAGTTAAAATGAAATACAATATCCGGGTTAAAGTAGTCACTGGGCTCTCTGTGACCTCATCCCTGCCAGGCTGCAGCTAATCAGTGTTATCTGGTGCGGTTGTATTTTGTCCCCTCTCATACAATTCCTATCTGATCAACAAATGACATATGATCTTTCATCCATCTTTGTGTCTCCAATAAGCATCAGATCTGTTGGGGGAATGGAGGACAGGCAGAAGGAGAAGCAGACTAACCTTTGCAGCTCGATTACAGAGAGAACAATTTGTTTTTGTAATTAGAGCTCAGCAGTGATCTCTGTTTCACTGATACTCAGCTCGGTGTAAACAGAACTCAATTTTGACAACTGTTTAGCTCACGGCACAGTTTTAAAGTATTAAAGGATAATGGAAGACTTATTAGATTAGCTTTTGCCATGATCTTTTAGTGTCCCAGATAATTATTGTTTGTGATACAGCTGAATGGTTTAGGCTTGTGTTAGTATTAGGCATGCATTTCTGCATAATACTTTATCTGCTATTGATGGGCACTAAAATATGTATTAGGAAATATACATTTAGTCAGATTGCACAGATATTAGTGGTATTTGCAAGTGGATCAAATTGTTCTTTCTGGGATTTTTTTATTTTGTTCCCATCATAGCAGTTCGTAGTTTCTTACTTTTATTTTTTAAAAAAATCTGTACAGTTATCATCATCATTATTCTTATTCACACTTGTGTGACTTTTACCAGAATCCTTTGATCCAATCATGACATTTCTCCCCCAGCATTTTAACATTCCCTCTTTCTCGTGTGTTTTGGAGTTGCATAGCTTTTTCTTACAGTATCACCTTTTCAGTCTTTCTTATTTATTATTTTAAATCATTCCTGATAGTCATATACTGTTTTTCACCTTGTTATTTGACTTTCCTTCTAATTACGTTTTAATTAGGGTATGTTGTTTCTACCTCTGATCTTATAATTAGCATTTTTCCTTTTGATCACCTTTTGTCTCATTTTGCATAAGATATTTTTAATCTTTTCACCACTTTTCCCTACACAGTTTTACCTTTCTTATTTTTATTTTTTCTGGCTAACCTCATTTCATTAGTTTGACTCTCTATCCTGCTTTTGGCTTGAAAAGGGTTCATTATCTTCTTAGTAGCTGGTGTGATGCTGTGTTTTGGTTTTAGTATGAGAATAATGTTGATAACACACTGATGTATTTTGTTTTGCTAAGTCGTGCTTACCCAAAGTGAAGAACTTTTCAACTTCTCACAAAGGAAAAGGCCAGAGGGATACAAGAAGCTGGACAGGGCCATAGCCAGGGCAGGTGACCCAAATTGGCCATGGGGATATTCCATACTGTATGGCAGAATGCTCAGCATGTAGACTGTGGAGAAAGCTGGCCAGGGGCTGCTGCTCGGGAACTGGCTGCGCACCAGTCATTGAGTGGTGAGGAGCTGCATTACATATAAATTTATTTTCATTTTCTGACCCATTAAACTGCTTTTATCTCAACCCACATATTTTCTCACTTTTTTTTCTCCAATTCTCTCCATCATCCTGCTGCAGTGGGGAGTGACTGAGCAAAGTTGAGTGGTGCTTAGTTGTTGTGTGGGGTTAAACCACGACACTCCCTTCTGATCAGAAACATTACTTCTAATCTTTTTTATTTTTAATTTCCAGTAAGTATTGTGCATACTCTATTGTCCTTGTTTACAACAATGTGATTTTCTTATTTTAGAAATCTAATTTTGCAACTTCTTGGCAGTTCTGTATAGATTAGGGCAATACACTTGGAGGTGATTACATAATCACCCTGGAAACAGCCTAAATTGCTGGAATACATGAGGAAAAAAAATTCTATAGTGTTTTCACATTTGAATAATTGCACTCTCTGTTAAAGTTCGTCGGGAGAGCAAGTCTATGTGAGTGACTAACTTAGTCATTTAACAAAACATGAGTACTAGTCCATGAGTGAAATGTGGTTGTATTTTCATCTCATTCTTCAAATGAATATTTTTGGCTCACGTTATAAAAGCACAAAGACTACTTAAGGCAAAGACAGCTCTGTCAAGGTTAATGGCCCCAAATCCTTTCTGCCCTAACCTTTTTTTAATTGTTTTGGTCAGATTTGGTTTTGGGTTTGTTTTTTTTCAGATTACGTTTTAAATTTACTCTTCAAAACAAGAGTCCAGCAAGAAAAGAGTGTAACAGTGACTGCACCCTGTGATCCACCTCATTCTTTATCTTTTATACAACAATCTTCATGCTGTGTTCATTCCAGTGTGCTGCTATCCAGCAGGATGATTGGTTGCTGGTTTTGTTCATGCTTGTCATTTCATGCTCGTGATTTGCATTCTTGTTTGTTCTTGCAAAATGCAGTAACTTAAAAGCATCCAGGCCTATTTGTGTGTGTATATATATATATATATATGATGTGAACGCATACTGTCAAGTTATCATGAAAAGAGCAGGTAGTTCTCTGAAAGTCAACCTTTTCCTACACTGCTTTTATTATATATTAGATATTTCTGTTCATTCTGTTGATACTCATCACAGCAGTCTCTGAGTACCTCCCAGCAGTGTATTAAGCTCTTGACTTAAGTTCTCTCATTTTCTCTCTAGAAGGAGAAAATAGCTGAGTGCATCATTATTAAATAAATGCATTTTTGGTAGTCTATGTCCCAAAGGACTCAAATTCTAATTAAAATTTGTAGTTGTGGTTGAACTATGGCATGTCATACAGAAAGCTGAAGACTGCACCAAGGGCCTACCACTTTCTCCTTGGCTGAGACAGTTTTGTTGCCAAAGCTGTATAGGCTGTTCTTTGTGACAACTTCATACTAATAAAGAGCATGATAAGAAACATGACATATGTAGTCAGAGAATCATAGAATGATGTGGGTAGGAAAAGACATTTATAGATCATCTAGCCTAATCTCTCTAACAAAAGCAGGACTCAACACCCTCATTGTGAAAAAATCCTTTACATCTTATCTGAACATATCTTCTTTCAGTTTAAAACCATTGGACCACGGTTCTGTCCCCACAGGCCCTGGTAAAAAGTCTTTCTCCATCTCTCCTATAAACCCCCATATGAATACTGATGGGTTGCTGTAAGGTGTCACCAGAGCCTTCTATTCTTGCAGGCTGAACAGACCCAACTCACTCAGCCTGTCCTCACAGGAGAGGTGCTCTGTGACATTTTTGGGGGTCATCTCTTAACCCTCTCTAACAGGTCCACGTCTTTCTTGTGCTGAGAATAACAGAACTGGACACAGCACTCCAGGTGGGGTGTCATGAGAGTGGGGTAGAGGGACAGAATGTCCTCCTTTGTCCTGCTGGCCACAGGCTAACAGGATGCCATTGGCTTTCTGGGCTGTGAGCACTCATGGCTGGGTCATGTCCACTTTTTCATCCATCAGAAACTCCAAGTCCTTCTCAGCAGGACTGCTCTCAATACATGCATCTCCCAGTATTGATGCATTGCATTTTGCTTTTTTGAAGTTCATGAGGTTAAAGGTTCTTGTTCCTAAGTTTTGGTAGACAAAGGGAAAAAAAAAAAAAAAGAAGAGAGAGAGCTTACTTAAAATGTGTTTGAATTTCTATATTAAGGATTTATACTGAAATTCTCTCTGACAGAGCCTCTCTTTTTCCACAGACTAGGTAGGGAGCATAAAAAGGGCAACTTCTCAATTTACATATCTAAGCAATGTAGCCCTCCCAGAACACAGATTATTTTATTCTTTATACTGGTAGAATTTCAGCCCAGGAGACTAGAATGTAGTTGTGAGAGTTTCACAATACCTTTGTGAGTCTTTTAAGACCATTTGCTCTGCTGAACTAGTAAATACGCCTTCATAAGCTGATGTTTTCCACGTATCTCCCGAGTGAAGGTAGCATCATTTTCCTGAGATAAAGACAGAAAAAGCTGTCATCTAATGCAAGCTGTTCACTTTTTAGTCCATATCATGTGAATTATATCAGGTATTATACATGATATATGATCAAATGATCATACTTAGGTAAGACCTGAAGGTACACTGATAATTATACCATTCACCACAAGTGTGGGTCTTAGTTAGGTACTATTATTCATTTCTGACATAAAGGTATAGCATGTTCTCCCTAGATCAAGGAAGATAGACAGATTTCATTGTTGACAATATTCAACAACATTGAAGTAGAGAAGGATAAGAATAACTAATGTCTTATCTTTCTCTTTATATCAACGCCCAGTGTACTGCCAAGTCTAATCCTTGACCCAAGTCCAGACTGAGATTCCAAGAATATTAAGTTTGCTAAGTTTTTTTTTTTAATATCATTAACATCTTCTTGGGCTTACTCAAGATTTAGATGACTGGATAGAGTTGTTGAATCTCAGCATTTTTTAGAATACTCATTTTGAGTATTCTAAAAGAGAGATGTGTATTCTAAAAGAAAGGAGAGATGACTTATTCAAATGTCTGTTCCAGCAAGGATTGGAACCAGCCACCTTCCAGTCAACATTATTTGTCTTTCTGAGCTGCAAAGGGCATAATTCAGACTTTTTGGATTAACATTTACTTAGGGATGAATTTCTTTTATTTTTTTTGGTAATAGCTATATTGAAGTTTGAGACTTTTGGTAGACACATACCTTGCATGATTCTATTATAAACAGCATATCAATTTACTTATTTTTCTATTATTTATTAAAAGATTCATAAATGGGCGGTGTTATTTTAAATTACCATACCAGAACAGTTTGTTCTGTATATAAACAAATATTTTATAATATTAAAACTGTAAAAATGATGTTGTGCAAAATGTTGTATTTACAAGACTAGAGATTCAAGCAGCAGACACCAGATAAAACTTTTTTCCTGGGCTCTTTGGCAACATTGTCAGAAAACTCTAAAGTGGTGAAATCTGGAGGTAAGAAAACAAATCAGGTCTCATGAGGAGAAAGGCAATTATCAGAATACATAGACCAGCACAAATATTGAAATTTGAAAAGAATTTAAATTAAATATCGGCAAACCTTAACTCAGGCTTGTCAACTTTGTAAAAAGCATATTTTAAAGTCAGGAAAAATTCCCTCCAAAAAGACAGGAAGATATTATGCTGAGAAATATGTCTTGGTAGAACCTTGCAGTAATCTTGTGTATATGTAGTAATTATATTTTTACTGTTGTAAAAGAAACATCACTTAACAGCAATTACAAAAGCCCTGCTCTTGGTGAATACTAGGAAAAAATCTTGAATTTCATATACTGAAAGAGAAGGGAAATAGAAGAACAGACAAATTAAACCAATGTAAAACATACTTTACAGAATATCATAAAATGGTTTAGCATGGCTCTTAAAAATCATAAAACTCCCAACTCCCCTGCCATGGGCAGGGACACTGCCACTGAACCAGGTTTCTTAGAACCCTATCCAACCTGTCTTTGAGCACTTGCAGAGTTGGGACATTCACAAGTTCTCTGAGTAACCTGTGCCAGTGCCTCACCACCCTCTCAGTGAAGATTTTCTTCCTAATATCTAATCTACAGCTACTCTTTTTCAGTTTGAAGAAATTCCTCCTTGTCCTGTCATTACATGCTTTTGCAAATTGTCTCTCCATCTTGTCAGCTTCCTCCAGGTATGATGGTGGTGTGCAGAAAATCTCTACCACAAACCATAGCACAGTCTTGTCAATCCCATATGAAAGAGCTCTTTGTGTTTGTATTGAAAATGATGCTACATGGTTTTTATTTTCTCTTTCTCACTTTTCTTCCCTCCCCACCCCCCAATTAATCTAATAAACTTCATTTAATTGCAGTCTGGATGGATTAATTCCAAGAATCTAAATTTTCTAGGCATGCATAAGGGTATTGTAAGTTTCAACACAGTCCATGGCAGTAGTTCTAAGCAGATTTCCAGGACAATTTTGGGATATGCTGGATGCAGGATGTCTTTCAGATTCTTCCCACATACCTCTGCTTCCAGTCTTCCTCTTCTGCTTTGATTCCTTTGCCGGTGGCAGGCGAGGACGATGTGGAACAACAAGAGTTTTCTGCAACTTCAATAATTTAAAAGTGCAACTATCAAGATAGGCCTTTCAAGTATACTGAATAACTCCTTCATGAAAATAATATTTTTTCACAAAGTAATATTTTGCATTACAAAAGAATTTTTCTGTTTTGTATGCACATATTTATGGCTAACTTTGCTGGGCACATTACAAAAGCTGTCCATGTAATCTTTCATTATTAAAGCAGTTTCTAGCATTAGATAGCTGTTAAAAAAAATCAAATGTGTTTTCCTACCTTTTGAAAAAGGGACATTTGAAATTGGACTTTGGTTTTTGTTGGGTATTTTTTTCTGGTTTTGGTCTTTTGTTCTTTGTGGTTTCTTTTTAAGTTGAAAATGATTGCTAAATTTTTACCTTGGTGACAAACTAGCCATCATTCAGAGAAACAAAAGAAAATTAGATAATTTCATAATCCATAACTTTCCTAAATGTAATTTTGCCTCTCAAAAAGATACTTCAGATTTCTTTAAAACTCATATTTAGTTAAGAAACATCCTTTTATTCATCTTTGTCAAACTTACTCTTTTACTTTAAAACAACAGTTTAGAAGCTGCAAGTTTTTGACCTCTTAAAGAATAAATGTTTCATAGATAAACTAGGAATTTACATGTGTCTTCTGGGCTAATTTTTAACTATTCATCATGTCTTCTGAGAAAAACGAAAGCAAATAGTATTTTTCCTTCAGCAGCCATCAGATTATGTGGTGTCTCAGTAACAAAGGGTAGTATCTCATCCATATTGTATATGATACATTAAATATGGAGTGCAAATAAATGTAAAAAATTCATACAGCAGACAGGCTGAAAAATGTTAAAATCAACATTTTTGCACAAGCATCCAGAATAAATGGAAAATATTCAATAGTTTTCTGCCATACCAAGAATATAGAACTAAATCAGTGACAGTATGAATAAAAAACCCAAGTTGTCCAGTCCTCAGTTTTCAAACAGGAGCAGTTACACATTATTAAGCCCATAGGGAAAACTTTTTTCCTTACCAGGCTTGCTAGGATTCATCTCATATAAACTCAATCAGCATTGAAGGAATAATTCTAATTACAGTGTTTATGTGAACCTGAATGTAGAATCTTCTAATTATAATAGGTTGTACATTCAATTACACTCACTTGTTTTATTTACATGTACCACATAAAATGAAATCCATTCTAATTCTGCATAGTATTGTCTTTTGTAATTTGCATCTTCTTGTTTTCCTTTGTGTGAACTGAAGACTTCCTAGAATTGTAGTACTTCCAAAGTTAGTCTCAACAGGTTTAAACATTTTTTAATTCCATATAAATTAGAATTCTTTATTTATCCTGATAAGAATATCCTTTTAAAATTAAGAAGAAAACAGCATCTTTTATGTGTTCCTCTGTATGGAGGAACCCTTATATTTTAGTGGAAGTTTTGAATATCTGACAGTATAAGATTTTGCCATCTTGTTTAAGCTAGATGTCAAGTTCTAATTACTGAAATTAAGTGTTTGTGAAATGAGGAATAATTATCATGGAGCCACGACTACTTTTGAGATAAGTTTATGTCAAATAAAAAAGCAAAGTGAATTTATCTTGGAAAAATAATACATATACATAAATATGTACTGAAAGACTATAAACGTTTATACAGAATATCATTAAAAGGTCTGAAAGTCTTTCTTGTTGTGGCAGACCACTGATCTCAGTCAAATTCCTTCAACATTATCTGGACAAACTCTGCTTTCCTGCTAAATGTGCTAAATATCCAATAAAAGCCTTATAAACACGTGCATTTTCCAGACTTACTTTCAGGTGCTTCCATATGTTACGAGACCATATTCCAGATCAGGATAGAAATGTATACAAATTAGATGAGAAGCCAAAGGAAAAGAAGAAGAAGAAGGAAACATCTGCAGTACATCAATGGGAAAAAAAATGTTTAAGCTGCCTGTTATTAACTGCTCAACCTGTTTTATGCTGGATTTCTGCATAATTATGTTACAGAGGAGGGGAGAAAACAGATGTTGAATAAAGATTGAAAATAAGAAAATGAGACTGTTAGAAAAAAATAGTTGTGGTTGCTCACAGCTAGACATTTTTTAGCAAGACTTTTAGACAGCAATCTATTTCTCAAATTCATTGCCCATTTCTGCAAGATTAATGTAAAACAAAATGTTTCTTTTTAAGTCTGATCAGTTGAACAATTATACAGCTCCAATAATCCCCAAGTCAGTCTTTCAAGAAAGCAGCTGAATGTTTCCTCAAGCAGTTTCATAAATTAGATTAAATGAATATCATATCAGGTCAGAAACCCTATAAGCTCTTTTCATGGGAAGTTGTTGATAGCTTATGTAATTAGCTGTATTTTTCATCCTCTGCAAGTATCCAGATAATCCATACAAGATATATTTTTCACAATCTTTACAGAATAAATGCCATCAAACTATACTTGTATGTTTTCTATGTTGCTCACACTTGTGTCATGTCTTAAAGCCAACAGAACTATAATTTTTTAATAGTGTCTCAATTTTTTTTCTCCACTAAGTTGATATTTTGTGGTACTGGGCCCAAGTGCATTAAGAAATTTCTGGATAGAGCTATGTAAAAAAAGGGGCTGAAACAACACGTAGGCACTACATTAAATCATTTGCATCACTGCTACACTGTATACTCCATTTTACCCTGATTATTATCAGTGAGAGTCAGAGTTAGCTGTGAGAATTATTCCTGAATACACTTTTCAGTGGCCCTTGACTGAAAAAATCTTGTGCTTTATTGCAACCGCTACGACACTTTTTCAGACATGGCTATTCACAGGATTAAGATTAAATCACAGACCGTTTTGGAAGAGGGATTCAGATGTGAAATGAATCCTTTCTCCAAAGTTTAATTTTCTTCTTGTTAACTAAAAATATTTTATTTTTCAAGCATTCCCGACTTTGCTTTCCTTTGCCATCCTCACCCTACATACCATCACAAGTAGACTTCAGTCTGTTGATCTGCTTCTTTCAGGTGAGCAAGTACTTCATCTGTTAGCCGTCTTCTCTTGTGATCCAAAATTCATATGTGAGATTATAAAGATGCGTAGGGTTTGTTTTTGGAAAATTTGCAGCTTAAAAATCACATATCAGAGCCTGATAGATACTTATTTTCTTAAGACCTTACAAATAATTTGGTGAAGAAACTGCATATTTGTATTAATTTTGCATTTAGGAGATTTGGGCATAAAAACCTGTTCAAAATTAAATCACTGTCTTCATTTTGGTCCTGATAGAGGTCTAAAAGAAAGTTTGCTATTTGAAAGATGTAAAAATGTATAAAAAAGGCCATGTGAACCCATCTTACTTTGCTGTATGTGGGTGCTTTCTCTAAATACATTCTTATTACAGATTGCAAGTGAAGAGCAGTAGTTTGCTGTTATATTAGGTTTAAAATCCCAGCTCCACCATTAGGACCAGTCTCTTCAGGAATGCATGGTTCACGGTACTGGGAGGGTGATGGATCTGTCTGTAGAACCAGAACAAATCTTTCTTATTATTCATTTTTTGCCACAGATAAGCCATAAGACAAAGACAGCAGATTGATGGAGGTTTAGTTTTTCTGCTCTTGTTTTAAATAGTAGATGTAGAGCAGGTTCTTCTATTTTATAGCCTGAAGCTGAACTGTCAACATAAAAGATGTACGGACTGAATACCTGAGAGCAGGGCAGAAGAATGACTTCCCAGTTTTTTTAACAGATTAAACCCTGAACAATATAGCTCATTACTACCTAGTCTAAATGTATTGAAAAGGCAGTTTTTGCTAAAGCATGAAATATTTTGTCTTATTATTACCTACTTTACTGAAAGACACAAATTTCAGCTGACAATGAGAAAGTTTTTCATTTGCAACCTGCCTGTTCATGCTGAGAGAAATTCTATACCTGACCAAAACCATAAAGCTTGAAACAGTATTACTACTTTTTTCTCATGTGAGTGAATGTGGCTGAGTCTCATTTGTTGTCATGTAGCTGCAGTCATTATACAATTATGAATTTATTTAATCTTTACTTTGTGCAGGAAACCCTCAGAAAAACCCTTCATTAAAATATTCAAACTAAAATAACTAAAGGTGGTAACCATTCAGGTTTTTGTTCATATTTGGAGATTAATTCTATGGTTTATTTTTATTTTTGGATATTTTTTCTCAATGAAAAAATAAAATTGTGGCGATTTCAGAAAACCATATGCCAGCTCTCTAAATAGCATTGATAGAACATTACACATTTTGCAGAAGGAACAGAATAAGAGAAGCATGGGCAGAAAAAAAAGAAGATCAAGATGAGAAATAAAAGACTGATGAATAAAATATAAATAAAATTATTTATTAATTTAACATATTAATTTTAAACATATTTCTTTTACATATTTGGCAATAGCTTATATTTCATTAAAGCAAACATACTTTTCAGAAGGTATTTCTCCTGTTCATCACCACAGATATCCAAATTTATTGCTAAAAGGAGATCCTCTAGACGTGCATAGGATAAAAAAAATCCTGCTATTTCTATTTCATCCCACCTCCTTTTGACTAAAACTCTGGATGTTGTTCCGCACATCCATTAGATGTTAGACCTTAGCCAGAGCCCACTTTTGGACATCCATTAAAATTTGCTACATTTATTTTTCTTCCCACCAGGAAGAATTAGTTCTTTACTAGAGAATATGGAAGAGATTGGAGCCATGTAATTTTGCTATATATTTATGGCAGAACCAATGTTGGTAAAACAGTCTTCAAGTTAAAATATGCTGAAATGCAATCTTGTGTAGAGCTTATTAGACAAATAACATTTTATTTTCTAGTTTCTTTTTAATATCAGTTGGGGAAAGAAATCCAAAACAATCAAACAAAGCCATACCTAATACAGCTGAATTTAACCAGCACAATTTAGAGAGACTAAAAGTTTAGCTTAAAATGTTTTATGAGGCAAGCTATATGTTTTTTATTATCACAGGTTCCTTTTTTATTTTATTTTAGTTTTAATAGGATGTTGCCTTTAGACAAAGCAGGTATTACCCCACATTCCCTTTATTTCATGCTTGCCATCACATACTATGTACATACTTGTAAATTTTTGCTTGTGCTTTGAATTCTTTATATTGACCAATTACAAATTCTCCATTTTAAAAGATTTTTTTCTACTCATGTAGAAAATGGCATGCTTAAGCTTGCTAGGTTTAAAGATTGTTGGCCTGAACATTTTTATTGATAAATTTTCCTTCCTTGGGTGAACTGATCTTGGATGGTACTTAATTAAAAGTGTATCCAAAAAGTGATATTTATTGTTAGCTGGAGGTCTATAATAAAGTTCACTCTGGAGGATGGAATTGCTTCTTAGCAAAAGTATTTCTTCAGGTTTTGGTTTTTTCTTCCCACTAATACTTATGTTTTGCTCTGATAGAAATATGTTGGCCTCTTGGGGTTAAGTTTTGCCCTGTTATCTCTTGAAATGTCTTTCTTGTCCTTTGCTCCAAGAGTGAGTACAGAAGCTAATCTGTAATCTTTTCATTTTTTAAAGTAGCACTAGGAGACCTTTTTTTTCTTATGGAAGGGATAGGAATTTTTAAGTGAATTAAATTAGTTCCTTCTTGACTTGTGTAGGATGGTATGGTTTTCATTAATCATGTGTGAGTGTGTTTTTACGTGATGTAACACAGATGGGCACAACAAGCTGGAGCATGTCTTCCAAGAAATTTCAAGACAGCTTTCTTGAAAACTGCTATGAAAAAAATAGCACATTTTTGTAGCAGGAGTGATTAATCAAAATAGGACTTTGCCTACCACAGAAACAAAAAGAAACCAATTGGAAGCCACTTCTGCACCTCTGCTCATAATCACTGACAAAATTCTTTGCGAAGTGTCTTGTTACAGAAGACTGTATTTAGGGTAGGGAACCAAGTATTTCTGCCAAAAGATAGTAACCTACATCCATACTTAGATATTTGAGTGCCAGGTTGATCCATATTCATACACCTAATTAGGGATTTAGATAAACTGTAAATATCTACATTGGCCTGCACATGATGTTGATTCTCCTTAGTAGGACTCCATATGCTGTCTCACTTATGGACACCTTCCTTGGAGGCATTCAAGGATCAGAATCTGGCACTGTAACTCTGACATTCCTTGTCCAGGTGTAAATGTGTGTGCCTGTAAACAGCACAGAACAGTTCTGCACATTGAGTGGAATGGCTAAGTTAGTTCAGAGTCAACCTGGATATTTTGGTGAATTGTTTCAGGATAATCTAAAAATTAGTGGGTTTCTTCAGGATAATCAGGATAATCTGCTTCTCCATGAGCAGTCATTCAAACATATTTTACATTTATTTGCTTAGCCATATTTGAAAAACTTGGCCAATAAACAGTTTATGGTACCATTAATGATCTCCTAATTCTGTTTGAGATATTCAGGGAAAAAAAAAGAAATCTTATGTAGGGAAATCAGTTTTTTAACAGTTAAGGAAAGAATAACCTGATTTTTTTTTTAGATATTTTTTCAGGGGTTTTTAGTAATAAATCCATGAAATTACATTCTGTGTCTGCACATTTCCCTGATTACCCATAAGTTCTGAGCCAGTATCTATCCAAGGACGCAGGACTTAAAAGTAAGTTTCCATGAATTTTGTGGGTATAGGCAGCTGTAATGGACTATTTCAGTGTTCAATATCAGTGGAAAACTGATGTCACAGATTATTAGATGCTGAAGCCTCTTGACTGAAGAGAGTCATTAACAGAGCCTCAGTTACTTAGAAAGCTTCAAGCAGACTGTGTCTTCCAAGACATGTTAGTCAATACAAAAATTTTCAGAGGAGAAGCTTTAATTAGTTCCACAGCTCATGGCACTATGTGATATTATAACCACATTATCTTTGTAGGCAGTGCAACAGAAGCCAGTCCAGGGAACAGAACCAAGCACAGGGACACTAACAGCTCCTTGGAGCAGCTCAAGGAGGACACAACAGTCACAAATATTTGTGTTTTAGTGGAACAAACAGCATAGAATCAGGGAATCATAGAATACCTTGTGCTGGAAGGGACCTTGAAGATATCCATCTTCAAGGATACCATCTACTTTCAACTCCCCTGCCAGGTATAGAGAAACCTCGTACTAGACCAGGTTGCTCAAAGCCCCATCCAACCTTGCAAAAAATATTCAAAATTTTGAAAAAGTTCAATTTCACTTTGGTTACAGATGGAAAGTTAAAAGATGTGGGTCACTAAGATTTGTGAAGTTGGTCAGAAAATGCTGCTAATAATGCAAATGTTTTGGGTTCAATCCATATGCAGGCCATTCACTTAAGATTTGAACTCAAAGATCCTGGTCAGTCCCTTTCAACCCAGAATATTCTGTGAAGTCTGTAATTGTCAGTGAAATGACTCTCCAAAAATCAGGGACAAGCACACTTAGTTCTGAGGCTCTTGGAACTCTGGAAAGGCATTTGATTTGCATATATTAAAAGAATAAACATGAATTTAATTCAGGGGGCTGTTGTACCTCTCTTTCTCTTCTCACAAAATCAGAATATTTCTAGGATAAAAATTAGGGATATTCTCCTGATCTGCTCCCAGGTCCACTTTACTGAATGATGGATTCTACACTTCTCTAAGAGGTCTCCATAAGAGGGTGATAAATAAAAGGGTTTCCATAAAACGGAGATAAATAAAAAGGGAGATAAATAAAAAAAAAAAAAAAAAAGGTCCCCATAAAAGGGACAATGCAAACACCACAGCATGTGTTAGGGCTTCTTTGCTTTGTGCATAAGAGATAAGCTGTTGGTTCTTTGTATAATTACTAATTACTTGCAATAATCACCAGTTGTATTCATGGGACAGGATGCACTTTTATCATTGAATAAGATCACAGTATATGTTCTTTCTGATTCCTTATGGCATCTTATTAAATTATCCTCTATTTGTGATTCTTTACCTGCTTTTTCTCAAATACCTTTAAAGCTACATGGTAAGAGAAAGCATTTTAAAAATGTCCTTGATCTCTGAAATGAATTTAGTATGTATATAGAATTTTATTCACGCTTCTTAGAATCATCTCTTTTCACCTCTTCATGCATTGTTTTCCTCCAGGTTGTTGTAACTGCACTTGATTGAACCATGGGAGGCTAACAGGTGCAAAATTAGTTTTATATCTTTTGTTCTGCCATGCAAGCATTGAAAGCTTTACTTATAGGTTCAATTTTAATGTGGCTTTTTTCTACTTTTATAGGTATTTTTGTAATTGTTAGTAGGGCAATTAAGTACTTGTCATACATTTCTTGAGAAGCATGTGACAAGTCAGGTATTGTAGAAAAAGCTTTGACTTTATGATATAAATGCAACAACATCCTTATGAACATTACTGTTTATGTATAAGAAAGTGATCACTTGCAAAATGTCAGTGGGATACAATAAGTGCCTTTGGTCCTTAACTTTTTCAGACTCACACACTCCCAAGCACTAGTCTCTTTTGCCAGGATCTGTTTCAGAATTCCACACCAATATGTACATGGAAGTGACTTAATTAAAAAATAAAAATAAATTTTCAGATCATTATCTTTCAGAATTTTAAGCAAGGTTGAGCTCTCACAGACAAAATAACTGTCTAGGGCAATAACAGCTTTTCCATCACTATTATATGCCCAAGTTAATGAAGATGATGAATTCATCTTTGATTTTAGTCATGTGTGGTCTCATTTAAAATGAGGAGTATTGTATATTCTTTCTGAAGGCCTTTAAAAACTGAAAGATTAAAATTTATGCCATAAACAGCTGAGCAACAAATTTGACAGACCTTACCTTAGTGACCACTTAGCACACCTGAAGACATTGATAGGGGACAAAGAACACTTGACTTTTCCCAAAATTTTGGTGGGTAGAGAGAGGCTTTAGGCTGGCAAAAAAAAAATCTAAAATTCAGGTGTGTTTTAGCACCCGGGGTGTTTCTACATTTTAGGATAATCACATGGCATGAGTTAAGGATTTTATCTATATTACAAATCTGTTCTCAGAAGGCTTTACATTTCCCATTGCAGCCTTTGATAATTCAATTAGTCTCTCAAAAAGTTGGGAGCAGCTGATAAATTCAGTTTAATGTTAAATAAAGTACCCCAGCAGGTTTCTCTTAATATCCTTGCTTCTCAGGGAGCTTAACTCTAGACCTCCCAAATGCAACTTTCTGCAAGAAATATTAGGGCCTTTGGAGCAGATTAAAAGAACTGTCTCTACCAACATAGCTTCTCACCATTAATAAAGTTGCTTCAGATCATGGCAGAAATCTCACTCACTCAAATGGCTGTCCATCCAGTTTAATTTATTTTAATTGGCAGCCTTTGGTCCCTCCATGGAACAGATTCCTTGAATATGATGAATTATCCCACGAACAGAGAATGGCATTACACAAACTGATTTAACCCTTCCCTTTAAACATTGTCTTTTGGGATTCCCAAATCCTATTGGCAGACACTGATTGCTGAACAATAAGTAGGAGGGATTAGCTAGATCTGCATTGACTATGTCCTTGGAGACTGCTGACAAAAAAACCAGTTCTGTTTGTCCACTTCTAGTAAATGAATAAAGAATATGTTACATGGAAAAGATGATGAACAACAGGATTTAGTGTGGTCAATAGATGCATGTCCCTGCAGATATCAGATAGCAAAGCAGAGGGAAAAATCCTAACAAAAAAATGCTCCTTTACTGCTCACAGAGTAGGCCTTAAAAGGCAGGCTGTCATTGACCTTGTGTACTGGATTACAGTTTTGCTGGGAGGAAGCCTTGAATTTTAGATGTATTCATCCATGTCATCAAAGATGCATGTTGTCATCATAGCTGGAGCAGGCTAACTGGGACACTGAAAGCTTATAGAAAATGCTGCATTTTCTTCTCCAAAGTCAGAAAATAAAAAGTGTGAAAAAGATTTATCCTGTATTTTTACCCCTCTTTGATTACCTCTTTGAAATCTAATAGGCAATTACATTCCAGAAAAACATTTGCTGATTGTTTTATAAAACAGATTTTCACAGTAAGCAAAATAAATATATTACTTTAGATATGATTTTTTCAAATAAAGATTTCAAACAAATTAATTTCTAATGAATTAATCATAGGAAACTTTAGGGAAGATGGTTTACATAAACATTTAAATTTAATATATTATTTCTTCTCTTTTGTTTTTTGTCTAGAAAATTAGACATACGTAAGACCTTTTTTTTATTCAGTGTTTAGCCTAACAAAGAATTGCCCTTTATTTTCACATACTAGTTCCACTTTTTCTTAATATAATTATTTACTTTTTAATAGCCCCTAGCTACCAAAAAAACCATGCTCTAAACATGAAAATATCTACCCTGACAGATTATATCTCAGTGTATCTTGTGAATATTAGCCTTACTTCTCTGTTGAGTAAAGGCTCTGAGAAACCTCTTGAAGTACAGGTGCAATGAACTGCAAATGAACTCATCGAAGACAGTTTGTAACATCAAGCTGGAATTGAATTTATTTGTATATCATGAAGACCAATAAGCTGTATTACCTAAGTCTATCTATGGTAAAATTTCACAAGATCATTTGATAATGCAGATACACTTACAGGATTACCATCATTGGTTTTCATCTTGATTATGTTTAAAGATAAAAATAACTGCTAAGTAAGTGTATTAGTTTTCAGAGGACTGTGATTGGTATTTTATGAACAAAGGTGTTGACAGCTGTTTATCATCATAGTCTGGCTCTCTGAGAAATACCAACTTAACGTTGTTGAATGAAAAAGTACATGCCAAATGTTAACTGAGAATTTATCTAAAGAAGGAATACTTGGGCTGATTTTGAAAGCAATAGATTTAATGAATGAAAGAGCTCAGTCCCACTCAGCCTTTAAAATAAAAATTTTGAGATGAGATTTCTGAGAATGGAACCAGTGACTTATGGGAATTCCAAATATGCTGCTCTATATCAATAGATTTACAAGTTGCCCAGTGCTCTGCTGTGTTTAGGATTCAGCTAGGTCTGTGAACAAGCAGAGCCTGGGCTGCAAAAATCAAGGTATGGCTGGGCAGAAGATTTGGCTCTGCTCCCAGATTCCTTCAGGAGACAGGACACTGTTCTGGTTAAGTTGGCAACATTAAGCTGGCTTGCTCTGTAGACAGAGTTGATCATCTCATCTGGATTTCTCTTGCTAAATTTCTGGAATTAAAATAAAATGCCACTTCACACCATGTCAAAATATCCTTTGTAATTGTGGAAGAATCTATACATCAGCAAAGTCACTCCCTGCTATGCTCCTGATATGAACTTGGAGTCAGGGCTGCAACTGCAAGTGGGGTCTGGATCAGCTACAATTTTCCTCAATGAAGAACATCAGATCCCAATGTGTTCCTTCAGGCATTCAAAGTGCAGCAATTTGTCACAAGTCTTAATTCTGTAAAAAAAAAAGCAGTAGTTTGTTATAGGCATGCTATCACAGTACAAGGGAGGAAGGAAATTTGCTTTTTCCTGAAAATAGCTCAGTGGAAAAATACCATGAAACTTGATCTGAGAAATATTCTGTGGATTTCCCAGGATCTATGTGTGCATGGAATCACTTAGCTATTAGTTTGCAAAGGGACTATTTTCTTACCTATGGTAGAACAATGTTCATTAGGAGCACATTGTAGAAAAGGGGACTCATGTTGCTGAGTTACACATCTTAATTCCACCTACAATACTTTAGGAAATATTGGGCTCTTAGACACAAAGCAGACAATTTTCTGAGTGGTGAAAAGCTTATCTTATAGGAAAAGGCAGACCAGCTGATACATATCCCTAACACAGACAAAAACAACTTCAGGACATCAACTCTGTGCATGTGAAGATAGATAGACCTGCCTGGATCTTTTCAATGGCATTCTGAATGGCTCTCTGAAACCATTCCTATCCATTATCTCCAGAGATGACATAAGAATTTTAGTCTAATTTGAGTTTTCAAAAATTAGATTATGACTTTCTCTGTTTGTTGAATGAAATTATTCTGTTTATAGCTGCTGCTATGTCACTGATGAAACTAATATACAGCATCAGAATCTACATCCTGTGAGCTTTTATTCAGTTCTTTGACAAGAACTGTCCCTTACACAGGAGCTTAAATGGAAGCACTCTCTAGTTTGCTTGTTGCATGATAGTAAAACTTTTAACAGGAGAGGTGAAAAACCTGTGGCCTGTCTTCCTAGGGTTTAATGCACATGCTAGGAAGAAGTCAAGCTCTTCAGAAGATCTCAGCTGTAGGAATAGATTTCTCTGAGTTCTAAATAGACTTAGGAACTGTCTATTCCTAATGCAATAGACAGTTGCATTAGGAAAGTCTGTGCTTTACAGTCTTGCTCGACGAAATAAATCCGAGTAGAAGAAGGACTTTGAGGATATTTCATCTTTGCTATCATGACTAATTTCAGATGTCAAGCCAGCAACTTTTTTTTTCTTTTATTCTCTCCTCTTATTCTACTGGAAGAACTAATTTCCGTGTGTTTTCTCAATTAAAAACATTTTTTTACTTTGCTGGGGGATTTTGAGATGAACATTGGCACAAAGGTTAAAGTAACTTCAAAAGGCCTTCAATTTAGCATTAGTTCTATGCAGCTACCTCCATCTTTCAGAATATTACTGTTCTGCATGGTCTGTCTAACCAAAGAACAAGATTTTCCATGCTCTTTGATCCTTTAAAAATATATTGAAATCTGAAATCAAGTGATTTGCCTGAGTCTTGACTCTGCTGGCAACAGTGATCTAAATAATGTAATATCACGTAGAGTACCCCAATAACACCTAAAAAAAATGGCATATCTTCAGAATCAGTTCAGCTATGTCTAGCAAATGATTGAAAGCTCTGAAGTCTGATGTGGATAAAAGAGGGGTCATAAACAACCAAGACAGGAAAAAAAATAAAGGAAGAATAAATAGAAAAAAACAGAGTTCCAGTTAAAACAACACTATTTGATTAAAAGACTGTTCAAAGTGCAAATGTCATGCTAAGACAAAAACATAATCTCTACCCAAAGCTACACAGAAGGCACAGCTAAAATATTTTTATTATAGCCATAGTACAGAGTTCATTGGAAATCTTGCCAATAATGCAAAAACAATGCCACAAAAAAAAAAAAAATTCATATCAACCCTTTCATTTATTTCTCTCACATTACCCATCTAGGTTAGAGGGTTTCTACACAGCAATAGTGGGGACAATTAAGTCTGTTTAACACAGAGACAGATGCCAGATGTATGCATGTAACAGTTACGGGGGAAGCATATGCATAGTATCAGCTCTACAAATAGTCAGGCTCCCTAGGCACTCGACAGTTTTGATGCTAAGGGAGGGAATGTTTTTATGTTATAACATTTTCCCTTGGTGGTAGCAAATTAGCTGCCTTGTATCCATCTTCAGCTGGAACTGCAGAGTCACTTGAGAGCTTACAAATAAGTTCAGAGCTCTGCTAGACTGTTTCTTAGGTACCTGAGAAGTGGTATACATACTGCACCTCAGCACAGCACCTGTGTAACAGGTGGAAACAAAACAACAACAAAAAAGTTTGATTCTCTTTCCCATAAGAAAAATTTTTCTCACCCTAATTCCTTACAGAATTTGTTCAAGGTCAGGCTGAGCCTTACTTTCAGATATGGTGCTTTATTTTTGTCTCCTAGGGAATTAAAGAAATTCTTCTTCTTAAAGAAAAACAAAGCAAAGTTGCAGTTTTTATTAGGAAACCCAGAGGCTGTTTTTGAAGAATCATGCAGTAGATATTGGGGCTCAGATTTCTCTGCTTTCATTATCTCTGATAATTAGAATTCAAGCTAATAAAAACTGTACAGGCCTCTTGCCTTTTTTCTCCATTAAAACAATAAGCCTGGGAGGAGGAGGACCCATTAAAATAATGTTGTAAAACATACATTAAACCCTAAATGAAGTAAATATTATAGTGATGAGTTCCAGTAACTTAAAAGATTGCTTTAAATACCCTGAGAAAATTAACAATTATCCATACCTAGAGTAGGTTTTACTGCATTTTATAGCAGGTTTTCCCCATTTCTAGGGATGTAGTATCTTCATCATCTCTACAGAGTAAAGATTTTCTTAAGGAATGTCAATAGATTGATGTTAACTGGCTTAATCTGAATCCTCCGTAGCTTTAAATTTAGCAGCTGCATCCTTTACTTGCTTTACCAGAACAGTGTTTAACTTATCTAATGCCTCACTGCTGATTTCCTTTGTAGGGTGTTCAGACAAGTAAGCTGAGGGCACAGCTAACAGAAATTACCCTGACTGCATCTTACTTGGTGGTGATATCTGTAATTAGCTTTTAAGTCTATCTCCAAGACTAGAATACACTTTTTGTAAGAACATGGCTCAGATTAGCAGTTGCTAGACACCAGAAAAATAGATTCCAATAGTTACCAGGCTTAAAAAGTGAAGATATTAGTGAAAACAAGGAACACATAATGACAACATCTTTGGAAATAATTCCCCAAATTGACAATTTTTCTTAAAGCTGTCTTTTGTCGCATCAAAGTAGTCTGACATCAGTTCAGAAACTGAAGCTATAACAAATGAAAAGATGACAAGTAAAAAGGTGGGTCTCAGTTGAGCAGCTGAACTGCTGCACATAAAAGTAACTTGTAGAAGAGATTCTTCTGTATTAGTGGTGTTAATATCCATAATCTCCTCAATCCTTGAAATATAAGAAGGTGATCTGTAACTTAAGAGTTCTTGATGAAGGAACTGGGAAAAGGAAGATATGTATATTCTTTAGGTATCTTCAGTAAGTGTCTTTCAGAAATCCATCTACTGTTCATGAAGAATCTTAAAATGTGGTACTGAATCTGTTTACATGTATAATTCTCTTTGCCAAACTGGTTATATTTAGAGAGTCAGATTTGAAAAAGACATCCTTAATTATCCTTTCTGATTGATCTAATTGGAGCACTATCCAGGCAGAAAGTTAAGTAGGATAGCATTATGAAACTTAAATTGCTAAGAGAATTTGGGTTCTTCGTAAAGTGACACAAGGGTAATCTCATTCTGCAAATCTCTTTGGAAAATGGTAACAACACACCAGAAATCTTCTAAATAATAGTCTAAGGGACCCTCTTATCAAATGGTAATGAATACGTTACTTAGCATGGGGAGGACTCTACACAAAACATTTAAAAGTGTCTTTCTTTTGTAAGAAGATATTTCTGCATCTCTATGTCCAAGTGAGAGCTCCTTAAGATGTCTAGACAACCTAAAGTTTTTTTCTGAGAGCAGCAACATGAAAAGTGTTCTTCCTCTTATTCTGTCAGGTGCACTGTAAACCTTCCATGAAGTCCAAAGTATATGACCTGCTTACGACATCAACCCTTGAAGCAGAGTATGATACCCAGTAGGGTTTTCCATCTGTCAGTATAAAACCCACATGGTCTCATTATGGCTGTTAAAAGCGGTTCTGAATGTAAATCCAGGCATACTGGCAGGAATGGGGAGGAAAAATACTCTCTTTCACCAAAGTGGCCATTCAGATTTTGAACGGTTCAGCATCCATGCAGCCTTTGTAATTGTTTTTATGAGACTTTGCAAAGGAAAACAGGTACCATTTGAAGAGTGTTACTGCATCAATTTTGTTTCGGACAAAACCAGGCTCCTACACAGGGGCTGACAGACTTCCATCAAACAGAGTCTACCTACAGTCAGGATGTAAACAGAGCCATCAAAAGAACATGGAGATTTCTTCAGAAACCTGTCATGTCTCTCTCCTCAGTGGCACCCTCCTCAGTCAATATCTGTAAACAAGTTGTCATATCCAAATTTGAGGCAAGCTTGCAAAGCAAAAAGCTTGGTACCTTCTAATTAAAGATTTCTACACTGAGATAATTGGCAACTCTTAAGGAAAGTTCAGTGGTGTAACATATAGCTCATCGCTGGTGGTTTGATGGTCTGACAGATGGAGTTATCTCCTTGAAATTATGGAGCTTTTATATTGGTATTTTTAGGAAATGTCAACAGCGTGATTATATTTTCATTAATGTTGTCTCTTCTTCCCATTCATTGCTTTTGTTTGTCATAATCACTTGTTACCTTTTGTCTCTAACTACACAATCTGTTAATATTTGTATAGGCAGGCTCACAATGGTCCTGGTTAATGACTGGATTATAAGCATTGCTGCACTACAATATGCAGCATTTACTAAGTGCTGCAAATTAGATATGGAAATCATTGATACTATAATTATGACTAGCTCACAATAAAGTTAGTAAAAAGAATGTGAATATCATGCAAATTGTGCAAATGATTACACAAATTCAATTAAGTTTCAGATTTAAGAATCATTGCTTTTGTAGATGCTAGTGCTGAAACAATGCCACTGTAATATCTTTTGCACTGCCTTGATCAAGAGTGAAAATGTGCAATGATAAAAATGTGCTTTCTGAAAGATCCACGAGGCTGTCCTCTTTTGTTAATTACTGCAGTTTAGTTTTTTCCCTCTTTTTCAGGAAACAGCTTGGGGCTCCACAACAAAGATTTAGAGTTTAAAACTATCAATGTGTCATATCGCTAGTTTCCCAGTAGCTTCTCAGCTAAGTGCAGGGCTGGCACATCTAGCCTTTGTGCATTTTCTACCTGCAGCCCTGGGCCAGGAAGACTTTCTTATGTGGGATGGGGAAGAGATCAAAATGACTGTTTCATGACTGTTGTATGGTCTTTTCACTGCAAATTAGAGTCAGGGCCAGCCAATTTATAGGCAAGCAGCGGAAATCAAGACTGGGTGTCCATTTTCTTCTTTCTCCTCTATCAGGAAGAAATGAGGCATACTTTTTACTAGTTAGATATTTTCAGTTTATTGCCAAATATAGAATAGTGGTTTTGTACCACTGAGAAAATTAGTGAAAAGTGTCTGGGTCACAGGTAGAAGCTGTTTTTCTGCTGCAGAAGTTTTGACATTGTTGTGAATTTTGGAAGCAGAGCCTATCCCTGTCTGTGACTCACAGGTCTGATTTGCCTCCAGAACAGCAAGGCAGAGGCCAAAGACCCATTGTTGGGATCTGTGGACCAGCCCGCTGTGAGGATGGAAAATTTTCAGGTAACACAAATATTTTCTTTCTCTTATATTGTTTCTAATAAAAATATGTAATTGTCATTAAATGGTAATCATTTAATTAAAGCATACTTCTGTAAGAAATGTTTTAAATTTTCCATACTGCTCCCTGAAATGCTGAAATATTCCTCCAATATTTATTGTCTGCGACAAATGTGAACTAGAATTAAATCCATAGGTCATCATGCTTTTGTGGCTTTTGAAGTGTTTTATGTCATAACAATAGCTTTATCCTGTATCTAGAAAACAAGGAAACAAAGCCAACTAAACAAAAACCCAACACCATCTGTGGGAAAATGTGTAAGGATTATAAACCTCAGAAACTTGTATTTATAATATCAGGAGAAAAACATAGATCCAAGAGGTTTACAAATGTGGCAGTCCACTCTTGTTCTACTGCCAGTTATTTTGCTAATCTGAGCTACATAATTGCTTTGCCTGAAAGGAGCCTTTAAACAGACAAGCCAATATAAATACTCAGATAGGAGACAGCTCTGTTTAATAACAGCAAGAGAAGTATAGAAGTATTTGTTTATCTCTGCTCATTTATGTCAAAATCAATTGTAATTAAACAGAAATCCAACCACAGAGGTAGTGCTTTAGCTGATTGTTCTCAATAGAAATGTCATATAGACCCAGTGCTTAGGACATGCCAAAGCACACATTATTTGTCTCCTGTAATAAATATCCACTTATAGCCTTTCCAGTTCTTTAGTAAAGGCTATTGCCTGTCTTGATTAAAAAAAAAAAAAAAGGAAAAAAGAAAGTAAAAAAAATAAGCCACCATTTAATATAAGTTCTGTAAGGTTTTCTGGTCATATTTTAGGAATTACTGAAGTTCTGAAAAGCAGAGTTAATTACATCCTCTGTTAGATATTATGTGGCATTTATTGTCCATCTGCTTACACATATGTACAGAAAATACAGATCTTTCATATCTATTTAAGGTATTGAAAATATGAAGCATAGCATTATTTTATTAGTCTAAAACATGTACTGGTGTTGGTGGAGGTTTTTTAAATAAAATCATGGAATGGTTTGAGTTGTAAAGGATCTTAAAGATCATCTAGTTCCAACTGCCCTGTCATGGGCAGGGACACCATCCACTAAACCAGACTGCTCAAAACCCCATCCAGCCTGGCCTTGGACACTTCCAGGAATGGGACAACCTGTTCCAGTACCTCACCACCCTCAGAGTAAAGAATACAGTGTTTGTGGTTAGACCAGGGAAATATAAGCTGCAGAGAATTTTACACTTTGTTTCTTAACTGAGTAAGTTCTAAATGGAAATTCTTTCAATAATGAACAAAAATTCACAACAACAAGGCTGATCTACTCAAGTCAGTGTATATGTATTGATTCATAGACAGATCTTTGTCATGCGAAAAAAAGGGTCATCAAAGATGTGCTTTACTATTCACTGTAACACAGAGCATTTAAAGAGTGGAGGAATTGTGAAACTGCATGCTTTCAAAAAGAAGGCAGCATATATTTTGAAATGGGTCTTGTGGTTTATTTTTTATTTGGACCTGTTAGTTGGTAGTCATTTCAGTCAATGGGATCAACCTATGAAGCATCCCTGACAATTAAGTCTTATTTTTAGCTTCCATATTCATAGAAAGGAATTTTAAAAAATAGTCAGTTAGAAGAAGGTGTTTATGCAATAGCAAAAAACAAGATATCCCCCACTGAAAGAGAAAAAAGGATGTCTGAAAGATAGGCTTTCCTAGGACAATTAAAAATAACAAGAGCTACTGGTATTTTAAAATATTTAGTCATGTACTTAGCTAGCCATATTCTTATTTAGTCTTTAGTAGATGAACAAATTGCAATAAAAAGCTACATTTTTTAGTATTTAGTGAGTGAGAAGTTCTTAGGAAAGAATGCACTTGAATGACAATCAGTTCAAATCTTATAAATTATAATGATCTTCGTCTGTTTGCCTTGTTTAACTCCAAATAAAATTTGATAAAATAATTTACAGGTTTTGTGAGGAATAGGATGGCATAGATCTAGCTGTAGGTCTAAGTCTATGCCTATTTATATATCAAGACCTGTTTATAGGGGTAATCAGACTTTAAATATACTTAGATTCATTTATTTACATAAATATATATAAAAGCATAGATGTATATGTGTATATACATATATTTATACTCTGATTTCCCATATATGGGAATCTTGAAGTTTAGTATTAAATTGTATGGAGTACTTCAATATAGACTACAGTGTTCTTTATCCTATAAGTATAGTGCATAAAATATTTATTGGAATCTTTTGGATGCTGATGTTTACTTTAAATTTGCTTTTTTGCTTTCTATGTATATAGAATTTAAATTATTAGGGATCAGTTAAATTGCAAAAAACATTGTATTTATTGACTTGATTTTTCCATTGAGTTACTGCTTAAAAAAATAATAATTCTCGAGCTTCCTCTTTTTTATCATTATGCAAATTTCATATAATTAGTGAGTCAAAATAAGATATCTGTTTTTGCCATTGAAAAGAGCCAGCTATCTAAAGCATTAAGTAATTAACTTCATAGTGCAATATATTTAAGGTGAAATCAGTACCCACAATTAATTTTGTTCAATATTTATAAAGAAAGTGTAGGAAATTATGGATACCACAGTAAAAGAATCTTTTTCTCTTGGATTGCTATAGAAGGCAGATATTAAATATAACTCATCTGCTAATAGAATAAAATATATAAGATACTGCTGCACCAAAATTCATACCTTGCATTGCATTTTATATGTTGCCAGCATAACTTTCATCCTACATCATCTCTGAATTTCCATCCCCAATACATTTCCTATCTAGGCGACTGTTGTTTACAGATATCTTGTTTCCTTTTCTTTCTACAGCTGATAATTTAGCAGTTCTATTTTAGTGTATGTTCTCCCCTAAGTGCATAAAGCACTTCTGACTGTTTACCCTTAAAGCTCCAGAGAGTTAGGAAAACCTCTAGACTGCTTCTGTTTATTGTACACACATGTACTGTTAAGGGTTTATTTTCAACGGGAGGGAGACAAGCACAGAGATAAAGACTGATGGTGCATATCACCCTACCAGCACATCTTGCTGAACAGCACAGCATATAACCTATTTTACATATATATATTTTTTTATATTTACCTTTAAATTTATTCTATTTTCTCATATTTACTAATTTGGCCCTTGGTGGTGATAGTTCACTTTGTGTTTGTAGTTTCTGCTACTAGTACAAAAATCTCTGTTTGATTTTCTTCGCTGTGTGGTAGCTGTAGCAGTCAAAATTACAGGCTAATGGTGAGACAAGCAGCTTATAATGTATGATAATCAATACTCAAAATCCATTCCCTATGATGTGACATTAAAGAATGAAATGCAAAAGCAGAGATTTTCAGGGCTAGAGGAACAAAGCTCATGCAATGCAGGTGGGTTTCAAATCAAGGTCATTCAGTGTATTTTTTGCTGGTTTTTTGGCTTCATATTTAATTCAGTCACTGCTACCATGTCCAGGGAGCAGAAGTGGAAAGTCATTCAATACAGTAAGTAGAAATGCAAGTATAAAAATTGCTTTAAAAAATACAGGAAATGAGAAGAGGAAAGAAAATAGAGCATGCAATATATACATGACAGATATATGCTATATGACATATATCTCTTTTACTTAGAGATTGCCACCAAAGTTTGTATTTCTGTTGGCAGTAATGAATAATCTAAAAACTGTGAAAGTCCCCTCCTCATACCAATGTATGTGTATGCATGTGTGTGAGAGCTAAAAATATAAATCTTCAAACATAACTTGATTGTAATAAATTAACCTAATGAGTGTTGAAAATCTCAAAGCATAGCTTTTGGCACAGAGCAGAATACCTACTGAATAAGTCTGCAGTACTTATTTCCAGTGACTGAGAACTTCTCTGAACTTTACCTTTCATCTGAGCTTGTTTGTTTCAATCTTAGTTCAGGGAATATTTATTTTTTAAAAGAAATAAAGTTCAGCTGAGTTTTAGAAAAAGAGTCAGTGTGAAAATAGAATTTTCTAGTTCTATATTTCATATAGATATATATATGCATATAAATATATGCTGCCAATGTACAGAGAAGTTTACATATATAAACATATATATATATTTATATGTGAATATTTATTTAATTAAGATATTATGATACAGACATACTACATGAAAGACAGAAAGAATTTCCCTGCTACAGATGGTTTTTTTGTGGTATAATGAAATAGACTGTAATGTTTGGGTTATTTTTTGTGAGAAAGAGCAAAGAGGGATCTTACTCTGATAGAGTAATTGAAAAGAGAGAAGCAGAGAAACGTACTGGTCCATTGATTGTGCAATTCTGAGCATTTAATGGTTGCTAACATGCAGGGTTTTATTTTGTCTTTTGTTATAAAGCAACAAAATTGTTTACAAATATCCATACAAAGGATAGTTAAGCTTACAACATAAAAGTTAGCTGGAAAGCTGACTAGTTGTTTAGGTAAACTTTTAAAAGTGCCAGAAAGCTTTTACTCAGAATTGTCATGAATTCTATATGAGAGAAAAATAACTTTAGATACTGTTAGGGAAAATCATGAAGAAAGCTCCTATTTCTTCTATTTCTGTAACTCCACTTTAAAAGTTAGAGGCTGAACTTGCCACAAGTCTACTCTGAAGGATCAGGAAGATGAAGGTGTTGTTAAAAATACATTGATTTGGTTTGTTTTGTGGAGTTTTATGTTTCTGAGTGATTTTTTTTTGGAGCAGGAGGAGGTAGCTTGGTTGTTTTGGGCTTTATTTTAGAGAGATAGAGAGTGAGAGAAGCAGTTTCCCTTGGCTGTTTTAAAGCAGCAGCTGTTTGATGCTGTAGAAACTCCAGAAAACTAGATACAGGGAACTTTAGTGGAGGTGAACTAATGGGTGGAATGAGGTGTATAGCTATGTCCTTCATTTGTATGGCTCCCATTTCATTAAGCAACTGCCACACATATGTTGTCTCTGTGGTTATGCATACCAATGCCATCTAATTCAAGTGAAGTCAAATCAAATGCAACAACCTTAAATTTCTTCCTCAAAATCTTTTCAGTTCTGCCACTTTGTTGCAGTCCTAAGGTTGGAGTTATTTTACTCCTGCTTTCATAATTTTAGTTTATATTGGATACTAAAACCAGCATGAGGATTAGTTTTCTTTGGAGATCATAGAATCCTTGAATGGTTTGTTGTCGCAGACATCTTTTCATTAAAAATCCTTTCTTAGGATTTTTTTTCCTGAGAAGCTGAGAGGCTTCAGGAACAAAATGCAAACAATGGTTATCTGCTGCTGTGGAATGCAACAGGTGCATCTGTGATTGGCCCATCTTGGATGTTTACAATTAATAGCCAACCACAGCCTATAATGCCCAGAGACACAAACCTTTATTATTCATTCCTTTCTATTCTTAGCTTAGCTAGCCTTCTGAGATGAAACTTTTCCTTCTATTCATTTTAGTATAGTTTTAATGTAATGTATATCATAAAATAATAAATCAAGCCTTCTGAACATAGATTCAACATTCTTGTCTCTCCCCTCACCTGAAAACCCCTGTGAACACCATCACAGTTTGTGTCAGAAAGGACCTTGAAATATCTACCATGGGCAGGAATGTCCCTTACTAGATCAGGTTGCTCAAGGTCCTGTCCAACCTAACTTTGAAATCTCTAAGTGATGGGACATGGACAATTTCTCTAGGAAATCTGTTCAAGTGTCTCCCTACTCTCGCATCAAAGAGCTTCCACCTCATGTACAAACTAAAAGAAAGCAGATTCATGCTTTCTTTTAGTTTATGCAGCCCAGGACACAATTGGCTGTCTGGGCTGTGAGCACAGGCTGCTGGCTCATGTCCAGTTTTTCATCTACCAGTAGCCCCAATCCTTCTCAACTGGTCTGCTCTCAATCTGTCCATCCCCCATTCTGTATTGATACTGACTTCTCCAACTCAGGTGCAGGACCTTGCACTTGGACTTGTTGAACTTCATGATGTCCACATGCCCCCCACCTCTCAAGCCTGTCAGTCCCTCTGATGGAATTCTTTCCCTCCAGGGATCCAGATGCACCACTCAGCTGGTTGTGATTCTAGGGTGCACTCAGTCCATCTCATTAATGCAGATAATAAATAATGTTGGCCCCAGTGTGGACCCTGGAGGGACACCTCTCATTATGGTTTCCACTTGGACTTTGAGCCATTGACTGCAGCTGTTTGCATGTGACCATCCAGCCACTACCTTATTGATCTGACAATCCATCATCTAATCCATCAATCTCCAATTTAGCACCAAGAATATTGTGGCCATATCAATATGTGACCATATCAAAGGCCTTACAAAAGACTTTCCTGTGTCCACTGATGCATTCAATCCATCCTAGAAAGCCACCAGATTAGTCAGACACAATCTGTCCTCAATGAAGCCTTGTTGTCTGTGTCTAATCACCTCCCCATCTTCCATATGTTTTGATACAACTTCCAGGAAGATATACGCCTTGGTTTTTCCAGATACACGGCTGAGGCTGGCTCACCTCTACGAATTTTATGTTTAAGGCCCCTATGTTACATCCTTTTCCTCAACAATCACTTTGTTCTGTTGTCCCTGTACCTAATTCTCACTTGCTTTTTGGTATTTTTTCAGGGTTTACACCAGACTTAGATTTTAAAGCTGTCAAGGAATGGAGCTCATATACAGAATGACACTTTTTCATACTACTGTATCACTAAAAATAACAGTTCTGAGCAAATTATTGTAGTTTAACATCACTGTGACATAATACAATTTTAGTTTAATTAAAGTCCTATTTATTCATATCTTTTTAGAAATGTGAAAAACAGTTTATACTCTTGGATTTCCTTAGATCATCTTTGGTGTTTCTTTTGTCATGTCTCTGCAGTGCAATCATTCATTAATCAGGTGATGATATAAGATTACTAGGAATTTATTTCTAATTTAGAAAGATGATGATTGCTTAAATTCTCCCCATCTTTGGCTCAACATGTTTGTTCTGCTTTTATGAAGACTTGTTCTGCATGTCTGTATATGTGTTTCATCCTTATATTTAAAGGTATGCTAACGGTTTTTGGTCTAACTGGAATTCCATGCATTTTTTGAACACTAAATTCCTCAAAAAAATGAGTATTGAACCCTTATGCTCATTTTGTGAAAGAAAAATTAAGATCAATGTATAGTTAACTGAAACCTAGAGATAATAAGAGGATTTATACTATTTATTATTTTTCTCATTCCTGATAGTTGGTTAGAGTTGTGAGTACAATTATAAGATAGTAAATATAGGTCCAAATGTAACATATTTAATGCAAATGACACTGAAGCCTAGGTTTTTAAAACAGAGTTTTCTTTGAATTGTAGAATAAGAAGTACCAAAACTTATGTTCTAAAAGTGTAGCAAAGGAATCTAATTTATCTATATACTTTGAAAGAAATAAGGATATAGAAATCCTATCTGAAGACATCATCAGTTCAAATAGTATGTCACCATTTGTCATTCTTCCAAATTGTATGTATTAAGCAAATCCATTTTCACTTAGTTGCACCAAAACAAAAAAGGAGAAAACTGATTATATGATCCATACTCATGTCTAATAAAATTGCAATATGCGCTTTTTGACAAGCTTATATTTAATGCATACTGATGGAAGATTCTAGTTCTCTGTTCTCAGCAGGAAAAGGAGGCTTTTCAAGAAAACCTTTTTATTTTGTGACTGTCACACAACATAACAATTACAAATGAAATGGAGGTGACAAAAAGGAAAAAACAGCTTGCTGATTTTTATGAAGTGTTTGTATTTCCAGAAAGGCAGTCACTGCTCAGTTATTTGATTTGAAAAATTAATCCTTATAATTCCTTTTGAGTTCCCTAAGTACTGTTCACTCTTTTCTAGCATGAGTTTTACAGAATAAAGCCTGAAAGATTCCTACAGCAGATTAATTTACAGATGAAGCTCAATTCCATTGAGAATGAGTCTCTAATGACCCCTTTATACTTCCATTGGGCTGTGTGAATGCTTTAATATGTGGAGAACAGAGTTAAATAAATCTATTGTCTCAACTAACAGGTTTATGCAAACCTTCTGAAATATTTTAATTACAGCTTCTTCTTTTTCTCCATAATTAAGAAGCCAGATGTCAAGTAAGCGCATCACGTGACGATCATCGCCTATTCATTAGACTAAATAAATCCACTTATAATTAGAGGTTTTTTTTCTTTCTCCTTTGTTTTGCAGAACAAGAAGAATGTGTTAACTGCACAGATGAATGCAGAGTGCTTGGTCATTCTGACAGGTGTTGGATGCCACAGTTCCCTGCAGCCAGTCAGGCTGAGAATGCAGATTATCGCACAAATCTCTTTGTACCCACAGTTGAAGCAAACGTTGAGACTGAGACATATGAAACTGTGAATCCCACTGGGAAAAAGACTTTTTGTACATTTGGGAAAGACAAGAGAGAGCACACTATTCTCATTGCCAATGTTAAACCTTACTTAAAAGCCAAACGTGCCCTGAGTCCTCTGCTTCAGGAGGTTCCCTCAGCATCGAGCAGCCCAACCAAGACATGCATTGAGCCTTGCACCTCAACAAAAGGACCACTGGATGGTTGTGAAGTGAAATCAGGAGCCTTGGCTGAACCAAGCAGCCAGTACTTGTCAACTGACAGTCAGTATCTATCACCCAGTAAACAATCAAAGGACTCTTCCTTCATTGCATCAGATCAGATGGCTAGGGCCTTTGCAGACGTGCACTCCCGAGTGAGCCGAGACTCCAGTGAGATGGACTCTGTTCTGGAGCAGTTAGACCGTTCCGCCCGGGATCTAGGCAGGGAGTCGGTGGATGCCGAGGAAGTTGTGAGAGAAATAGACAAGCTCTTGCAGGACTGTCGGGGAAGCGACCCTGTGGGCATCAGAAAGTGAGGGGGAAAATAAGGACAGGCTGGCAGTCACATTCCTCTTCTGCTGATTGAAAGTAAATAAATAAATTCCCTGGTTGTAACAGAATTACAGGAATGAAGGAAGACCAATGCTGCTTTAAGGCTTTTAGTGAACATCTGAAGTGCCCACAAGTATGTTCTTTTCACTGCTCTTTCTTTTTGACAGATAACACTGGTTTCATTTTGACCAAACTTTCATTAGGACAGAGTCAAGTACACCAAGAACAAAATGAAAGAAGGAAAGACAGTGCCATTTTGACAATCTGATAGGAAGGTGTGAGAAAGATGGAATGGAAATACGTCTGATACTTTAAGACTGTCCTCAATAGCTGATGCTGACTTTACTGTTTACGTATTAACCCCAAGAAAAACAGGGTTGAATAATGCTGATCTGTGGTGAGTTTCCAGCAGCCACCACAGGCTTCTACTGAAAGTCCTATAAAGAGTTCTTGTAGTAGTCCAAGCGACACCAAACATTAACATTCATTTGTGGTAAACATTTATGTACAAAGTTATCTGCCACAAATATGAAATACGAAAAAAAAGAAAAAAAAAAAGAACAATAAAACAAAAAGAACCATTCCAAATCATTGTTCAAGAAAACATATCCTCATCATTAATGAAACACTACATATCATATTAAGGTTAAATGTAAAATTATATAGTCCATCTTGTCCTGCACACACATAAGCTAATTCACTTGATAAAATTAAAAAAAAATATTTAAATATCTATTTAGCATTTTAGTGTCCAACAAAGCTATAAGTAGTTAGTGATAAGTTAAAAAAAAAAAAAGGAAAGGAAGTGAAATAAAGTTTGGGAAGAAAAGAGTTACCTTAATGGTAATACAGAAAAGAAATTAACATTATTAACACTTTTTAATTCATTTGTGGACACTAAAATAGCTCAGGAAAGTGAAAATGTCAGACATCCACAAAAATCACATGGTCATTTAAATGTGCAAATGTAAGAAGATTCAGTGTGTTTACATCAAATGACATATTTTTATTGATTTATTGCAGATTCAGTGCATATGAGCCAAATTGTTGAGTGTATAAGAGCTATATTGTGTATTTTATTAAATTAATATATAGTTGTGTTGCAAAAATATTTGGGCTTATATTGTAAATGGCAAGTGTTGCCTCAGTAGCTGTCGAACTCTATGAGTTTTGTTTTTTCCTGCTTCCTTTTCCCCATGGAATATGGGAAGCAGCGCCTCAGAGCAAAGTCTCTTGTTTAATGTATGGTCTACGAAGTACTGCAGTACATAATCTGTTCAAAATATGTTTGAGTGAGCTGATGGAGCTAACTGAACAGCCTACAAATACATCCATCAGTCATGGTTATGTGCAAGTCCTTGTAGAAGCTTCTATTGCAAGTCCATGTTTAATAACAAAAATTACACTCGAACCAACATCTGGAACCTCCTTGGGTTTGGTTTTTTTCCCCCCAACACATGCAGCCAGCCTGTTCAATGTAGGATACTTGATTGAATTCTTCAGAGATGCCACCATATTAAAAGTTTTGATATTAAGTTTATAGAGCTGAAAATTATGTCATTGCCAATGTGGCATGAGCAGTATTTTATCTGATTCTTTAGAATGTGCAATAGTTTACTGCAGTTCTAGATAAATACTGCTTATTCTGGGGGGTGTTTTTAGTTAGGTTTTCACTTGATCTGAATAATATTTGCAGAATAACTTAAAATAACTTGGGATATAGTTTTTACTTTTTCTTATTTTTTAAGAATGTTTTTATTGCATTTGAAAATTTCAAAATTGAATTAAACTTGGAAAAAAAACAAATGAACTTACAGAGTACAAGAAGAAGCAGAAGAATAAAATGTTTACCTCATGATATGTCCCTTATATACTTTAGATACTCTGCTGGAAATACCACTATGGCACATAGTTTAAAAACTATGAATTTGGTTTCTTAAATTTAATCTTAACTATAAAAACAATTATAAAAGGGGTTGGCAATCTGAAAGACCACAAGCCATAGTTTTTTATCAATTCAAAACCAAAATTTGACCCAACAGCCTATTTTAGTCTAGGGATTTCATTTAAATGGTGATCTTAGCAAGTCAGTCCTACAATGAATTGTCTTTAGGAGACACTGATTCTGACAGTTGAGTTTGCTTTTAGCTCCTGTTAAAAAATGTCTACAATTACATGCAAAAGGAAGGATCTTGTACATGTCTTATCAAGCTACTCTCCATGTTTTGGACAATTTATGTATCTAAAACGTGGTGTTGTCTGTGTTATATAATTTTGTTTCTTTTTTTTTTTTCTTTTTGGCCAGGAAACCCGAGATTGGTTTTGCTTGATAGCTTGATAGCTTGAAATTCCATAGTGGAGAGGATTCTTATTGTTTGATCAGTCTTTTCTACGTATTTCTGTGGTGCCCATCACTTCAGTGTCTGTGCACCAAGTCTTTAGCTCTGCCAGTGAAATCCATTATTCAGCAAAATCTACGCCAGTATGTAAATGCAGTCAAGCGATGGAGATTTGTGTATTTTATAAATGATTTTAACACTGAGTAACCAATTGTACAATTCATTGTATGTTTCTGAAGACATAAAAACCACAACATTCTGAGAAAGGGCTGTGCCAATGTAAGAGGAATTTACCTTAAGGCTCTCTGTCACTAGTGATTTACTAGCTTTAGCTGTTTAACACATTATCTGTATTTAGTAGTGATTATTTATTTACCACTCTGAGGTAATTCAGAATTCATGACTCACAGCTTTATAGAGGAGTTTAGGAAATCTTGCTTTTATTTAATTTGTCTTTCAACTGCCTTGTTTTGTACAACTCTGGCATACTGCTTCCCAGTATAAAATTATCCCAGGTTAAAAAATTTATTTCACAATTTAGAATGGATGCATAATGAACCAGTAAACCAGCAGAGCTTATACAGTGTGAGTTTTGCTGTTTCAGTCAAAATTAACATGATTGTGTGTGAAGGACATACTGCACACAAAAGATTTTAAAGTGTTTTTTTTCTCTGTGGTATCTCTACTATCACCATTGGAGAAAGAGGCAGGAATGAAAGATAAAGTTTATGAGTTATTTCTCTCATTTTTTACACACATGCTTTATAAGACTGAAAGGAAATATCTGTCACAAGAGTATAAAAGGAAAGTTGGAGTTAAGAGTGGCAAGTAAAGCAACTAATAAACTTGTACTGTACACTGTGAATAGCGAATAAGGCATTCTGTATTTTTTTAAAATTAAAAAAAGCCAGCAATTGGGAGTTCCTTATACAATTGGCCAATCAAATCAGAACTCAAAATCAGACCTTTCTTTTTTCCCTTTTTCCCTTTAATTGGCATATTTATCAGGAAAAAGATTCTCTTGAACTGTGATTTGCCACTTAAAGATAGAGATTTCCCAATCCAAGTTACCCCTAGAAGTCAAACTTTGTTCATAGTGGAGCAAGATACACCCTTCAAACAAGCTTTCATGTTGCTTGCTGTCAAATGGAAGGGAAATTGCTGAGGTCAAGGAGCAGTCTGAAGCCTAGCATAACATACACCCACTCATTATTGTTTAATTGCTTTCTTTTGACATCAGGCAGCAGTTATTATTGCATTAATTTAAATGGGAGTTTTGGCTATCAAGATTTGTTGACTTGAAGTGTAATTGAATGAAATCTGATTAAGGTTTTGACTTCTCTGGCCCAATTGTGATACAGGTTGGCATTCTCATTTATCAGCCCCTGTCTCCCCATATGGCTCAAAGTTGCACCAATGACTGGTGAATGACACAAAAAAAACCAAACAAAAGCAGCATACATTGTATGGATTTTTCTCAACCGCTATTGTTTAATGGCTGTGTTTAATGTGACCTATCTGGAAAATGAGGACTACGAATAAAAAGCGATTACTAATAGTGGTGTTGCCTGCTTTTGCATTCATTAACACAGAAGAAATGTGTTAAACACTGCATACCACAGGGAGCCTGATGGTAATTACTTTGGAAAAGCAACTTGTGGCAATGCGGCTGTTACAGCTAGTTATCAGTTTGCCAAAAAAATGACAGTTCCTGCTTCATTTATTAGAAATGTGTAACCGTTTTCTCTCAACAGGAAAGTGGAGAAGAGTTTTCATCAAGCTGGGTAGGTTTATCTTTTAAGCAGCTGAGGCACTGAATCCCTACAGGCTGTTATTTGCTCATAGAAACATGGAGCTGAATAAAGGATATTTTGGTTTAGTACACTGGTGTGAGTTCACCAGAAACATTTTAAATGGGGTGGGGCTGTAGGTTCTTAAAGATTGTCAGCCTAGCAGGAGAGATCAAAACACTGTTTGAGTTTAGAAGTGGAGGACACCCTGAAGAATGCAAGGAATTAGTTTTTGCTTTTTATCTTTTTTAATTGTGTCTTTCTTAGGAGTGAGAGTAATTTTATTCATGTTGCTGTAAACAATGAGAAATTGCTGGGAAAAATATTACTCAGTCCTATGTCTGGTTTTATGAGTTTGTTGTTATAATTTAACACTTTCATTAACCTTTTTTGTTTGGTTGGGTTTTGATGTATTTGAGCATTATGATGAATCCCTCAGAATGTGTGGCCCTCTCTACCTGCTCCTGTGTGACTGTAGCAATGACATACCCAATAGCGTAAAGCCTGTAAACCAGAATTTTTAGGTTGTTTTTGTTTTTGCTTTCAGTGAGGATTTTTTGAGTTTTGTTTGTTTATTTTGATGTTTTTAAAAGTAATTAAGTATATAGGCATTGCTTTTGACAGCTAAATAGAATTTCAGTTTGTTCAGAACACTATAGGTATTATAAAGGTGTGCGGTATTCCTGCAGACAGAATTCCTTTTTAGCCATTTCATTTATTTTGCAAGTCTCCTCTCCAGAAACAAAACCAGCCTGCATCTAGCTAGCTGCCCATCTCAGGCACTGAAAACCAGCAAGGTTATCTCCCCTTTTTCTGGCTACATGCATCTGTCTTTCTACAGGCTAATTTCGAAAATCTAGCAAGTCACTGTCTGTGCAGAGTCCTGACAGAATGTACCTTCTGCTGCTGATGACCTCACTGGACATGGGATGTTACTTTTACTGTCTTCAACTGTGTGTGATTCAGGGCTTGGCTGGATCCACAGTATATGTAGAACAAGTCATAAACCATCCTGGCTTTTCTTTACCCAGAACACAGTCATTGATTTCTCATTTGGAAAGTGGCCAGTCCGTCAAAAAGAGATTCTTAGATCTCCTTTAAGCCAACCACGTATTACTGCTTCAGGGTGCTCACTCATGGGATAAATACCCTATCCTTATCCTTTATTGAGTCTAAGACATGAAGGCAGCTGAAAGCTTATTTCTTCAGTTAGTAATGTTTCCCTAAAAATGAAATTTCTCCAGTAGAAAGGACAACTGTCTGCTGCATGCATAGTTTGATTTGTGAAAGGTCACCTTAGTTTCAGTAGTGCATGAAGAAATGGATCAGGGAATTAATGAGCCATCTAAGAATTTTCCAAGATGCATACTCCATAATGCATATGTTATGATTCAGGGAAAAGAGCACATCATCTTGGTGTATTTATTGTTGATGGTTCCCGATAATATCTGGCTTATGAAAATATTTAGTTCAAATTTTGGGGAAACATTTTTCTCTGTCTGGGACAAAAATTATTTTTAATATTTTTTAAAGATTTTTTTTCCTAAATACAGACTAGTCATATGTTGGGCCTTTGTTACTTTGTGAAAATGGTACTATGACATGGTTTCCCCCTTTAGGTTCTTTACATTAGAGATAATACCTTTGATTTGGGCAAGACTCCAAAATGTCTGGATACATTCCGAAATTTATCTTGGTAAGAGGTAATAGTATAGGACTAGCTTGAAACATAGATGACTGGACAGCAGATTCAGATGTTGATGTATGGAGGAAAGGAATAAGAAAATTCCATTTCTGTAAATATTTTATTTGATACTTTGAATACTAACTCTATGGAATTTTTTTTATAGTGCGCCTACTGAGCTGCTACCAAAGAACTAGGGGAACAGTTGGCCAGTAATCCTCAGTGTTTTCCAAATCAAAAGCAACACTGAAGTTTTATCTGGAAATCAATTGATTGCTGTAGCAGTATAGAAATGTCAGCAAAAAGAAATACTCCTTAACAAATTTGTTATTACATTTTGCAATACCTGTACATTTTCCATCTTTGTGAGGGCAGTCACAGTCACACAGTCTTGTCAGTGGTTTGATTTGAGAGCTATAAAAATGGATCACTAGACTGGCATCAGCATTGAAGTAAAAACACCATAGGTGTCTGACCATCAGGAAATTACATCTATTTCTGTTATTACTGTCTATAGGATAATGTTCCATGCGTAAATTTTTTAAGCATTTTGCAACAGGCATCAATTATGATGCTGCATGCAGTAATGATTTCTACAAGTGACCCTCTTAGTCACCACTGCTTTTTTTAATAAGTCAATTTAAAATTCTTTACACGGAAAATTTATCTAATGTGGAGAATTTAGAGTAGAATTCTTGTCTTAACACTACTTATCATATAATAAAATATATTCATCATAATTTTTGTAGATAAGGCCTCAATTTTTTTTCTTTAAAATCTTTGATTTAATAATTGAATAAAGTTGCTGAACTATATTAAAACAATGATTTTATTTTCCAATTAAAATACTTTTATTTTTATGAACAAATTCTTCATTCACTCTTGTGAGTTCCATGGGGAATCTCATTAGAAGTATTGCAACAAACTAGTTAGCTCTAAATAAGAATCTTTTCTTGATAACTAAACATATAGCCTTTTCATCTTCAGAGAAAAAAACATTTATTTGGGGATTTTTTATACTGAAATTATGAGAAAAAAAATCTGATATGTGTATTCTGGATAACTAATACATTTAACATCCTCTAACTATAATGCAGTTCAAAGTAGTGGTATTTCATTATGAGTATACGTTTAGAGACTCACCTCATCTTAGACCAGATGAGAAATTGAATTTACTCTGAATACACTTTGAGTCTCTATGCTTGAAGATGCGTTGGCTATATGAATGATTCTGTATTCCCTTTTGCCTCATTTTAAATTAAGAACAAAAGTAGTATAAGCACTGCTATATAATTTAATAAAGATTTGTGGAATACCATGTGAATATAGTAAATACAGCGGAGAAGAATGCATGTGAAACTATTTTAGCACCATTACAGTATTGTTACATTATAAGAGATTTAGAACAGAGATTAGCAACTGTTAATAAGCCTTTATCTTTGACCACAAGATAAGCTTCTTAAAAGCACTGTGGCTCTGCCTCAGTTTAAGGGTTGTAGTGCTAGTGGAGAGTATCACAATAAGGGTTCTGTTCACACTCTTGGTTTCTTTTCTGCTGTCTTCTTCTGGAAGATACTCCAGAGGCTGGTAATTATGCTTCCCTAATAATTTTCTGCACCTCCATCAGCCAGTGTAAGTGAACCAAGCTCCCTGGTATATATCAGTTCACTGCCACAGTGCCACTCAGTGCTCCAATGTTACCTTAGCAGAGTCTGTTTAGGTGACTTGTTTAGGGATCTAATAGGGACAGAAGGTCAATTTTGTTACTACATCTTTTTGGATGTAGTAACAAAGTAAGACATAGCAATCCTCCTAAAGGAAAAGAACACCCACTTTTGGAAAAAAAAAAAAAAAAGCCTGTATAATGACAGCAAGCACAGTCAGTCCTTTAATTTTCAAATGAATCATCTCTTTTAAAAGATTCCTACTTCTGCACTTATTAATAACCTTCTGTGCACTCCTAAATTGTAAAACCATTGCAGCTGCAGTATTAATGTGGCTGGCAGTAGAAATCAAGATAGAGAAGGAAAAGGAATACTATGCTTTAGGCAGACATCCAGTTCCTATTACATCTTATCCCTTTAGCAGGGGTGAAATGTCAGGGGCCCATCATATTATGGCAACAGCAGGAGAAGTACAAACAATTGGAGGACGTGTGATTCAAACACTCTTGTTCAAAAAGCTTTCATGGACATTTGCCAAGCTTACTGTGGGATCAAGAATGTAAACCTGAGACAGCTCTGCTGATAACCAGTAATTCCTGTAGTCTAAGGTGATGTTCACATCACCTCTTGCCTGGAAAAATTTCAAGCTTCCGTGGGCAATGACAACACACAACTGCAAGGAGCCACCAGGTGCAGCTGCCAAATCTTGAATCCCATAGCTTCTTGTAAGTGCATGCCAGCTCCCCTCATTCACTTTATTTCCTTCATCCTGAGTGTTTATAAGGCATACTAGTAAATGCTAGTTGACACTTCCAAGCCTTGAAGGGTGGTCTGGAGAAAGACCAATCCTGGTTCAATGCCTGTGTGTGTTAGCAGAGAATGCTTTCTTGCAGACAGATAAAAAATCAGAGCTCTATTTGAAGAACCACCTGTTTCCTAAGTTTGGGAATTTCTTTAGTTATTACTTTTGTTGCATTTCATAAATAATCCAGAAAATCTTCAGCATCAGTGAAGCTAAAAGCATGCTCATTTTTAACAGCAGCATAAATATTAATCACAATCACCAGTCAAGATTGAGGATTTTATTTGGCATACCATGTACAACCATGCAACAATTATGTAAAAATGGAAGTTATTATGAGCTGTAATTAATATACTGTGTTACCAGCTGACTCAAAGCACTTTGCTCAGCATCCTTGGTTTTAAAGACTGCATCTGAGTAGTGGTAAAATGTATACTAAATTCAGTAAAGCACATCAACAGCCCCAGGCTTTCTCCTCTAGTGGTGACTACCACTGAATTTTATTTCTGCTGAAATCTTGCTATGAAAAAAAAAAAAGAAGCAGCATAATTGCTGATTTACCACCACTGCTTAATCTAATTCAGTTCTTAGTGGCCCATTAGCATAACAGAATTTGCATTTTATTTCACAGAAAATATTATGACTCCACCTGCCTTAGTTCAGAAAACATATCAGAAACAGGAAAAATGGCACAAGCAGAGAAATGACAAACCACTTACACTTACTAGAACAAATATAAAAGGGGAAGGTGTAGTGGTACATGTAGAGTATACCATCTTTTCAAGTGAACTAAAAGTGTACCAACCCCCTCACATCCTTCAGTTCCATCACTCAGTTTCCATTTTATTGGGTTTCCACAACTCAGAAGTAATTTTCAAATGTGCTGCTATCACATGCCATTATCCTTGTAAAATTTTATTCATTGTGAAGACTGTGACAGAAAATGTGCAAAGACATATGCAGGGATATGGTGCTTTATCAAACTATAACATTGCTAAACATAACTCCTTTCCTATTGACTTGGACCTAATCCAGACACTAGAGATCACAGAAAAATTACAAGTTATCACACCCTGCCCAGAGTGAGGTGATCAAAATAATAACAAATTAAGGATATTTTGATTGGCATTTTATATGTATTTCTTTATGTTTTTCCACTTCCTTTAAGGCTCAAATCCTAAGGGTGACAGCTGTCATTTTAAAGGTGACTCATTGCAGTCCTTTACAGAGTCCCATAACAGATGGAAAGGTCTTTGTTTCCCAGGGAACACTGACAGGTTATGATTTCCAGACCTTTTAATCATTTTAGCAACACTTATACACATCTGTCAATTACTCTATTCAGTGATGTTAATAATACAGCAATCTGAGAATGACAAAGAACACTCTCCTTTTCTTGAAAACACAACTTTTCCATCAAGACTGGAAACACTGAACAAAAACACTTTTGAAGAGCTCTTTTCTCCCAGACAAATCAGTGTAAGTTCCAGGGTACCTGGTCTGGCTGAGATGTGTTCATTTTCCCCACAGCAGCCCTCACAGCGCTGTGCTCTGCACGGGTGGCTGGGAAGGTGTTGGTAACACAGCCCTGTTCTGGCTGCTGCTGAGCAGGGCTGGCACAGCATCAGTGCTGCCTGCCCAGCACTCCATGCACACTCCCACCCCCAGCAGTACTCGGGCATGGGAAAGACCTTGGCACTGGACACAGCCAGGACAGATGACCAAAGGGGTGCTCTATATATCTTAAACATGAAAGCTGAGAGAAAGGAGGAGGCAGGAGGGAGGGATTCATTATTTATGACATTTGTCTTCTGGAGCAACTGCTGCATGTTCTGAAGTCCTACTTCCCAGAAAAGGACTGGACATCACCTGCTGATGGGAAGTAAAAAATAAATCTTTTGTTTTCCTTTGCTAATGCACACAGTCTTGCTTTTGCTATTTTTAATTGCTCTTATTTTTTCTCATGAGGATTTTTTGCATTTTATTTTCTCCTTCTCCTGCTCTCCTGGAGAGGGTACTGTTAGGGCAGTTTGGTGGGCACCTGGACTCCAGCCAAGGTCACCCACCACAACCAGCATTTATAGTAACAGGAAAATTTTATTTTCATAATACATGTCCACAGAGCTTTTCTTCTCCTCTCCTGAGCTGCAGGGAAGTTATAAATCATTAAAACATACAACCGATAAAACATGACAAGCTGACATCACACAAATAATTAAAATCAAAGTCACTGTGCAGAAGTGATAATTTTGGTCAGGTACAGAGTAATGGCCTTCACTGTAGTGCTTTTTCTGGTTGTGATACCAAGCATTTGAAGCTCCCAAGGCTTCAGAATAGAGGCAGCAGATGTGTATGTACCAGTAGATGTGCTGGCTCTACCTCATGACTTATATGCAGTTCATTCATTCCTTCATTATAGAATTGAGGCTGCAGTCCCCTTACATAAACCAGGTGTGCTTTTGCAGTGATGTTACAAGGTATCCACACAGAAGTTACACAGCTGTTACAGAGCAATGACTCTGGGATATTTTGAAGGGTTTTTTGACATCTATATTACGTTCAATACGAACAGAAACCTGAGCATCTAGGTATAAAACTTTTATAATAATACAGGAAACTCTTTAATAAAAAAACTTTTACAGCATCTTATATATATATATATATATATATATTTTATTAGAGGAAATTTTATGCTGATACCTATTACAAAAAGTAAGTATAGCCCTAATAATCTGCAGTGTAAGAACAACTTAACTGTACCTTAGTAACAGAACCCTTTCAGCTTTCAGACTGTATTTTTAAGAAGTCTCAATTGAAAAAATTTTGTCATCAGGCAGTACTTAGTACTATTTAATATCATCACAATAGCATTGGATGACCCTAGAGAAGGAGTTACAGTTTCTTTTTAAGCACTACTGATAAGCAGGGAAATGTTTCATACTGAAAAAGTATTACAGAAGCAAAGCAAAGCAAAACAATATTTCAGAGAGTGAAAATCTTATTATCTCCAGACCTGTCACAACTGGAGTAATATGACAGAATTTATAGGTTATGGTCTGCACAGGCAATGTGTACTGGAGCCAGGAATTTGACTTGCATTTCCCTATTATTCTAATCCAGACCTTGAACTACTGCAACCACCTTTTCATTTTCTTCAGGAGGATCAGATATGTTATGGATCAGAAAGGTAGTTCCTAGAATTCAAAACTGTTTCACAACAGTTTAACCCCAGCCTTTAACCTTTTCTCTCTACATACTGTGTAAGCGTTGCTATTCTTCCAGCAACAAAATTGTCAGGAAGGGTGTTTCCCATCATTTTCTCAGGGGCCTTAGACCCCTAGGGTCCTTGACATCTCCTTATATATTCTCTTGAAAAAGATATGGACTATTCAAATGCTCTTCTGTAAAGTAAAATAAGTGGCAGCTGGCACCATACAGTTCTGTTATAATGAAAACATGAGGTGGTTGCCATTACACAGTCCTGCACTAATGAGAACAGTAGGAGTCCAGCATTACAATGGTCTAATGAAAACAGGAAATGGCTGGCATTAGATTGGTGTAATGAAAACAGGAGGTGGCTGGCATTATGCTTACACAATAAATAAATCAAAATTTCTGGCCCTACCAATCTCGTCTAGATTATATATGATTCCAGTGTGCAAGAGAGAAATTTCTGTAAATCAGGGACAGTGACAGTAAAGATCATTCTCTGTTACATCATCTCAGTAGCAGAGTTGTGTCCTTTGCCTTAAAAATTGGCATGTAACCTGTACAAACTTTCATTTAAAAGTAGCCAAAAGTAAATTGTTTTCTGGTGTCTGTCATGATTTAATGTGAAAGGCTAAAAATAGCTTATCAAAAAGTGAAAATTGATATGATTGGACTTTTTTAAATTAATCTCACACTTAGCTCTCCTAATCTGGGCTAAGTATGCAATTGATAATACTTTGGGGTGTTTAATTCAATACAGAGAATGAGATCAATACTTGCTGAGAAATAAGGGAAAAAAAAAAGGAAGAAAAAATTTAAGCACAAAATCAATCATTTAGTTAATGTGCTTTGTTCTAAGAACAGAAGGGTCAGGTTGTTTTCTTCCTTGTTTTTCAAACTAACCCTTCTAGTTGAGTCTCTTAAATTATTATTATGCAAGAGGGTCTTCCATGTATGTCTTAGACAGTGAATAGACCACCATCTTCTCTTTACTGCAATTTTTAGAGCCATCTGAAACTGATTGATTCTCACTCTCCTTAATCTCACTGAATTCACCATGAAGTTTGTACGGTTCAAGGCCAGTACATTGCGGCACTGCATCAATCCACTCATACGGTACCTTTCAGCCACTCAGTCTCCCATTTCTCATCTTCAAGCTCAACTGCATTGTTTCTGGACATTTTCCACTGGAAACCAAGAGAATAAATGAAGCAAGAAAATGTTTGGAGTATGATTGTCAAAGCAGCAATTAGTGTGCTGGAATGTTCCAGCATGAAACACTGTGCTTCCTGCAGCCTGTTATTCTGCTGATAGCTTTGGTTTCCACACTCAGATTGCAGTGAAAATATTCCAGTCAGGTAGCTCGGAGTGAAACAGCAGTGTCATGCAAATAAGGAACAGATAATCAAATCAAACTTTCTAATCGAGTTTTGCTATGCTGACTCTCTTATTTCTCTCTAGCCTGCAGTTTGCATGTTTTACAACACTGCAGAATTAGCTTAAAGAGTAAATACTTGTGAGTTTATCCAATCCTGTCATGTCTCCATATACAGAAAAACAAATGGAAAATAATCTTCCTGTGCTGCTTCTATTATTGCTTTAATTTCTTTGCATCTTTGGTGTGGTTCTGACTGAATCCTTTTGAAGGAGGGGAATAGAAGATGAAGAAGTCAGAGGGGTAAATCATGGGTGAGGGCTGTTAATAAATTTTTGGGTTTTTTTTCTTTAGTTTTTATTTTTTCATTAAACAACTGAAGGAAAAAAAAACAACAACAAAATACACACACCTTATGGACCAGATTTAAAACTAAAACTTATGGCACTGGAAGCAGCATATGCTTTGGAAAATCTGCTGTTGTGCACTGTGTGTGCAAGCCGCAGACGTGGCTTAATCGAGATAGGAGGCGACACGTGCCGTGCATCTGAGATTAGCGTCTGGACCTCAGCCATTAATGCTGGCATCCCAGGAACTGACTCATTCCTCTGCCAAACTTCTGCTGGGATTTGGGTTCACTGAATCCGACTCACAGTCTTTAATCCCCCCCAAGCAGTATCTTTTTGAATTGTGGAGCTTGCAAAACATCCAGGTGGTGGCCCAGCTATGAGAGCTTCTGTGTAAGCTCTCTTTAAGAGTTCTACTATTCAGAAAGTTTCTAGCCCTCTATCATACAAGTCTGAATGTCAAAGCTCCATTTTCTTTGGTTCATTATACTGAGTAGACAATAGTCATATTGCCCTTCCAATCTCTTTGAAATATTTGAGATCTTACAAATGTCGTATGCTATAAATCTACTTGATGGGTCTCATCATTCTGTAAGCAACATTTTTCATTAGCTTTGCAATAAAATGGCATTTTGCCCTATTTTCAAACTAACAAATTTTGTCAGGGTTGGCATCTCTATTACATTACCAAATATATCAGTCAATACCACCTGGTGTAATTGAGTCTTGTTATATTATTCAGATAGTTGCTTAAACTATGGATTTTTCAAAGTCAAATTTTCTGGCAGGAAGAATATTGTTTTAATAGAATTTTAGATAAATAGGTAGTATATCACTGTAACTGCTTGTTTTGATTTGAGATAATTAATTGACCTCTGTGTACAATATTCAAGATCATTCATAATTTTGTTGCACAAAAAAATCTGTATAAAACCATTTGATTATGCTTGATTTCTATCTCAGGATACACATCAAAACTAGCATCTGACAATCACAGTAGAACATGAATGATTGTGACAGTAAAGTCCCTATATGAACCAAGTTTTTTGTTTTAAATAATATTAGGAAATAAGTTCTCTTCTGGCTTTCTAAGTAACTAAGGAAACTGGCATCATGAAAAAGGTGCCTATCCTTTAATGGGATGTGAAAATTAAAATTTAAAATCTAGCAACACACACGCACTCAAGGAGAAGAACCACAGGAAGGTAAAAGATTTAAAACCGAGTTGCACAGATTCAGCTAAACTACATTCTGAGCCAAACCTTTTTCATAGATGTATTCACCTATAACAAGGGACAAATTTCACACTACTACATGGTTAGCTAATCAAAAGTTCGTCATTCTTATCTGGGCATCTTTATTCACATTTTGGAGCGTCCATTAAATTACAAATATTGAAATGGCATCCAGACATTATTTATTTCCCTGTGAAGGGTTTTTGCTTGTATTTTCATAATTAAGAAATATTTTTGAAATATATATAATTATTTAAAATACCCTTATTTTACCACAATAAAAAGTCTGGATTATAATCAGCATTTTAGTATAAGAGACCTATTTGCTTCTGTCCACATTACTAATCCAAATTATTTTGGAAATTTTTCTCACACATTATATTTTTATAGCTTCTTTAAGGCACTATAACTTCTTCAACGACAGACACTGAGATTTTTTAGAGTATATATGACCATGAGAGATTTAAATTTTAGCTACAGTCTGAATTTTCAGTGTACATAAAAAATATTTTACTACATGATATTGTTGTGCCAGATCCAATCAACTAAGTGGAGCTCACCCTAACCAATTCTTGGGACATCTCCAAGGAAAACAGTTCTAAGTAAAACTCTGCTAAGTAAACTAGGTTGTTTACCAGGTGATACTGTCCTTTTCTTCCATGTCAACATTAAATTAATCAATATTAGTCAAAACTATTCCAATCAATAAGTTCCCTGCCTTTTCAGACCTTATAGTGGAACACCTCATTTTCCTTCTTCATGTACTGAGAGAATCAAAAATTATGTTCTAAGTTTATATGGACTCCTTCCAAATGTTCTGTCAACTGTAGTATTCTGCAGCCTTGAGCATCTATTACATGGCTGCCAGAAGTGGAAGAAACTGTTACTGCAGCTCCAAGTGGGTTCATCCAAAGCCACCTTTCTACTGCCATCCTGGTTCGGGAAAGAATGGAGATCTTGTCTTGCCTTGAGCTGCTTCTTTTTGGATTGCAAGTTAAACAACATGTCATTGATTATTAATGGCTCAGAGGCAGTTTTTGTAGACTAACTATATTTACTTCTGTGGATTTTTGGACGAGATTTCAATTTGGATTATTATATTAGCCAAAAAATATTTCCTATCTTCAGGAATAAGTTGAAGTTCTTTGGGAAAATTACTGTTTCTTTTCATGCAGGTAGATTCATTATAACAAATTTTTGTACAGTTACTATTTGAATGAAAATTATTTACAGAATATTAGAAAGCAAACACACAAAATAGCTGTACTGCATACACTGCCCTGTTTGACCACACTTCCCTGTGTGAAATGTAATTAATAGGTAAAAAAACTTCTTCGTATTTGGCCATGAAATGTATCTCTTGGAACACTGGTGATAGAGAATAACAGTAGTTTATAACCGTGTAAAATTCTGTCTCATTAACCATGCACTCTTATTACATGCAATGTAATTATACTAGCCAGGGAAAGATTTCATATCCTTGGGGAAAAGTTAAAGCTCTCCAGGAATGGTGTGTTTATACTTCTAGCATATCTCCTAATGCAAGTGTTGGCTGGGATGACATGGGATAGTGTTCTACTCACAAATAGAAAAGATCTGCTGGCAGTCTTAGATCTGGCTTGAATTGAAGCACCTCCAAAATGATTAAGTTAAGGACCTGGAGGTGAAATGGGAAGGCAAGCAGCACATTTTGGACTCTGAACTTTACAATTGCATATTTCTTCTAATTCAGGATGTTGCTTGGGAATTTTTTGGGTAGCTGCCATGAAGAACAAGGATGTCAGGGAAAGCTAGATGATTTTTAAGGAGAGCCTAAAGAAAGCTCAGGAGTTAATCACAGAACCAAAGAAACTTTGGCTGGTCTCAGTCCCTGGGAAGATCAAGAAACACATGCTCTTGGAATTCATATCCACATCCAAGTAAGGGAAAAACAAGAAGAGTAATCAGGAATAATCAACACGGATTTTTCAAGAGTAAAGTGTGCATAAAAAATCTTTTATCACTATGCACTTTAATGATTGGGTATTGGACAAGACAAAATGGTGTATGAAATTTCTTGACTTTAGTGAGTTTTTTGTCATTCTCCACAGATGAAGAAGTATGTGTTGAGAAAATAGTTAGGTGGGTTTGTTTCGAGATTTGAATATTAACTGGACTCAGCCACAGCAATGACCAATGGTTAAATGTCTTTCTGGAGATCAGAGAGAAGTTCAGTACCATAGAAGTCCATGGTAGGACATGTAGAGTTCAACATTTTCAGTGACCTTGATAGTAACACAAACTGCACTTAGAACATCTGCAGATTAAATAAACTGGAAAGAGTAACTGTGGCCATGAAAAATGGCCATAACTCTACCCAAAGAGATTGCAATAAACTTCAGTTACCGAGAAAAAGAAAACTCTTGAGATTCCTTAAGAACAAGCAAAATTATCTGAACCAAGGGAGAAAGGATACCACGCATTAACAGAGGTTAGGAAGGGACTAGGTGAGTGGAAGCCCTTCTAAAGAGAGCTTGAGGGTTACGGTGAACATGAGGTTGGAGACAATTCCACAGCTCCCTTTCTTTCTGAATAAGAAAAACTACATACTGAGTATGCAACTGTTATATACGATATGTACTGATAACAAACTGGCCACAAGATCAACAGAAGTTATTTGTCCCTTCTACTTAGCACCAGTGAGGTGCATGTAAAATACTGCATCCAGTTTAGGACTACTCAGTTTAAGAGAGATAAAAATGGAATTCAGGAGGATCTAATGGAGGAGTGAGCTATAGACCATAGGAAGAACTCCCATTGGAGAAGTTTGTGGAGGACTGTCTCTCATGAGAGGAATGACATGCTTGAGAAGGGGGAAGGACTCTTCTCCTAGAGGACAAAGCAGCAGCAGAAGCAGAATGTGATAAGTTGATTGCAACTCCCATTGCCCATCTCAGGGGCGATGAAGGGAGCTGAGGGGAAGGAAGCAGAGATTCAGTAATAAACTTGAGTTTGGGAAGGTACTTTTAAGTCCTGTTTTACTTCTCATTGTGGTACAGTGATTTTGATTGGTATCAAATTCAATTAATTTCTCAAAGTTAGGTCTGTTTTGACACTGACAGTCATTGTGAATGATTTCTCCCTGTCCTTCTCTTCTAACAGGAACCGTTTATTGTTTTCTCTCTCCTGTCCAGTTGAGGAGTGGTAGAGCAGCTTTCTTGGGTACCCAGCATTTAGCCAGATCAAACCACCACAACTGGGCACAACAGCATTTAAGTCTCATTGTCAACAAGGAAAGAGAGAGAATAACTGATAGCAGAAACTTCCTGAACTTTTCAATTCCTCACCAAAACCAAACTCAGACAAAAATTAGACAAAGCTCTATTCTAAACCTGAAATGACTAAACAAACTATATCTGCTTTATATTCAGTCATCACTTTCAAGGATTTCTTCATTAGACCAAGTATATGCTCAGCATGTCTGAATTTAATTTTTTTCTCACTAAGATGTATTTTGCAGGAAATCAAAAGTACTTTTGTTAAGTCAGAACTCTGAGCATACAGTCCAGTTTCTGCTAATAGGTGTCACTGAATGCAGTTAGCATCTGGAAAACTGTGAATTCAATTGAATACACATGGATATCCAGAACCATGTGTTTTCTGTGTATCCAGAATCTCAGATTTCCTGTACCATCACCTCATGGTTAACTTTTTCTCGGTCTGTTTTTTCTCACAATACGACATGAATTAGTTTTTTAAGACAAGAGGAAGAGTGATAGGAAGTTCCAGGGAGAGACAATACCAGACTTCCTTACTGAAAACCATGTTGTGGTAATATTTCTGCCTGATAATTTGTTTCAATAGTTTCAGAATTTAGTGAATTTAATAATTTACCAAATCATGTCAGCTGCAAAGAGAAGAAGCAAGATATGTGCGAGGCCTTGGATTGTGGGAGGCCTTTATCTTGATAGGAAAAAACCTTTCAAAATTTCTTCTAAAGCCATTTGTCTTCTTTGCTGAGAGAATAAAAGGGGAAGCAATTTCCACTCAGAATATCTCAAAGTGGATCTCTGTGTCTATTATGCTTTCTCAAGGTTTATCTTAGTCACCTGATAATATATGACCACACTCTAGACGGACCTGTGCATCTTAGAAATGCAATTTGCATTCAGTCTAGCATTCACATTTTTAAAATATAATTTTAATGTAATGCTTCCTGTATAATATCTTCAATAAATATTGCTATCTGCTTCTTAGCCCACTCAGCTATAGCCACCAGTACAGTTAGGGAGAAGAACCATCAGAAGACAAAAATCCACCCCAAATCTTTCTATAAGAACATGACTTTTTAGATACAGGATATATCTTTTTCATTCTTAATGCTCCACGGGTAATAAAGAAGGAACTGGTGGCTTTTCATGGCCTCCATTGTCTGGAAGGAGGATGAAAGATGGTGTGAAGACCTGAACCCCCTCATGCCCAGAGTATCCTTTAGGAAGACAAGCTGCTGTAGTCAGTGCTGCCTGAGGCACTGGATTTGGCCAAACCCATGGAAAGTAGATGAAGGAGCAAGGGTGGGAAAGCAAAGATGAGGCCCTGCCATGTCCTGAACCTCCTGTCATCTTCTCCTGGCATGAGTGATCAAGTTCTTCCCATCTTGGTTACTACACAGGTAAGAGGTACCTCTGATCCCTTGGGACTTTGTTGGTCAAAATCATCTGGTTCCAGGCATAGTGGAACACTAGAAAAGCTAACACAAAGGAGCAACACTCAATTAATTTAGCATGTGATTAAGCTGATATCTTTTTTATGGCAAGAGAAGATTGAGTAGGTTTTGCAAATTGAATTTTTCAAGGCCAAGCGATGGAATTTCCAGCTAGAGTATACTCCAAAAATTGTGTGGTGCTAATATGTTCTGTTAAAGCCAAAGGCAAACTTTTTCAGCTCCTTGAATTCCATCACATAAGGGTGGAACTGTGAAAAAAAGAGTGTTAAAAGCAGACAGTTGTTCTATAATGTTTTTTCTACCAGCTCTATATAACAGGTGTATGTTGATAAATTAGGCAACAGCTGCTTTATTTGCAATATTCAATGTTAAGTTATTGATGCTCTGCCTTGCTGTGAGACCTTTTTTTGTAGGAAGCTGCACGATAAATGCAGGATTTTGTCCTGCCTGAACCCCAAAGGAATCCAGGCCACCTTTTAAATTATCAAATTCGAATACAAATGCATCATATATTAGAGGTTTTAGTCGAAATCTCTATCCAAGGAAGTCTATTTTCACTTTCTTCTTTTGTTTGTTTGTTTGTTTGTTTGTTTAAAAAATTTAAGAGAGGTGCCTCTAAAAAAATCACTGGGTTCCTCCAGCACAAAAGTACTCATAGCACCTTCTATATCAACCTGTGCATTCTTCCAGCTTGGCAACATTCCTAACAAGGGTGTATGAAGAGTCATGAAGTGGCTTGTTCTCACCTTGTGAGCACTTAAAATGTAATTTATTGTTGCTCTCAATTATTGTAGATTCCACAAGTGTTTACTATTTCTGGAATCCTGGAAGCTCACAGAGTTAATGTAATGATCTGTTCTATTTTAACAGGAATATGGTGGCAAGGCAAAATAAGATATTTAAGCTAATTTGCATGACTACTTCTTGAAACTTTAATGAACTGTCCAAAAGATATGTTAATATTATGGTGAAAAAATACTTCAGAAATACAACATTTTTTCACCCTGAGAATAAACAATTTCTTAAACAAACAAAAAAAACAAAAAAACCAAAAAAAAACCAAAAAAAAACAAAACCAAAGCAACAAACCAAAAAAAACCCAAAAAACAACAACAACAACAACAAATACTGCAAGAGAGAAAAGGATAAATTAACATATGTGTTATTTGTATTAATTATGTAAAAGTTCCTCTTTAGTCATGCAATTACATTTCCATCTAGTACCCAAAAAACGGAGTTCAAGTGCTTAGAAATTTTACAGCTGCTCTCTGCCTTACACACTACATAAAATTTCTTTCTTCTGTAGACAAAAACTGAAAAACTTTCAGGTACTTTTTATAAAACTTTTAGATGTTTATGAATTTTTTCCTTCCCCTTCTTCCATCCACCTGTGGTTTGCTTTTTGGTCATAAAAGCAGGCAGCTTCTTCCTTTCCTTAGTCCCTTTCCTGTATATCAAATTATTTCCAGGCTAGTATTAGATCTAGAATGTGGATACAAATGCATGTCAGAGGTGTTTGCTGGGAATATTTGATCCTGATGCAAATACATCCTTTGTCTGGAACAATATGGGCCCTAACATGCCACATGGGATGAACGGAGCCCTTATTTCCTTTAACATTGTACTACAGAAAGAAATGGACTGTGAACAAAATAAATTTATTACTCAACAGCATAAGGTGCATTTTCATTTTGTATAAAGCTTTCAGAGCATATCCTGTCTGCAAATGAAGAACGATTTTTCAGCATTGGCTTTATCAGAAACAGACTGTCTTTTGGCCTTTCTTGTCAGACTTCTGACACAACTCTTAGAGCCATATATGATTTTTTCACCTTATTTCAGGAAAGAATCTTTATTTCTGGCAGATGGCATTGTAGACTGCTGGAATAAGGTCTTTTAAAATAATTTTGGGAAGATGAATTAGCTTCTGGAAATTTTCTGTGCAGAAATGTAAATGACAGAGATTTCCCTAAATAAATAGCTTCTAGTCTTGCAAAATAATCAGTCACTTTTGAAAAATTTTGTTCATCATGTGCATTCAGCAGGAACAATCAGTGAACATTAAGCAGACAACATTGAAATTATAATTTAAAATAATAATGACATGATTACTCAACCATACCAACCAATGTTCCTTAAAAACAAAATAATAATAATAAAAAGAAACTACAGTCTACTCCAACAGAAGAGTTTAACTCATTTACTTAGATAAAGAACATTTTCCTTTCTACAAAACAGAATCAAAAATACAAAAATCTGGTGGTTTTTTAATGCTATTTATTGACTTGATAGAAAGATTAAAGAAGAAGTCTTTGCAATACGCAAAAGGTCAGACTAGATTTTTTACATTAATATTTTCCAGCCTCAGCTCTGATGGATCTATGGTACACTCATATCTTGGAACATGCTGCTATTTCCAAATTATAAAAGGCAGAAGGAAAACTCTTTAATGAGCAGCTTATTCAGTAACTTTTCACTCTAGGGAACTACTGCTACTTCCACTGAAACATTTGGCACTGGACATGTCAGAATAGAACATCATGTTAAACAGATTTCTGCTCTGATCCAGAAAGCCAGGAGGTTCACAGATTCATATAATCAGAGTGCTAAATGGAAAGCTTCTCGACACTTTTTTTCTTTTAAACAAAGATTCTGGATGGGCTTATTTACTCTGCTCATAAATATTTGACCACTATATTTGCTTATGCAACACAAATACATCATTATTTATACTAATGCTTAGGAATATAATTTTTTTAAGTTGTGCTTTTTATAGTACCCTGCTCTTTGTATAATTTAGGTTTTGAACGTCTATTATCATCAGCAGTTTAAGCCGGTACAAAGAGTACATAAACACACAGATGTCAAAGAAAATGTTTAGGCATTTTGTGGGTGTTTCATTTTTTCCCATTCATTCCATTTCAAAATTACCTTAAAAAGAAATAATCTTTCATTATGTGGTAGGGCATAGTATCATACAGTGGCTAAAGGATTCCATTTAAGGCTACTGCCATCCAGTATTACAGAAAACTCATTCTTCTCTGAGTTCACTTGTCTATATTTCTCTAACTCACATCATGTACCCTATGTCAATATTGCTAAATAAGATAGGATTGAGGCCAGTCCTGCACCCTAAGGGACAGGTTGCTCACATTTATTTTTTCCACAGCTAGCTGTGTCCTTCAAGAATATAGTGGTCTCATGGGACACAAATCCCTCAGCCTCAGGTGTCTTCTACAGTATCTGTGATGTCCTTTGGACCCCCCAACGCTGCTACCAAGCCTTTGCCTGTGAAAGAGGGGTGTGTAGGGTAGATGGAAAGAGAATGTCTTAATGCAAAATGCTTGAAGTAATATCTTCAGCAGATACCCCATGCTAGAAGTTCAAAAACAGTATTTTTGAATCCAGGCTGATAGGTAGTAAGAGGATCACGAGGACAAGATACTTCACAGAAACAAGAAGGAACATGATTTATAGAACAAACACCTTTAGTATTTCAGATGTGCATTTGTTAAGGATTGTACTAAATCATTTCAAGCTACTATGCTCCATTTCACCTTGTGAATAGACAATGCCTAATGCTACATGCAGTGGTCTTCCTGCCAGTCAGGTTACTCTTCTTAAGCAGTACTGACAGTAAATGTTTCTCCTTGTCTTGACCAGTCATGACAAAACTTGTCAAAGGATTCTTTTCTGGAGATTTGAGAGAAGATATTCTTCACCTCTACTTCATGGAAGTTTTTGATCTGTCTGTTAAAGTGATCATTAGTGATGATGGACGTGGGTTTACAAGAAACCTGACCATCATTTCTTTCCTTTCATAATGGAAGAAGTTATAGATAACTATTTTTATTTTATGAAATTCATTTCTGTGAAATATTTATCTTTTCCTTTAATCCACAAAGTTCTTGAAGAACTGCATTTCAGGATACCCAAAATACTGGGGAAAACTCTGAAACCACAAAATATATGGAAGCTGCATGCTCCAGCGCAGCTGCATTTACTGAGTCTCAGAAGAAAGCCTGGAAACAAGAACTGCAGCCTCAAGTGTGTGTGCAGTGATCTGAAAAGAGAACCAGTGCCCAAATTCTTCAGGGTCAGGGAAGTGATGGGAAACTGATCCTCTGAGTTCCTGTGGTAGTTTTGCTATGCTGTGTCAAGAGAGCAAGCAGCTGTCTTGAGAGAGGTAGTTCAGATCATATCAAAGTTCAGCTCCTGTAGATACCTGTTGTAGGATATCTCCCTCAGATTTTGAAATTTAAGGTTCATAATTGCCCCCTCTAAAAAAGAGTGGGTGGGGAAAATGTAATCTACAGCAATTTTAAATTAATGGGTATCCAGAAAAACTGATTTAGGAAAAGAAGGCAAACAGTGAAACACACCTACACAAAGAATATGCTAAAATAATAAAAAATATACAGTGAATAAACAGGGAACTTTCTTTTTAATTGTTCATAACTCAAGATCTAACAAGCACCTCAGGCGATAAAGAAAGAGTAGATTTATAAAGGTAAAAAAAAGTATTTTTTCATATAATGTGTACTCAAAAATAATTTTTATTTTCATAGGAACTTAATAAATTTCATAAAGTGCCAGAAATGTTTAGAAAGTGAAGTTCCTTCTGTACTTGCTAAAGACAAAGGTCTGGATGAAAATTCCAATTCTAGAAGCCCTAGACAGTTGATGCCTGTAGCAGGAAAGCAAGACCAGAAAAAATGTCACTTATCCTTGTCTTCTTTGACATCTTCCTCTAATCATTCACTACAGTCTACGGGATATTGGGCTAAATGAGTCATCTCTTTTTTTTCTGCTATAGGGACACTAATGTTCTTGGAAGACCTGTAGGATTTTCACATATGCCACCTTATAGACTGAATTCAATACTAAACATATTATCTCCCACTTGAGATGGATTCATTCATTCAAGAAATATAAACTAATAAACTATATATTCTCCCAGAGTGCCCATGCAAGCTGCTTGAATGAAAACTACCTCTACTGATGGTGTGAGAAACTGGTTTTGTACAAATAAATATATACAGATTTATGTTTATGTTGCATACTTCTTTCATTGTATAAAACTCAACCATTGTTTTATCATAAGTTGAATACAATGAAAGTTTCTATCTTTTTTTCACTGAACGTAATGGCTTAAATTTGACTTATGTTGATTTCTCTCAGGCTAGCTCAGATGATATTAAGACAGCAGCAGCTACACACTGCAGTGGAGTCATCCTTGTTCTCTAGGGCCAAGTACAGTGATTTGTGTCCAAACTGTTCAGAGTTAGTCCCTTTTACATATTATTTGCCTTATCCTTCTGTAAGACCCCCCATAAAAGTCACTTAAAGAGCCTCTTAAAAGGGCTTGTGTGGTTTTTATGTATTCTGAATTAGCTTCATGGAGGAAATAACAAGAAGATATTTGCAAGAGGTCAAAACAACCAGGAATTTTTCTGGTAACTTCAGAAAATCAGACAACTTTGACAAAAGCTTAAATCAACATAAAACATTCAATCAACATAAAACACATCTGAAAGCATTCACTTAGCCCATTCAACTTAGCAAACTCCAAGCCTGCCCAATTTTCAGTTACTCAAAACTCTGCAAAGAGGGAATTAGGAGAAGAAGAAAGAGAGTAAGACATGAATGTATGGAAAGAACAAACATAGCTATCCTTCCTGGTTCCAGTGGTGTTCAGCTGACATAATTTCCAAGAGGAGGCAGTGCCAAGACTTGCACTTGTCTCATGCCTCAGTTTGAGTGGCCTTTGGCCCTCCTGGGACCTTCCTCCAGGTGGGACTTCCTCTCTGGTGGCCACTTTGTGGTTGGATTGGGGCTCCAGAGATGAGTGTGGACCATTGCTTCCAGTGTGCCGGTGCATCTGAGGATACAAGTCTGGTGAGTAGCTTCATTTTCAGATATTGCAATTGGTGAGATTTTGAAGGACTGAGATGAGAACTCTGACTAGTTAAGTATTATCTGCACCACATTATGAGAGAGGGTTGTGCCCAACCTCAATTTGAGTTTTTGGATAAGGTAAACTGATTCAGTCACTCAGAAAGAGCTAAAAATAAATGAAAGATTTTTGACAGAAAAAGTAAGAAAATATTTTTTCTTTCTCTATGAGTTAAAGCATATACCTTGTTGTTTGTAATGCCTTGTTTTTCTCAACTAATTTCAGTCAAAAAGTGAATGTACTGTAGTCAGCATAATAAAGCTGAGGTGAGTGGTTGAATCCTGCCAGTCTGTTGATAACTGGAGTGATACCCAAAGAGATTTGTTGCCCACTCTGCATGGTAATGAACACTCAAAGATGCAGCTTTTAAAAGCAAGAACTTAACCTTAAAACCTGCAATTAAGATTTCCACAGAGACAGCTGTGAAAGATGCAATGGTGTTGCAAAATAAACAAGTTGAAGAGTGTCAGATACATAAAGTTGCCTGAAAGTAAAAGAAAAAGCCAGGAGTAAACAAGATATGAATTGTTTTCTGCACTGTAACTCCTCATATGACCTTAATGTTTTGCTATAAATGTGAGCGATTCAGAAAAAGAGACCATGGAGGATCATATTTACAAGAAGTGTTACATTTCATCAAGAGGATAAGCATATGAAGCCAGAAAAGAAAAGAGTATATAATGCATCATGTGATGGATATTAGCAATGGCTGGGATTCTTTCTTACTGTACAATAATAGGAAGAGGAAATCTGTTTCACATTTTCGAATACAATTCAGGATGTTAACAGATAATGGTTCATCTTCATATTGAATATGGTGTAGGAAAAAAAATGTATCTGAAAGATAATAGTAAAGGATGCAAAAATCAAACAATACAAAGTTGCAAAATGACAGTAATAAGGTTGCTTTAAATCAGTTTTATGTTTAGATGTCTACACATAGGTGGAACCAATCTCTCCCTGACTGTTCTCAAGGACACTCAATTTATCCATTTAAAAACCATTCATTTCAAGAGAACAGAATCACTAAACACCCAAAGCTAAGGCACAATCTGTATCTATTATTTACAGCAACTGGAACTCCTCCTGTGGCACTGTCTTCATTGACATAATCAACTCTCTCACTCATTTAGTGCAAAGTTGGGGATGATGTTCATTGACTATTATCATTATTCAAAATGACTGATGCAAAGCCTAGTTTAGCACACAGACCCTGCTCTGGAGACTGAGTTACTCATTTTACCAGAGACTTTCTTCTCTAGAGTCTCAAACGCTAGCCAACCAACAAGTCTTCACCCCTGCCAGCCTGTGTTACTGTGGTGCCGGTTTACAAGTGAAGTCCAGCAGAACAAATGGGTTTAGGTGAGCAGTATCTAGATGCTCAGGTCAGCCAAGACAGCGTCAGTTCCAGATGTTCTCCACTACAGGACTAATGTGAACAAGGTTATTTTGCAGTCTAAACAAGGGGTCTCAGATTAATTTTGCTGTTTTAAAGATAGACATCTAAAAATTCACTTTCCAGATGAAAAGGAATGGCTGCTTCCTGAAGTAACAGGAGCCCAGAAGGGAGCCATGGAGACCCTAGAGCAGGTAGAGCTCTCTGTATGGGATGCAGTCCTACAGGGCTGGAGCATAGTGGGCAGAGCTGCAGGCTCTGCAATGTCCATCACTAGCTCCCAACATGGCAATCAATCCATCAGCTCCAGAATACATCCACAGGCTCCCACCAGGGGCAGCAAGACACAGGACAGAGGCAGAGGTAAGGCAGAGAGTACATCTACGGGATCCATCCATAAGACATTCCTGAGAATGGGGTCAATCGAGGTGGCCAG
>JAHXMQ010012338.1:71178673-71193666 GCA_020466415.1 Ammodramus savannarum pratensis
TTTTTTTTTTTTTTTTTTTTTTTTTTTTTTTTTTTCTCTGAATACTGGTTATTGCTGCCTTTTTCTACACACTTTATTACCCAAATAATCTTTCTGATGGATGCTAATTTGTACAACACTTGCTGGAATTAAGACCACACTACTGATTTATGGAAAGACTTCTTAGCTTTTACCACATGAATTATCATCATGCTATTCATCCAAATAACTTGGTGACATTTTTGATGCAAGTATTTCATTTACTTATTTACAGATTTTCCAGGGTCTGCAGAGTTCCTGTGTTCCAGCTGGGACAAAAACAGATCCCAAGCCATGGAAATGCACTGCAGCACATTCTTCCTACTTCCTCCAGTATAGGCAATTGATTTAGGTTGTTTTGAAGCAATTATCATCTGTGAAACCAGGAACCCTAAAACTGAATATCAGGTGCTTTTCCTTTGCTAATGATTTTGCATACCTTCTAGTCTTGACTGCCAACTTTGTGTCATTTTTTTACCTCACTGCACAATCTTCTCTTTCAGATCATTAATAAAATTTATTTAAAAACATGGAGTTAAATGTGAAACCTTGGAGTGCCTCTTTTAATGTGTTGGCATTTTTTTAATACTCACGTTTTCTATTTATTAACCAGTTCTGTCAGTTTTATATCCCTTAGTCTATCTTTAATATTAAAAAAAATTGTGTTTTACCTATCACTAACAATTTTCAAATTTGCTCCTTTTTTTCTCTTTTAAACAGCTCTCATCTGGGTTAATGGTCTACAATAGTCTGGATGCTGATATTGATCTAATCAATGAAAAGATGCTAAGCAGCCTCATATTACTGGTGCCTTGTGTTGGAAAAAATGGTATGAAAAGTGTAAGTGACATATAATAAATACTGTCAGTGCCAATGAATCTTGAATTTCTTCCCGATCAGTGTCGACAGTAAGAATGTCTGTACCAATATTTCAGAAAGACTATATCCCATTAGTTAGGGACTCGGGTTGGGTCATGACTGAATTGTGATAGAAAGTTATCAGACTTGATAGAATTTCAGCTCATGTGTCCTGCTTTATAGGGAAAGGAGGGATACTAATATTTGTACCATTACAAACTAAGGATGAAGCTCTGGCTCTATCTTTTGGAATGAAACAAATCCTAATGGGATGTGTTACACATGCTCTGTAGAAAGCTTCTGAATTGAACCTTTAATATGAACATAGTAGGAAAGACTATAGCAGGAAAAACTAACATCTGAATACCAGCTCTGAGGTGTGATAAATTTTCCAGCCACTTTAAAACTGAGCTGTTGTAGAACACAGAAAATCTAAAGCTTAGGATTATGACTTGTTTTCTGTAGATATCTATATGTCACCAGTTTTTTAAAGAGGATAACTAAGGCGGTTAAGTGACTAATTTTCATGTTGATGTAGGGAGAATGAACCTGTGCCTAGACAAATAGGAGAGTTGATAATCTAACAGGGAAATATCTGTGGATGTTGGGTCACCTATGAGATCAGATGCAAGCTAAACTGTGATTGCATTTTTAGTATCTAAATTTTGTTGACATTCCATTTCAAACACTTAGATTCTCATTTGTATATGGCCAGTTGAGAGTGTAGAACAAAACTTCAGCTGAAGTCAATGTTACAACTGTAATGGATAATCCCACTGGTAGTTTCAGTTCTTTCAGCAAATAAAAGCTCAAAATATCCCCTTCACAAACAGCTGCACACCAAAAACATCCTAGATATTGACAGGCACATTTCATGTGTCCTTGATGTAGTGAGGGATGCTTACAGAGATGCTTACACTGTTCTTCTGCTTCCTTTCCCTTCAGCTCCTTCAATGATCCCACAAGGTCTCCCTCCCATATTGATTTGCAAATTACCTCCCTTTCTGACATGGAGATTATGCATTTGAGGACATAACCGAATACATTCTAACAAATCTTAAAAGGCATTTTTAGCAAGATTCTAAAGCCTAGGAATCCTATTTCCTTGTCTGTGGTGCACTCCATTTCTTGTGACCTATGAGATACTCCCAGACTGCTTGGTGCCTTCAAGACAATGAGTTGGTTTCCCTTGATTATATCATTCTTCATTAAAAAAAGGCTCAGAAGTTCACTGGCACATCAGTTCTTTTCATATTTTGCAAAAGATCCTAAACAGCTTATTAAAAAAGCAATAATAGTATAGATTAATCATTATGAGTCTGTCTATATTACAAAGTTCTGAATTAATAAAAAGCTATTCTTTTTGTGCAAATTCAAATGTGCAATCTCTATTTATTAACAGTTTTGACTAACTGTAATGTGTGTCACTATTTTTCTTTCCTATCCCTCACTTACTCATAGCCTTACACACTTGGTTTTATCTCAGTCTGAGAGTGATTTAACATTAAGTGACCCAGGCTTAGGCTCAGGCTGCATTGTCTCCTCCAGTCCTTACCAGCTGCATATCTGGCCAAAAGTATTTAAGAAGGGGGAAAAAAGCCAAACCTGAAAAATAAAAAAAAGAGAAAAAAGAACAACACAGTATGTTCTAATCTTATTTATTTATTGTCAACAGAAGAAGCTAACTGAAATCAGATATTAAATTAATTTAGTTGTTCTCTCAAAACATTATCTTTTTTTAACTTGATTGCACGGATTATATTGTAGGATCTGTAATGGTCCTCAGAATCTGGTTTGTATTAAATTAAGAAGCCTGTATGTTTTTGCCACTTGAGCCATAATCTTTTCTAACACTTATTTTTTGTTTGGTTCAACAAAAACAGTAAAAGTTGTAAATAGCTGTTTTTTTTTAATGTCTTTAGACTTTTACACTTCTTTTTTTTTTTTCTTGCCACAAAAATGCTTTTATCTCTGCCCAGGCACATGATGACTACTTACAGGATTTAGCATGCTCAAAAGTTGTTAACAGTTTGTCAATGCAATAGGTTAAGGTGAAAATGCTTTAGGTAGAAATATACATATCAACATAGCAGAAATGGATGACAGCAACTGATTTGCCTACATATTATGGAATACTAAAGGTCCTATTGCTGCTTGTTCATAGTTTTCCTTTCATAATGATGCTATAAATATTTCATTACTGTGATAATTTTTTTCTCCTTTGTGAAAACCAATTTCACATTCACTGAATCTGTAGTACATTAATTTCCCATCTTTCTACCTCACAAATAAAACCAAACCAAATCCTATTATTTTTAAAAGTTATGTAACTTATGAATATTGCTTTCTGATGTCATACTTATCATGTCTTCTTGTAGCCCAGGTTATTTAAATCAGGAGACAGAGAAAAAGAATACATACAGCTGTGTTCAGTGAAGGACTGCTTGCAGTGAAAGGTACATGCTCAAACCCAACATCTCAGTTATGTTATCTTCTCATTTCTAGTGTTAGCTTGGAGAGACTTAACGGCCTACGTTGTTGAAGACACAGCTGCTTCTCATTAGGAAATATCTGTATCTACACTTAAACAGAAAAAAGGAAATCAGATTATATTCAAAAGTGATTTTGATGCTGTTATATAAATTGAGATTTTTTTTTGGTGGATTTTTATAGTGAACATAACTGTTTCTTTAACTATCTTTGTTCAGTATTATGATTTACCTTGACGGCTGTTTTACTGATAAGATAACTTTGTAGGATTAATTATTAATATTTGACTTTATTTTATTCATGCAAGTGTGTGAAATTCTGCCCCAGTCATTTGGTCAAAGTCTAAACACTAGAAAAAGATCTGCTCTGAATTAAGGAAAGATTACAGTAAATAATCTATTTGTGTGTTTCCTTTTAGCTAAATCTAAAATTCAAAGCAAACAAAGATATCAGCCCAACTCATAATTCTTTTCAAGATTCTCTTGAATTCCTCTTTGCTCTGTGAAGATTTGAGATTGTGGTTTTGAAATACAAAGTTGGAAAAAAAGATTATGTCAAATGCCCAAAGGCCATAAAGAAAAAGGCTTGTACCTAATTTATGAAATTTGGCAAGTATTGCATTTTTGTGGTAACTTTCCGTCCTTTTTTTAAAAAAAAGTTAAAATGTCAAATGGAGTTCTGTAAAGCATAACACATGTTCTTTCCATTCTCTGGTGTGGATATATTTGGCTTTTTGGGCATTCTTTCACTGTTAATACTTACATCTGTTGTTTAAAATGCTATTCCTGATACAATTGTTTTTTAAATACAAACCCATATGTGTGATCTCCAGAGAAACTGGTAAATTTTACCAAATGGGCATCCCTAAATTGCATGCCATCTGCAGCTAGTGATGAGAGGACTAAACCCAGTCAGCTGTGATCTTGCACCACTGCATCTATCATTTTGATTGGCTCTAGGGAAATCAACAGCTTTTGACTTGAACTTTTCTCACCCCAACAGGTTATTATGGACTGGTTGAGATGTACTGGCTAAAGAAAGATTTCTTTTATCCACAGTTGGGCCTCGAACTGTTTTCTTGTGGAAACCAGCAGAAAAACTCCAAATTTCAGTAAAGCAAAAGCAGGCACATGCTTTAGCTCTGATTCAGATTTTATGAGGTATAAGTGTGCAGGCTTTCTAACTCAGAAAGGCTGTTAAAATATCTAAAGTGTGGAGGAATTTAAGAAACATTATTATTGCCTATGTAATTGTAAATTAATATTACTAGGAAAAAAACCAATGAACTTCTCAGAACAGTATGTTCACATTCTGAAGGCATAATTGGCAAAGTGGGAATAAATGCGTAATAGCATGTGGGACTTTAGGATCATCTGAGAAAGAGAGAGAGAGAGGAATAAAATTGGGAAATTAATGCATAGATGTCACCTCACTGGGGAAAAAGGCCTCTGAAATCCCACTGATCTTCCACTATAATATTTTCCATCTACCCCCACCATTCATTTCTGCCTCATGACATATTTCTTTAAAATAATAAAAGTTATTGTGAGTTAATTAAAATTGCAGTTAAAAAAAAAATGGAAATATACTGAGGTACATTTTGTTCTAACTGACAAAAGGCCTGGCTAATATAAGTGCTTAAACTTCATGAGCCTAACTATACACTTCATAATTTGCATTTATTTATTCCCTAACTAGATGAACTAATAAAGTCAGAAAGCAAGATCTGAGAGCCAGCTCTGAAAAAAACTTGAACAAACCCAATCAAAAAACTGACCATATTAGTGTTAAAATTAATCTTTGTTCTTCCAGTTAAGTTTGATTTCAAGTTCTGTCCTCTATACTAGAAGCTTAATATGCACATTTGTCTTCCTCCTAGAGCATCTGTAAGATCAAATTCCCCATGGAAGTTAAGGGAAAGAATGGCTGGTGTCTCTGAATAGCTTTATTTAATGTCTAGATGCTGTGTTGCTCAAAAATGTTATAGTTTGAGTGCCTAAAGTACATGTGTTACAATTCAGCTTCAGTTGCCTAGGAAGATTTTGTTAAAGGTCACAAAGTAAAGAATCATTGAAATTTGGGAATTTCTAAGGTATTCTGAGGGGGAGTCTTAAGGATAACAACGTGGGGATGACGATTTCTAAACTGCATGTGTATTTGATGTTAGATGCCTGAATTATGTTTTTGCTCCATTAATTTGTAGCAGGGCTTCTCAGGCCCCACCAAGAGCTTATTGATTGCTTGCTGACCGGTGAGATAACTCAAACAGGACAAGCTGTCTTACAGTGAGTGATTTTGGTGCCATGGGGTTAAGACAGGTCTGGCATCTCCCAACTGCCAATAAACATCTCACAGCTGATGTGAGATCTGGAAAGATAAGCTGGATTTCTGACCAACAGACACCTCACTTTAAGACTATAGAAACAACACCAAACTTCTAGAGAGCAGAAATCTTCTACACCTTCCCTGGAAATAGGAGGAGTTTCTCCTGTGGGTAGGGATACCTGCTGTGTGGTTACTGCTCAGGGTTTAAGAGAAAGGGCTCTGTGTATGTTATTGTGGTTTTGGTGGTAAGTTACATTTGACTCCTAATCAATACAATTTCTTTTGCTGGCTTCAATATTGGTACATCAGTGTTGTGCACTGTTTTATGTTGGGCTGTAATCAAATAGAAGCTCCTTTAGTTTTGTACTGTGTAGTGAGAAATTCCAATTAAGGTCTTTCATCTGTTATTTCTTCATAGTTTATTGTGAATTCATTCATTATAAATAGTCCTGATTTGCCATCATAGGAACCTGCAGGCCAGAGTGATTTTTTAAAATTTAAGCTGTTGCCAAAATCTGAGGCTAAAGCAGGGCTTGTCTGAAGCTCCCACTCCTCCCACTATATCATTAGATTCTCAATGCTGTAGTATTCCATGTGTGAAGTGCAAAATGCATCTTTCTTCCACAATAGAATGCTGTGAGAGAAAATAATTTAAAGATTATTGAAATCTCAAATCCTACAGGAGTCTATTTGGTAGGATCTCTATTGAATACTTTAAGTTTGACATAAGAATTTAAGGGTTATAAGATACACTATGAAAGAAAAAGGGAAAAAATCTAGAAGATGGAAAAACCAGGACAAATTATCTGGGAGATAAAAAGCCAGTAAAAATATTTTTACAGTGCTTTATGGTCCTCTTGTTCACTGATTTTTCTTAAAATCTTCTGCACAAAGATTTAAAGGTATTTCAACATCAGTCTTTCCATTCCACTTGATTTCTTAGTAAATCAGATGCCTAAACCCTTTTAATTTTTTTTCTGCCATAAGTGGCTAAAAATTCAAAATTTAGATGTTCTGAACTTGCATTTGTAAAATGTTTTGCATAACATTTTTCCATTGAATATAAGATTTACTGTGAGTTGTCTCATTTCTCTTCAGTGCTCAGTGGTGTAGCATCAGTCCTAGTCTCATCAATATGTTAAAACAAATGTGTAAATTTCAGGGACAAGGAAAAATCAATTACAACCAAAATGATAAAAAACTCAAATAAAATTGTTTATTGTATAAGCTAAATTGATGTGTATATTTGTCTCATTATTGTTGTTGCAATTAAGCCAGAAGAAAAGTATTGTGAGGCACAGAGAGCAGAGTCACTCTCAGAGAGCAGCAAATTCCTTTGTTATAGTTTATGCACAGTTTGCTATCACCAGTGTATTTTGCTAAAAATACATGAACTGATGGCAGACTCTGACTGCAAAATCCATCAGAAATTTGCTGTAAGTGCTTCAACACGACTCTGCAAGCAGCAGAAAATAGGAGAAGGCTTTTGCATTTTGAAAACTTTGCTTAGAATAATGTATATTATTTTATATCCCCATTTGAAAGAGCCACAGGACCATCACAGTGACTTTTTCAAATTATGTTCTTTCCCTTCAAAGTATTGCTCACTTAGATGTCTGAAGAAAGGTGAGACCTTTCTATTGATTTTTCAAGTGTTTTTTTTGTTGGTGTGCATTCCTCAAGACTAATGTTAGTGCCCTCTCACAGCTTTGCACCATTACCTTTATTTATTACATTTACCAGAAACATTCCCTCTTTGATTTCCAGTACCCAAAATCGTGAATAGCTGCAACAGCTGTAAAAAGATCAACACTCTATTGCTACCAACTAAAGCCTGCAAAAGCTAACATGAAATTATTCTCTAAGTCAATTCTAAAAAATATTTATTAGTATCTATTTTTATACACTGACAGATGAATAGTAGAAATATAAAGTTATTTTCATGCACTTTTGTGTTTTCAAAGGGCAAAAACCATACCACTATGAGTCAACAAGCAGTTTTGTTATTGACTCAGGTGAGGATAGGATACTTTTGCTTCATAAGGAAAGATGTAGGAAAAAGGATGAAGATGCAGACTTTCAGTTACATTTTATTTGAACTCCGCAGTTGTAGAATCCCCAAAACTTTTCTGCACATGCAAAAGGTGAAGACTGATTCCTGACTAAAGAGGAAATTACATATGGTCTATGAGAGAAGATGGGTAGGATAGCAAATTTTACCAAACTGAAAATATTTTGCTTATTTTCCCCCTTGTTTCCCCAGTGTTCATGAATAGAAGCCATGAGCTGTTGGGGTTTCATGTTGGAGTTCTGTAACCTCATGCTACATGAAATTCAGCTAACTTGAGAAGGATAATGGATGAATTGACACTGCAAGTACTTGAACAATAATCTTGAAGGAATCTGAGTATTTTAAACTCTCATTTATTGCATCATTTTTCTGCCTTACAAGACTGACTATACTAAGGGTAAGCATTTACCTTTCAGCTTCTATTTGAAGGCAATTCAACAAAGTTGTTTTTTTTTTTTTTTTTTAATTTTATTTTAGAGGTAAATGCTAGCAACAACATGGAAATTTTACTTTCAGTATTCTATGGAAATGTACTTCTTGGCTGTACTACTCTTCCTATCAATATGGATATCCTGTTTCTGAGCTTTTTGTAGCATTGTATTGTGACAGTTTAGAGTGAAATCCTTCCTTTATTTGTATTTTTGAAAAGAGGTATTGAAGAAAAACAATAGTTTCTCTATATATCTCTTCCCTTTCCCTTCTAATCGTGAATCTGTTAGAGAAAGTTTTAAATACAGAAAAGAAAGATGACAGCTTTCACAAAACTAAAAACTAGTTTTGTTTTCTTTAATTTCTCTAACAACAGAGGAGGGAAGTATATGATTTTACAAAAAAAACATGACTGTGATTTTTTTGGCTCTGAAGTTTTTTCCCTTTCCTTTGATGGCACTTCAGGTAAAATCTAATTTGCATATTTCATTTTGTGTACATGAAAAATATATACAGAACCTGCAGTTGTCTCCATGCTGTGGTGTGCTGCACTCAAGCTGCTCCTCTGAGACAAGGAGAGCCTGCCTCGTCTCCCTAACCCACTGTCAGAGAGGATATAATTATGCAGATTCCCTGGTACATTGATCTTTGTTTGGGGCACACACACAAGTGATGCTGTTGGAGCTACAGAGCATGGAAATCCTTTTCCACTCACTTCCATACAGAAGATGAACAACGGAGAACCTTTTAATAGAGTGTCTGAAGTGAAAAGCCATCGGGGTGAATACCCAACTCAGAAAACATAATAAAGGAAACTGCAGGAGGGGGCAAAAAAAAGACACTGGCTGCTGACTCCCACTGCTTTGTCTTCACTCTCCCAACTTTGTCCACTATAATCTGGATTTCACCTTTGTTCTTGTCATTGAATATGCCCTTTGGAGTGACCCAAGAACAGTGACCCTTCTGGAGTTCACAAGCACAGCAGATGCCAGCTTGTGCTGGGATGGAAGGGGATGTTCTCATTGTTGCGTTCCAAAGACACTGCTCAAGCTGGTTCAAATAAAATGAGAACCAAACATTGTCTTCACCAATGCCTCTCCCAAATGAAATAATATTGTCACTGTTTGTTTAAAGTGTAATTTTCCATAATGTATCCTGCAGTCTGATTTTTCTGGCTATCTGTAGACAGGAATTCAGGGGTACTTGTAGACATTGCAGGTAAATAAATTGTGAATTCTTCCCAAAAGCTGCTAGAGGGAGAAGACCAAACTCATGCCAGAGGATATTCTAAAATTTAGTACCATAGATGATAATGATCAGCATCCAAACATGTTACCAGAAAGGCACAAAATGGCTGAAATAGACATTGTGACTGATTCCCCTGCTAACAGTTCTGATCTGTGATGAGAAGTTGCTTCGCTAGAATAATATTCTCTTACATGCTAGTATCATTTTAAGTATGAAATTTATGATTTTTCACAGCCTAGATAGTATAGGATGAGGAACCACATCAGCAAGATCTAAGAATAGAGGAATAGCTTTTGGCTGAATTAACATTTGCCCATGAAACTCTTTATAGCTTCAAAATTTTTGCAGCAGGAATTATCTTACCCACCTTCTGACATCTAAAATGTGAATATGTACATGTGAGCTGCTATTTGTAAATTTATTCAGTGACAAATGAGAGAACTGGACACACTCATCAGGTGTGCTCCAGCTGTCCAATTTTAGCTGTCTGCTCCAGGCTGACTGGACACAAGCCCTAGAAGTGCATGCTTTTTTTCACTGACCGTAGACTATTTCACACACAGCAGCCAGCTAAGATGCAATTTACTTATTGAAGAGACAGATATAGCAAAAACACATTCTGATTAACACTCTCTGCCTTCATGTTTGAACAAAAGATTTACTGAGAAGTAAGAAACTAGTGCAAGTGAAAAAATTTCCCTTTGGTCAGTTGAATTCTACGCTCAGTAAGTCTTACTGACTTGGAATGTGTAACTCCTCCTAAACACACAGAAATAAAAAACTCTAAAAATTCAAATTATTTTTGTATGCTGAGTTAGTAAATTCCTTTCTACAGTGGTTTCACTGAGTTTATGCTGTGGGAATACCATGCTGATTTAGCTGTGATTGCACTTTCCACACTCACTGGAGCAGAATGAAGCAGGTTTTGTCCTTATTTAGTCCAAATTGTATTTCTTCATATAGTCTAGTCATGTTGTCCTTGTTTTCAGAAAGGTTTCATCTCCATCTGGAAATGTTTCTCCCACTATTTTGCAACTCTCTTTAGAAATGTCTAGGGAATATTTCCAGGTCTTGGAGATCTGTTATGCTTCAGATGTTCTAATTCCTTGATCACCTGTTCTGGCTGAATGGTACCTCCTTCGATATTTTTTCTTCCTCTCCTGGGAAATTTATGTCTGTTTCTGACAGCCATCCCAAAACCTTATGTGTGAACACAGAGACAAAGAATTCATTTGATTGTGCTTTAGTTATGTCTGTCTCTTCAGTCAGTGAATTACCCAGGCTGGCTCTTAGAATTCTTCCAATGACCTCTTGTTCAATATGTTCTTGAAGAGAAAAAAAACCCATTTTTATTTATCTTAACCTCTTCTGCAATTTTCCTTTCATTTCACATCTTTGCTACTCCTAGCAGATCACTGTGTTTTGTACTGTGTTACATCATCTCTTCAGTTATGCTCATTATCTTAATACCTTTCATCAGCCTCTTTGTGGTCATTGAATAACTTTTGTACAGATTCCTTCAATTTTGTTGTTGAGGCTTTTTTTTTTTTTTTCCCAGATACTAGCTAATTGTGGCAATGTCAGAGCCCACAGTTTGAATACTGTGTGCAACTCTGGGCCCCTCAATTTAAGAAGGCTGTGAAGATCCTTGAATGTGTCCAGAGAAGTGCAACAAGGCAAGTGAAATGACTGGAAGGAGTGTTCTGTGAGGAGCAGCTGAAAACTTTGGGCTTGTCTCATTTGGGAAAAGGAAGCTGAGGGTTATCTCCTTGCTCTCTACAGCTTTCTGAGGAGGGAAAGTGGAGAGGCAGAGCTGATCCTTTCTCCCTGGTATCCAGTGATAAAATACATGGGGATGGTTCAAAGCTGTACTAAGAGAGGTTCAGATGGAACATTAGGAAGCATTTCTTTACGAAGAGGGTAGTCACACATGGTAACACAGTTCCTGGAGAGGTGGTCAATGCCCCAGGACAGTCAAATGTTTAAGTGACATTTGAACAATGCCTTTAATAAAATACTTTAATTTTTGTTCAGCCCTGAATTGGTCAGTCAGACTGACCATTATGACTAGACTTGATAATGTATATTCCTTCTGACTGAAGCGTCCCATTCAGTTATATTCTATAATCTATTCGTCAGCATTTTCCAATTCTGTATTGTTTTTTTTTTGTTTTATTTTATTTGACTACACAAAACACACAAGCAATATTAAAATGTGCATGGTGGAATGAGTGTGTCTGATAAGTGTAGTGAAGCTATTTCTTTCTTCACCACTGAGCTGCAGTGATCTTGGACAAAAATCCCACGGGCCAGACATAAGCCAGACTATACATCCATAAGTGGCAAAGTGGTAAAAGTGAGAGATTGGGCTGGCAGACCTTTGTCACATAAAAAGGTAGTTCATGGCAGTCATTGCACCTCATTCCTTCAGAGCCAATGGATTAAGTGCTATAATAATCACCCAAGAAACATTCATAGCATGTTTTATAAGACTGCCTCACTTTTCTCAAGGATGGTCTGGAGGTATTTAGGGTGAGTCACTACAATCCTGTTGACTACTACCACTGGAATTCAACTATATAAGGAATTTTTCTAGTGTCTTAAATAATATCTTGAAGCTGTGCTCATGTGAAAGTGAAAAGTGATTCTGAGTATGAAATAGCACCTTCACATAATTTATCACTTCTGCTCTTATGCAGCATAGTCAGAGATGGCCAAGAGCCTACTAGAGCTTTATTCTAAGGAAGTGGAGAACATGGAGCAGAACAGAAGGTACAGTTTTAACACCAACAAAGTCCACACAACAGAAGTGGAGAATGAGGGGTTGCAGATATGACTTCACAAAAAATCTACAACAGTCATTGAACCTAGAGTTTTTGTTTCAAGTCAAAAGTTTTTAGTCAGGAGGTTTCGGAGTTTTAATTTTTCAGCAAGAAGCCAACATTTTCCATGGGGAAAGAAACAAAATAACATAATCTTCTGACTAATTTTGGTTGTAAGAAATGTTATGTTTTTGTAAAGTGCTTTTAGGCCATCAGATAAAGGTCGCTGGGGAAGTGGAAAATGTCATTAAGAAATTCACTGACTTGATTTTCCACAGGTTTAGGCCTCATTTGCCAGCTAAATCCTACACTTCTTTGTCTACTGCAAAGCCTTACAAGACTCAAAATTAAATTAAATTGCATATTCTAGTTCTCTGTTGGTATTAAGGTCACACCAAACTACTTCTATAAATTACCCAGGCACAGTCAGTTCTTAATGCAGCCCCTAAGGACACTCCAGTGCAGTGGCGTGAAGAGAGGATTTCTCTGGCTTAGCATTAAGCATAATCGTTCCAGGCCACGCTTTCCCCCAAGCAGTCGTACAATACCCCCAAAACTGAGGACAATCCACCTGATGCAATCCTTCCAAACTCCTGATTGGCAACAGCTGCCACAACTTTCATCAAACCCAGCCTGTGGTCTCCCTATGATTGTGCTTCATGCTGTTTCTACCCGCTTGATGCTCTGAAGCTGCTCTGAAAGAAGCCCATCTACATTGGTTCTTTTCTTTTCCATATTGAGCATAAATCCATCCACACACTGAGAATGGGAGGTATAGGTCACTAGTTCTCACTAAGAAGTGCATGATTTATGTGCATGAATTATGTTACTACATAATTTCTGGAGGTTTAGAGAGTATTGTCAATTTCCAATAAATCCGGAGGGATTGGGTTGTAGGGAACATGCTCCCAGGGGTACCAGCTAAGTGAGACCTTCCAGAGAGAATTAACTCACACTAGGCTGGAGGGCACTCTGCCACTGACAAGTTAAAACATGATGTTATTTTGCTCTTGAAGTTGCCCTGAGAAGCTCTGAATAGTATAGTAAATGGATCCAGAAAGGTTGTATTTAGGAGTCAGGCACATAAATACTTCTTAAGAGCTTTTCTGAGAAACTCGGTGCCGATAATATATGAAGCAGGAATCCAAAACCCAAGCTAGTGCTGTAAATGCTGAGGTATTCTACAAACAACTGATGTAGTCTTTATGAATAGTCCTTGATGCTGCAAGTCACATGTTCTTGCTTAATGCTCTGAATTAAAATACACTATCAGTTTCACAGTGAAAAAGGCTTCCATTAGGAAATGCAAATTCATGAAACTCTTCCAATGCAGGCTGGATTTTATGGTGAAAGAGAAACTCACCTTGACATTTCCAGTAATCAAAGGTCTGATTATTTTTCTACAATGTGAGAAATAAAAAAGACATTCTTTTGGAATTTTTTCCAAAAATAGCCAGTGAACACCATAGCAGAATTTTACTTGCTGTGGGGGTAAGTATCCTCTCTTCATTTATACTAGCTTGTTCCTTTCTGTATGGATAATTAAATAACCATTGGAATGAAACTATAGTTTGGGCAATACAGATATTTCAGAAATTTCACTGAAAAATTCCGTACGGCTTTACTAAATAGTCTTAAGTGTATTAAATTGGCAAACCTTTGTAGTTAAATATTGGCCAGGCTGAAGCCTTGTTTTGGTTGGTCCTAGAAAATACTGGAGTAGATTGGAATCAGTTATTATCTTTTTATCCCCTGTGGGATTTTTCTGATTACTTGATTTGTTTTACAGTACCGGAAGTCTTTGTATTTTTATTATTTTTTACTTAATTCATCACTAGAATAATGAATAGCAAATTTCTAACACCAGTTGTCTCCCCTCATTACCTTCAAAATATTTAATTGTAGGCAGATCAGATTTAACCCAGCTCTATCTCTGTCTTATGGTCCTTTGTATCTATCTTTTTAGCAAAACCTGGGGAAAATGCCAAGAGCTCTTAACTGCTGTGTTTGCTTGGAAATTGCTTCACTGGCACTTGTCAGGGAACACAGAAGAGGCATAACCTAATTGATCCATAAAGGTGAAAAGAAGAGCTGTGTAATGCAAAATATATTTTTATGGTAAAAGGAATTGGAAATGCAATACACATTAAAAGCAGGAGAAAGATGTTTTTGCAAAGCTAAGGCTTATATTTAAAGTCTAGAAAATGAGGGGGAAAAAAATCCAAATTATAGATGGCAGACACTTTCCTGATGTCATTGAATCATATAATCAGAGAATGATTTGAGTTGGTAGGGACCCTAAAGATCATTTAGTTCCAACACCCCCTGCCCATTGCCATGGGTGATGATATGACCACTGGATCAGACTGCTCAAAAGCCCATCCAGACTGGCCTTCATAGGAAGACTTTACCTTCCCTTAGGTAAAGTCTTCAACTTACCCCAGGTGATTTTAAGAGTTATAATATCTGGAGTTTAGTAAGGGAAAGAAGTAATTCTATTCTAGAGTTAATAATTAATATGCAACTTCTTTTACAAAATCCAGAGAAATTGTCCTAATCCTTATTACTCTGGTCTTCTGCTTGCATTAAAATAACAGTGCCTATTACAATCAGGATGCAGAATTTACTTGCAAAAGCCAAATTTCCTCTTCTTGCTGATGAGTTGCTGATGACTGTTAGAGCACAGACCATGTGGCGTGCGGCGGTACAGTGTCAAGCCTTCACCCGGCTAG
>JAHXMQ010012338.1:71193766-71218399 GCA_020466415.1 Ammodramus savannarum pratensis
CAGAGAACTTAAATACATAAAAACACACACTACAACAGTGGCGGCTCTCTGGGACACATACCCATCAGTTAACACAAGCCAGAATTATGTAGAACAGGGAGCACAATTCTGCCTAAAGCCCATTAAAGCTTGTAATAAGGAAAGGAATCCTTTTTATGAGGAATCAATGGTGTATTTGCTCTGCACAAGGGACAAAAGAAATGGCACTACTAACAAAATGGAGTGAAAAAATACGTGAAACAATGCCAAACCTCCGGACCTGTCAAATCTTTACACTCAATTCACTATTTTAACTATTTTTGACAATATAATGATAAGCATCAATTTACAACAACAAAGAAAATTCTCTCAACCAATTTTTCCATATATTTGTATTGTCTTTTATTCCTTTTTTTTTATTATTTTTTTCTCACGGTAGCTTATGGGTAACCGTATTTTCTGTTGGTGACAATATTTTGGCAGCAAATGGGCTGCAGGGGTGGCCTTTGAGAAGACAGGCCGGAGCTCTCTGGTGCCAGGCATGGGCAATTCCAGCCAAGACCAGCAGAGCTATCACAGGGCATGGCTAAGCCCTCCAGCCAAGAAGCTGCCACACTGTGGGGGAGCACACTGAAGAAAGGGCAGCCCATGTCAACCCACCACAACAGGACAACATGCAACCATGCAACCTGCAATAAGTACTTTTTTTTTTTCTTTTTTGCACCTTCAACGCCAAACATGTATCACCAGAAAATTTGAAGGGTTGAGGTAACAATGTGGTGCTGGAATCTTCAGAGCTTCTGGAACATGAATATACATCTTAGGATGTCACCAAATATAATATATTTTTGGAATTTGACTTAGTTCATTAGATTTATGCCTGTTCCCAAGTGCTCATTTTATATTTGTGCTAATCTCTGAGGTTTTGTATGTTTGTTTGATTGTTTTTGTTTTCTTCTGGTTTTTTAAACAAAGAGTACTAAAATGGTTCCAATTATATTTCAGTACCATAAAAAGTGGTACTGATATTACTGAAAGAATGGCAAATAGCAGTGAGAAAACAGGAACAAGCTGCTGGGAGTGGGGAAATCTCAATTCTACCTTTATGACAACTGCAAATTAATGTGCAACAGGACAGAGATCTGTGTGGCAACTTCAAGCTCCCTCATCTAATTATTGCAGGTTGACTCTGTAACTGATTTCTGTGTAGTTTAAGTTTAAAATTAATATAAAATCTCTCCTCAGCCCGCCAACCTGGAAGTTAATCTTGTGTGCGAAATAGATGCCTTCTTGCTTAAAAGCAGTGGCATCTTTCTTGATAAATTGTTACACAAATAGACAACATGAAATGTCAAGGGGTTCTTTAGAGTAGAAGATAAATTCTTAACCAGATCCAAAGCCTGAAGGTAATGTTACACAAAATAATGGGAAAAACTTTAAAATCTAATCTTTTTGACAATTCCAACCAAGGTTTTTAAATTCTAAAGTGCCTCTTTTAGGGATTCTATAAGAGAAAAACTTCAGTAATAGAAGGCTCTGTTATCACCAGGAGAAGTAAGAAGATAGAGTAGCTCTTGCTTTTTTGTCTGAGTGTGTGGCTCTTTGGTTTGGTTTGATGGTTTGGTTTTTGGAGTTTTTTGGGGTTTTTTTGGTTTTCTTGTTTTTTTTTTTTTTGTTTTGTTTTTGTTTTTGTTTTTTTTAGTTTAATTTGATTTCGGTTTTTGTTGTTGTTTTTTGTTGTTGCCTCTTTAAAGTTTTTTGGTTGGTTGGTTGTTTTTTGGATTGTTTTGTTTTGTTTGTTTTTTCAAGAGAGAAAATATTTAGCCATCAAAAAACCCCAACCTTTTATAGGAAGAAAGAGTCATATAGTAAAGAAAAAGTAAATTTATAAAATATTAATAGAAATTAATGGTAGTAAAAAGTATCGCTTGTGGTCTATCTTGCCAATTTAACGGCAAGGAAAAGCTACTCCATTGCTGATCTTTCTTGCTGGTGAGATCTTTCTCTCTTGAGTATTCAGGTTATGAGGATATTGTTCAACTACTGTGTGTGCTCATCTATTCTCTCTATGAGAGCACCACCCAGAGGTTTGGCTCCCTCTCCTAGGAAAGGAAGTGTCTGTGGACGTATGAAGAGATCGGATGTTTTATGTAGATGCTGTTGATATAGGGCCTCATCTAGGCTCCTGGTTTTTGTTGTTTTCTCTCAAGTATTCATTGTCCTAACTGCCTTCATGCTGCATTCATTCTTGATCAGGTAAAAAATGTATTTTTCAACACTATTTCTTGTCACTACTGCATTGCAAGACACAGAACTTTCATTCCGGTGTTTATCTGAAAGAAGTTTCCAAAGTACACCCAAGAGAGGAACCAGATATACGGGGGTAGAACTGAGTCCACATTACCAAAGCTTTATGCCTTTATTTCTGAATGGAGATATATCTTATCTTTGCTTTTCCTCATCTATGGATGTTATAATGACACGGGTCACCATATTCTGAGAAAGAACACTACTCCGATATTTCAGGATGAATAATTTGACCAAAAAGTCCCAAATTAGAAAGTACTTTACAACATTTAGGTAGATATGGCCTAGGACAGCTTAGTTTCCCTCACCTGTCAAAAGATGCTAATAGACTTTCCTTAGGAACACCTCTGTCTTTCTGGAGTTCTCAGAGAGTTTTGAACTACTCTTATCCCTGCAGAGAATTCTCCCAAGGCCTGTTAAGAGACTGCTTTTGAAGAGGCTCGCACAGAATAAACTCAAAAGGGAGTTCTCCTACTCCTTTTGTTCTGGGTCAAAAAACCCAATTATTTTCTGAAAAAGAGTAGACAAATGTAATTTTTGTTATGTGTACAATAATAAATATATTAAATTCTCTGTGTTACATAAGGATGAGAAGCTAAATATTCTGGAAAAAATTATTTTCATTTATGACAGTCTGTAAATTAGTCTGGAGGAAAGGAGGCTGACAGGAGACCTTATCTCTCTCTACAACTACCTGAAGGGAGGCTAAAATGAGGTGAATGTCTCTGCTTCTCACAAGTAAGAAGTGATGGGAAGAGAAAAAACATACTCAACTTGTGCCAGGAGGGTTTTAGATTCGATACTAGGAAAAATTTCTTCACTGAAAGGGTTGTCAAGCATCAGAACAGGCTTCCCAGGGAAGTGGTTGAATCATCAACCCTGTAAGTATTAAAAAGATGTGTAGACATAGTGCTTAGGGCTTGAAAGTGTTGTTAGTGTCTGGACTTGAAGACCTTAAGGGTCTTTTTCAACCAAAATATTTCTGTTCTTATTTAGTTTTAAATCACACTTTCTACACATTCTCTCCACTTTTGTATAGTATTTTTTTGTTGCCAGTATTATATAAGGTATTGTTTCAGTGGGAAACTAAAGATGTGAATTTTTTTGTCTTGGCCACCTGTATATCAAGAGGTGTACCTATAATAGGTCTTTAATTAGCATTCCTTTCTAGGTACTGCAGCCCATGCTCGATGGACAGGTCTGTGGAATCATAGCTCTGCTGAAAGCAATCACAATGCATATGGCAGATTTCATACACCTCACAGCCTTTTCTTCCACACAAAGCAAAGACAGCAAGAAGTAGGAATACTCTGTGACCAGCAACCACCCAACTAACAACAGGAAAAGGGAAAGTCCTTTAGGGTAAAAGCCAAATTAAGTATAATGCTCTAGATGTGAATAATAATGGCATTGATCACAATGACAAATATACCAGATGAAATTATTCTCTTATTTACCCATGACTGAAGTGATAAGGACAAAATTTTATCCAATACTGTTATTGAATATATTCTGCTGTATCATGTTGTGTACAACTAATTCCCAGAACATGGTATCACAATGTCTTATGAATGAGTGGGAAGAGTTACAAATGAGCTGGCATGCAGTGGCTATAGAAAGGTAATTTTCCTTGAATTAAATTTGCCAACAATATATTTTTCCTTGTTTACTCACATAAAATTAAATTTAATGAAAAAGCATGATTTTATATTAAAATATAATAATTTAATAGAGGTTTTAATAGTCACAAATGCAGACTAATTATTAATTAAAAAGATTCTGTAAGTATCAATCTATACATAGTAACTAGTTTAACATACTTTAATTTTTGATCTTTTATTGCCCATGAGATATACTTGATACTTCCTTTACAGTTTTTTAAGTCTTTTTGTTCACAGAAAGGGTGCAGCTCAATGCTTGAGCTCACAGGGGCAGGCCCTGAGGCTAGAATTTGCAGAGCCAGTGTGAAGAGGGTGCAGTGATGGAAACACATCAGGCCCTCTCTACAGGTATCACACAGCTGGGTTGGGCGTGCATCAAGAAGTTCTACATCATTACCACCGCAATTGTTTCAGTGCTCTGCCTGTTCCTCTTCCATGCCTTTGCCAGATACCTTTTCTGCTTGGTTTAGATCTTTTTTTAGCCATGATCACCCTCTGACAAATCCATAGCAAAACCATTAGGGATTTCTTCTGAAGCAGAGCTCTGTACTGTGTTATGAAATCCTTTGTGCTCACCTCATTTTAATAGTCTGTCAATCTGTATGATAACCCTTTCCTTAGGACAGAAAAACTAACATGTGGTACGTCCTTCTTTCATACTTTTGCTTTCATTCTGTGCACAACCCATGGCTCCAGGGCCTGACCCATGAGCTTGTTCATGCCTTGGGCAGAACCTGTTCTGTGAACCCAGGGACTAGCTTAGACAGCTACTCTGGCGTGGCTCCCCAGAGTACCAGTGAGGAGAGATTATTTCCTCCAAAGCAGCTGAGATAGACTCCTGCTCTGATTTGAACTCAGGGGAATCTCATTTTGAACTGTGAGAGAATCATTACTTTATTTACCTTGAATTGCTTGTTATATACTTGGAGTTACCATAGTACTTACCTATAGTCTGAAGACTCAGATAAAATCACTGACAGTAATGAAAATGCAAGTTTGATGGCTTTGTTTCCTTAATAACATAATAAATTATCTTTGAATAAACACTCAGAGAAAAAAGCTTTCTAAAGCATATTTATCCAGAGAACTGCACAGCGAGAAGGCCTCCTTTAAGCCTTTTTTCCTCCATGTATTCAGGTATTTTATTTATCAAAAGCTCTGGCAAACAGACAAAATAAGAGAAGGGAGAAAGAAAAGGTATTTTTATTCCATTTCTGCAACTGGAGGGAAAAAAACAAAAGACACTGAAGCATGAAAAGGAGATAGAGATTAGATGGTGCAGATTCAGGATATAGGGAGCAAGGAAAGAGGAGGAAGTAGAGCAGACAGGAGTGAGAGATTAAATAATGAACAGAATCAGACAATATGGCCCACTGGTTCTATAAGGATAAAGCAGGTATACCTCAGTTGCATAGGAGCTTGGTTAACCTCCTTATCCCTGTAAGAAACTTGTTGTCCTAAGGCTGCAATTGATCACAGATAAGAAAAGCATCCATTAGACAATCACTTTCTGAAAATATGGTTCACATGTAGGAAAAAGATGAAGACCCTTGCTGGTGATAAAATAATGCTCTTGGAAGCTACACTACAATGACCAAAAAGGAAATACCTGTAAATAAAAAGCAGAGATAGCTGTGCTGCAGATGGGGATGGCCACAAGATGAGTCTGTCACAAGGATGAGCAAGTTGCATTTTTTCTCTATCACAGTTTTCTCAACACCTCCATCCTTTCCCAATTGAAAGGTTTAGTTTATGTGTCAGAATTCATAATCTTTTTGCACTTAGCTGGTTCATTGTGAATACTCATATTTCAATGGCAAATAATTTGTTGCAGTTAGAGGACCTTTCCTTAGAGAGATAAGAAGGGAAGCATGTGTATATGCAAGATGTCTGCTAGGCTAAGCTTAAGGCCAAATGCATCAACTAAAATATAATGATTTTCCAAAGTATTTAAAAACCAAATTAGATTGAAGAAAACAGTAGCTTTACAATGATTAAATTTTTATTAGAAATGCAGATTGTCTGTCACCTGCAGCTCTTATATGAAGGGAAAAAAATTAGAATCAGATGGGGGATAATTGGTGAATCTCTCTTTGAGTAAGGGAACCCTTTGACATCAGAAGTAGTCTCCTGGTAACTCTTTCTAATCCATAACATTGAGAAGGAGTTCACAGTGGGACCATGGACTGCCAAGTCTACCACCAAAAAACAAAGGTCAAACTACCCAACTGAATTTAACACCTCATTACACATGATGATATTTTAGGGTTTTTATTTTACTACTATGAAGACCTATTATTTTTATCTTTGTCAGAATCATCTGTCCTTTATTTTCAAAATGCTTATTTGTATGGCTTGATGACGGATTTCCTTTTTTTTTTTGCTAGTCAAATTACCAGCATGTAAGTGGTGCTGATGGGATGACATCTCTTCCCAAAAATTTTAAAATGTAGAATATAAATCAAACTCTAGGCAAAAGCATAAGAAGAGGGTGTAAGTTTAAAGAAAAACATTTTCAGTTCTGTGTCTTCATAGCTTTTTGGGAAGTTCTCATGACAATTTCCTATATACAAAAATTTCCAACAGATTACATTTTTCTACTGTTATATTGTGAATTCCCATTTGTAAAATACGTATTTACAAGTTCTAGCAGTGATCCTCTACCTAAGCCATTGTGACTGTAAATATAGTATTGACTCTGTTAGACTGTTTCTCAACCTACAAAAAGCTAAGATAGTGAGAAAAAAAATGCAGAAGTTAGCGGTGATTATGACAATCTGTAAAGATAAGCATACACCCAAATCCTTAAAATTGATTTCTGGTTGTTTAAGAGTTAGTAACCAGGTAAGAGAAAACCCAGCCAACAGGCATGAAGGGTCATAGTTAAAAGTTTCTACAGGAACTTCTATTCTTGGTTTCCACTGTATTTAAGTTTAGGCCATCTGGTTGCAATGAGGCTGAAAAGAATAAAGACTAAAAAGATAGTAGGAAATGAAGCTGGTTTTGTCTCTTTCAGTTTGCAGGGCACTGATGCGCAATATATGAAACAGAAAATTTGGGGTAATTTGAGGGGCAGAACTGAGAATAATAGCTTCAGACATTTCTAAAATCTAGAATGATTTGTTGTTGTGCAAATGCTTGGATTTAACTCAAAAAATTTTTCAAGCCTCCCTGAACACAAAAAAGAATTTCTCCTGCTCTGGTACATTTGACTCAACATGCATTCTCAATTTTGCTGCAGTTGTTATATAAACAGCTTCCATTTTGTTTTGATGTCTCTGTGGCTTTGCATAACACATTTATTTTAGCTTGGGTTTTTATGGCAAGCTATTAAAAAATAAACTAACATAAAAGCAGTACAATCAAATCTAAAGAAATACTTTGTTTCTGTCAGGGTGTAGCATTCACTTTTCTGACAAGCTACCACCAGTTAAAACACAGGGATCTCAACCAATCATTAGTTCCTATTTTTATTGCATCTTCAGTTTAGCTTCATCTGGTCTTCAGCTTTTCCTACTGCATCTATATGTGATAAAGTGGTCATGGCAATACAATAGGACAGTATAGGCAAGACAAAATGGATTTATATCATTGGCTCAAAACTCTGGCTCAGTTTAAAACATCTTTGAATAAAGTACTTCAATCTGCAAAACACTTTGTTTTCTTTTCAGATAAAATATTTGTATTGTTTTATTATAAAAAGAAATGTTTTCAGCTCCATATTTAATTTAGCACATTTCTGGTGTTACATCTGAGTTATAAGAGGTCCGGCTGGTTAATGCAGATACAGCCACTCTTCTGCTTTAGGGACCCAATTTGGCGTTACTGTCAGCTGCAACTCTGCACTCTGTGGACTATGGGACACTCTGAAAGCTGTTTAGCAATTATCTGCATTGCACCCAGTTGCAAATGCCAGCTATTGATACAAAAGTAGTGCAGTAGCACAAGGTTTTCCCTCTAAGGCAGATGTGTGAATCCTAAACAGAAATGTACTGTTTTCCCATTGCATTATGCCATCAACAGGTGGCCAGTGTTGTCTGCTCAGCATCAAGGTAAAGTGTCTGTGAGAAAATTAGTCTTTCCAATGCCTTCGGGAGAGCTCTTTAGGCACTGCATGTGCATTATTTGTTGGCGTTTTCTATTTGTTTCCTTTTTTCTTTGAGGTTTTCTGTGTCAAGGCACTATAAAATTATCCTTTCCTTATCCCTCTCAGTGCTCAGAAAACAGCACATCTCTCTGTAGGGCTCCCATATAAAGGTATAAGAAGAGGATGCAGAATCCTTGCTATAAGCCATTTACTTTTTGAAGTGTAGTAGCAATGATCAGTTCAAGCAGTAAGTTTTCTCTTGTTATTTCTGCTCACTTTCCATTTAGTTTTTCGTTTTAACTCTGATTTATACATGTAACGCATTGGAAAACTTATCGTGGTTGACAACTGATTTCTAATATAGCTATCATCACAAAATTTGATGAATTGTACAGAAGAGTTTATCTCACTATTATCATGGTCCAGTTTCAACTGTATATAGCCTTTGCTTCCTCCTATGCTATGATGACTTCTTTGTAGGTTCGTTTCTTAATGTGTATGATAGCTGATATGCACTTAGACTTCTGGATTATACTCAGAAACAGAAAAGAAAGAAAAACAGCAAAGTTTTATTACAAAGACATATAAGTGGAAAAAATAACTATACAAGAAATTAATCTGATTTCCACTAAAAAATTCCAAAAAACACTATAGCTGATTTTTCACACTTTTAATACAAGAACAACTTTAATGAAACAGAAGAAATCTATTTGTGAGCAACAGTATAAGAACAGAAATGATAACTTACACTTCTGAATTCTGGTTCTTTTTTTACACCAGTGTAAATTCATTAATCCTGTACAATTATTCCTAGCTACCGAGCAGAAATTAGAGTTGTTATTTAATAACTATTTAAGTAAAAATACACATGTACAAATTTGCATAATTAAGAGTCAGAACTCAGTTTATATGCTTACAATTAAGTTGAACTGTGAAATTTTTAGGTATCGAGTAGAACTAGTCATTTATCTTCACCGCAGTTAATGGAAGAGAGAGGGGCCTTTCTAATCTTAACTGCCTTTCAGAAATGGAATTGTTCTCTACAGAAGCTGAGAGAATACTGATTATGCAGGTTTTTTGTACATCTATGCATATAAATCTACATATACAGGTAAAAATACATGTATGTCTATAGAAAACGAGAGAGATTTTTATACATGTTCACATGAATTCATGATGTAGGCTATACAGTGACATATACATCCTAACATTTTTCCCAATCTGACAGAACTACCTTAAAAGCCAGCAATACTGGGTGACTTGCTGCAATAGGGTATAAAAGGAAGTCTACTCTGATATTTCTTATTGGTGTGATACCTAGAATTGTGTGGACCAGACTGTCCCTCTGGGTGTCCTAGTTCTACTGATTCTTTCCCCTCAACTGTCTTTCCTCCTCTTTTACATCTACCTGTCCCTTTCCTCTAGGTGTCTTTTTCTTTTATTTTGGACTTTCTAAAGCACAAGAAGACAAAATACATTACTACTCAGCTAGATAATGCTCACTGTATCATGCACTCCCTTCTGCTTTTCAATCACATGCTGATTTTGGCTGAGAAAACTTTCTTCATAGTAGCCAGCATGGGACTATATTTTGAATTTGTGCTGGAGTCAAGGTCTTTTCTGCATCTTACCCCACTTCACCAAATGAGTAGATTGGGGGTGTGCAAAAAGTTGGAAGGGGACTTATTTGAGGCAGCTGACTCCTACTGACAAAAGGGATGTATATTCCAGGCCGTATGGCACCATGCTCAGCATATAAAGGTGGAGGAAGAAGGAGAGGGCCTTCCAAAGTGATGGCATTTGTTTTTCCAAGTCACCTTTACACAAGATGAAGCCCTGCTTTCCTGGGGATGGCTGAACACCTGCCTGCCCATGGGGAAACATCACACTGAACATGCTTTTGCTTCCTTGCAAGAGTATGAGGATCAGAATTTTCTCTTATGGCGGGCATTATATTCATATGCCCTTATTAAGATTACATTCAATTTGGTACTAGAATTATATGATCTTATGTCCTCATTGCCCTCTGTAATTTGTCTGCTTAAATTTCTGTTTTTATCATCTTGCAGTGTTTCATATTGTTACCTTTTTATCTCATGGAGGGCATAAACCTTCGAACACTTACCTTCTTATGCAGGTTCATGGACAAAGATTCCACCACTTTATGCAAGACTAGAATGTTTATGTTTTTCTGTGTAAGAAAAGAAATATTTTACTAGCTGTTGAAACATTTGCCTGCAAATTTGAAATATTTGCCTGCAAATATTTGTGTCTCTGACCAAAGCACTTGCTAGTATGTGAATAAAATTAGCTCAATGATTTAGCAAAATAAGATATCAGGAATTTATGTATTTTCAGTAAAACCATAGGTATCCTTTTATTTTGTTGAAAATAAAAAGACAGCAAGCTTGTATAGAACTCAAAGCAATGATGAAAATGCCCTTTTAATTTAGAATACAAACATTATCCTTCAAAATACACAGAGACTAAAATTGTTAACCCCTGAGGGAAGTGGTTGAATGGATGAAGACTTGGCACAGCAATTGGATACATGAAGCATGAAAACATGACATGGTATTAATTAGAGGGACGACACCAACTAGTTCGAAGCAAAAATGGTGTTGAATTGCTGATTTGTTATCTTGTGTCTATTACTTTTAATTAGCATTTCATAATGTTCACAGTTTTGTGTTGCTTTGTTTCTCGTAATTATATAGAAATGGATGTGAGACATGCTTAAAAGCATTTGCTTTACAGAATAAAAGAACTGCCTATGCTCTAGCTCTGACATTCATGCCCCAAGGAAGGCATTATTTGTTGACACGGGTTGTAAACCACTGTATTTTTGTTGCAGACTATTTGATGTGCAATGTATTTTTCTTGGAAGTGGTGAGCCAGATATCATGCAACATACATAATTTTACATACAGGAAAACTGTGCAAAGTGGTTGAGAAATCCCAAGCACAGATGCTTTCTACTTCACATAAGGTAGAATTTATTTTTCACATATTTTATGTGTAAATATATATATATATATATATATATATATATATATAAAATCTTCCCATGTATGGCGGAAAGTATCAGTGCCTTTTTAACATCTGTAGCAAGTTATGTACATAATAGTGGGAATAAAGGAAACAATCATTGGCAGTAAAAATAGTTTTCATAAAATGTGATCTTTCCCAGTACATCTGCTTAAAGGAAATACAAAATATTTATTTGAAAAAATGTAATAATAATGAAAAATTATTGTAATTAATTATTAAAAATAAAGATTAAAATAAATGTAATACATTGTAAAAAACTTTTATAAAAACTCCCTTATGAAGCACCATAAATTGATGGAGTGGGCATATTGATAAAAGAAATGGGGCAGAAAAAAAGCAATAAGCATTTAGGTCAGCAGTGACTGTTCTAAAATCAGTTATTAGGAAAAGAACAGAAAATATGGGGCAAATAAATCTATAGAATATTTCAATCACAAAAGGTATTGAATTCCCTTCTCAGCTGAAGTACACCAATGAAGTCATAAGAAACAATTAGTAACTGCACACAGATACCCACCTAGGTAAGGATAAAAGTAAAGAATTCAGCAGGTATGAGCCAGTGAAAAAATGTGTAAAATGCATCTTTATTTTACAAAAGCAGATAAAATTCTGAATAATTTGCAAGACACTAAAAAAAATCACATTTACTTTGGTGTTGTAAGATTGAAATACCTAAATTCTATTAAAGTTTGCTTTCACATGAAAGCAGATAAACCCATTAAGTTCATCTGCAATTGGTATGACAGGTCATGCCAGAAATGGCCAATAACCTCACTGGGTTTTGCACCAGGGAAAGAAAAAAGCAACAACATTATCTTTTTGTATTGTTAAAACTCTTGTTCAGACAGTTTGATGGCTAGTATTATCTTAAATACATTAGATATTCAAATATTTATTTTATCAAGTGAAGAACATTCTTTTTGCTATGTGTTGTTTTGTTCAGAGGCAACAGAAGGCCTTCAAAAGAAAAAATTGTGCCTTTATTTGTCTTTTAAATACAACCCAACTTAGACCATATTTGCTATATGTGATATCCATGTGAAGATTTGTTCAACGTCAATACTAAGCCTTGGATGGAACTTCTGGAAATGACCAGAAAGCAGATACAGAGTTAATACATCAAAGATTGCTTTTCTTCAGAGTAACAGAGGATATCTAGCAATTTGCATTGATGAGAAGAGCTGAAACGCAAAATTTTGCTAATCAGGAATAAATCACATTGACAAGCTGCTCTGGGAACTTGCACAGTGCTTCTTCACATTCTGTCTGTCTTTGGCTTGTGGTGATCTTTCTACAGAGAGCAAGACTTTATCTAGCATTTCATTGAAATGCCAATGCCTACTCTTGGAGGAGTGAGCTAAAATCCTAGAAGGCATCAGTCTGCAAGGTTGCTGCAACTTCTGATTCACAGTTGTTGATTTATAGGATCAATTCCTAACTTTTCCCACTCACTCCAAAGAAAGAGTGCACAGAATATTGTGTAGCAGACCACTTTTTCTCTGAGCAGTGCTTCTGGCCACTAGCATTTTTCCCTGAAGGTGAGAAATCAGTGATTACAAAAGTTTTACTTGCTTGACCTTCTATCTTTTCCTCTCCTTGCTAAACTGTACTGACCTGCAGGAATTGTTAACTTAGCTTCCAACCATTTGCTGGATGACCTGCAAGAATATTCAGAAAAATGGAAATTAAGTTATAAATTGTGGTTTTTATACCTGCATGTCATGCTCATATTTTATTACAGGATGGAACAAGTAGTATGCTACAATTTCCTGAAAGTTTGGGAATAGCTTCAGGGGTTTCACTCATGTGTTGAGACTTCAGTTTTATCATTGCTGATTCTCTGGAGAATTTTTTATTTATAATTGAGGAAACCTTACTCTTCCAGTAATAAACTTTACTTTCCTTCTAATAACAGCAACAACAACAATAACAATAACAAACATGTAATTTAATGAAACAAAGCATGTGATATTTATTTCTGAGTGTTTAAATAAGATTCAAACTTATGAGCTTAAACTATAGGCCTGTATTGATTTGCTGAAATAATTTATATGTGCCATTCAGAAAATTAATTGCTCTTTTTGGGCCTCAGTTTCCTCATTTATAAAGTAGGAATAACAAAACAATTTACTTCATAGAAAGTTAACTTAAGGTTTAATGTAAATTTTAATGGCCCTTAGGCGCATAGGATGGTAAATGCTACGTAATTCACAAAACATTATTGTTCCCATTTGTCTTCTCTGTCATGGGAGTTCCTCTGCTTTCAAAATCTTACAAATATGAATTATCCTTAATAGTAACCAGGCCCTTACATTGAATGCAGTCTGAGGAAATATACTGCAACAGTTGTTTCCAAGTGCTGTAATATATGTTGTCACTGGACAGATTTAGATCTAGAAATCTGAACTAAACCCAACTGTTTTCCTTATAACAGAATAAAAATAGTAAATACCCTATTTTATTTGTGCCAGCATGAGAAACTGGATGAAAAAATTTAGCATTCTGTGGCATACCCATAAACTCATAGAAATAGAAAAATTTGTGGCATTCAGCTCAAGATAAAGTATCATCTAGATATGTCATTGAGGTAATTTTTACCAAATGTTTTTTATGTTAAATATTCTGAAGGCCAAAGCCATTAAGTCTGCAATCTTTATTATCTTGTCCAGCACTGGTGGAGATCTCTTCTAAAATCATTAATTATGTTTATAATGCCTCACTGAACATTTTCCCTCTTATTTCATGAATGAATCATCTTAAAAATTATTTGGTTTTGTTCATTGAAAGACACACTAAATGTGCATATGGGTTCAGTCAGTTGTCTCTGTAATATTAGAAAAATCTAGTAATCCCAGTAAATAATTTTCATGTGCTGCAGGTGCTGCCTATTAGAAGAAAAGATGTGTTTTAAAGTTCCTTAATTAAAGATTAAATTTCTTTAGTTATTATTCTGAAAATAGCTGAATTATAAACTCTGCTACTGAGTGTTCTGAGTGTTCAGAATATATTGATGGCCACTAACTCAGTGGTGCCAATATTTGTACATGTACATATGTGATACAGGAGTACAGTATGCTGAGCTGTAAGTCAAACCTCACAGTTTACAAGGTTCAAAGCTTCCTCCTCACCACAGAACATCTTCTTTAAGTAATCCTTCTTTTTCTTTTTAATCTTCTTTCTTTCCTTTGTTAAGTCTGCCTTGCTTTCTGCATTACGAGCTATTCAATAGACTGAAATGACCTCAGTGAGAATAAGCTTAAATTGGATAAACACTTCCACAGACAGCAACACACTCAATTTTGTGTCCATCTTCTGAAGAATTAAATTGGTATTATTACATCACCTTGTTCACGGATAATACAGGGACTTAAAATTTCAGTGCCAATTATAAGCAAGGGGAACACCTTCATGGTAAGTATGCAAATTTAGAAGTATTAAAGAACAGTATTATATTGTTAGAAATTCATACTGACAAAAGAAAACTAGAAGTAAATGGCTTATAATAATTCATGGTTAGCCTGAAACTTATTTTTACATTTCATACTTTATAAAACCTATGTTTTGGAACATCAGTGTAGTTTCCACATCCCTTCATACTGGAAGGGATCCATAAGGAACAGTGATTTCAACTTCCTGTTCCTCACAGTACTAAAAACTAAATCATACGGCTAAGAGCATCATCCAGGCACTCCATGAATTCTTCCAGGCTTGGGACCATGACCGCTTTGATGGGGACCCTCTTTCAGTGACTGACTACCCTCTCAGTGAAGAACCTTTTCCTAATGTCCAAGCTGAACTTTCACTGGTGCAGCTTCCTTCCATTTCCTCAAATCCTATCGCTGGTCACCAGAGAGAGGAGATCAGCAGCTCCCCTTCTACAGCCCACCTTGATTCTGATTCTGATGAGGCCACCCTTTCTCATCTTTGAGCTGAATAGATCTCATATCCAGAAAAATTCTACGAAAGACAGAATTAAAAGCTTTGCTAAAATGAAACACTTTAACTGGCTTCCCATGATCAACTGGGTGGGTCCCCTTGTCACCAAAGGAAATTACATTTGTTGAGCAGGACTTTCCCCTCATTAACCTTGCTATAACCAAAGATTGTGTTGTCTTTCAAGTGTTTTTCAGTAAATGTCGGTAACTGCATAATTTTACCACTGAAGGGAGACTGACAGGCCTGTAATTATCAGGATCTTCCTTCTTACCCTTCTTGAAGATTGTCACAACATTTTCCAACCTGGATTCCAGGGGGAAATGCAGACTCTAAAGACGATTGAGCAATAACAGAGAGAGGCCCTGCAGTAACATCACCAGTCTCCTTCAGTACCTTAGGATGGCTCCCATGAGGCCCCATGTGCATCCAGATGGAACAGCAAGTCTCAAACAAGTTCAGATTCATCTGGGAATTTATCGTCCTAGTTATAGTCTTTCAAAACAAGGTTCCAGGCTGCCCAGTGTCCATCATCAGTGTTAGAGACTTACTTGTGAGGCACCCGACCTCATCAAGTAACAGATTTGTCTCTAAACCTCTTTGTGCTTTCAATATATTTAAAAATTCTTGAAAGAATTATTGAAATAAAATAATAAATAGGATTGCATTCCATTGTTGCTTCACCAAATAGTAGCTGCATGTACATTAATTAGTCTGAATTCAATGTAGGGATTTATTCTCATGAGAAATTTTGATGTAAAAAATGTCTTTTCAGGCTCTTGCTCAGCAGCAGGTCTAGCAGCAACTGTAAAAAGTTTCTACCAGTTCAGCTGGGGTTAAAAAGGAAGCGGTCAGGATAGGTGGAATCCCTGAGGGAGTCTGGGCATGGAGAGTAAAACCTGCAAGTGACCCCAAGACCCTGGCTCTCTCTGTTGCCAAATTGATGGAAACTCTCAGGAATAATTTTGGCCACTTGACAGTATTCCCTTTTATTTAATCGGCTGAGGAATTTGAGCCAGCAAGGATAGCAGGTTTTTTGCATGTTTAAAGAAACACTGTTGTTGTATGGATAATAGCGTAAAAACTATGGCTGTCCCACACCAGTCACCTCAGTGGTGGAAAACAGACACAGAGACATTTAACTTATCCATATGGATAGAGCAGAGATGTGTTAGGGCACATAAAATGGTGGTGGCTGTGCTCTGCACAGGCAATGGTGCTTGTTCAGGTGTTGAAAGCAGTTCAGTTGAAATATTGTGGAGCCAGCTAACACTGAACATGGATTTATCAGACTAAGGGCCTTTATCTCTCTCCTTCCCTTACCTCGGAAGCCATCCAGTGTAGAGTAAATACTTGTGATTTTGTGGGGTTTTAGCTGTTCCACAACAGTGCTCCTTTCTCCACAGCTGGACTGGATTGACCCTGCAGTCAAGCCTACCATTAAGAAGTACTGCTCTGTTGACAGTGTGGAGGAGATTCATCTTATGAGTATGTTGGGATCCAGAGAAGGCGCCTTCAACTTTACTTGTAGTTACTAGAAGGTCTTGGATGAAACTTCATGTCATAGTGAAACAACTAGAAAAAATAAGCCAGGAGAATAGTGCTCATTAGATTCTTTTTTTCCTCTTGATATATATAAAAGACTTAGATGTGACTAGTTCAGTAGATAAACAATATATCTATCAAAACATTGGTTAAATTACTTTTACAGCTTTTTTTTTTTTCTGGTGGTTAATCCTAAGTCTTCATTTTAAAAGTAATTCATATTACCTGATGAGTTCCAAATCAGCTCTGCAGTGCTGTAATAAATATAATTATTATGATAATTATTTTCAATCTCCACTAAAGTTAAAATGCTGTAAGATAATGCAGAGAGAGAGGAGGTCACCAGCTGTTTATGCTTCTGAAAACAGGAAGAATTCACTCACTTCCATGCAAAAGAATCTTCAGAAGTGTTATGAAAATGGAGCTGAAATATATTCTGGGTTGTTTCTCTGCACCAGGAGACCATTATCATGGTGATTTAACACCTGTATCACTGATTTTTGGTAGTGCAACCTGTAATCATAGTTTGAAGTGATCCCTGAAGCAGTTATAATTTAGATTACAGTTTAAAATAAAACAGTGTTAGTTCTGAGCTGTTGGATCACAGAATGTGGAACACCTCACCCAGAGATGATTGTGATAAGCAGGATTTGCCATGAAGGAGGGCAATATCATAATTCTACGTTCTTGAAATGTAGTCAGACTTGACAAAGCTTGTTTCTTGAGCAGGATGGCCCATTTTTGGCAGAGTATTACCACACAGAATGCTTTCATGAGGCATCTTTCTGGTAGTTTTGTTTAAAATAGGCCCAGTAGACACTGCTGATTTACCTCCAGGCTGTGATTTTGAAGGGCAGTCAGTACAACTCAGGAAATGGAGGAGTGCCGCGAAAAGAAAGTTATATCAATGAGACATCGCAGGTATTACACGTGGGGAAAAATAACGCAGCCAAGCAGAGCTGTCAACACTCTTCTGTGTACCTTCCACCTCTGCTGTCTCACCAACACTGACAAAGTCTGGGGGACAGTAGGAACGGCTTAGAAACCCATGAAGCTTTCTGTCACAAGAGATAAAAAGGAATAAGGCACCTAAGATGTTCTTATTCTTTTGGAGCTGTTCAGGGAAGGAAAATTAAATCACGTCTCCCAAAATGATTATTTGTTTCTGTACTGGCAGTGTTATCAGCAGTGTAGGTTTTGGTGCTGCTAGAATCTGATCTGTGCTCCTATTTTAAACAAAATGCTCTTTGCTTCCTCGGTTTTTCTTTTTACTTTCCTTCTTCTTAAAATTGCTGCCTAAGAAAATTTTGCAGGTCTGCAAAGCCCTGGGACTGGCTAGAGGGACTGGCAGCTGAGCTATGAGCAAGGCTTAGGTAAAAAAGTCTTGACCATTGTACTTATTCATTGTGATATGCTCCAGGCAAACCATCATGCAGCATCTCTATCTCAAGATGATACAAGAGGAAAAAGAAACAGATTTTGTTGTTTTTAGACAATAGGTGATAAGAAGTATGCATCACCATAGTGATGCATTTTATTTATTAGTAAAATTTTATTTATTAGATTAATAAATTTAATTATTATTATTTATTTAAATAATAAATTTATTAATTATTATTTAATTTTATTTATTCAGACTAATAGTCTGAACTAAATCCCTAGAAGTCCTACAGTTTGTGGATCTGGCAGTTTATGTGCCAAAATTCCCATAAATTTTTGTGCTAGCTATTTTTGTGTGATTTCAAAGGAGAAGAAAGAAAAGTCAAAATTATTACATGAAGATTTTGCTATTTGTACATGATAAGATATTAATGCCTTGCCCAATTAGGGAAAGCACTCATTTTGGAAATTCTACTAAAAAGCAGCTCAAGCTTATCTCTTCTGAATTCAGGAAAGAGCTGTTTCATGTATCATATAATCAGCTGGCAAGTAGCCCAATTTCATTTTATTTTTCAGACTTTTTTTTCAAATCAATTCCAAAATAAATGTTTTGAAGCTTGAAATTATTTCAGCAAAGCTTGACACGGCAAGCATAGCCCACACTTGTGCTAGTTGTTCCCTAACCGGGCCCTAAGCCATATTATTTGCATTTTGTCTTCGCTCACAACTATCCTTCTCATGTTCTTGTCAAAGCTATTACACTTGCTCTTGCAAAGAAAGGAGGCTATCTGTATTCCCAACATTCTGGGACTGAACAAAGGAGCAAACATTTCTGCACAAAGCTTCTTTGAGTTATTCAATTTACTTTCTAACAAAAGGAAAGATGACACTGAGCACTCAACAAAGAACAAAAATCATTTCTTAAAACTTGAAATACAAATGATAATTCAATAATTAGGAGAAATTTTAACACATTCAGAAAAATTTCATTACGCTTTCTTCACCACAGATTGTGAACTAATGACTGATGTAGTGGGGTACAAATGTTACATTTGATTTTGGTATTGGTATTTTCAGGCTGACAAAAAGTCTACTTAAAAATGTAGATGGTAACCTCTCTTATTCCTTCCATTTTATTAATAATAATTAGAGAAATCCCTTGTCTCAGGAACAAATGGCAAGTTGTCAGTGGGAATAAAACAGAATAAAGCTTCTACTCCTTCTCTACCAAACACTTGTATCCTTCCTTTTTTATATGTGTATTTTAATAATCCATAACTTCCTTTTAATAAAGATGATATCATATTGAAAGAGAGCAAGTTAAAACCATGAGTGAAAGCTAACAAAAGCCATTAGGGTCTGGCTTTCGATATCCTTCAAATACAAATTTTTATAAGTGTGTTCAAACTTGGTGTCATTTAATGCAGAAAATAATGTAGTTGCAGCGTTTAGTCAACTGGATGTCTGAGGATGGGCGGTTTGTTTTTACAAGAGAAATAAAGGGACCAAATATATCAAGCAATGGTATATTCCAATAGAAAAGCTTGGATGTGGCTTCCACTTTTGTAGTTATGTACAAATGAATGATAGAATCATAAGGTAAAATGTTGAAGTATTCTACTAACACTTTTGTGTTGATCATACAAAAGTTCAAAGCAATATTTGGAGAGTCTCTCTTACCACATCACTTAACAAAATTAATAGGAAGCAATATCAATGTCTGCATTAAAAAAATTACCTCCTAACATAATTTCAACTTCAGTGGTCAGAAATTACACAGATTACATTTCACGCACATAGACTGAATTATCTGAAAAAATTTCTCTCCTGACAGATACTACTACATGAAACAGGTGACTCATGACCTTCACTGGTGTTAATTCGAGTCTGTCCTTTCACAGAAACATGAGGGAAGAAAATCTGGAGAGTGGGGAATTGTATTATGTTATATTTCAACATCTGCAATCTAATTTGAGGCACATGATATAGTTTCAAAACACTCTTATAAACATAAATTCTTGTTTGGTGGAGAGAGTTTGTCAATAAAAATAAAAGAGGTCCCATCTGTTGCAGAATGAATTAACAGAGGATTGCCCTTGCTAGCATTTCTTTTTTATTAGGTAGAATTAGAGACAGACTTCCTTGCAATAGACAATTGCCTGTACCATTTAGATGTACATCGATGTGTCCTTATATTGAATTGCAGGAAACAGAACTAGTAGAAATGATCAATCCTAACTCATACAGCTGGTGTGTCTTTCATGTACTTCTGATTGTGGCACTAATGCACCATAGCACATTTCTACTGTAAAATGTCTAAGAATGCTTCTGATCTTTCAGTCCAAAATTATTCTGTCTCACATTTTTTGAGGTATGACTACTATAGACCAGCAAAACCATTATTCTGACAAGTGTCCCAAACTTTGCAATATTTGTGGAAACTGCTCACCTTCCATAGAATTTATTTAATTAATGTATGCTGTGAGTCAGCAGCAAACATAGTTAATAGAATTTTCTTTATCAGGAGGATTTGGAGGTTGAGGTGCAGGTGAGGTGTAGCTGACTGTGTGGGCCTAAAGCAGGAGAAGGCATCAGTTTGTGAATGTGGCTGGAAAATTGGGTATCAAGGCAAATGAAGAGCAGGAGGGAATGGCACTTGCAAGCTTCATCATCCTCTGTGTTTCAGCACTTCAGAGCCTCTATATCTTGAGAAATATGCCCATCTTTCTGCTCTTCCATGCAAAAGGATAACCAGGGGGGTTTTTGAATCCTCCTTGTCCCATCTATAATGAGTTATTGGCATTTCTGATGGTAATATGATTTTAATTTTTGCAGCTGTGAATCCTACAGGTGAAACACTTGACGACCTGAAATATATATAGTAATTTTAAACTAAATTATTGTAAAATCATATGTAGAAATCTTATAAATATTTCACTTGTTTTAAATATAAGGGCCAGGGCAGTGATATGAAATGTTACTGTAGTAGCATGTTACTGTAAACTTAGAAGTTTCTCCAGTGATATAATAAGTTACACATTTTAAATAAGAGTGCTCTTCATGCTTATGGTTAGTGCTAATCCAAAAAGCACAGAATAAGTGTTTTAAATAATCTCCCTACTGAAAATCAATAATTTTTTCAGTTATTATGAGCACAGTATGTGACATAAAAATAGAATAACATTTGCATTAAATTTTCTACAAGGATTCTTTGGGGAGTCACAAAAAGCACAGAACTGTTTTCTCCCCTACATCTTTGGTGAGCAACATGAAATTTGTAAGTATTTCAAAACCAAGTCCATTTGCCAGTTGCATATATTTTATATTTATTTTTGTTTTATGATGGGATAGGAAACAGTGGTGTTTTAGGCAATAAGTGCAGGATGTGGAAATAAGCAAGTAGAATAGAAGCTCTGTAACAGGGATGATTAAACTGTAATTGCTACTTTCTTTTTCAAATTTTAGGATAATATTTTGATCCTATTTTATGTTCTACAAAAGATGTTTCATAAGATTATTTTCATTCTTTAAAAGTTAATTTAGGGCCTATATATAAGAATTAGAGGGGATGCCATCCCTGAAAAAACAACTTTGTTTTTATTTTAGTTTTCCGATTTTATTTAACCCTTCAAATGTTGGATGATATTTTGAATAGAACCATAAATTATATATAGCTTGATTTTTCTCAGAATTAACTAATTTAAAAGATTGGATTAATTTTAGTTCAGATTTTTTTGTTATCAAAACAGATCTTAATACAACAAATGATTTCTTTCATCAAATTACAGAGGTAGCTTCAATTATTTTTTGACAACTTCTGAAAAAGCATGTGTTTTTAAAAGACCATACCACAAAAACACTTCTGTTCCTTCACTGCATCCTTTCTACACCCCGCTGGTGAAGAGAGCCTGAACTTCTACAAGCCTGGCTATAGGGAGCTCTCAACTTCCGACTGAAAAAACATATCACTATATTCCCTAGGCACTGTCTTGCAGTTAACAAACAGAGGCTTTCAGCAGTGGTTTCCATACAGAAACTTTTTGCTGTATCAAAAAAATTTGTTTCAATTTGGGGAATAGATTTATTCCCAGATTAACTTGAGTAACATGAATGCAGAAGTGAATGTTGCAAAATATGTTGTACACACTTAGCTGCTTCATAGCTTTTTCCCATTATCTAATGTATAATTAATAATTTTAAAAAGTTAGTGAATTGTTATTTTTTAAAATGTATTTTCACTCTGATTATCCACTGTCTCAGACTTTGGTTAGTCATGCACAGACTGCTCACAAATTTTAACCAACCGAGAGATGAAATTATTTTTCACCCACTTTGCAGATATGTAAATGAATTTAGAGTGGAAGTAAAGCTAGATCTCACTGTGAAATATGCTTTCTATAAAGAAGGGAAAAAAAAAAAACCAAAACAAAACAAAAAAAAAAAAAAAAACAACAAAAAAAAGGCAATCTGTCTATGCAAAAAAACTCCAAACAGTACCAACCTTCACAACATAATAAAACTTTATAAAAACAAAAGCAAAGAAAGAGTGAATAATTTTACCTCAGTATTTTACATAAAGTATTATATGAGTAGAATAAAAATATCAATTAGTGCTTATTGGTTGGGTATTTTTCCATTCTCTGACAGGAAATGTTCACTTTGAAAAAATCACAGGTGTTTCTTCCAATATGGCCAGAATTTTTTTTATGTGCTATTTCTGTGTACTTGAGGAACTTCATGTAACAGCCTGACATTTCAATCTCACTGCAGAATTCTTCCTTTACAGCAGTCTTCCCTAAGAGCTGTTATAAAGAATAACATCTGTAATGGCTCTTGCTCTGGCTATGAGGAAGAACCATGTAACCTTTGTTCACTTTTCCCTACAGCAGTACAGATGTGAGAAAGCTTCAGAAGTGACTAGTGATTTTGGAAACCTAATTTCTTTTTAGGAACTCCACATAAGGCATTTGTGGAGACAAAGAACACTGAGTCTTAGTTCTTGTAAAAACAGAAGGAGTTTGAAAGAGTTTTCATTGGAAAGTTATGCTAGGTTTACACTTTGCTAATTAGCAACTCCTTCATGAGAACTGCACAATCCTCCACCTTCTCATGAAGAGGGTAAAAAGGAGAGGCTTATGAATGGCTCATCAGAGTCAGCTCGGTATTTTACCAGCCAGTCTGCCCAGAACTGAAGAAAATCAAATGCAACCTCTAGAAAAGTAGGATGTATTAGAGTAGGAGTAAGAAGCCTTAGCTCTGTATTTCCTGGCTTTGTTGGATTATTTTTACATAGCTTTTCTATTTAGGGAGGGTTATGGCACACATGGTCAATAAGATCACACAGCCTTTTTAGACCCCTATAATACTTCAAGGTACAATGTAATTAGTTAAATATGGAGAGAAAAATCAATCTTTCTTATGGTTTATGGAGTTTTAAATAAAAACTTGCTGTACATTTAAATTTATTTTTTTTTTAGCATTTACTGAAAAATTCTATAATGGAAAAACTCATACTCAAAGATCAGGTCGGCCACAGTAACAATTATTCTCAATTTCCTCCATGGTGATCACAGGAGACACTTTAGAGCTATTACGATTTTGGTAGAAGTGCATGGGACAGTGCTATTTAATTTCCATGAGATCCTAATATAACTGTTATGATTCCTCCATCAAATGCATTATCACACATTCTACGGTTGTCATGGTGTATTGCACCAATAAATACTACCAAGGAAGTTCTTCATGCACAGTTCATTGACATAATAGGCTATAATGGGTTTTTTTAGTGCTGCTATGGTCTACTGTATCAATGCCTGCTGAGGGAGACTTTAAAGCACTCATCCAAGCACACAGGGTAACTATACATAATAAAAATCTTTATTAAGTTTTTGGAAATAAGCAATTATTCTGCACTGCACTGTTCATTTTATTTATAAGTGTCAAAATCATTAGCATACACAAGGGACAGTTGTGATATTCAAATTTTCCCCTTCAGATTAAATAAACTTAACTTTCACAGGCTCCAAGAACCTTCAAGAAAGTTGAGGGGTTTTATGCAGTCTTTCATTTTTCCTGATGTCAAAGTGCAAAAGCACAAAGGAAAAACTTTACTGTCACTCAATGGTCTCATGCTTCTTTATCTTGATCTCAATATCTTTCCTATATTCTGTAAGAAAAGTTACCTTGCCTTATCTTCCTGTCTGAAAGCTACACCTGTAATTTGAAACTCTCGTCTAAATATTCTCTCTACGAAATGGATAGAGAGTAGTACCTCCAAAAACCAATCTGAATGATCATCCATAAATTAGGGACATAAATGAGGGTGAGGAATGACTCACTGAAGAATTTAGCCTAGCTTCCTAGCAAATATCTGCCGCAGGTAATATATTTCAGTCCTTATGGAGAAAATGCAGACAGAGTATTTTCAGAATTTCAGCTATCTAGATAAAAAGGGGTTAGATTAGGAAAACAAAAAGGACATTTCCTACTAAATAGGATGTAGTACCGAATAACTTCTACTTTCTTACATGAATACCAAGACACTTAACAGGAAGTTTGAGAAACTATGCAGCTATGATTGATATATTAACTTTTCTTGAGGTCTATGAGAAAAGTTTAACTCTAGAGATGTACTATAGTACATTCTAGATAATCAGAAAACTTTTTCCCCTCTTTTTTTTTTTTTTTTTT
>JAHXMQ010012338.1:71218409-71270668 GCA_020466415.1 Ammodramus savannarum pratensis
TTTTTTTTTTTTTTTTTTTTTATGTTGTGGTGGTTTTACCTTGTCTAGTATCCAGATGCCATCAAATCATTCTATCACTCCCCCTCCAACATGACAGAAGAGGAAATTATGATGAAGAGCTCATGGGTTTAGATAAGAACACAAAGATAATTTAGTATTTAGTATTTACTGTCATGGCAAAAAAGGAGCGACTTGAGGAAATGAATTCAATTTGCTTCCAAATAATCCAAGGAGGATAATAAGAAACAATAATGAGTTTAAAAAAATTTTCCATATCTCTCTTCTTTCTCAGGTTCATCTTCAGTCATGACTCTTCTATCTTCTCACTCTGGACAGTGCAGAATGAGGAATGGGGTTTGTGGTCAGTCCATGTCTTTGCTTCTGCTGCTCCTTCCTCCTCATGCTCTTCTCCTGCTCCAGCTTGGGGATCTCTCCCACAGGACACATTAACTTCTTTTTCTTCTGTGTTAAGGTCTCCAATCAAGTGGATGAAGGGAAGGCAGTGGATGTAGTTTTACTGGATTTTAGTCAGGCCTTTAAAACTTTCCCTCACAGCCTTCTTCCACACAAGTTGTCCAGCTGTGGGATAGGCAGGTTCATGATGTGCTGGGTGAACAGCTGGCTGAAGGGCAGAGCTCAAAGGGTTGTAGAGTCTGGGGCTCCAACTGTCTGGAGAGACTGATCATCAGTGGTGTTCCTCAGGGCTGAATTCTAGGGCCTGTCCTGTTCCATATATTGACCAACAGTCTGGATGCAGAAGTTGAGTGCATCACTGGAGGGTTTTGATGATGATACCAAATGGGAGCTGCTCTTGATCCTCCCAGAGAGCAACGTCTTGCAGAGGGTTCTAGGTAGATTGAAGCAGTGGCCTAAAAATAAAGAGATTAGATTTAACAAGATGAAGTGCCAGATTCTGCATCCAGGATGGAGTAATGCTAGGCACAAGTTCAAGGGAGAGAAGTGGCATGAAAGCAGCCTACAGAAAAGGATCTGGAGGTGCTGGTCAACAGGACACCCAATATGAGTCAGCCCTGTCTGCTAAGAGGGAAAACCAGGTAGAGCATCACCAGACTGTCAAAAGAGTAGATTTTCTTGCTGTGCTCAGCACTGGTGCAACCTCAGCAGAAATACTGTGTGCAAGTCTAGGACACATAATTAAAAAAGGATGTTAATGTCCCTGACTAAAATTTCAGTCACTTAGTAAAGTCTTCTTCTTTCTTCTATTCTTTAGGGAAACACGAATTTCCACTGCTTCAGTGTTCGGTCCAGTTAGAAACCAAGCCAAAGCCGTATAGGTGTTTTAAAGCAAGTAAATATACTGCATGTTGGTGCAACAATACCCATAGGAAAAAAACATAATGTAGGCAAGCCTTTTGACAAAATTCTTTTCTTAAATGTTTACCCATAATGACAGCATTCTAAATAGAACCTGTGGCTCAATAACTAGACCAGCAGGGAGTAGTGGTAGTTGTGTACTTAAGTCAATATTCCAGCTTCTGTGAAAGATTACCTTCACACAAAATGACAATTATTGTTATTGTCTTAGATCCAGCAGTCAGCATATTTCACAGCGTAATTCAGAGTCTAGAATAAAGTTTTAGAAAGTCAAACTAAATATTCTATTTCTAATAGAAATACAGTTTGAGGGAACACCTTTTACTGTCAAATGAATATAGATGGAAGCAATAATTTTTAAATATGCAATATGAAACAGGATAGTTATATGCTATAAATTGAGACATAATTACAGCTTATGCTTGCTATACTGCTTGCAATAATGTGATTATAACATTTAATAACAATAAAATAAAACATTTAAAAAATAAAGCATTTAATAAATAAAATAATTTAAGATAATTCATACATAAATCTTTGCGTATATAAGATAAAATTTCATTGGAAATCTCAAATGATAGCATAAGCAGTATTTTTGTTTAAGACTTGTATAAACATTAGTCACTGCCGAAATTGCCATTCTGAATATCAATAATAAATATTAAGTGAAACATTCTCTCTATTTACCCATAGTAATCTTCCCCCATAAACAAAGAACTCTTCAGTAAATTAAACCAAAGAATCAAACAAAAAGACTGAGCAAAAGACTAATGACACAAATCCTGTGTACAACACACTGAGGTGAAACAGAGGTTGTTCAGAGTTTATCAGCCAAGCTCTGCAAAGTGAAATGCGAAGGCATCATTGAGAAACTCCTGTAATTGAGAAGTAGGATTCTTTTGGTGAGATCTATGCTGATATGTTTATCTGCTACAGCTTCCAAATTAGTTTAAAAGTATTTTTGGATATGTTGACAGATTAACATACTAACAGTAGCATAAATGATCCAGAGAACTTCTTCCTTTTTGTCTTTTTCTGCCTTAAAATTATTTCAGTCTCTTTTAAATCCTTTTGCATAGATCTGTTATATGTCTGACTTGCTTGAGTCAGAAGTAAACTGAACTGCACATAGTAGGTGATGGGGAGACAATGCAAAAGTTTACACATCACTATTTGCATGTGTTTACTCTTTGTGCTGAGGAAACAGGCAGCTAGGTATTCATATTGAATTTTTCAGCCTCCTCACGTAGTCTGAGGAGGAGCAGCTGCTACATCTCAGACTCTTAAAATGAGAGCCATTAGGAACCTTATCTCCTATCTGAAAATTCAAATCTGTCAGGAGTAGCAGCAAGACCTCTGTAGCAAATGATCTAAAGCTGAACACACACTACTCAATGACATGTGTGCCAACACACCTTCAAACAAGATGTTTCTTACCTCAGCAAGTGTTTTCTCAGTAAATCACATTTAGTTTGCTTTCACTCAGATCATGCTCTGATTCCTATATCACAGATGCATTGAAGCTCTGGAATCTATCTTGAATGAAAACCTAAACATAGACCCTGGAAAAGCTCAAGGCTGATAACATATGTAATGACAAATCTTCTACAATTTGCTCAAAGTTGCTCATTGTGAGAGAGAGTTGTTTTTTACTTAGCATTTTCTGGTCTTTTGCCCAGCAATACTCATTAGTCTAACTAAGATTGCATTAGGAGAGCACTTCATGTGAAAAAGAAGATTAAACAGGAGAAGGTGAGCCATGAGCACTCATTATTTCTAGCTGAAAATTATTTGGAGGGGTACTTTCTGGTCTTTCTTTCAAAATTGAGTAAAATACGCTATTTTTATTAATCTAATTTTTAAGTTCTGAACCAGGGCAGCATGCCAGAAAGAATCTGGAAAAGATGAATTTTATAAACCTTATATTTTACTGTTTGAATGGGCTGTGAAAGACACACAGAAAACACTTATGCTTATCTGGTTTAACTTCTCTCCTCTGTTTCTCTCCCCAGCATCTAAACACAGAGCTGGTGGCAAATGTGTCTTAGATATATTGCTCTCTACCCCAGAAAATAGGTCCCTTTGGTAGACTGCTTAAAAGTCTAAATTTCATTTCAACATGGAATTAAACTTCTGTTAGGAGACTTCAAACTTAAAAAAAATAAAAATTAAAAATTAACATTTCTATTCATGTCGCTAAACGTGAAAAAATAGATTGAAATGTCCTGCAACATATGTGTAAGAGGTTATTAGCAGAATCATTGGTTATGAAACAGAGTTCCCATTTCTTTGTCAGGACTTATCATGCAGGGAAATATGATATAAAGGAACAGAATCTCATCTGGTGTCATGTTAGATATTTCCTTATGCTCAAAGTGGACTCTGAAACAATAACTGACAAAGAGAGAGATGAACCAGTTTGATCATCTCACTAAGCTCTAAGGAAAAAAAATGTATGAATGGGCTAAGATATGTGTTCCTATTATTAACTTAGGAACCTAATTTTAATTTCTTTTCCTGCTTCCAGAGGAATAGAGATGACCAATATTCAGACGAAGTTCCCATCACATCAGTATCTTTTATTGTCTAAAAATCTCAGAATCTTGGTTCCTGAGAAAGAACTGCCTGACAGTTCTGTTTGTTTACATTTACATGAGATTACTATCTTGCACAAATCTAAATATCATTTTAGAGCAATAGATTCTAAAGAACTACAGACACGTTCCATTCAGTTATTTGCATGCTTGGGCATACATAAGTACCCTCATGTAGAAACAATGTAGAAACACACTTATTCTACTGCTTCCATAGTGATAAGACTTTTTTTTTTACATGCTTAAAATTAATTATGCAGTGATAGGTATATTATAGTTCTAGAAAAACGCAAATGCCCCTCGTTTCTTCTTAGTCACACTTCAGTACAACACAACTGAACTCATTAGTGTTGGTATTTTTAATAACTATTTCTAAAAGCAAAGATGGGATTAATCTAAGTGTGAATCTTTCAAATCCAAATTCTTACAAAGAGGCCACCAATAGTCAATACTATTAGGTGCAGTCACACCAAACTAATGAAAGTTTATTTCAAGGAAATCAACAGACACTGTAAAGATAATATATTTTCCGTTTGTAGTGTACAAATAGATTGATACAAGTGAAATTTATGGCATTTACATGTAACTAAATCTGACTAAATTTGTAAGACTTAAGATGCTCAGCCGTGCTTGAAGTATTGATTAATAACATTAAAATTGATTGCTGCTTTTGAGTCTATCAAGGTAACAAGATTTAAATAATATGACACAAAGATATATAAAGAAGTTTTTAATGTAGTAAGGGGGTCAAAACCACCGAAACAATGTTTATGTGTACTAAGATACACATAGCACTTGATATTTCCTAAAAACAATACACATAAGGCTGGATCCAAGTCTAGCCCAAATACTAAATTTAGCATCAGCATAAAGCTCTAATTTCCACTAATTTAAAAGCTTTGTTGAAGTTATTAATTCTTATTTTTTTCTCAATTTTTATTGCCTCTGTAAATACTTAGTCAATCAAATAAACACAGAAAATAGGTTCCTATTATCAAAGATTGTTTTCATGACAATGAAACTTTACTATTAAACCCATGGATAATTTAAATATTACAATGGCACTCTCAAAAAAAGGGTGGCTCAAGTATAAAACAATGCTTACTAAGTAACTTGAGAAAAGAAGTAGGAATAGGTGGATATTATACATATTATTAAAACAAATAATGATTTAACTGCTGCAAAACCTCTTGTAAGGTGAAAAATGCTTGTAGCCCACATTCAGAGATGGGGAAAATGGTGCACCACAATTTTGCATCTCCATCTTCATGTATCAAAGATGAAAAACTTGTGCTTTCATCTTAGAGTTGATGAGCTCCTCCAGCTCTAAACATGAAACATAGAGTAGTACTTTTAACCACTAAGAACACACTTTTTTCCCAATCTGGATTGAAAGAGTGATTCTTCATCCCTTTTTCCATTTTGAATATTAGATCTTTGCTTTTGTAGTGAAAGATGCTTTTTTGTCCTATTATGTTTGATATTTTATAGTTTCCACTATACTGCATGGAAGGGACATTCAGCCTAAAATTCTTTATTTAGTCTTTTGGCAGTCTCTCAATAACAACCTGCATTTTATGTTTTCCTTTCTATTGTGATTAATAATTTACATTTGTATTTAGAATGCTTCAAGCTACAGTCATTGTCATCACAATCCCTTTCAAAATTCCCTTCTATGTCTTCTGACATTACATGAATATTTGTGTTTGATCATTACTTTTTATGGGTATGCAGTGAAGATGGGTAGATGTAGTTTCTCAGTATATTTCATAGTAAATATTTTTCTTCCTTTAGTGCAATAGAAGCATAGTACACTGTGCTGTTCACAATGTTTGGAAATCACTCAAAAAACCCCCAAAAAACCAAAGAGATTTACCTGTTCGCAGGTCTCTTTTAGTAATTGATTTATCACATAGGTGCTATAACTGATCTAATGTAATTTGGACAACAATTGGACCAGTCCACCCTTTGACACCAAAACGAAATGATTTTTTTATCAGTAGTTTCTTCTTCAAAGCTAAGACTTCTTACTGTAAAATAAGAGTTTTGAGGAACTGAGGTACTGCACTGAAGATAAATTTTCCTCTGCAATCATATGTTACATGAGCACAACTCACACATGCTCCTCTTTCACAGTTTTCTGGTGTAGCTTGCTGATATTGAAATGTTAATGGCTAGTACATACAAATTTTTTCTTGTCTTAGTGAAGAAATTTTAAAACATGAGCAAAACTTGGAAAAAAGAAATTGTAGAGCAGGCATAACTTTAGAGACTGTTAAAATTATAAACAGTAGCTTAGAAAAGTCAGTAGTTGTGCCAAATAACAAACTGAACAGTATCAGTGACTGTAGCTTTACAGCGCCTTTTAAAAAAGTAATGCGTTCTGAGAACATCCTTAATGGAACTTGTGATTCCCCTCTGGACTTCCATATAGAAGTCTCAGTATGGTACAAATTCCCCTTTATTCTGTGTGCTGATATCTCTATTTCTAAGAATACACCTGTGACCAAGGTTTTTTTAAAAGCATTTAGAGACTTAAGCACCTTAAATACCTTTTCCTAGTCAAAAGGAAGAAAAGTCCTTTGATGAGATTTCTGAAGAGGAATAGAGACAGCCTTAGAAAAAGGCTGACTGGGGATTTATTGAGAACCAGGAAATGGATTTGAGTTAGTACGATGCATGGTGTTAGTTAAAGTGTCTAATATGGTCCTTTCCTAAAATTACTGAGGAACACCTAGTGGATTTTTTCATATGAGATTTCAGAATTTCTAACAGATAATGTGAAAAACAAATCTTGGTTCTCCTAGGATCAAGAACTATGGATGTTTATCATTATAAATGGAAAAAAGTAGTTGGATAAAGAAAGTAAATTCTATGCACAACTAAATTCTAAGCAAAAAATCCTCTGAGAGTTCCCAGAGGATGTATCTCACCTAACCTATTTGCACCAGCTTTGTTTGTTACAGACAAGCTAGTTACAAACAGATGAACAATTCATTCTGTTGTAATGGTAATTTATAAATTTCCTGTACAGATAATTTCAGGACAAGCTGTGTTCTAAACTCTCTTGGTGAGTCTTGTCTGTTGCTTGTCTCTAAGACTAGTAACAAATGTCAGTATCTGGGAATTTGAGTGAAGCTTTTTAAATGTTACCTTCATCTACTGTAAGTTATTGTGGTGGGTTACCTTTGGCCAGAAACACCACCCATCCACTCACTTGCTCCCCTTCCTCACAGGACAGGGGGACATAATAGGAATGACAGAGCTTATGTGTCAAGACAGAAAAGGGAAATCATTCACCAATTACTGTTATCGGCAGAACAGACTCTGCTAGGGAACAATTGATTTAATTCATTGCCAATTAAAAGTAGAGATGTGTGGTGAGAAAACAAATGCAAACACTTAAACAGTGCTTCCTCCTCTTCCGTTTCAAATCTGAACTTCACTCCTTCACTCCTAAGTTCTCTCTCCTCCAAGCCTCCTCCTCCTGAAGCTCCACAAACAGCACAGTGGCAAGAGGAATGGTGGTTGGGGTCAGTCTGTAAGAATTCCTCTGTGCTGCTCCTCCCTCCTCACACCTTTCCTCTGCTCCAGACTGAGCTCTCCATGTAGGTAGTGTCTAGCTGCTCTGGTGTGGGGTCTATCATGGGCTGCAGCGCCACATCTGCACCACCATGGTCCTCCATGATTCTCCATGTGGGAGAACATCTGTTCCTGTGCCTGAAGTACCTCCTCCCCATCCTCCTCCTCTCACCTTGCTGTCTACAGGACTGTTTTCTCACACATTCTTCTTCCCTTTTCACACTTTTCCAGTAGTTCCACAATTTTGCCAGAGGAGCTAAGTTTTGTCCTGCAATGGATCTGCTGGAACCAGCCTCTTCTCACAAAAACCACATCTTCAGCCTCTCCCTGCCAAAATGTTGTCATTTACTCCCAACAGCTATCCAGAGAAAATACTCAAATAGTTAGGTAACAGTAAGAGAATGGATTCAAAGTTGTTTTTTTTTGTTTTTGTTGGTTTTGTTTTGTTTTGGTTTTGCTTTGTTTTTCTAATTATTTGGTTTTTTTGTAGGATTTGGTGTGGGGGGATTATTTCTTTCATGAATTAGCAACAAATAATAGGATGAGGTTTTCACTCATCTGTGTTTTGCCAATACCTGATATATAGTTGGACATTAACGGCACAACTTGCTTTCACTGAGCTAGAGCTGTGTTGTTATTTATAGAAGTTTTATTATTTTAAGTAATCAGATAGCATTTGTTGTGAGTAATGGGAAGACTTGAGTTTTGGCAACCCTATTATTTTCTTCCTCTGAAGGTATGTTAGCAAAGCTAAGAATAACGGAACTATATTGCATATATATATAAAAATTCCTATATTTGGAAAAATAGAGTACTGATGCAGAGTGCTAACATGCTTAAAAGCTTGCCACTTCTCTACCACTTAGTCTTATAAAAATATTATCTCCTTCTTATAAATACATCTGGTTTCTGTTTTTAGAACTCTGTGATGGTGTACATGACATACTAATTTATTCTGCTTTATTTCTCTACTCTATTTCTGTATAGACATGTTTGATTGACCTTGGCTGGACACCAGGTGCCCCCCAAGCTGCTCTATCACTTGCCTCCTCAGCTGAATAGGGGAGAGAAAATGAGATGGAAAACAACACATAGATTGAGATAACGTAGTTTACTAAAGCAAAAGTGAAACTTTACATACACACAAGCAAAGAGAAAAAAATATACATTTTCTCTACTCCCCATCAGTAAGCAATGTCTGACCACTTCCAGAGAAGCTGAACTGCAGCACGGCATGGTTGCTCCAGAAGGCAAACACTGTAAATAAAGAATTCCACCCCCTCCTGTTAGCTTTTATATCTTGGCAGACATCTTATGATATGGGATATCCCTTTGGTTAATATGGGTCAGCTGTTCTCTGTGTATTCCATCCCAGGATCTTGCCCAGCCCCAGGCTAATGCTGAGGGAATGTTGGTGAAACAGCACTGATGCTGTACCAGCCCTGCTCAGCAGGACCCAAAATATTGGTGTGTCATCAACACCCTTCTGGCTCCCAATGCAGAGCGCAGCGCTGCGAGGGCTGTTGGGGGAAAATGAACTTGGCCAGACCCAATACAACAGAATATATGTTAAAAAAGCCTCTTGCTGGACTCCCCCTCTCAACATGACCCTGAAGTTGAGGATGGACTAACTGTAGCTACCCTGTGATGCCCAATGCAAGCACAACTCACTGGTGAGCATCCAGCTCTGGCACAGATCTGCTGTCAGAGCTTGTTAAAACATTCTCACAATCCACTATATGGTAATTTTCACATAACAATAGAAAACAGATGTTTTAAATAGATAATGAAATTTCAATTCTGAAGTAAATAAGTGCAACATTTTCAACTTCATTTAAGTGGGATGCTGTGAATGCTTTTATCTCATCTAATAAATATATACATCTAAAAGTTGGAAAAAAATCCTTGTTTGCTGACAATGTTACTTGAAAGCATTCCTGTTCCCTGCACACCCATATTTTTTCTTCTGCCGCAATCTCTCCTTCACTCTTTAACCCTATGGTTTACAGACACATCAAAGCAGTTGTGTGGAAAAACTGTTTAAGTCAACAAATTGCCAAGTACATACTTCAGAAATCACAGATTGTGTAATTTCAACTCATTGTTTTAGTTCCCACTTTATAGTCAAAAAAGAAAATAGGCATCCCTGTAAGGTGATTTATCTCATCTTGAGCTGTCTAATTTGCCTCCGTGGTATAAAGGGATGCAGCTTTAACTAAGACAAGTAACTTTTAGACAACTGAATCTGGATGTGATGAACTACATGATGGATTAATGTAGCTTTAAGAAGTGAAAATTAACCTGAACTTTGTTATAGAATTGATATGCTACTTACTCATCCTTAATTCATTCTGAAATTGACTTCTAAGATCTATTAAAAATCCCACAATAATTGAAACATGTGAGTGTTGGAAAACCATATTTGCATGGGTCATAAATTACTGTAAGTTCCTAAGCCTTCTGTGGCTGTCATTTTCTTAGTTTCTTTTTGGATGTGGAAGGGTTTTTCTGCCATTATCTGATACAAATATATGGGCTGTGCATGAATCAGAGGATATCTGGTCTCTAACTTTCTTTTATTACTCTTGCCCTGAGTGCTGAACCGTCCAGTTCAGCTGTTTTTATGATGTTCTATTTCTTACAAGGCCAGCATCCTGTAAAGAAAGGAGGAGATAGTTCTGTTCTCTTGGAAATTTGCATGTGAGCACTAGCTACAAGACAAGTAAATGCACATTCACCATGAGCACAGTCCATGGAGTGATGAGGACACAGCCTCAGAGGAAATGATTGTTTCACAACAAGGAGCTCATGCATTTACAATCGCTCAGCACCTGGGCTTGAAATGAGTCCACGCTCCTGTTGCTTAATGCTGTCGCACAGTAGTTTTGGCACCAAGACTGACAGCTTGAAGGGTTATTCACAAAATCATAGAGCATGTTAAATTCTAGTAATGTATTTTTTCCCCTTCCCTGGCAAGATTGCAAGAAAAAAAATGGCGGTATCTTTATAGATGTGCATCTGGCTAAAGGGCAAAGCCTGGCTATCAGTTTTATCACCATTAACCTATAGTTTTGGGATTTGCACTTTACTTAGTCAACATTAAACTTTGAATCTCATTTTTGCCTTAAGAAAATTGTTTCTTTCCCACCTAAGTGATGAGTGCATGTGCACATGATTTTCAGACATTGTCTTAATTAAGTTTTGACTGCTTTGGTGGTATTGAGAATCTAAAGTTTTTACAAATATGAAAGCTGATAGCTGCCTGCAAATACAGATGCTCTCTGATGAGTGAATATAGAAGATCAGACTGTGTCTTAGTACTACTGAGACAAGTACCTCTTTGCTGTAAGTGATTTGTGGTGGATACATAGCCAAAGTATAATTAACTGGACCCTCTTACTCTGCTCTGCTTTTAACTTGAGGCCTTCATTGACCATTTGATACTGCAAAAGAACAGGGAAAAGTTTTAGGGTGCTAGGGAGTATCTGATAGGTGAAGTGTTAACAAAAAGAGAATCCTGGCATAAAGTCTGATTATGTAGACTTTCTTGGAGCTGCCCTGCTACTACAATTGCCATGTTCTTCCACTTCTGTGTAGGCAGCCACCATTGATTCCAGTCAGAAACGTGATACTGGAAAAAGTAGACAACTAGTCTGAATATTAAGGAACATTTAAAGACATAGTAGCATCAAAGAATCACAGAACACTGTGGGCTAGTTGGTACTTCAGGCAGTTTCTAGTTCAACATCAAACCTGCTTTAGCTGTGAGGTCAGACCAGGTTATTAACCAGGTCTTTATCCAGCTGCATCTTGAAAACTCCAAGGTTAAAAGCTGCAGTCTCTTTAGGAAACTGTCCCACCCCTTGAAGACCTTTATTATCTTCATAGTAAAAAGTTTTTTCCATAGAATGAGTATGTCATATTCAACTTATATCTTCTACTCAATTTATGTGAATTGTCTTTTGTCCTCCCACACTGCACCCCCATGAAGAACCTGGCTCTACCTTTTTGCTGAAGGAGCTGAACTCTTTCTTGTCCTTGACAAGGCTAAGGGGAAATTGCAGCAACAAGCTGGCCTCAGTATTCTACATATGGTCTAATAGGTAATACATAGAGGGGATCAAATATTTATCTTGAACTACTGGTGATTTTCCAAGAAAAATTTTGGCCCACACTGAGCACATGGTTCACTGAGGTCCCCATGTCCTTTTCACAAGAGCTACTCCCCAGCTGGTCAGTCTCTTATGTGCAATCAGTTCTTCCTTTTAGGGCCAGGAGTTTGCAGTCTTGCTGATTTTCATAATGTTGGTCCATTCCTGCAGCCTGTGCTAGTGCCCCTCTACAGCACCACTCCCCCAAGCGCATCACAATTTGATGATATCTGCAAACTCTGTGAGAACTCACTCTGTCATCTCCTGCAAGCTACAGAGAGAGATGTTGGCAGGACAGATTGGAGCACAGACTCACACAGAACTCTTCTTGTTACCAGTCTTCTGGTAGAATATAACAAACTCAGTGAAAAGAGACTGCACCATAGACCAAAGATGCCAATTCTACAGGTTTGACATGACTTGATGATCAAACATTTGAGAAAACTTCAAAAGTGAAAATAGGGCGAGACTGTATATTTGTTTGGTGGCATCATACTGAAATGCATATAAAACACTTGCAGTTACTTTTGCTGCAAGTAAGAAACAAAAAGTCATCAAACTAGAGCACCTTTCACAACTTCTGTAATGCATTTATTCTTCCCTGTCCATAAAAAAATGTGGAATATTTATTTCACTTAGAGGTATATACAGTATCTATTCTTTTTCCTTTTGTGGGGGGATTTGAAAACAATAGAAGACATGGAAAAAAATATTTAAAAAATAAATGTTTCTCTTTATTAAAAAGGCACTTTCTAAGCATCTGGAATGTCCAGTGTACAAGAAGCTGGATTTTATTTGGCTAAGCATAGAACTGTATGTAGCATTGTAGTGCTGGGTTTGAGTATATGTGATTTTTTATTTTTTAATCTGGATTGTTACATTAGTGAAAGAAATAATAAAAGTTATACACTCATTAAAGACAAATATATATGCTTAAAAATCACAAAAATAGTAGCTACTGTTGAACTATTTTATTGTTATTATTTATAATTTATTTATTATTAACTTCTCGCAGGCTGGACAAGTGTCTCAGCATTTTTAAGCATTTTTCATTCAATTACTAAAATATTTTCATTCAAGAAACGACAGATTTAAAAAATACTGTGCTTTGTGAAATTACAGATTGCTTTAACAGACAGTAAGCTGAACATATTGCAATACTCTTACCTCAAACTATTATTAGAAGGCAAGAAAAATAATATTACTGTGATAGAAGTCCTTGATATCTCACTTTGGTGTTATTTAAGAGGGGGAGTCCTGTTTTCTGGAGGGCCCGTACAGGATGAAAAGTGCTTCACCAGATTCTTGATTGTTATCTAGGCTTTGGTCTCTCAGTTTTGAGGTCAGAGCATTAACACATTTGCATTATAAAAAGAAAGAAAACTTGTTTGGAATCCCAATATATATTTCATCTGGTTTAAAGCCTTAATCCTGGATTCTGAGTGCTGTGTGGTTTTAAGAGTATTAGTACAGATTTGCACAAAATGGCTTGATACTGCATGTGTAAGCACTTTCCACCAACAACAGAAAGTTAAATAAAAAAAGAAATAAACCTAGATCAGGGTTAACAGGGTCTAACAGCTGAAGTCCTGAGAAGACCAGATGGCTGTGTGAAATAACTATACTGCTTTCTTGCTATTGTTCTGGATACAGCTTTTCAATCAAAGATCTTTTATCTCTATTTTTAATAAAAAGAATACATAAAGAATCCATGTCAAAGTCTTGTTTGAAACCTTTTTAGAGTTTTTTTCTGGTTTTTTTTTTGGGGGGGGGGGTTTTGGGGTTTTTTTTGTGTGTTTTGTTGTTTTGTTGCATTTTGTTGTGTTTTGTTTTGCTTTGCCTTGGGGTTTTTTGGGGGGGAGGGGAGGGCAGTGGGTCGGCAGGTTTGTTTGCTGTTTGTTTGCTTTGCTTTTTAACATTCTGTAATGGTTGATTCACCCTGGACACCAGACAGTCTTTTACTTTTGTCCTCAGAGCCTGTTTCTGTTACACGCCTGTTTCAGGGAAGATGGGAATGGTTGGAACAGCACCTGGCCAAAATTCAGATACTCTATTTTGTGTAATAAAACCTACATAATGGTCTTTCTATATTTGGTTTTGAACCAAATCATGCAGAAACCAATTTTTTTAATTCTGCATGAACAGAAACACTGAAGAAGAACAAAAGGCATTTTCCCCTTCTTCCATCTGTCCCCATCAAGTAAAATAAATGAGCTTGGGCCTGCACCTGCTAAGCAAATATTAAATTCTTGGGGGGATCCAAAGGCTGGGGAATGAGTTGGCACATGAGCACAGACATCTTAGAATCTTTGGCCAAAGCCAATCTTGCCCAGTGGGGCTTCCTATGGTCACAAGCCATTGATCTCTAGCAGCTGCTACACTGGAATTAACATTCTTGTCATGGCTGCTGTTAGCCATGTGCAATTGTCACAATCATCCAGTTCAACATCTCCATGCCAAAAAACCTGGAAAGCTCAAGAGCCTTGAGTATAAACCTCTTAACACTGCAAAGCTCTGACCACAGAGCCAAGTGATGACACCTGTTTAGAGGTGGAGCTCAGCAACTGGGACCAGTGTCTGAAAAGTTTCCCAAAGCAAACTTTTAGCACCATGGATAATTACAGTTCATAAACAGGGGAAAACACATCATATCTAAAATACTATTTAGAGCCTTGAATTGTCAGTTCCTAACAGCAGATGAGAATTCAGTGAGATGTTTGTCAGAATCCTGTATTCGGTCTCAATAAAATTCTTTGATTTCAATACCTTTAGAGAGAACTATTTATGTGCAATGAAGAGCTATTTTCTGGTAAAGCTTAATTTTACTGGAAAAATTTCTGAATAGATTAAATTTGTTCTTTATTAAAGTTATATGTTATAGAAAATGGGTGGCTTTCTGCATCAGTGTATTTGTTTGCATCCAATGTCCTTCAGTTTTCATATTTCACCTTATTTCATAGGTATTTGATGCTCCCAAATTTGAGTTGTTCTCAAAACAAGCAATTTGGGTTTTCTAAATCTTAGTAAAATACTCAGCAGAAGCTAATTGTGGTCCCTCAGGGTGCTGGGATGATGGTATTACAAGACCTCATTGCTCAGTGTTGTTAAAAATTAAAATAAAACAACAACAACAAATTACCTGTTAGGAAATATTGAAACTGGAATCAGGAATTAAAATGGCAACATCATTATGTCACTATTTCAACCTCTCGTTGACATCTTAAGCACTCTGTGCTTTTTTGTGTTTCAGTCCTGGGAGAATTTTAGAAGACTCTGAAAATTTCAGAAAGAAACAAAAATGTTTAAATATATGGTGAGGACAGGGAAACCTCTTTAATTTGCAAAATGTAAGAGAAAGAGGTGTAATAAGCATATATATAATCCTGGATCTTATAGAAAAGATAAAAACTTTTGAAGTGCTCATTTCATCACCAGCATAAGAATAAAGGGGTAAAAAAACCCCAAGCCCTAGTTGAAGCTGCATCCAAACCGGACATTTGAGTTAGAACTTGCATCTAGAGGATGCTGTGAGCACTCAAAGTTGATGCGGCAACAAATGAAATTAGTTTTGAAAGCACAATCTGTGGAAGGTTTTGAGACTGGAGAGCAGTGTGACTGCCAGGGTGCCGTAGCCCTGGGGATTGAAACGGGATCCAATCATCCAGCCACGAGCAGGGCAGCTGGGGGCACTGGAGCAGCACCAGGCATCAGGCTCTGCCACGGGGATGGGCACAGGCCAAGAGCAGGCACCCATGGGCAGGCAGAGAAGGGATGTTGGGAGCTAGAGACAAGTCCTCTTGGGGCATTGCTGGAGCAGGGCATCTGGAAGATAGAAAATAAATGTTCTGGAAACATTTTAAGGTGTGGATCCCTGAGACACGCACTCTAGATCCCCGATCTGAAAGGCGCCTGCACCCAGTGCTCAACATCTGTTGCACATCCACTGTGCAGTCATTTGGCCATTTGTGCTTAAGACAGAAATAAATCTTGAGCTGGATCAGGTGAGACAATGCCCATGAGGATATACCAGTCTATCACATACAGGTCTCCTGCATGCCTTAATTTCTGAACTGTAAGCTAAAAGTGATAAGAATCCACACCATTGTGTTTCTTGAACAAATGCTGACAAGGTCAAATCCCTCCTGAAAAGAGATTAAGAGTGAGATTTGGGATTATTTTTGCTACTATTTTTCCATTTAAGAAACACATTTGAAAAAGCAGATCTTTCTCTGTTCTGTCTGCTACCTCGGAGGAAAAAAGGAATTGTACCCATTAAATTAATTTATTTTCGTTGTGAAAAAGACAATGGTATCTGGAACAAAATGAAGATTTAAAAAAAAACCTTTTTATTTACTTTTTGGAACAGGCACCAAAATTTTACATGAACTACATAAATAGAGCCATAGTGCCATGATAATCCAAGCACCATGAAATAAGATTTATCTTTGTGAAATACTCTAGTACGCTGACCTAAACACTCACAATGCAAGAATAATTCTTTATTTTGGGTCTAGTCTCCATTTAGCTTAGGAGGCAAAGCAGAATTTAACAGACCTTTTATCACTCAGCAAGAGCAGATGCAAGTTTCACAAGTTCTCCTCCTCAGTACCAAGGGTTGATACTGAAAAAAGAAATGTAATTTTCAGACATAAAATCTGATAACTTTAAAATTCTTTCATAATTCCCTGAAGAACAAACGGTTAAAACCACTATGTGTGTATATGTTACAGTTTCTGACCTTTTGTATTGTTTTTGTCTGTGGACTGTATCATCTATTCAGTCTTACAGTCATCCATTTCCCCACATCTTTAGTTTTTAAAAATACATCTTTCATTAATACTTTCAACAGAAGCTCCCAGATAATCTGTCTCAGGAGTTAACTTTTATTTTATGAATGGTGAACAAGATCAACATATAGGTCATAAACAATGATGTTTTTCCTTTTGAAGAAATATGGGATTTTAATTACATTGTAAAAAAGAAACTTTACATTTCCTGTCATCTGCTCCAGATATTTAATTCTATTGTTCTTCTGAAAGGTCGCATCTAGAATGTCACATCTGCAAGGACACCCGTGACCCCTATTGCCATGCAAGTTTCTGCAAGATAGAAGCAGGAAGACTGAAAAATACTTCCCTGAGTATCAAAAATAGATTACTAAAACTTATTCCAACAGCTGAGTTCCCCAAGGCATCAATGTTATGTATACATATGCACAAAAGATTTAGCATTTAAAAATATCAGGAAGCATTTCCAAATCAGTCCCAAATGACTCTTAGGAACTTCTTTCCTTTGTTCATGGCTGGTTTGTTGGATTTTATGGTTTGGAGTTGGGAGGGTTGCCTTTAATTATTAATATTTTTACTGTTTATAATTCATCAGAAAGAAAAGAAAGATTATTTCTCTGAATGCCAGTAGCCCTGGGAACTTTCTTTGATGAAAGGAACTCTATTTTATGCATATCTCATCTTTATATCCCCCCTTGTTTGTGAATACTAATACTAATGGCATTCCTTAACTCTGGAGTTTATTGATGAAAAAAAATCCAGCAGGGGGATATCTTTAGGGAATACTAATATTTAACTACTTCCTTTTTCTTAAAAAAGTTTCAAAACAAATAACGAATGAAATAAGGAAACTTTTCACCAAATAAATAAATAAATAAATGGGAGCCTGGAAGCAACATTGCCTTTTCTTTCATGTTCACTAGTCTTTGAAAGATGTACTTTAAATTCCTCTAACCAATCTTTCCTCTATGAGTCTTGCTGCTGGTCAGACTGTATTTTCTCGTGTATCATAAGCATTCAATTCCCTGCAATGCAATTAAAACCCCATCTTTCTTCAAACTGATTAAATCTTGCAACATCTGTGAAGGAAGAAAGGAAGGTATAAACATTCTCTTTTTCTTTACACAGATGGGAGGCACAGACCAACAGAATGCAAAACACTCAAGTGGATGCTAAATATTAAGTCCTATTCAAACAAAAAAAAAAAAAGTGGGCTTGTGTTTTGCTGCTCTGAGTTCTGAGGGATTAGTTTAAGATCACTGATCAAGTCACTGTTAAAAGACAGAAACCTCCCCCTCATTTTTTGGACTTTTGGACCAAAGTGGAACATTCTACATACATTTAAAAAGATACAAGATGAGAGAGACGAGCTGCAGTGAAGGTGGCCAGATATTTTCTGGGCAAGAGAAAAGGAGTTTCTCATCACTTATGAAAAACGTTTTCATAATCATCTGAGCTGCAAATTAAGAATACCAGATTTACATTTCAAGCAAAATTAAAGATCAGTTATGAAAGAAGATATAGAAATAGATTTAAAAACATTTTCCCCCTTTATGCTAGTATGAATCACAGACCTAAAATTGTGTTAATTTCAGCAGTCACAACAAGATACTCAGGTGCTTTTCCATAAAGTTTTTATATAAAATAGAAAAAATATATGCTTTTGTGGGTGTGCCTTCCTTTAAAATGATGGAAATATCAGTTAAAAATCACTTGTGTTTTGCCACAGAGATATGAAAATTTTACATCATGCTTTCCAAGTTCCTCACAAATGAGGCTTTGCTCTTCTAGATGAAAGATTCTGAGAGCCTTGTTACATACTGTTTAGACTCCAAACTTGCCTGGGAAAACAGAGTTTTAAAAATCTTCATGGTTCTTTCGTTAATTTCTAAAATGATTATGTATGTTTTTTCCTTTTTTACCCATGCTAAGAAAGCAGTACTGAAAGTTGAAAACAAACCTCATTATCTCTTGCAGATTGAAACATATCTTGAACTTAATAAGTAATTACTGTGACTGGACATTACATTTTTCAGAATCTGTGAGATTCTTTAAGCCTTTTTTGTAAAGAAAAAAAACCAAAACAACTTGCCTCTGTGGAAATTACAGAAATAATATGCTATAAATATTTTATTTTTTTTTTTACCCTTAATTGCCTGTGCTCGTTCATTGATACACATTTAATATTATTCTTTGGATTAAGAAAATTTATAGAGTTCTTGAAATGCCTATTGACATTGATAATTAAATTCTTGGTGCTTTTTTTGAGATCCATGCTCCTGATGCCATTGAAATGTGCATGAGACAGTCACTGCTGTCTACAAAAGCTGTAAGTGCATATATTTTAGTAACATTCTTTCTTGTTAAAAAAGAGAGAATTACTGTGGTGACACACCTCCATGTCTGTAGAATAGCTAAATTTATATGATTTGATGTAAGGTTTTGTGAATAGTCTTTATTTCAAGTAGAAGCAGCTGGAGAAATAACTTCATCACATTAGATCCTTACAGGAGCAAAGTTTTCTTTCAACCAGCTGTCCTAATTTCAGGGTACAAATAAAAGTTTCCCACTAAAATACATTTTTTTGCTCTCAGTGTGATCTTGATGCAAACTATATGTCAGACTTTTCTTGGAGATTACAAGCTTTTAGATTTTGTTCACATATTTCTGTGTCCAGAGGCTAAAAATCTCTCTGCTTTTTCGTGCATGTTCATTGTGACAACAAAATGAAACAAATATAGCTGATTTAAACAACAATATTGTAGTTTTAATTTAACTCTAGATAAAACAGAAGAGATCCACCATCTGTATCTCTGCCACAGAAAAACTGTCTTCTACAGAGAGCATGTGCCTCACTTAAGAATTTGCTAGGATTCTGTGGCATGATATTTTTGCACATAAGTGATGGTTTCATTTGTCAGCGAGATGTAGAGCAAAAGAGGAGTTGGTATGTGTGTAAATGAAATTTGCTTACATTCACAGAAAAAAAATATTCCTCTAAAACTAGGAAGATAAATCTTTCTTTAGAAGTGTCAATATTAAAGGGAGAAACTGCTACACGGACAGTTCCTTTCCATTCAGGATTTTAAGACCCACTTTTCTTCCTATTTAGTTTGATAAAAGAGACTCCTGATCAATGTTTCAATGTTCAATAAATTTTGCATGAGACATTATTCTACTTTTAATATCTTTTGCTAATATAAAAAGATTGAGATCAGACAATAGTCAGTATTGTGTGCTAGCCATATCTGGTCTCTTGATTTTCCTGCAGAGATGTCATTTAAACTTCCTTTTGAAGAGAAAGAAAAAAATAGCTCCTTCTAAAATAAAACTTGGAAGTGGTTCTGGGAATAGTTTGTTTGACTAATAGCTTTTAAAAGGCTGAAGAGTTAAACCATAGGCGTGTTACCTTGTGCTCTACACAACACTTGGTTCATGTGTGCTTGATTCACAAATCCTTGAATATACCATGATGCCAGGACATGTGACCCACTCTGGGCTAAAAGAATTCAGCTCTGACAGGCTGCAACCAAGCCCTCACACTGCCAGTTATGTTTTCAACAGGAAACAACCTTAAGCCCAAGAAAACAGGAAATATGTCTTTTGTTCACAGGATTACCATGTAGGAATGAAAGGCAAGTCTGTGTCAGGTTCTGCTTGTTGTGGATGCAGGTGGTTTGTTCTAGATCAGCTTTGAAGAACATGGGTGTGAATTACCCTCTAAAAGTGATCTGGAGAGATAAGGTAGCTGCATGGCATAACTATGTTAACCTGGCAAAGTATGCAGCCAGAGCCACAGGCACCAGTACAGTAGCAGGGAAGTCCCCTGGGGACCAAACCTCAATCCTTTTCTGTGTCTATGCTAATGATGTAAAAATACTTATTGGCAAGTTTTTGCAGATGACAGTCTTGGGCGGGACAATAAATGATAAAAAGGAGAGGGGACTTCTGTGCATTTGACATAATCTAGGTGTATGACCAGAGTGGGGATCATTCATCAAGCCTGCCTATAGGCTAGGGTTGTTAATCTCTGCTTTGGTTTAAACCCAGCTGGCAACTAAGCATAACTTGCTCACTCACCCTTGGCAGGCCATGGGAGAGAACTGGAAGGGCAAAAGTGAGGAAGTTCATGTATGCCCAGCCTTGCTGGAGGGGTGGCCTGAGAGGCAGAGAAGGCCTTGTCACTGTGAAAGCTCTGCTCCACAACAAAGAAAACATTTCTGCATTATAAACACTGTTTTCAGCACAAATTCAAAACAGTCCCATTCCAGCTACTGTTAGAGAATTAACTCTGTCCCAGCCAACACCAGCACAACCTCTCCCCCGGGATTAATTAGTCTCCTGCTCTGAACCATTCTCTAGAGGGTACGATCACACCAGCTTCCTCTACTGACTATAAGGGACTCTAGGGAAATTAGCCTTTATAGATAAAAATTAGCCCTTGGAAATACATTCCTCTTCCCTGCTCTGACAAATATCTACATATCTAGTATGTGAATAATGCATATGCTTCTAGAGTGTCTTGCAAAATACCACTGGGGAAAAAGAAAAGGACTCTGTTTACTGCCATTGCACACAAAATATGGCTGCTTTGGATTAAGTGAGAAGTACAGGTACCCTTCAGTCTAAGGCATAACTGTGAAACCCTGTAAAACAGGAAATCAGTGGGGTGAATAAGAGGCAAAGAAAAATGTATCATCCCTCCAAAGGAGAAAAAAAAATAAAGAAAAAGCCAAAAAAAGGAAAAATAATCAGTTTTTCTGCTTGTGAGGTCCTAAATTTTAAGATGAAATTAGTGTTACTTTAGTTTTTCTTTCTTGCCAAATAAGCAAAGTATGTAATGTCATATTAGGTATTCACAACCAGGGTGAAAATTTTCACTATAAAACCTGTTTTTAGAGACCCTGGCTCTTTAACAGAATAAACAAGCATTGCTTTTTCAGAAAAAGGAAGAGCCACCATATTTTGGATCTGTGGCTACTAGATGCAGAATTTCAAGGTTATTACACAGAGCAAACGAGAGATTTTTTCTTTTAGGTGGAGCATCCCAAAGCCATTACAGAATTTACTTTTTACCTAACAAATCTAAGATCATTAAACTGTAAGTGTTTTTGAAATAAACCAGTGTAGATTCTGAGACACTTTGCTACCAAAGACTGATTCTTTGTGTTTAGGGTGTGAAGGATGTTGTATCATAAATTTTAAAACCTTTGACAATAGGAAATTAACAACCAAAAATCACTAAACACTACATAGACTGACATCAATGTCAAAATATGAGGAAACTAAGTCCTTTTTCATCACTGATATATTTGTATGAATTGTAGCTTTTCCAAAACTGAACAGGTAGGCCCTGAGCCAAGAAAAATGAAAAAAAAAAAAGTAGTCCTCTAGTGCACAGACTAACAGAACAAGCCACTTGCAAATAAAGTCATTTTTTTTAAGCTCATTACTCCAAAGTACCTCTCTTGAAATCAGATCTGTGTGGAGTTTTTCAGATATGGACACCATTAATTTATCTGCTTCACATCTGCAGAGATTTCCCAAGATAAATAAGAAAAGGACAACATCCATACAAACAAACACAAATTCTTTTTTTATTATTTTATTGTTTATAAAAAAGAATTATGTAAATATCCTAAGTTTATTTCAAGATAAAATTTCAAAGTTTATTTGAAATATTTATTAAGAATGGTACATACTTTGGCCTTTCCTAATAGAAGTGACACATATGAATTTATTTAGTAGGAGGAGTACATTTGTGCTCTACATCATAATACAATCCAGACATATGGATTATGCCTTTGTGATCTCCAAGCGTCTGTTTCTTCGCAAACTGTCCTCTCCAAATTACACAGGCATTTCTGAAAAGTTTAAAAAAGAACAGATTCCATCTACTTATCATTCTGAACATAAGTAATAATGTAGCTTTATATTATTTAACCATAATACCCAAAGTAGAAGAGCATGTCTGCAGATGGATAACAATAATTATAAAAGCAGAGAAAGACTTTTAGAGTAATAAGTGTGCTTTGGTTTTATGATCATCTTTTCTAGATTCTAAATTGCCTAAATATGAGTTCTTTGATGCACAGTAAGCCTAAAAGCTAAATATGAATTTAAACACCTAAGCTTGGGGTTTTGACTTCTGAAATGTTGATTCTAGATACCTGAATAAAACTTTCTGATATGATGTTATAAGTTATTGACTAAAAAATTAGAATTTTATTGTCTAGTAGTTTTCAAACATGTTAATAATTGTATTTTCTTCCTATAGATTTTCTCCCATTGAATCAGGGTACATAATTTAGACACTCAATATTAAAGATTTGATACCTATGCTAAATTGGTCTAATCATGCAACCCTTGATTTCACCAGCATACAAAAATGCAGAGCAAGCAAACAGAGTCAGATTCTCTGTTCTAATCTTCACCCTACAGCTGGAGGTTTCACATGGGTCTAAACAGTGTAGTCAGAAGAGCTGACAGATAATGCCTTATGTGGAAACCTCATGACTTTCTCTTATCTTTTATTTTCCCTTTACAATCCTGACATAGGAAAGCTCTTGTTTTTCTTGAAAATCAGATGTCCCTTACAGGCATCTAAGTTAAAACTTCAGTTTTACAGGTCAAATTATACCATTTTAGTAGCCTATATTCCAGTGAACTTAATTAGAAGTAGAACAAAAGAAGTGCATTCTGTGTAATTATGCTTTTTTGGTGTTAGAGGAGACAATATCAGGATGCTGGGCACCTTATAATATGAAATAAATGCAAATGAAATTCACTTTTCTGGCAGTTGTGTGTTTTGTATTGCTATGGAAATTCATTCCTGTCCATCTGAATGTCCAGTCCTGTACAAAATTATTAACTTTAAATCATTGCATCATAGAGTCATAGAATATACTGAGTTGGAAGATCACAGCGTGCATTTTCCTGGAACCTTCATTTCCAGAGGACACCCCCAGAATCACACCATGTACCTGAGAGCCTTGTCCAAACTCCCGAGCTCCCTCAGCGCAGGCTGGTGCTGTGACCTCTTCCTGGGGAGCCTGTTCCAATGTCCAATCACCCTCTGGGAGAAGAACCTTTTCCTGATATCCCACCTAAACCTCCCCTGACTCAGCTTCAGGCCATTTAGTCAGGGACATTCATCAGCTCATGCGTTCCTGTAAACCACCTCTGTCTCCTTGTTTTCTGTTGTTCCTTTGCTACCTTCGGCGTCAGTCAATCAAAGGAAAATTTAATTCTGAAGAGGAACATAAAAATCTATGAATCAGAAAACAAAATGGCTACTGACCATAATTTTCAGTATACAAAACAGATTCATGTAACTTGCAATCAGTGTAGGGCCAGAGCTTAATGTACCATTAAAAAAATAATTCACATCCAACAAAAATCACCTCTGTACAACTGTGCCTTCGATTTTATAAAACAAGCCAGAGACACAGCATGAGGTTAAACATATCTAAATATCAGTAAATTACACACATAATTAAACACAGATTTGACTTCAATTACTCCTATTTTTTAAGATGAACCATACTCAAGAGAAAGTCATATTCATAAATAGGAAAACAGGCCCTACAATCAAAAGAGCAGGTTTTCCAAGTTCAAGACCTTCCCCGTCAGGTACAAATATGTAGGAAATTTTGAGCCAGGCTGCATCAATCAGTCTTTTTGTGGCGTTGTCTATTTAAAGAGCCTCATGCTCATAACACAATCTAAGTGAACCGTATAAGAAACAGTCTTCAACATACAGTGGTGTTTGCTCTCTATAACCATCCTATACTTCAAATGGTATCTTCTTGATTTACTAATAAAACATATTAAGATTGCTATGAAAAGCTGAGGAAAAAGGGATATATCAGTCATTAAGAGCTGATTGAGTTGCCTTAAGGTTGGGTTTTAGTCTGTGCAAAAATTGAAAAGGACTGAATTGAGGATGCAAAACATTTTTGGAGAATATTGAGCCACTATTAGCCAAACTACCCTTACTCTCTATGCACACAGTCGCAGTGTATTTCTACTTTGAAATGTGCTATACTGTCAGTGTTTTCATTCTGATACACACAGCTGCTTTGAAATAGAAGCTCCTATATTGTTCCTTGCATAGACAAAGAGATTAAGTTCTTTCAGGTCTGAGATTTCAAGATTCACTACTCAGATCTGTACACTGATGCCATCCAAATTTTCTTCCATTTCTACTTTTCTGTATACATTTTCTGTATATAGCCATCTGTTTTGGCTGTCTTTTCAAGATTATGAAGCTATATTATCCCCTTAAGAAGCCTGGTTATGACAGTATAATTAAAACTAAAGATTTCATTGCAAATGCAATGAGTTTGATTTTAATTGGGACTACTTACAGAGTAGAACCATTTCCTAAGTTGTGTGGTGTGCTACACCATACATTGTTGGACTGAAGTTGATGAAGTTATGAAGGTAGAAATGGACAACTTTTGAATTGAGGTAATCAAATTTTTGATTGTCATTAAGGAAACCTGACGTCTGACAAATATTCTTACTCTGTCAAAGTACTGGCAAAAGGAGGCTCAAAAAGGCTCAAAGGAAGCCTTTGAAGTGCAGTATTATTCTATCCACGTGTCTTAACTTATTTTTGAAATCCCCGATTTGTTTTTTATGCTGAAGTAAGAATTATCTGCACCATCTGTCAGGACAAAGATGATGCTTGGACTGTAACTTCCAGAATTTGTCATTGCAGCAAACAATTTAAGAAAATGTGTAAGAAGTACACACAGAACAGTGGGGGCATCTTTCCACTCTGTAATTACTTCATACTTTCTGCAAAATGTCTTAACCTTCCAGTGGATGTTTCCTCTTCCATAAATATTGCTGGCACAGCAGAAAACAATTGGGATTTTCTGTAAATATAAAACTCAGACAATTAACTCATGTACAACACACACGTCATCATATTCATTTGCCATTTTCATGGTGGCTTGTCCTTTCTACATTTTATTATTCATTTATGATAGCTATTATATGCCTTTCAGAGTCTATCTGGCTCTCCTGAGGAATATTTATGACTATTATAGGGCTCTTATGAGAAGACCCAACGACAGTTATTGCAGAAACTCTGTGAAATGCTACATTAGTGCAGAGATATGCTGGTAGTAAAATACCTGAACTTGTTTCAAAGTATCCCTTGATGGAAATTAGAAGATGGGCTTCTACTGGTGAGGTTTTTTATCTCCTCTAACCCCATCACCTCAGACAACTGAGCAGTTCTGATTGGAAGTTTAGTATTCAGTAATTGCATCTGGTGCCTGAAACAAGAGGCTTTTGGAAAAGCTTTCAGTGGCAAGAAACAAGAAAACACACTGTTTTTATAGATATTGGCTGCAGCTATAATACAGAAAAATGAAAATGGAAAAAACTTAGGTGGAAATAGAAGGTCTAAAGGTACCTCTTCTAACATTTAGGGCCATGTCTGTTTGCCCTTTATCCCTCTACTTCCTTCCAGTTTTAAGAAGGAAGGGTGGTGTCCTGAAGTGATCTGAATACTGCAGTTCTGCATCTTCTGGAAGGGAAAGAATCTGGAAGGAGGAAAAACAAACTGAGGAGGAGGAAGAAGGGGATAGCTTTCACTAGATTTTTTTTTTCTTCTCCTAATTTGTGTCTAATTTCATTCCTGTATCGATAAATTACTATGAAGAAAACTTCTGAATCATGTTTGTTCTACCATGTCCATTAAAAAATGTTACTCTTTTTCTAACTTTACCTCCTCTGTATAACAAAAAAGCAGTCATCTGAGTTTAGAGCTAGGAGATTTTCTGGTGTGTTAGTGGTTGTTGTGGGAGCAAATATCCTGTACTGCCAGGAAAAAAGAATTGAAAAACATCTTGGTTAAAAAATGACAAAAGATAGTTTACCAGGATGAAAAATTTAAAAAGGGAAAAAGAGAAGATCAAAATACTGAGAAAAGCAAAAGAAATGTAAAAGCAAAGGCTTGATAATACATGGATACAATATAAATATAAAGAATTTCAGTTTGGGTGTAAATATTAACTTCATCTTACATTGAACATAACTTCATCTTACATAGAACAATTTTAGTGGTATGTCTGCTAAAAGTTACACAACCTTTTCAGAACTTAGGTTTTGCACAGTGTTTGAAAATTGATATTTATTTATGTTGGCTGGGCTTTCAGCAGTTTATGGAAGAAAGTCATGCATTGTCTTGGGATGTAGTTTAATTCCATTTTGGACCTCTCCAGCATTTATCTTTGCAAATAGCTTTCTTTAGCTTCCCTCAAATAGCCAAAGACTAATCTTACACCAGAAAAATGAATCTCCACAAGTATCTTCTTTAACCAAAGGAGGGAAGTAGGTTCCACAAAGGAAATGTTTCATAAGAAGAGGTTCTGAATCATCACTGAAGGTGTCCTCCTGCACTGAGGAAATGTAAGATGATCCTTCATAGGTATAGGTCTGTACTTCTGACTTTTCTTTTTGACTCTTCAAAGCCTTTCTTGTTAGTGCCATATATTCCTCTGCCCGGTTTCCTCTACTCCCAGTTACAGGTCATTGGTTTTGTTCAAATTATTAGTTAAAGTTCTTTATACTATGATGAACATCCCACCACAGGACCAGAATATTATATCCCCTCTTTCCTGTACTCCTGACCATAAGCTTTCTGGAACAGAAATTAATTTTTGCTTCAGACTCTTAGGCAAAACTCATCAGATTGCCTATATTTAAAAAAAAATCAAAGAAAAAAACTCAAATAAAGCTAATATCCACTCCAAAATATAAACCAGAAAGCGTAATGTCTTAGTAACTTAATTGAAGTCAATATTATCAGTTTCCTCTGGCTGAGGAGCTGACCCTGAGCATTGGTTAAGGGTGAGATTAGGTGTAAATAAATCATATTGCAGTACTGGAGTGTATGGTAATTGAGTTATTTTGTTTTCTGAGTTCCCCATCTTTTACTCTTCTGGTTTACTTAAATTAACAAACAGCATGAAGCTTTTTAAACCTGTCCTTGATGGAGGAAGAGCAAATGCCAAACTTTAACTACAATTAATTACAAATAGTGAGATACCTTATAGGAGGTAGCAGAAAATATAATCATTCACATTTAAATTAAGTGTTTCAAATAATGATTTAATTGAGAATTAATAAGCCAGTTATTGCAGGTTAATTAAATGCCACTTGATGATTAAAAACATATTATTTATTCAGATTAACAACTATTAGGCAGTAGTGTAGCCCCACACCCTGCTGTGTACTTATTATTTTAAAATCTCTGCCAATGTATTTCTCATTTTCAGGCTTGTTTTGTTTTTTTTTTTTACTTTGTTGCTGTTTATAACACCTTCAAAACAAAACAAAACAAAGTACCCCAAAATTTTAGCACAAGATTGTTTTTTGCAACACTGAATATTTCTTGGGGGTTTTGACATGAATGTTTTTGACATTTTATCTATGGTAACTGTAAGGAAGAAAACCCTGAAATGTGACAACTTGTATATACAAGTTTATATAAAACAAAGAGGAAGTTGCAATGAGTGTATACAACACTCAGAAATTAAGGAAGTCAATTATCAAATATGTAAACTTCAAATAAGTCCTGTGCTTACGCATGGGCCATACCCAGGTAATTTTCAGTAGAGCTGTACAGCTATATATGTTACCCACCTTTGGATGCAGTGTGTGAATATTGTCTTTTGGTGGTCAGGAGTGGGTGCTGGAAAAATCCACATATTCTTTTATTAAGTCTTTTTAACCATGCATTGATGCTTTTGTTGTGTTTATGCTGATAGGTTATTTAGAATTCCATGTAGATGAAAGATTGCCATAATGGAGCAAACTTTTTATCCATATTAATGCATAGTATAAACTGATGATATTCTGATCATAAATCCAAAACAACTTTAAATCAAAGCAATTGTGCAACACACACAGCAGGACATCAGTGGTCTCCCACCTTAGTTTGGAGAAGAAACTGCAGACTGGCAGGTAGCCTGTTATAATAATTTCCCTTTGGAAATCCTGCATGACTACCATGAGAAGAGGGAAGTGGCAGTGCCATGTATCTGCATATGCTGATTCTTGGCCACTTTTGCTGATTCTCATGCTCCTCAATGAACTTCAGCTGCACTAAAAGATTTTATACTACAGAACACAGACATGGAGTTTTCTACTGTCTGCTCACAACCTCTCAGTGCTGTTGCAACAACACTCTTTGGTTGCACAAAGAGGTTTGCTTCTGTTTCTCGGTTTGGACAATGCTCTCAAACACGTAGTGTGATTCTTGAATTGAACTGTGCAGATCTGAGAGCTGGAATTGATGATTCTTGTGGTCCTTTCAACTCAGGATATTCTATGGTTCTACAATAAGTGACCTAGAGAAACACCAGGAAGCCTCTATTATAGTCAGGTATTCCAACAGACAATTTGTTTTATCCTGTTTTGACGCAGACCATGGTTGATTAGCCTAGCTTGAGTAAAAAAAGATAATGAAGACAGGAAAGAATCAAAAGATTAATTTTCTCTGGTTCTTCATGCAAATTGAGGCAGAAAAAAAGATTCTATGCACTGGTTTACAATTATTACTTAAAGTCCCATATCAAAAGCATAAAGCAGTTTCTTTTCACTGCTATGAACTGCATTTCCTATTTACATAATCAGAGATGGTAGAATTGGAGTCATGGTGACTGGAGAACATTTTACTCCAATATGCACAACTGTTATGGCTTCTGAGAGGCCAAGATCCCCTTCCAATCATCCTCTCTAGATTCATGGATGGATTGCTGACAAGCATCTTCCTGGCACCAGGAGGTTTATAAACAGTTGTCTTGATAGCTTGGTAGTTGAGCTTAAAATTATTTTACAGAAAAAAAAAAAATCTTCCTAATTTGTCTTAGGCATTAAGGGTAAGACAAACTTCCAAAGGAAAGGGTCTTGAGAAAAGAATCAATTACACTAACTTCTGGTCCCTCAAACTCACTGACTTTTAAGCTGGAAGAGGAGACAGTTAAAAGGTTTGTTTTCTCTTAGGTTGGGTGTATGAGTGTTTTCTCATACAGGTCAGGAAGGCCAGTCTTTCCTAAGCACAATAGGCAATGGAGAAAACTGAGCTACCATGCTGAACAAGACACAGAATATTTTCTTGATGAAAAAGTCAGCAAGAATAGAGAATGTAGTGTCACTTATTTTGCATTTCCTTCAGACTGCTTTATCAGACAGCTTCAGCAACTTCTCACTTCTCTGGAGTATTCATGAAAGTGATGTATGACTGTGAGACGATGCAAATGCTGTGTCAATAGGTGTCAGGATCCTCATATTCTTTGAGTTAAACAGCTAAAGATATTTTAATATGAGGCTATTTAAGCATTTAAGCTACGTCCATTTTGAGATATTAATTGGTACTCTTATAGTCTCATATGGTGTAGCTGTATGGGCCATATGGCTGTTGTGGATGCAATTCCCATGTTCTTCTTCAACTTTCCAAGACTCACTGTAAATTATAAATTGCAATGAGTTTTCAGCAGCTTGGTATGCCTCAGTCAACCTCTGCAAACGTCAGCTTATCATAAAACTAGCTCAACAGACATTAAAATGAGGGAGCAATTGTCACACAGATCAATTGTAAAATGCATTGCCTCAGCTTTATTAAAATGTCAGTGGATAAGGATGAGGATGGTGGTGAAAATAAAGGACTGAAGTATTCAAATAATTCAAAATATATAATAATATACTTTTATCTGTGCCTTTTTAGATGCATACAATTAATGATTGAAATAAATTCTATTTGAAAGTTGTGATGTGGTATAAAGACAAAAATAGCTTTTAACTTAAAGAAGAACATTTTAAAATACACTGATGCAGCCATATCTTTTGTTACTATTTAATCATATTATGTAGTTGAAATTTGCACATATTATTCACCTTATTTAAGTTGCCTCACCATTTAAGATGATGTTTAGTACCAAAGACAATTAGCAATGAGTCACTTAGACTATAATAATTCCTGTCTTCTTGTTTCCAATTTTTCAGACTTTTGTAATTTCAAAAGTGCTCCATGAAAATTTATTTACAGGGCCTTTGCCTTCCTGAGAAATACTCAGATGAAAAGAAGAGGGTGAAAATAAGAGAGAATTCCATGAGATATAAAACTGGATAATTATGATCCCTTATGAGATGCTTGGCCACTTTTCTTCTTTAATGATCTCAATGTGTTTTGTGACTGGATGCCATAGGTAGTGGGGCATCAGGTTTTGCATCATATCAGCCAGTTTGCTCCTGTACCTTTTCTCGCCTTGGTATTTCAGGTCATATTAAAAAGGAAGATTTTCATCTTACCTCCTACTAGGAACATCAGCACATCCTATGGAGAAGGTAAATCTGGTATCTGATATGAAAGAAACAAAGGCATGACAAAGTGTTGCAATTTTTTTTTTTTTTTTGCTTGTTTGTTTTATTTGGTTTCTTATGAATAGAAAGCCCTTTAAAGGGCATTCTTTCTTCAGACATCCCATCCTCTCCAGTAAGAGGCAAATCCCAGGTGACCCACTCACATGTCATATCAGGATTGTGGAGGAGGCAGGAAATGGAATCAGCACTGCAGGGCTGCACCTGTGTGAAATACACTCCTTCTGCACACTGCCAAGTGGGCTTGGAGGTGTCACTCTGCTCTGGCTGCACCCAAAATTCTCCAATTTGAAAACTGCAGAGATCAAAGGCAGATGGTCAGGAGATGAGTATCTTGCCTGATCATGGGAACAATGACAGGAACAAAATATCCAGAAACACAGGGAGGTTAACATAGAGGAAGTAAATGGGCTTTAGGACATGCAGAAGAAGTGAATGACAGGAAATCTCTAACTACAGTATATGGAGGGAATCAGGAACCTGCAAACAGATCTGCTTTCCTTCCTTCAAAGACAAACAAAGTAGCAGAGTGTGGAAATGTAGCTAAGGAGATATGAGAAGCATTTAGCTTCAATGTAGGGAAGATTCAGAGGATATATAATAGCTTTAGAGCTCATGGAAATCCTGTGTGTAGGAAGGAAAGGACTTCTCAGAGCATGTACTTTTACTGTAACCATCATCCTACAATGATTTTGGCAGAGGTTGCAGAAACTGCATGAGAAACTAAGAAATTCCTGAGAGGCAAAGCTGTGAATGTTTTAGTCACAGTCTTTGCATCCTATTTTTGTACAACTTTGGGGCCATTCAAGGTGCTTGTGGAACACAGGTGAAACTCCACAGGCTGCAGTGCTGTTGTGACTGCACTTGCAAAAGAGACACAACCACATGCTGTGACCACTCATGCCTTGTCTGTTAAGAAACCAAGACAGGGAAGAAAAGATAAACTTCTAGCCCCTCAAAGTAAATATCTATTATTATTACTACTACTACTACTACTATTATTATTATTATTATTGTTGTTGTTGTTGTTGTTGTGCAACTGTTATTACTGTTATTGTTGCAAGTGCTATTATATTTATCAGTAAGAAATGCTATGAGAACTACATTAAAGTAAAAATGTCAAGTGGAAAAATATATTAAAATTTATATTTTCCAACAAAATGAATTTTCTTTTTCAAATTATTTCATCAATATTTGTTACAGATTCTAATATTTTATAGAAAGAAATATTTATTCGAAGACACTTTATTAATGAAGAATTCCACCACTCAAGAAATTTCTATCATCTCCAGCAGAAATATTTTTGTTAATATTTTCCTTGAAATTTTTTTAATTAATTTTCATGTAGAAAATATCTAAGTTTTAAATTATTTTAGTATTGTTTTTTGGAACTGATTCTTTAGGGAGACTTGGATTCTTCACTCAGAGCTCTATAACTGCCTATTAGTATTAAATCCCTAGTTCAATGTTTTTCAAACTAAGGATTTTAAAATATTCCTGTCTTCCCATAATCATTAGGAAAGATTGATAAAGTGTCCAATAGACCTGTCTATCTGCAGTACAGCTTACAGGGAGGTTTCATAGCCAAATAAAAATGTCTAAAAAAGATGACAATTCAAAACCTTATGTTCAAAATGTTACTGTATTCCTATAAAATAATCTGCTACCAGCAAAATACTTTGACCCAGAGCAACAGACATTTTGCATATGTAAGCAAGAATACATTTTCTGTATGAAGCAAATCCTGTGACCTGACTGACATCTTCCAGTGTAAATCTGTCTTCTCATTTTCCTACTGACACAGTTTTGTTCTCAAACTAAATTGAATCTCACATCTGCAGCCTTGGCGGATCTTCTGCTCCTTCAGACATTTTTCTCCTGTCTCTAATTTTCTGTCTGCATACATTTTCTCTCAACTCTCTGCACTTTTGTTTTCCCTGTGACTAACCCTTTTCTCTCTGTAATTCCACTTCTTCTCCATCAGGGAAGTTCCTTAGCTGCTGTTCTGGAGTGCAGAAGAACATGGTGGTGACCCCCTCTCATCCTAGTAACACTTGACCATGCTCATCTTTCTGGCAGTAATGCTTTCATTCACAGAAGAACAGTTACAAAATAACTTACTTATTATATTATATTTCAATGAACTCTCACAAAGGAAAAAAAAACAACAAAACAGCTGTACAATAAATCTTATGCTTCAGTGCTTTTGAGTTGTAACATTTTCATCTTTAAAAGCCTTCTTCTTCAAAGATTTCTTTTGAGCTCTTTTCCAACTTACAAACTCAAAATAAATTAAGATTCCAAATTTTTAATTCCTTTTCTATAAGAAAATAATAAGGCTTAACTTACTATTTTTTACTGTACTTTAAAATAGTCACAGCTAATTGCTGTCGTTTATAAACAGAAGTTGACTTCCCATTTCCTTTGTCACAAACAGAGAAACATGAACACTCCTATGATGTATTTATGAGGGAAAGAAGGGAGGACACTCTTAGCAGTCTGTTTGCTAGTCTTTTTCTGTAGCTGAGAAAAGCATAATTTGCCAGTGCAGTTTCTGCTATATTCTCACTAATCCCAGCTGCCGGACTGAAGTTGACCAAAAGGATCTGTGGTGCTGTGCTATGAACTTCATTAGCCCCAGTGCTATGTCAGGGTCTGAGAAATTAATTTAAAAAATAACCAGCTGTAAGGTTGTAGGATGGAGGAGAGTCCTAACTTATATGGGCAAAGAGTTAAGGGGGATAGAGTCGAAAAGGATATGTTGCATTAACAGAGGTCAGCCACTGAAAGAAAGACATTTGCCTCCTTCTTGGGCATCCATTGATATCTTTGCACCAAAACTAAAGCGACATTTTAAAGATCCATTTGACTTAAGGTCTTATTTATAACTTTTTGCATGCATCTTCAAGGCCAAGTCTGTTTTTAGAGTCACAATAACTTTTTGTCATGACAGAATCCATTCCTTTACCCTCAACAGCTGCAATCTTTACCTGCTTTATACCATAACATTTTCAGACATTTTTGTGTCTTGGTCTTTTGTACATGAAACTAAGACCTCTCATGTTCTTCCCCTTTTCTGCCATATTTTTAATATATATATTTTTTTAATCTAGACTTTGTTTTTATGATTTTTACATGTTATTTTCAGTCTGGCTTTCAAATGGGTACCTTGAAATTTCTTTCCCATAATTGCATGTTTTCTCTTAATATCTACAAAACTTAATAGTTATTCCTCCAGTTGTCCTTTATAGCTCTTCTTCATTATACTGTTGACAAATTTGGCAACAATCAAGCAACTCTGAATAGTGTTCCAGTCTGATGATTGTCATGGGTTTCCTGTATTTCCTTTAAAATTATTGCATTTTAGTCTTGCCATTGGGTTTTGAGCTTTCAGAGAAACCATCTCTCAGGTCTAACTAAACATTACCCAGAAGCAAATAACTCCTCACAAGGGCTCCCAGTTTCTGAACTAAGAATGCTAACACAACAACAGCTTCAAGTTGGAATGAATAAATCTAGCAAGAGAAAGATTCTCCAAGGTACCCAATATTGCTACTGCTTTTTAACTAGTATTTCATAAAGCATATGACTTTCATTGCATTGAGCTAAAGACTTCTGTATAACATCTTTGGCCTAAAGTGTCATCAAGTTCTTATTTAAGTTCCTTTCTTAGCAAGGATGAAGTTTTCCTCATGTCCAACATTTTTAACAATTTAGTTCAAATAATTGACCATTTGTCCTATCCCAAACTTCCTTGATGTATGTATCTAACTTCTATTAGGATCTCAAAAGCTTTTATTCAAATTCAACTTGAAGGAATAGGGTGCAAAATTTTTTAATGCCACCATATAAATACATATACTGCTGGCACATCATAACAGTAATAAATGCACTGTGTATTTACAGCTCCTATCAGTGGCAGTCAGGCAATAACCCTGAGCAGTATAAATATTCAATTAGAGACTCCCTTTACTTACTGCTAAATATCGTTAAGGAGTGGTAGATTACAAAAATGCCTTGTTACAACACAGCTGTAGTATCCTGCGTCAACTGGAAGACACCATCCTGGTTATGAGATGCTTGTCTATATTTTTTTCCTCTCCATTTTAGTATTTTTAACATCTTATATAAATTTTCTGATGTCACAAGAACTTTTAGACCATCTTCTATCTAAAGAAACTAGTAGGGACTTGATTTTGTTGTTGTTGTTGTTGGTTTGCCTCATGCAGGTCTGACCTACTTTACCTTCTTATGGTGATGGAGAGATACCACATGGCTAAAATTCAGTTTCCAAGAGTTCTGTATTGGCAACAATTAGGAAGCTTCAGCTTCATACTCCCTGTACACGAAAGTGTAGGTAAGACTGCTAGCTTTTAAATAGTGCAGCCATTTAACATTTGTAATCAGTTTACTTTCTATTTAGTGTTTATTTAAAATTAGGGCTATGTATTTTATATCTATATGATGAAAAATATCTTTTGGCCAAATAAATACCACAAACTTATAGACAGATGAGACCTTAGTTTATATCTTCCATTTCACCGTTAGTAAAATATCTCTTACCTAAGGAGGCCATGTTCACTGTACAGTGCTTTTTTACCTTTTTTTTTTAAGGACTTGTAATTACTGAATGTTGGCCAATATACCCACTTAATCTTTTCAATGTGTTAACTGTTGCTTTATCTATCCTAACAGATGGAAGCTGATTTTGCACTACTTGAATTTTTCAAATTGATGCTGCCAGGATCTGCTTTGCAAGTGCTATTGAACTTTCACTGGATAAGATAACTTAGCTCTTTGTTAATTTCATAGAATAATTAAGATTCCTTGTAAGTGGAAACTTGGACAGGTGTATGATGCTTAGAGGTAAAAAAGCTGTTGAGGATCATTATATCAATGTAGTACGTTGATACAATTATAAAATAGAAATATGCCAGGTACAAAAGCTGTTATAAAACACTCTGAACAGCTTCAGCAAGATGCATGCTGACCCCAGACTACAGCAAATAATCTCCTGTTACTTACATGACATTTTCTTTCAGTGCAAGTGTTCCACTCTGTGACCCACTTTCCCGACTTTATGAATTCAAAAAATACAATGTAGCATGTGAAAAAGAACCGGTGTGATCAATGTCACAGGTCCATTGCTTAGGTTGCCTGGGAAATTTTCCCTTTGGTGAGCACGTGTTCTGAAAACATTTTATGTTTCCACTCAAGGATTGCAGTCATTTGCTTTGTTTCTAAGTACTTGATGCACTCCACCTAAACCCAGGCTTAATTAATCTACCCTTTCCTAACCTTTAATATCCTAAAACTCCTCTGTCCCACACATGCACACAACCAATCTAATTACTTTGACATGTTTGTGCACGGATTTATTTGGTGTCTCAATCTTCCCCAGGGAGCTACTTGAGCAATGCCATGGATGCTCACAAGTGAGAATGGGAACCTGTCTCCTGTCTCCCAATCAGCTAAGAATCAAGATGCCAACTAATTCCTCAGTCTCCAGAGCCATTTCAGTTTTGTTGGTCATGACATATGTTCATGTCCAACATTCGATTTCTTTGAGTGGTAGACAGTTGTTGATGATATTTACTATTTCTATAATGCCTCAGTTTATGGAAGGCAAGACGGAACTGGAGTTCTTGAATACTTTCTGAGGGATCTGGAACTTATAAATCAGAGTAGATTTATACTGAAAATTCTCCCCTGCTTACTTCTTCTGTCTTTTCAATTTCCAGCAGTTAAAAGGGAGTAATATTATTTTGTTTTCTGGAGAACCTGCTTGAGCAGGGGTGTTGGACTAGGTGACCTCCAGTGGTCTCTTCCAACCTTACCCATTCTGTAATTCTGTGATTCATAGTTCATACATGTTTATGTAGTTACATTTTTTGTAATGTGCATTTGCATTTTTTTAATCACAGTACATAAAATTTAGGTAGAGTAGAAATTTTAAGGATCTAAGCAACTATTAAATTATGACAGTGGTATATTACCATTCATTTTTTGTTTCAAATTCAAGGGAAACTCTTGAAGCATAAAGTTACTTATGAAACTTAAATGAGAGCAAAAGATAGATTACTGTGAAAATACAGATCCATGTAAGTCTTCTTCCTGTAAGTAGGCCATGTAGCAGCAACTTGATGTTTACAGTGTGCTTAGTTGCCATGGGCTGTCTTGAAACCAGGTTAGAGACACTGTATTAGAGACACACAGGCTCATGCTTCAGCCTATGTAAACTTAGCACATGATAAATCAGTGGATTTAGCAGTACATGCAGTACATGCTAAATAAGTGGAAAATGTTGTGGAGTGCATAGTATCTTTCTTTCTAAGAGTTCTTACAATATTCATATGATTCCAAAAGAAAGATTTTAAAGAGATTATATTCTCATTAAAATGGGGAAAAAAATCTGGTGCTGATCAGATGATAATTTTGTGTGTATTTAAATCTGTGTATATGGAAGACTAAGAAAAATAGGTGGATTTTTTTCTTAGTATTTAAAATTGCACATATGTAAATACCTGGAATTCAGTCCTGATTTTTTTTTTCAAATAAATAAAAATCTCCCAGAAGTTCAGTAATCTTAACTTTTGAACTTCTCACTTTTCAGTAGTCAGATAATTGGCTGATAACTAGTTTAGTTCTTTAGTCAGTAGGGAATTAAATCCCAAAAAACAACCACACAACATATTGGATGCATAATTTCAAGCACAAGGAATGGAATAAAGCCATAGGAATTTCAAGTAAAAAAGTAAAAATAATTTCCAATATTCCATAGTGAGGAGTTTTATTTAGACTGAAATGTACTGAAAAGGAGCTTCCTAAAGCAAGCACCATGAAAAATTTCTAGCTGATGATATAAGCTACAATTCTGGAACACAAAGGGTCGAAAAATCCAAGAGATTTTGTTATTTATCATACATCAGTGACAGAACCTAAGGGCTGATGCAAACTGATGAACCAAGATTTAATGTAATATGGTCAATTCATTTTGTACTGATTACAGTTCAAGCAGCTGCATCCTGCCCTATCAGTTATACTTCTCAGAAGGCTGCATTATTTTGAGTGAAAAGAGATATGCCATCAAATTCTTTAAAATATATGCATTAGGACAGAGAGAAGTAAGTACAGACTGGAAATGTTAAAAAGAAGTAAAATGAAGAAAACCTTTTCTCCAGCTACTTACATATACTAAGAAATTTTTTCAAGGACATGAAAACCACATTGTGCTATATCTATTTTTTCTACATTTACTATGCTTTTAGATTTTATATAGAGGACCTATAATATCAATAATGAATAATAAAGCATACTTTTATAAATATATAGATGGAGTCTAAGTCTGCTCTCAGTCCTTCAATATTGAATTGTATTTTTTAGAAAACTTCTATTGAGTGTACATTTATCAGAATTCTTCTGTCCTTTTCAGAGAAGGTTATTTTACTCCTTTAGGGATGTGTCTTGTAAAAACTAGCCATTTTGTGATATTTTATCAATGCATTCATTATCTGTTTAAAGGAATCGAAAAGCAAAACAGGGAATAATTCTCAGCAATGAAAATGTAAAGGAGGAGAGTGGAACCCTGAGGAGCAGATCAGCTAGAATGCTTTTAAAATATTTAAGCTGGGTCTTATGATTGCCTTCATGCAAATGTCTCCACGAGATATTTCTTTGACTTAGACTGATAACAACACACATGACCATTCAGTTATAGATTCCTTTCAATACAGATACAGTGATACCTTCTATCAAAATTAAAAGCAAATGCTGGTCAAAATGCAATTAGTATTGAAGTTTTTGACTCCAGCTTGATTTTCTATTATGGAAATGTATCTGGAATAATAAAAGAAGGACTGATTTTGTATTCCTGATCAAAAGAAAATCTTTTGTGTTCACTGAGATCATTTGTTCAAACACAGTTCAAGATCGGGACATTTTCTAGTCTGTTCTTACTTTTCACCAAATTATAACAGTGCTGAATAGGGGCAATCATTTAAGGAAACAATCAGCAAAGTAGGGGCTTTGAGAATGCTCTGGAAAGGTCATCTCAGATAAATGTCAGCTAACTTTTAAATCTGTGCTCATTCTGAAAACACACATTGAAAACTGTCAAGTGCATGATTTTCAAATTAAACTGGCAAAACTAATTTTCTCTATCAGCTGACTTGCAGAAGTTGTCAATAAAGAAGGTATTTTATGTGATACCCTCTGTTATTTCATGGTTAAGTCCAGACTATAGTCAGAGGGGCTGACTGTCACTTTTAAAGGCATTCAATACATTTGACAACTTCTTTTATATTGATATATGTCAAGTGTTCACTGGTTAAGTCGCTTGTTTCCACATGAGACCATCTTCAGTGGATTTACGATTTTTTTAAAGAAAATACTTTTCCTCCAATATGAATCACAAAGTTTATCTAATTTATATTAAAGAGCTAAGATCAAGTCAGCTATTTTAATGAATGCCAGCTGGGCTGCATAAGGTTCACTTCCTTTTGCAATTGTGTCAATCTAATACGGTTGTCAGTCTAAACAGATGGAGTATTATGACAGCATTAAGCTCATTGAGTAGAGGATCATGCAGAGGACTTACATCCTTTGTTCTACTTGTCCACTTAGTACTTTAATGGTTTTGGTTTGCTCAGTTTATCATTTTTACACAGATAGTTTGCAGTTAAGAGTCATGAAACAATTATAAAATTCCATCTTCTGGACATGGGATATTTTTGTGGTATTGCCTGTGTGTGAATAAAGACACATATTCATACATCAGGTTGCACCATAACAGTACTTTGTACATATTTTTTTAAACAAGTATAGTTTAAAGAAAAATTATCTTCAGTTTGAAAGAAATCTATTTAGTTTTTTTCCTATTCTTTCCTACATGCCTCGTCAATGTTTTTCTGCAAGCCAACATCTGGGCACAGTCTTCTTTTCAGTTGTTAATTACTACCCCATAAAATTATTTGTTTACATTTCAGTATAGATTGCCACACAGAAGAAGACTGAAGATGACTGAAAATGAGAACAAAGTTTTTCATTTGGCATGTATTTTTAAGCAGTTAGAGAATTACATATAATAACTTTTACTAATATATGTGTTTTAGCATGTTCTATTGGAAGACAGCTATTTTTTTGCCTTGTCAAAAAGGCAAAGACTTAAAAACATGTTAAAATGTTTTCATATTGTGACTGAGGCAAACCATCCCATGGTATGTACCCACTGATAACATCAGGATGGATCCAGCATCAATATGGTCAGCACAACTGCTCAGCTGTAAGGTTACTGCCATGTCACATCTCAGCATGCTGCCCAAGGACATGTTGATAGGTTGGCTACAGCCCCAGAACCTTACCTTCACCTCAGCAAATCTGCCATGAAGTGTCAACTGATACTTGTACATCAATATGTCCTGCTCTCCCTAATGACTGGTCTTCTAACCAGATCTTTACAGTGATTTTATAAAGAAATCATTGTGTTTTGTAACAAGTATTGAATTTTATGTTGCTGAAATTGTTTGTGGTGCTGTTGGGTTTTTTTTGCCTTTATTGATTCCATAGAAATTATTTATTTTTTTGCAATCCTTGAGCAGGTGCTTTGGATGAAGTTAGCAAATAAAGTTCTCGAGCCATTAGTCAGCTAAATGCAGCATAGCAATATAAGTAAATGTAGAAATATACTGTGTAACTAACCATGCATAAAATAATTTGGTTTGCATCTAGGAAGCTATCCACCTGACAAAGTATTTTGGCTCTACCTGCAGTGGACTGTTGATTACTTATTTATATTGTGAGTAGGCTTTCCTGAGCCTACTAGGAAAATCTGTAGTGCTCGTTGCTATTCCATCCCAGATGAGATAATGGCTGAAAAGCAATCAATAATTATCAGTCATGCACCTCAGGGTACTACAGTGAAAACTGTCTGAAAGAGCCCAAATGTGTATCTATGCATTCAAAAGCTTAAGCAAATTAGTTGGACACTCCTATATTCTTCTATGGAATTCTGCTCTTTCCTTAATTCTAATGTATTAGAGAAATAAACACTACAGAAGAGGAGTGGATGAAGAAAAGCTGTATGAGATACAAAAACATCCAGAGAGATTTCACAGGATAAAGAAAAAACTTAAAAGTGAGATGACAGAATGAGTATTCTAAATCACAAATTGAGACAAAGTTTTTCTGCCAAGAAAAATGGGTTTGAACTAGGAGCTCAATCAAGGTTTTGAAAGACATTTCAGAAATAAAAATCCAGCAAATGAGTATGCCTGCACTATAAACTCTAATTGGTCATGAATATAGCCAAATTGAAAAAGTCAAATTTAGAAATAGAAACCCATACTTTGTACAAGCATAAGATGCATCTCTGACCCCCCTGGTACCACATCCTCAACTCAGAAGCTGATATTCATTCAGTTCTATTTGTTCTCATCTAGACTGTGCTTGTTAACAAGGGATTTCAAACTCTGCAAGTTGTGGAAATGATTTTACATTGCTGGCATCAAAAACATTCACCCAGCCCACAAACTATTGTTGAAAAAACTTGAGAAAGAAAATTAGCCTAGGCTTGATTTTATTTCACTGGATATTGTATGAATATGACTATCAAAATATTGCTCTTTCCATCGCTAAAAAGGGTAAAAAATAGCTTCAGCAAGCAGGGTCAATGAAGTTGTAGACATGGCATGACATGACATGACATGTCCTAAAACAAAATTAACTGAACATCTTTTTAGAGCAAAAAAAAATCCTTAGCAGAAAATGTTGATTCATCAAAGGTAAAATTTTAAGCAACTGAGTTATATTCAGTAGTAATGTGTCTAGTTTCCTCACAGATATTGTTCTCAGCTTTCAGGTGAAAATGATTCTGTATAGCTGTAAGGCAATTTCACAAAGTGGACTTTAGACAGATGCTTAAATCTTTAGCTACTCTGAAAAACACAGGATGAATCATTTCCATGTAGCAGAGGGGAAAATCTTTATAAAATTACACTGCAATATAGCCTGGGATAAAAATAGTAAAAGAGAAAAAAAAACAGATTTAATTTTGACATTTATAAAATGCAGCATTTCAAATCAATAGTGTTAAAAATCCCAACAATTTCGTTTTAAATCTCATATTTTTAGCTTTCTTTTTATTTTTAGATATCATTACATTGGTTTAAAATTACACCAGATAAACAGAAAAAAACAGGTTAAAGTTTTTGAAAATATTGTGTTTCCAACAAATTATTTCCATTTGAAAAACATGATGTCATTGATCTTTAGCTCCTCTGTGAAAACTTGACAAAATTCTCTCTTTCAAGTCAAGTATATTCATGACATTTTGCTCACAGTTTTTGTAATTAAAAAACCCCAACAAATCCTGTATGTCTCAGTATGTTAACTGCACATGATAAGATTTGCAGGGAGTAGGAGTGGTGCTGCAGGAACGGCTTCTGGGAGGAGAGGCCAGGGTTAGCCCATGCCAGACACAGCCATTTCCAAATGTCCTGCTGAGGACAGGAATACATCAACAACTATCTGAACATTGAGCTGGTAGATAAGGATATCTCATCACACTGAAGTCTATTTCAAGGAACAAAAATAGACAAATCCCATAAAATATTGCTCAGAAAGAGGAAAATATACCACAATTTCACTATATGTTGATACGTGTAATTATATCAGAGAATGAAGTTCAGATACTATACCCAATGCATTCTCTGCATAGGAAGCAAAGTGAAGCCACTTTGAACCCAAAGGAGTCTCTTTGTTTGTCACTTTTCTGAATCTGTCTACTGAAATATGTCTTCAGAAAACATACCTGCTCTCAGGACCAGGCTGTGTACCATGCTGTGCTTATACTCAATGTAATTAGCAAAAAGAAATAGTTTTCCTTTTGTTTTCCTTCAGTACATGAATCTGGTAGGTTCTTGACTGTGTTTTTCCCCCTCCTCTTTTTTACTTCATAAAAAAAGTCTTGAATTCATAAAACAATAATTATATTGAAGAGGACTCGGTGTTCAACAAGTACACTATCAACATCTCTGCCTCTGAGCAAGAGGGGAGGAAAGGCAATAATGAACTGCATATTTTATATATTTCTTGCACACTCTGTTGATTAGAAAATATGGGAAAAGTTAAATAAATAGCTTACGACCTCTACTGTGAAAATATATGATTTTGAACCAACTCACATCTCTTCTTTGTGGGCCAGGTTCAGTGTTTGCACATGGTAACATTGTATAAATTATGCAGGGATAATGATTCAAGAATTCAGGAAGGACTTTAAAAAACTTACTGTCTGCAAGGCACACCTGTGCTTCTTTATTTATTAATATGTGTTTCTTTGTTTCTACATTTATATTTAGAACACTGAAAAGGGCAAGTTGGGAGAGCATAGTTTTTGAAGATGACACCAAAAAAAGTTACAAAAATAAGGGGGGAAAGGTTTTAAATTAAGTACAAAACAAAATCTTCAAACAAAACAATGTAAACCCAGAGTAGAAAGTGGAAGTCTCTACAGTTATAAAGAATTCAGAATCTGCTGAATAGCTGTTGATCCTCCTTCAAGGGGAAAACCTGTTTGCAAAAGGGAAGTATTAGATTTTTGCATCCAAAATACTTTAAGTTTGACATGCATTTTTATGCATGTAACAGAGGTCTAGTGGTGGCTGTAATCTGTAAGGAGCAATTCCTTCTCCTTTATGTGACTGGCTGGTAAGAACATGGCAAATAGTTTATAGATATTACTGATATGGGAGGTCAAAGTTGTCTCACATTAGAGATAAGGAACTTTTGTTACTTTTTTATAAGAATTAAGTCTGTTCACAGTGAGAAATTATGGAAATTATGTTTTTTTAAAGGTAACATATTTCCTTTGTACATCTAAGCATTCATCCTGCCTGGAGAACTGCAGAGTGTTGCAAGTGCAAGGTAAAATGTGTTTAACACAGGAGCCTGACTCTGCAGTAATGAAACTGCTGGGCTGCTGAATTACTCCTTGTCTAGAAATACTCTTTCGGGCACTGTAAAAATTATAAATTATAACCACAGCAGAAACAATACATAGAAGGTGAACTTTGAGCTATGACCACATTTGACACGCTGAGGTTGGCACATTAGCATGCCTTGCTAAATGCTCTCAGAGTCTGTTCACAGCTCTGCTTAGCTACTGGCCACATGAAGAAGTAAGCAAGCAGTAACCTAGGGAATGTGAACCTGTGCACAGGCTGCACAGAATAGTACTCAGGTCTTCACCTTGTCAGTGCACATCACACTGAGGAGGCAAAGACCAACACATGCCTCCTTCTGCCACTAAATTAATTGCAGGAAAGGGTACAGCAATATTACAGATTTGGACCTCCTTTATCCAAATATATTTTAATATCAGACAGGCAAGTATACTTTCCTCTGGTAAAAAGCCTCAAACTGTGTTTGCTAGAATAATTATATTCCCAAATATTGCTCACCTTATTTAATTTAAAGTTTTCATTAATATATATACAAAATATAAAAAATATGTATAGGCAGAAAAGCTGTAACTCATTTTCATATCAGAAATGAGAAGATATATGCTAAAAAATTTAAATGCCAGATGAAAAACTACAGTCTACAAGTTGGAAACCTCTTGCCTAACACTGGAAGTCCCTACATTTATGTTTTAAAGTAGTTTAAGAACCTTAAATGTCTACTCAAAACTGCCTAGATCTAGAGAGTACTAAACAGATAAGTCTCTGGTTTATACCGCAGCACTGTCAGAATATAAAAATGTCATGTTTTAGGAATGGAATTCTCCCATTTAGTACTTCCACTAAAACTATGCACAGCTTGTTCTCCCCTTCCCTCTTCAGTGCAGTGGACTGGAGGCACAAAAGGCAAAGAGCATGGGATGAGATAAGAACAATTTACAGGAAACATCAATTGCATAAGAAAAAGAATGGTAACAGCAGCACTACTAATGACAGAGGATATAAGAGAGAGGAGAACAATTCACACAGAAACATCCTGGACAACAGATACTGAACAGCTCTGCTTGCCTCCTTACTCAAGAGGAATGGAGCCTCTCCTCCCTGGAACAGATCCCCCACTCCCTGCTCTCAGCAATGATAAGAAGTGCTATAGAACAACCTCTGAGTTCTGGCCGTGCACCTTCTTGGCAGGAACTTGGACAGAAACCAATCTTCCTCTCTGAATTGCCCATTTGAGACTGATTAATCTCATTTCTCAGATCATGTCTGAGAAATGGACCTCCTGAAAACTCTTTGTGGAAGATGTCATCTCCAGTTTTTGCACAGCAATGTATTGGTTAGAGCATGCACCTATGCCCCTAGAAGACCCTGTCTGAGTTTGCTGAGTTTCCCTGAGCTGCTGTAGCCAGCTGAACCCACATCGCCAGAGCCATCTGTCAACCAATGCACTGTTTGGTATTCAAACCAGGTCTTTAGTTCATCTGTTTAAAAAAAGTTCTGCTTATATAAAATTTTTGCAATATTTATGGAGCGTGGGTTGGAATTTTCATCCTCCCTCACTCTAGATTACTAATTACCACAAGTCTATGACTAAATTCAGCATTTTATACTAAAGAGGCGGTTCCAATTGCTCAGCATGTCTTAATAAATCAAACTTACTTCTAGCCTATGGTCTTTATTAAGTATGGCAATATCTAGAAATCTGAACATAGAACTTGAGGTGGAATTTATGTGACAAAAGATAGGCAACTAAACTACCTTTGTCACAGATAAACATTTTAGTGGAAGATGTCTTCCTATATTTAGGTGGCCATCTGTATTTGGTCAGAATTTCATTCAAAAAGAGTGAAGACTCCTCTTTTCTTGGATTGGAAAAAGTGTTTGTTAGGATCAATTCGGCTGTAGGTCACCAGTTTGCAGATATCTAAAGTTTGATGAGGGAATTTCAGTCACTTTCAGTATCAATTTGGTTTTTTTTCTGGAACAAATCTTAACACCCGTATGGAAAGTATTTTCTTGAATAATTTGAGCAGCTGTAAACAGTGGTTAAGTGGATATAGTTTCTTCATAAATTTCGTCTTACAAAAGAAAGGACAGACGTTGCTCCTTTCCTTATCAAGATTAATGTATCTTGATTAATGTATTAATGTGCCTGAACTGCAAATTTGCTTTCTCAATTAGGTTTATGTGCCTTGCTTTTAGTACTTCAGGTGTGGTGGTGGCAGTGTTGGTCTATGTGAATAGAGGCCAGAACCTGCCCTGTGTCATAAAACAACTAGTTTCAGATAGCTCAGGTAAACCCACTGAAGGGCATTGCCTTTTAGGTAAACCCACTGAAGGGCATTGCCCTTTAGGCAAACCCACTGAAGGGCACTGCTGGTTCCCTCAACCAAGATGGCGGCACTTCAGAGAAAATGTGTTAAGAAAGACCAAAATGCTGCACAGCAGTGTGAAGAATGAGGAAAAACACATGAGAAGCATCTTTGCAGACACCAAGGTTATAGAAGAAGGAAAAGGTGCTCCAGGCACCAGAGCAGAAATTCCTCTGTAATCATGGTGGATCAGGTTATCCCCTTGGAGCCCATGGAGGACCGCAGGGAACATCCATGGAGAGCCCCATGCTGGAACATGTGGACGTCCTGTGGAGAAGACCTCCCACTGGAGCAGATTTCCTGGCAGGAAGTGCAGCCCTAGAGTGGCCCACACAGGATCAGTCCGTTCCTGGTAGACCATACCCCATGGTAGAGAGCTCATAGTAGAGCAGCTCTTGAAGAGAATCAGTCTGTGGGAAGGACTCCTGTTGGAGAAATTCTTGAAGGACTCCCCCAGGCTGGAGCAGAGGAAGAGTGTGAGGAGGAAAGAGAGGCAGAAAGTAAGCATAGTGAACAACCCCTGCTCCTCATTCTCCTGTGCTGCTCAGATTAGGGAAGAAAGGATAGAGCAGTTGAGAATGAAGCATTGAGGCTGAGCCTAGGAAGCAGGAGTAGAGAGGAAGTTGTTTTAGTTTTTATATTAGCTCCTCACACAATTTTTAACTGGTGGTAAGTTCTATTCTGCACATTTGATCTCTTTTGCCTGTGGTGGGTGGGAGATCTTCCTGTCTCAACCCACAAACCTTTTCATCTTATTTTGTCCACATCCTGTTGAACAGGTAAACTTATCATAACCTCAATAATGCCAGGAGTGGTGGTATCTTTCTTTATTCTCCTCACAAAAGTAATGAAATGTTTTTGTTTCAAAGATGAAGTTCAGAGAGATGCATGGATATATCTGTTTGATCTGTTGAGTACTATTTGAAATATCTTTGTTTTTAGGAAAGAGTTGTCTTTGCAGTTTTAAAATTCCAGCTGCTAAGAGGTAGGCAGTTAGGCCACAATCAATCCAATGTTTAAGAGCAAGTTAGAAAGATATAGACCCAAATCATCACAATATTTAGGGCAGAGATGTACCTCTTCATTTTTTTTTTTTTTCCATTAACTTCAATACCATGATGATACCTTACAGGCATGATTGGATTGTGTGGTTGTAAGCAATCCTCCAAATGTGCATTGACAGCATTGATGAATATTTATAAGAGAGAATAGATAAAATAATAGTAAGGTAGATTCTAGAAAATCATATTATGCTTTTCCTCTGAATGTGTGTTCAGTGCTGTTTTCACCCCTACATTTTGATTTCTGAACTAAAAAATAAAAGGTAAAAAAGAAATTGTAACTGAATGTTGTTTCCCTTCCTTACTTTTCTTCTGTGATTAGATGAGAGCTGAGCTAAGAGGAAAATCCTACCTAAACATGTTTGCCTCTTCAGAGAGCCGAACTCCTAAGGAATTGATAAATTAGCTATGTAAATACAATTGATAAGGCCACACACTTAAGTATAAAGCTTAATGACTTAAGACAATTGTGAAAGAGGCCTGGCTTAGTGCCAAAACTTACAACCAGATCCTCAGCTGGTGGAAATCAACAGTGTTATGTTGGGGGCAGTGAAGCAACACCAATGTTGGGCTGAATCTCGAGTTCTTTATATTTACCTAAAGATTTACTTTAATATGCTTCCTTTATCATGCTCACTGGCATGCCTACTCATGCCTAATGTGGGCACTGCTGTGTGAAGGATGTGTTGTGCCATTCAATGAAATGTTTAAATGAGCCACCTGCAGCCCACTGCTAGTTAGCAAGGCAGATGGAAGTGCAGAATCCCACAAGGAAGGTTGCCCAGCTTTTCCATCACCCAGCAAAACAGGTTCTACTATGTAGGTTTCTGTGCTACTGCTGCAGGGCTATGGCTTACACACTTACTGTAAAATCACTGACTGCTTCTAATACTTCAAAATTTCAAACTGCTTTGAGTGTACTTGGAGCTGATGAGGAGTGAAATATAAAACCAAATTCTATTCAGTTTATGAAACTATGAGCTATACTTGACAGTGTAGAACAAAATATTTTCCTGTATCTTTGGACTAACTCATATGAGTAGTTTTTGTTCTGTTTCAAAGTAATTTAGCTCTGGGGAAAGAACAGAAGCAATGATCATCTGTCCAGGATAAGAATTAATAGGGCCAGTATTGATTAGCCACAGTTCTCTACATAGAGCTCTGGTCAGAGTTAAATGCAACTTTTCTTCACATCTGCCTTTGATTTTTCTCTAGAGGATTTCATCTTAAGTTGTGCCAGTTGTAGGATTCTATTCATCACAACAGGAAAAGATGAGAGGAAAAAAAAAGATCAGCCCACAATCAGGTAGATAAATAAAACTACTGGGGATGAAAGGAAATATCTGTTCACATGCAAAAGTAAAAAGTGGGATGTCTGGTAGTCTCCATTCATAAAGATTCACATACTTGTTCCATGTATGCATGCACCCTATCTAAGACTAAATTGATTAAGGTACAAATTCCAAGTGCATCCATGTCTCATTATTGTCACAGGAATGTTTCATAATCAAATCAGTGTTACTGAGCAAGGAATTTTTTTTTAACTTTATTTTATGAATAAGAGGAAGTAGTTTTTACAAGGTGCTCCTGTTGTCCTGGAAATTATATTGCATGTGCAGCATTGGAATTAATAGCCACTTAAACATGTATTCCCATTTCCCAGAAGTCAAATTGAGTTTTGATGATGTTTCACTGGAGGCAGAAGCAGCTTCTGAATAAACCATAAGGGAAAAGAATAAAATAAGTGGGATGCATAGGGTTACACTGTCACTTTGACTAGTCAAATATTTTGTTTTAAATCAAGGGAAATAAAAAGGGCTCATGGAAGGCAAAAACCTCAAGGTCTTTTACAGTGAATTTTTTTTAAAATCTTCTCTCCATATCAAGCAACTAGGAAAGAAGAAACTCCTTATTTGAGCCATGAATTAAATTCACGGACATATTTAAAGCGCAGACAAAGACAGACCAGACTTCTTTGTTTTTCATCTTTAATTTCAACTTAAGGCTCAAACAACTGAAAAAAAATAGCCTCATTTCAAATTCTCTTGAAGTTTCCTAGGAGAAGCACTGCTTTTCAGAATAGTTTTATCTGGAGTTATCAGCAGACCAGGACAGGGATAGAAGGTCTGTTGTCTTGCCGGCAAAAGATGCCACTGGTAAAATTTGTTTAGAGGAAAAACTACACAGCAGATTTATTGTTTTGTGAGCACTATATTCAATTGTATGGGAAGATAAGGGAAAACAGGCTGAACTCATCTCAAGCTGAAGAATTTAGATAAAAAATATAGGTGTAAAGAACAAAAAATATGTTGTTCACCCTTTTACTTTGCTAGGAATCAAGACTGGTTCTCGAGAGGGGTTCTTACAAAAAAATTTAAGGGGTTGTCACACCACTTTAAAGGGACTAGCACAACAGCTGTGGTTCAGCACTCTGTGTTGTGCAGAGAAATGGGCCAACTGCGCCTCACCCCAAGTCTAGACATACATTGCCAATGAAAATACTGCCTACTGCAGAGCTCAGGGAATCATGATGCTGCTAGAAATGGAAGTTTTCTAGCCAGAATTTCCAGCAGTTGAACAAAACCCCATGTGTATTCTTAGAATCTCACTTTGGACATTCGAAGGGAGCAATGCTGTCAGCCAGCAGAGATTTATCAATCAATATAAGTTTGTGAACATCCTCACATATGTAACTGGCTATGGTAAGTTGGCAACACCATAAAGATAAATTAAAAATACACTAACTATTAATCCAAGTTCAGTTAATAGGAGATTTCAAAGTAACTAACAAAATACAAAACATCTGCTTCAATGTTGTTGAAAAAAAATAAAGATGTTATTGTCATAATCAGAACTAAGAGTGCTGGTACAGAAATGTAGCATTTTATCTGAAATGCTGGCAAACTTATGGTAATATATCTTGAAAAATAAAACAAGTACATCCTATTTACCTTCTTTTATCCAGGGTTGTACTGCTTGAAAGACATTAATAAGTTAGAAACTAAGTTTGAGTTAGAAACTAAGGCAGAGTGATCCAAAGCATCAAGGCATGTTAAAGTCAATTGATTCCATTCAATTTCAGATATTCAGCTGAGATCAGAATTCAGTGTCTGGACTTTCTCTAAAACAAAGGGTGTCAGGCAATCATATAAGATATTTCTTCATGGGAATATAAATAATAATAATAGTATTAATATATTTCAGGCTTCCTGACTTAGAGATATTTGTGTTGATCAGATTGGTAAGAACTGAATGTTGGCCTAAATATCTAAGCAGTTTCTTCATGTTAGACTTCAGGTGCTGGAAGAGGTAGATGGATGCTCTAAAGGGTCTGAGTACTGGATATAATTTAAAACTCTATGTGAAATGCAATTCCCATGCCCAAACATGCAAGAAAACTGCACACTGCTGGTAAGGTCAAGAGAGAAGATGCTGGTAAGGGAATTGCTCTTTTAGAAATTTTGTGTAATCAAAATCAAACAATTCTTGGCAGAAAGAATTGTTTTCTTCTCCTCTCCCTCTTCTTCTGAGAAAGAGAGTGATTGTAATATCTTCAGCTCTATTATAGCTTGTTTTTGATTGAAAATTTTCTTAGCTGAATTCCAAATGTCTTGTGAAATGCACCCAGGACTACTAATAACAGTCACCAAGGATACACAGAGATTTAATGCAGTGTTTGCAGAGCTGGGAGTAATGGCTGTCAGGCTGAGCTAGTGGAATTACAGTACTTCATTAGCTCCTTTTGAACAGCAGCAACTCCACACTGTGAATACTTCCCAAAACTTTCCCAATTCTACCCCACCACCTTTTTAAATCTATTTAAGTGAGAATTCTTAAGGAGACAGAGATGAAATAGAGGATATTTACAATTAAATGTATATTTATTATTCATAAAAAGAAGACATGTATGTAAAAACAGGATTGTTAAGGTTGGAAAAGACCTTTCAAGTAATTGAGTCCATCACCTAGCACTGCCAAGTTCACTGCTAAAACATGTCCCTAAACACCACATCTGCATTTTTTCTTATCAGCAAATCCCTTTGAAAGATTGTATCTGTATACATGGAAGGATGTGATTGTTTCTATATTTTATGAGTGCTTCCTTATAGCACTATGTCATCAGTGCTTCTTTATTGCACTAAAGAAGATGTGTTGAATTCTTTGCATGGCACTAAGAGGAAAAAGGGATAAATGGAAAGGACTGCAATTCTGTAGTACTGTGGCTTTCTTTCACACATTTATTTTGCCTTCCTTGGAAAATCAGTTTTTGAGACATTTGTCAGTTTGTGTTGTATAATTCATTTGGTGAACCCTATGTAGGACAATTTTTTGGGATACACTAGTGCAGCACTGTTACTCAGATGTTCTTTATAACAGAAAAGCTATTGACCACCTGAACCTTTACAGGTAGTAAGTAAAAAAACATATAACAGGTTGTTTTACATAGGTTTTGATTTTTATTTGTAGTAAATTGCTTTTCAAAGTAGACAGAAAACTACAGAAGCAAATTAAACATACCAACCAGTCCTGATAATCACAAGGATGGGACTGTCTCCTTTTACCTCTCATGCTAACAGCACAAAAGTGTCTTTGGTTTTTGTGTCTGGTGCAGTGAAGGATCAGGACAAGACAGACATGATAAGTGTGTCTTAAACTGCCCCTGCTTGTCTGTGAGCCATCTGGGTACAGGCAGAAGTGATCTTAACACAGAATCACAGAATGATAGATGGTTTGGGTTGGAAGGTACCTTAATGATCGTTTAGTTCCAGATCGTGCAGGACATCTTGCCCTAGACCAGGCTGCTCAGAGCTACATCCAGGCAAACTTTGAACACTTACAGGGATGAGGCACCTGTTCTGGTGCCTCACCAACCCCACAGCAATGAACTTCCTCCTAATATCTACTCTAAACTTATGCTCTTTCAGTTTGAATCTATTCCTCTTGTCCTATCATAACCTGCACTTACCAGAAGTCTCTATCACTCTTGTAGGCTCCCTTCAGGTACTGGAAGGCTGCAATTAGGT